>CM028138.1:27550000-28150000 GCA_016271365.2 Neoceratodus forsteri
TTTGGTATGCCTCCCCATCTTCATCCCGCTGTGTTCCCTTATATTTCCTGAAGGCCAGCCTTTTGGCTCTGACTTTTTCTGCTACTGTATTTGAGAACCAAAGTGGTTTCCTTCTTCTTTGCACTTCCTTTTCTGTCTAACACAATGGGATGTTGCTTCAAGTATTGTATCCTTAATGCTTGCCCACTTTGCCTGTACCTCCTCACCTGTGTTTCTTTTGCCAGGCTAGCTTAACTCTGTTGGCCATCTTATCAAAGTCAGCTCCTCTGAAGTCCCATATTTTGCCTTGGAATGGGATGATTTAGATGTAGTAGCCAAATTGAACCATACCATGTGATGGTCACTGGCCCCAGGTGACCTTCTCACCTGGAGATCTGTGATCCCTTCTTTGTTAGTCAGTACTAGATCTAGGATAGCCCTGTCTCTTGTGGGTTGCTGTACCAGTTGTTTGAGGCCCTCCCCCTGCAGGGAATCCACTATGAGTCTAGTTCTGGAGATGTTCCTGCTGGTATTGACCAATCTGTATCTGGCATGTTGAAGTCTCCCATTATCAGAACCTCCCCTTTAGCTGTCATGTTTTGTATATCTTCTAACAGTAATGTGTCTATGTCCTCCCTCTGGTCTGGGGCCTGTAGACAACCCCAGTTCTTATGGCTGTCCCATTTCCTGTTTCCAGTGTGACCCACAGTTCTTCTGGCTCCTTATGTGTATTCTGAATTTCTGTAGCTTTGATATTTTCATTAACATACAGGGCCACTCCTCCCCTTTTGCAGCTCGGTCTCTTCTGAACAATACATAGCCAGGTACTGAAGTCTCCTAGTGTGGTTACTGTAAACCACGCCTCACTAATTGCTACTATGTCCAGTTTAGCTCTGACATTATTGCCTGCAGGTCTGGGATCTTATTTCCCAGGCTGTGAGCATTTGTGTACATGATTTTCCATTGGCCAGATTTTGGTGTGTTAGTTGTTGGGTGAAGTTTGGCATTACCCTGTGCATCGTATGGGGAGACAAACCTTTTTCTTACCTGGTGATGCAAATGAATGGCAAACACGCTGAATTCCTGTTTGACCACTAGCTGAGGGGAGGGGTGTTCTTCCCATTCGACGTATGGGGTGCTGCACCTCTCCCCATTTGCTAGTTTAAATATTCTGCAAAGACGCCAAACTTCTGCCCCAATGCACTGACTCCTCTTTAGTCAGATGCAGTCCATCAAATTTAAAGAACTTTCGCCTCCCAGAACTGTTGCCAGTTCCTACAAATCTGTGTCCTTTTTCCTGGCACCAGTCCTTGAGCCACGTGTTTAGCTCTCCTATCTCCCTTCTCTGACCTTCCGTCCATCTGCCTCTTCTCCCAGACTGGCAGGATCTCGAGAAGGAGATGCCAGACGAAATAGATGATAGTTTGTCACCCAGCTTAGTCAGGTGTTCCTTGGTCTCCACAACTGACCGGCTGGCGAGATCATTAGTCCCTATGTGTACTAGGATATCAATGTTTTCTCCTGCTTTGTGAACAATTTTAGTAATGCGGTCAGTGTCTCTCCATGCTGATGTACCTGGAGACATCTGACCATCACCCCTGGCTGGAGATGGGTATCAACTCCCCGAATCATGGAGTCTCCTATGATCAGAAGTTTTTGGATTTCCTTTGTGCTTGTTTAGTTTTGGTTCCTGATTTGGGTGAGTATTGTTGTGTTAGCTCCTGTGCGCAGTGTCCTGCTCTGCAGTGTCTTCTGCCTCTTTATTTGATTTCAGAGATAGAGGCAGATACCTGTTTGTAGTGTTTATATGGTTTTTGAGGTAATGTGTTGAGAGCAGAGAGTGATGGGGCACCTGATTTGCTTCCTCCTAACCACCTGCCAACCTCCTGGACCAACTACCCTCTGCGGTCGAGGTTTTTCTGTTGGATGCTGGGGAAATGGCGGTGGTTCTTATAATGTATTTCCTCTTCAATATGAAATTTGAGGCCTGCAATCTCTGCCCATGCTGCCCGGAGCTGAGACCTAAGCTCTCAAAGGCCCAGCATGTAGGACAGTGTCCTAAATCCTGTAAGACTGTCCTTCTGAAAATTGTTCCACAGTACCTGCAGTTAATGAAATCCATTCCAAATAAGTTGCTGGGTTTGAACCTAGTCAGAGTAATTAGAAGGAAAAAAGAGGAAAAATGCAAGTAATGGTTTAATTGTGCTTTGTTTAACTTGTTATAACAAGTTAAATTACTAGTGCCCCTGTAAATGAGATCACCTTGTGGAGGCCCCACTGATCCGCTTCCTTCCTGCTCTGCCACAGGAAATGTCACAACTGTGGCACCTCTATAAAAGGAGTGTACGTGGGTGGTTGGGGATGGGGTGGGTGGCTGGGCCCTTCCCTGCCTAAAAAGAAGAACCACGGACGAAAGAACAAGGAGGTAAGAGCAGAAACAATCAGTCAACAACAAATGCAGTAACCCTGAAAGTTTATCCTAATGTTAGATAAAACTGTAAAACCTGTAAAGCACCACCTGTAATAATTTCAGAGAAGATATACCCTGTAAGAAACACTTTGCTCCAGAGAAAATAAAGCAGTAACAGAAGATATACCTTGCAAAAGACAATTTGAATCAGAAGATTACAGCAGTAATCTGTTAGCACACACCTGTAGGCACACCTTGTAATAACGCAGAAGAAGGTATACCAGCAACAACAATTTGAATCAGAGAAAAATAAAGCAATGAAATGTTAGCAACAAACAGTAGCAATCCCTGTGAGTAAAAAATAAAAACACCACCACACAGTAAATCTGCTTAGCCAAACTAAGTCTTAATCCTTCTCCCTTGCTCTGGTAAGTTTCTCTACTCTGCCTTTCAAGCAGTCTTAGAAGGAAAGAGCTCAGGTGAAGCTAGGTGCCTTGGCCAGCAAACCAAGTCTTCTACCTCAGGTCCTGAGAGAGCCAGGGGGAATAAGTACCTTTGGCACGCCTCAGTTTGTAGGGTTCATGGGAGTTTAGGATTGCATTAAAGGTGGTAATGAGGTATTCCAGGGCCTGATATATATTAGGAAGGGAGGAAGGTGATGGGGACCAATCAGCAGAAGCCAGGCTTTGCCGAAAAGCCATGTGGTTGAAATTAGATAGATCCCTTGTCTTAATAAGTTTAGGAGGTGTGTGAGGGAAGTTGTTTTTCCAAAACACAGAATGTGGGACAGTGGTCACTGAGCACATCAGGAAGTGTTCCTGTGATTTTGATATGGGACTTGTTGGTGAGCATCCAGTCCAGAAGACTGTGGTTTCCAGATTTTTGATTAAACGTGGTTGGCTGATCAATTAGTTGCTCAAGTTTGGCATCCGTGAGAGCAACTAGATATTGGGCATAATTTGGTCCCATCCAATCAAGATTGAAATCACCACAGAGTATGATATCATTGGGGGGGAGAGTTGAGACAGGAGAGGAGGTCTGAAATGGATGCTGAAGCAGTCCTGGGGGGCAGGTAAACACATCCTGTAGTTAGGTGTAAGACTTGATCAAGGGTAACTGAGATAAATAACTGCTCAATATTACAGTTGGACTGTATATCATTAAGCTCACTAACATCCAGCTCAGTCTTGGTGTATATCAGTACACCCCCACCTTGCTTGGTAGGTCAATTCCATCTAAAAGAGGAGAAGCCGAGTAGTGAGACCTCATGTGATAGGACTGAAGGTTTTAACCAGGTCTTGGTAATATACAGGACATATGGCCTGCAGTGAAGAGCCCGGTGTCCAGTTCAGCCATTTTATGTCTAATGCTTTGCACATTCATATAGGCAATCTTGAGCCCTTTTAAGTTTGATCAGTAAGGGCACGAGGTAAAGAGATTTTGCTTGGCGTTCCTGTGGGGGCTGAGGTTCAGTTCAATGTCACCTGACAAGAGGAGCAAACATAGCCTAGATTGAATGGGGAGGGATGGAGAAAGGGTGACATAAAAATGCCTGGTCCGTGAGACTAGCAGGATTGTTTTTTTCATGATGGGTGAAGGCAAAAAACTGAAAGTATTGGGGGCCCTGGTTAAAGGGAGAGGAGGGGGTTGTTGGGCGATGAGAGCAGGGAGGGTGCCTGGATAGGAAAAGGAGTAACCACACTGGAAGGAAACAGTTTGAATAGATGGAAACAGGCCATAATGGAACTCAGAAGGAGCAGTGTCCTGGTCTGGAATAGAAACGTGGTGACAGACGAGAGGTTGGAAGGATTACTAACACAAAGAAGCCAATGGGTCGAAGCAGATAGATGGGGCAAAGTTTTAAGGTATTTAATAAAGGTCGGGGTGGGGCTGTGTGGGTGGGCCGAAAAATCAAGTAAGAGGACAAGTCCAATTTAGAAATGAGCAGCAGCTGAGTACAGAAATCAGAGCAGTCCAATGAAGAGCTGCTCCCAGTGCCGAAATGTCCAATTAGCGTGCAAAAGCAGCCGGAGTGCGCCAATGGGAGCAACAACTTTGGAGCCTTTCAATTGTTCAGATCTTTGGGCAGATGGGCTGGAAATGGTGACTGTGGATAGCTGTGCAGGTAGCCACGGTCGTAGATGGTGAGCTTGGTCAAGGCACAGGAACATGTTCAGATCTTTGGGCAGACAGGCTGGAAATGGTGACTGTGGCTGACTGTGCAGGTAGCCACAATCATAGATGGTAAAAAAGAAATAAGCTTCAAGCATTCTATCCTCCAAGAACCATTTTTTAACTATTTATGGACTTGGTAGCATTTTTATAGTAAAAAGGATTTTTAGTTGCATCCCTGTAACATTCCCCCCATACATAATATAGGAAAATATAGGAACGTATAAGAATTTATTTTCTAAATCTGCTGTATTTATATTGTGAATGAAATGTGTTATTTATGTGATGTTTTATAAGGTATTCTTTTGAGTATAGGATTGTTTTCTTGGTTTTTTGAAATAACTACCAATTAACTTTGGACCCATGACAGATGAATAATAGTAACTGAAAAGGTCACATGTTTTGTTAGGATTGTGTATAATAAGCTGCTTCTGTGTTTTATAATTTAGTTACCTTTGAGAAAGGACTATTAACAGTCCGAAATGCATCAGATGTTTATTTGGTTTTTTTTTATAAATGCTTTAAATATTTATTGAGTTTTGACATCCCTCTTTGTGGGTTGTGTGTGCCTGAATATTATGGGGATGCTTTTTAACATCTTAAAATGAGCAGCTGGCTTCATGTGACAGGAGTTCTGTGCACAGGAAGATAGCTGTTCTTATGAAATGGTGTGGATAAATGACTTCTGATTGGCTGTAATAAGTCACATGAGGGTGTGATTTGTCACTATAATTACATGGTTGTACTGTTGCTTTAAAAGCCATTTTAAAAGGACAATAAGACGTGAATGCATTTATGGCCAATAATCGCTCTTCTTGGGTATGTTTCAAGGCACTTAGCTGTGCCACATGCCTACAACACTCCCAAGGCATCCAGTTATTCACCCATGATTATGCACCCTGTCATGTCTCATTGTATACAAACAGCTCACCCTGGGCTGCTCTGTGATATAATGATAGTGCGTTGCATTACCATGAGGGAAACCTGGGATCAAGCGCAAATGTGGGTCACTAGCACACGATTTGCTGCCCTGGGGAACCACTGTCAATGGCAAAGCCTCCCATCCCAGGGAGACTCGCTCTGCTGTTGCAGCAACCCCTTGTGGTGGGTGGGGCTCTTGCTTCCTCATGGGGAGAGCTGATAAATGTGTGCAAGGTCCCCACATGGCTACCTACGATGCTGGCAGTGCATTGGGGTGAAAAGAGGATTGTGGGGGAAAAAGGGGTTAAAGCGCCCTGCTGCTGACTGAATGGTGGCCACCGGTACAGCACCAAGAACACTGTCATGGTTGCCAGATAGGGAGGATACCATTTAGGAAGCTAGAGGCAGGCCTGAAAAGGGACACCACTGGTGTCAAGGTAGGCATATAAAACTTATAAAAAACAATTAGCTCCCACTGTGTCCTCCTGGGTCAATTAGTAGGGAGGAATTAACCTGTTTTTCTGGTATTTGTGCTGGACAGCAGCATAACCAGCCTAAGGTGAAACAGCAGCCAGTTACGTAAACGGGAGGCCAGAAACACCGCCCTGTGTGAGACAAGCAGAGATTTAAGTCCTGGCAGAAGCCAGGACAGGTGGTAACAGGTTTTTCAGTGTGTCACTCTGCAGAGGGGCTGGTTGCTTCCCTTTGTTGTTTCTTAATAATCATAAAGGAGAAGTCTTCCCAGGTCACAAGTACTGCTTTCCATAGGTATGTATGTACAGTGTGTGTGTGTGTGTGCGTGCGTGCGTGCGTGCGTGCGTGTGTGTATTCACATGCTATATTGATGTGTAAAAGTCACAGAGGACTATATGTTGCCAAGGATGTTTGAGATTCCATTTCATACCGTGACAGCGGTTTCAGTACATTTATCACTCCTTCACTTGTGTACTGCAGTAAGAACCTAGCTGTACTAACATCTGTGAACTGTTTCTTTACCATCTGTCTGTGAATGATAGATTGTCAATTAGCACTGTAGAATTGGCAATCTTCTGATTATATTACAGTGTGACATTGATGTACTAAAAATCAATCAATCAATCAAAATCTTTATTTATTCAGGCGAACATCATTTAGCAATGCTCATTTACAAGATGGACCTGATAGGTCAAGATCAAAATAAAGTACAGTATAATACATAAACAAATACAGAGAAGAGGCAAAGATTTTTATATAAATAAATAGGTACAGTAATAAAGAACGTATATACAAGCAAGGTAGCTAATGGTTTTGTACAACTAAACAATAAAACAGACAGGTTTGACACAAATAACTGTGAGTATTGGGATTGAGAAAGTGGTTAGGTGTGTTATAATTGGATAGAAACTTAAGGAAGTAGATATGGGGAATAAAGAAGGAATGGCAATGGATTGCAGGGTATAATGTAGCTAAGTTTAAGAGTATATAAACAGAGATAGAGAGAAGAAAAAAAGGGGGTAAAGGGTAAGAAGGACTAGGCTTAGTGGAAGCAGTTGCATATCTCAGGAAAGAGATTTATGAAGAGTTTTTGAAGGATGCTATAGGGATGAAGGTGTTCAGCTTTAGGGTCTTCTGTAGAGAATTCCAGGTAGATGCTAAAAATAGCTGATTGCAGACCTCCCATGCGGGTACAGACTTTAGGTAGCTTCAAGGTGATAAGGTTATTGCTTCTTAGGGCATATGATCTAGGTGTAGCCAGAGTAAAGCAACCAGAAATATAAGGTGGAAGTTTGTTTGACAGAGCTTGTAAATCCATAATGCAGCATTTTTTCCTCCTGAGATGTAAGGATGTCCAGCCAACAGCATTATAGAGGAGGCAGTGATGAGTGTTGAAAGGAAGATCTGTGATGAATCTTAGAGCTCTATGGTACAAGGTATCCAATTTACTTAAATAGGACATAGTGCAATGGCCATATAGGAAATCTGCATAATCGATGAGAGATAGAAATGAAGCCTGAATTAGTCCCTGTTTAGACTCTTTGGTTAGGTAATAAAAAGCATCTCACACTGAAATCATAAATCATTAATTAAGCAAAAAGAAAAAAAAACAGGCAGGACGGTAACTCACAAGAGACAGATAAATCCTGTCCCCTCACAGGTAATGATAAGTGCATATTCTGAGCCAGGCAATTGTGTGTTCAATTTATGCAATCTATTGAAATTGTAATGCTTTGAAAATGGAGTGTTTTATGAAGATTGAACTGTTTCCGTTTGATTTCACTGCTGTGTTTTGAGTGCAGCAGACGTCATTGGGATGTCATCAGGCAATACTCAAGCTGCTCTCCCATTGGTTGAGCTCCTTTGTGACCTGTCTAAAGTGAGAATAACTGTCTAAGTGAGGATAAATGATTTATCCTTGCTGCTTCAGTGACCAAAACAAATCATTTATCTGTACAGTTTAACTCACATATATATAATATCGTAATTATAAAACACATTTTTTGTTAATTCTTTTCATGGCTTCCCTGCGCCTGGTGGGGATTTACCCCATATTCTGTCCCAATCATCCCTCCCCGACTGGCTCTACTGACCCACGGACTCAACAGCTGTCCTGGGAGACTGGAGTAACCCATCTGGTGGCTCCCCCACCCAGAGGGGAGAAGAGAATATGTTAATTCAGGGAGCAGGGTCCATGGTCAGCAGAGAGGCCCAGGAAGAGACCAGCATCATACATGCATGGTCCTGAGGGGGAGGGGGGTGCTTGAATTTCCCCTGGTGGTGTGGATGTGTAATGCTGTCCAATGCAATGTAGGGTGCGCTGCTATGCCTGACATGCCGATGTCCACAAGCCACCAATCCCGCAGCTGCAGTGAACTGGTGGTGCACTAACCCCCAGCCAATGCTAGAGGTCAAACTACTGCCAGAGTGCCATACCCTGCCCCCTCTAGGAGGAGAGCTTCCAATGGACACTTGATTGTCCTCCCCCCGGCTGACCCTCCAACACCCTGGGCTCATTATCACAACCCCAGTTGTGGGTGCCGTAAGCGGCAGTGCTAGTGCTGTGTTGGTGGGCCAGCCTTTAAAAACATTTATGGAGAGAGCACAAAGCCAAGCCATATTAGAGCATTAAATTTGAAAGAAACAAGTAATCATTTGAAAGTATAGCTATTTAAAATGGTTTTCTATCATATTTATGTAATAACAAGGACTACAATTATAATACTGACATAAAGGCTGCTTTACATTTTTTTTTTAATTTGCATTTTATGCCCTCAATTGTTGTGGAGCTGGCAGGTGGGCTCTGGCTCCCCCCCTCCTGGGGGTCTCGTATCTGTTCCTGGTCTGAGTCCCATTTCCGAGATCGCCACTGGAACCTTCATGAAGCTTGTCAGCTCCAATTTTCTCCCTTACCCCATGCTGCAGTCATGCGTGCATGTGTGCAGGCATGCACACACCTTGATTCGCAGTGCCCTTCTGACTCTTGCAACTCTCCACCTGCACTACCCAGAGGCATAGCTACAAGGGTGCAAGGGGTGCTGTGGCACCTGGGCCCACAAGGTTTTAGGGGCCCAAATCATAATTCTGATGTTTATTCTAAACTGGGGAGATCCTGTAACATCACCTTGCACCCAGGCCCGCTGGGAATTTGCTGCGCTACTGGCACTACCCTCAGGCCTCCACCTGGGGGTAAATGTACAGTGGGAGTGATTAGGACCCTCCCCAGGAGAGAAGAGCTTGCCTTGTGGTGTCTCAGTTTAACTCCTGCTGTCCCCCCGACCCCTGGTTGACCCCCAAGAACCCAGGCTCATTCCCGAACCCAGGTCGCTGGTATAGCACAAGATGTGGAATCCAGTGCTTCAACCTTCAGTACCACTGGGCCGGCCTGCTTTAGAGGTTTGCTGCTTGCATATTACTGACTTTATATTCCTCTCCATATATTAACTTTTGCTTGTTATCCCTTTATTCAACAGAGTGCAGTTGTCATTTGATCATGAGGGTCTCATCTCGGCCAAGAGTCTCGAAAGCCTAAAGCACACCATAGCAAGTCAGTTAGGTGTGGTGCACAAGAAAGCCAACCAGAATCCCATGGACTCTAATGTGGAATCCAGGTATAAACCTGTAATATGTACAGATTCAGTATACCTGTCAGGCTTCCCATTTTTTGGGGGAAGTGCAGTCAAAGATTTCTGATAAAGCCTTTTTTTTAAAGCAACAGTATTGGTTAGCAAACAATTATTTTGCCATAAAATTGTATTTTTCATTGTAGTTCCCTCCTGAACTGTAATATGGGCGTCAACGTTTTCAAAGCTCACACAGTGAATACATTTGTGGTGTAATGCTGTGCTGTTTACTATTGCAGATGTGTGCTGACACCCTGCTAATACTGACACAGTATGAACCCAGCATGTAAAGTCAAAAAATAACCTCAATTGAAGAGATTTGCATAACAATTACTTGTGCTGGTCTGTGGCCATCTTTAATGACTTCAGTCATTATTTGTAAAATTAGTAATGCTAGCTGTTTAGCCGTTTTAAAAACAACTGAGAGAAATAAAAATTATACTGATGAGGAATCTAAAGCCGTATTTACATTACGGCATCGCTCCCGAATCCCGGCGCTTCTTTCTAGTGCGCTGCCAGCTGAGCCCGTAATTAACTGTTTATGCAGCCTGCCATGCAGCGCTGCTGTGTGCACCATAGCGGAGCTGTTCCTTCAGTGGCGCATGCTTAATTTGTTGGTGCAGTACGGGAAAATTGGCCTCCGGAGTGGATCAAGCGCAGAAGAGGGTTTACACCACCCTTCAACACGCTGGATCCGCTAAACATTCCCTCTCTGGCATCAGATCAAAAAGTGGAATTGAACGCATCCTGAAGTGCACTGGTGAGTGTCTACATGGTGGTGTTTGCAGCGCATCAACTGTTGCACTTGGGTTGATGCGCTGCAAATTGGGTGATGTAAACAGGGCTTAATTCTGTCAAAACTACATTGATGACAAAAAGCTGGATGACGAAATGTTGTTGCCTACTAACATGTACTGCTGTGATAAAGCTGCAAGGCAATGAAAAATAATTTTCCAAAGAACTGGTTTCCATTGACAATATTAACACACCTGCTAAATCTGCTTTTCTAGGTGCTTCCTATGCTTTGCACTATACATATTTCTTTATTTTCTTGATCATAACCCTAGTCAGGGTCACAGTTCAATTTCAAAGCCTAAGAGAGGAGGTATATTATTTTCATAAGAAAAGAAGTAGTTTAAAATATGACAAGAAATGCCTAAATTCTGGTAGAACTGAAAAGCTGGCACGCAAGTGAGAAGGGGAGAGACCTAGAATCATTTACATTAAAAAAAAGCTGTAGGGCTAAACTTCTGTCCTACCTTCACTGCACTACTGCTTCAAATCTAGGCTGAAATTGGACCATACCGCTCAGCTGTCTCTAATTTTCAGGGGCACCCCTGATTTTGCCTCAAAATTTACATCTGTTCCTCCTAAAATTTGTGTTTCTTTGACTGAACAGTAGGGAATATGAGCATAAAATAGTGTCAAACATTAGTTACAGGCGTGTTAGTCTTCAGAAAATGTATTTTAGACTAAGCCACTTATTCTACTAGCTTCATGAATGGATAATAATCAGTTTTTATGTTTGCTTGTGCGCATGCACAAGAAACATTATGAGGCAGCTTAGGAGAGAAGGGGGTTGTGGAGATGTGGCACTGTGGCAGCCAACGGCGGCACTGCATTTGGGGGCTTGGCACTGGTGGACCAATGCAGGCACACTGTGCTGATGACATTGGTTTCCAAAAATGCCACCAAGTTGAAACGATTTTGCTGCAGCAATGAGGGCCACCTCGTCATTGCAGCATCAGCCATTCCGCTGCAATGAGGGAGCGACCCGTCATTGCAGGGCAGTACCCTGACTAGTGTAACATTTGTCGACTGGGGGGCCCACTTCGTCTGCATTATGCCCCCTCATTTGTTGTGTGCTGAGGGGGTGCCCAATCCCTCATGAAGGGAATGCTTAATATTATCAGTCGTGGATCAAGACCTCACAAACCCGGTTTGGTCCTTGTGTATTAGTTGAGGGAGAAGTTGGTCTATCCTATGCGCTAATATGCTCATAAATAGTTTGTAGTCTTAAGCACTGATTTAGGCCTATATGAATCACAAAGTTGGGGGTTCTTAGCCTGGCTTAGGGATGACTGATATAGTTGCATACGACCGGGGGGTCTCCTTCAACAGTTGAGTTAAATAAGTTAAGGAGTACTGAGGTAACGTGTGTCTTGGTGGTTTTATAGAACTCAGAGCTGTATCCATCTGGGCCCGGGTGTCTTCAGGGATTTGGCATTTGCAAAAGTATTAATTATTTCACCCTTGGCAATTAGGGTCATAAGGGGTTCTCTGTGGGCTTCTGCAAGTTGTGGTAGGGTAATTATGTGGAGATAGGCTTGTAATGCCCCAGAGTTGGGGCACCATAGTAAATAAATAAAGTCTAGGGGTTTACAGGTTTACCGGTGCCCAAGGTGCCTGTGGTAGGAGTGGGCTGCAGGGTACAGCACAAAGGGACCCCTCGTAAGTAAAGTTCCCCTCTTTGCAAGGAAAAATGCTGTAAATAATGGAAAAGTGCCTTGTGCACTGCAAACATGGTAAAAAAAAAAAAATATTTTTGTGCAGCTGTAAGACAATGGTTTGGATGGAATGCTGTGCTGAGCTGCTCATGCACAGCATTTCAGTCCAAACACTCCAGAACCAGAGTGTTAGTTTTAAAAAGTTAACTGTTTTCTTGGTAGTTCCTGCTGGCTGTGGAGAAGAGAGGACGCAGATGGTTAAGGGGAACCGGGAAAAGGGCTCACCTGTGGGTTGAAGCTGTTCCCCGAGGGCCAGTCTGCATGCCTGCTCTGGCTCCAGCCAGTGAAGATCCCCAGTGAAGCTCCGGTTCGGTCCGCAGTGCCATCGGGGCACCAGAAGTGAAGAAACCGTCCATTTGCCGTAGCTTCCCCCTCAGTCCTGGTCAGCCTGGATGCTGAAAAGGCATTTGACAGGGTGGCCTGGCCATTTCTATACCTCACACTTAAAAAATTCAGATTTTCCCTAGTCCTCATCACAGTACTGCAAAACATATATTCCGCACCTAGGGCATGTTTGAAGGTGGACGGGCATCATGCCAACTATTTTCACTTGCGAAGAGGCACCAGGCGGGGCTGCCCATTTTCCCCCTTATTGTTCGCAATATTTAGTGAACCTCTTGCACAGCAAATTCGGGAAGCCCAACTAATTACAGGAATAAAAATTGGAGACACAGAACACCGTATTGCACTATATGTAGATAACATCTTATTATACCTCCAAAACCCTGAAAAATCCCTCCCTGCAGCGAAACAAAATCCTGGACAACTTCAGCCAAGTAGCAGGATACAAACTGAACCTAACTAAAACAGAGTTATTAACCTTCTATTATACGCCCTCTCCCCACACTCAAACTGTCATCCCAGGCAGATGGAATCTGCAGAAGTTAAGCTACGTAGGCATCCAGCTGTCACACCCATACAACTTGTTACAAGCTCAACTATATACCTTTTTCGGCACAGTTAAAAGCAGACCTGGCCTCATGGACGACCTTACCTCTAAATATAAGAATTGATTTGATCAGAATGGTCGTCTTACCAAAGGCATTGTACCTATTTCAAAATTTACCACTCCATATACCACTAAAAGCCTTCAGAGCATGGAACCATCTGATAGTGAAATTTATATGGGCCAATCGAAGACCCAGTGCCCGCCTAAAAATTCTGACACTCCCCCATGAGGAAGGTGGACTGGCATTACCAGACCTACGACTGTATCAGCAGGCAGCGACACTAACATGTGTAATGGCCCGACAGAATAAGACTGCTAGCCCGCACTGGTTAGAGATCGAGAGGACATCGATAGACTACCATAGGTGCTTTCAAACTCTATATCAATCAGCAGGAAATCAGGTAGTATCTCGTCCACTAAACCCATGGCTCATATTCCAAATTTAAAACTAGCAAATCATTAAAACAAATCAGAACTTAACCTATTTCCAGCCCCATATATGCCCTATTTCTGGCCTCTGTGACTTTACTCCAAACAACCTGGACAGTGGCTTTCACGGCTGGGAAAAATAAGGTGTAAAATACATAACACAAATAATGACACAGGGCAGCATTTGGGCATATGCAGAAATCCAGAGGAAGTTTCCCTTACCCCACTGTGATTTCTACCATTACTTACAACTCCGCCATTACACAGACAGCCAAATGGTGACACTCTGGAACCCGGAACAATACCCAACCTTAATTCATGGCCAAGTGCAGCTTAACAACACCCTGAAACAGGACCATCTGGTCTCATTTTACTGTCAGGTACTGAACTCACAGTGAGACTCCCTTACTGAAAATGAGCGTAGGCAGTGGAGACAGGAAACGGGTACGGGATTACTCTGGAGGAGTGGCGGAGTGGCAGAGGGCACGTGGCTATGCTGCCCAAGTGACAAGCTCACACCAATGGCATGAATATGCGTGGAAACATCTAATTAGATTCTTTAGGACCCCGGTAGTCACAAGCCACTACTCTCCTGCCAATCCAGTACATTGCTGGAGCCTTTACGGAAACATAGGGTGGATCATGCACATATAATGTGGTCCTGTCCGACCCTTAAACCATTTCTTTCACACCTCCAGACCCACCTACAGGAAATGTTTGATCCTCAACTCCAATTAACAATGGAAATGTTCCTGTTTCTCATTCTTCCCAAAACATTTAGAAGTCCTAGTGTTACGTGCTTCCTTATCATCCTTATTACTGCAGCAAAAAAGGCAGTCACTAAACTGTGGCTAACTGCCAAAGTCCCTACAATACAAAATTGGTGGGACATTACAAAGCAAATCTATAATATGGAGAGAATAACCCATAACCTGAACGAACAAAACAAAAATTTCACCACCAGGTGGATTCGATGGCAGATGCACTACATACTAAAAGACGCTGCCTTTGTGCCCTAAGAAAAGAGGATGCCCTGTGATCATTGAAGCCCCCCCAGGCTCAAGTAATGAAAATAACAACATTAAGCTATAGCATTCATTAATCCAGATCAAATACAGATAATATGGGACCTCTCCATGGAGAGACAGAGACACCTAAAAGATCAGGTGGGGAAGTACAGGGGATTCATGAATGGGTCCGGGCCAACTATCTATAGATTGTAACCTGAAATGAGAGAGGTCACACTGGAATACAAGCCCACCCAATATTTGGATTAACTAAAATAAAAACCAGTAAGACAGGTGCTATGAGACACCTAGACTGGTCAATATATGAGACTGGGAATAAACTCAACGAGGAAACTGATATGTTTATTAACATGAGCTATGTGAGGGGCAATAATTATGGTCATCCCAAGAACAAGGACTTTTCCAATCTGGAAAGACTGGACTTCCATAAACCTGTATATGAAATTATTAATTAACTAATCTTTCTGCATTATATATCAAAACTAGCGAACTTTGTATACAAATCTACATAACTCAGGATTTTTCTTATCTTTATATGAAGTGGTGTATAAAAGAAATGGAATCTGTATGACCTGATGATGTGTGTGTGTGTGTGTATATGTTGGAAAATCTAACAAAAAGATATTTACAAAAAAAAGAAAAATAGAATGTGACTTTATTGCTAATGCCCTTCCCGAGTAACCTTGCCTCGGTGTTTTAGTGTTGAGGTTTTCAGCTGTGTACAGAACAGCTAACTAAAGCATTTACACGATTTGTGAATAAGTATTTGAGCAATTTTATGAAGGAACTGAAATTACTGCAGTTCCTCATTGTTGACAGCAAGTGAATTCCAGCAGTGAGGTGCAGTAAAGGAGCAGGAATAAAGACCATAATTAGTTTTAACTTTCGGAACACAAAAGGGTTTGTTTGTGTTGCCGTCGGAGGCTGGGAGAAGGGTCATGGTTAGGCCAAGTTGTGTTCAGATTCGGCAGGAGACCAGGGTCAGAGAGGAGAAGAAACAGGAGAAAGGCGCTGGTGTGTGGGCTGCAGCCCACCACCGCCATCTAGCACAGTCTACAGGAAACAGTACCATATCAAGGAAGGTCATGTTGATCGACTGGTGTGCAGTGCATGGAGATGCAGCGGAAATGTGTCCTGTCCCCATCCCTCCCAAAATTCCCCAGTGACTGATAAGTTTGTAGCATTGGTTCTGGGAGAATTCCAGCCAGCCAGTCACGTGCAGCAGCACCCACCCCCACACTTTACTCAGTAGTGACTTTCTGCACTGCAGCCAGAGGACTGTGTTTCTTCCACCTTGGCATGATACTAGTGAGAGAATCATAAAAATCATGTCAATATAATTGCATAAATGATTCTCAGTTATTCTGCAGAAGGAGGAAGCAAGCAGTGAGATGAGGCAAGACGGCAGCATTAGCCCCACCACTGCAAGCACGCAGCTAGCACACCAGTCAACATAACAATAATAACTGGCTCTTTTTCAAAGCAAAGAATGTTGCAGTCATCCATCTGAGCTGGCTCGACTGCTACCAAGGGTGTGCCCCCTACCCAATCCGAAGCATCATCCCCTGCATTGAAGTGCATGGTGTGGCACTGCACCTTTACAGTAAATGGAGCCGCCCAAGCATCTGCCATACTTCTGGGTAGCGGACTTTTGAGAATTAAAATAAACAGCTTTGCAGCATGAGGAAAAAGCTGCTTTTTTCAGTAAACCTAAAGTGGAGAGTAAGGTTTGCGGGGGCAGGAGCCCCAGCAAAGCAGAGCTTTCCTTTAAGCTAAACAGACACAGAGTATGGGTGGTCTTTTTTGGAGACACTCACTTATTTCTAGCTTTTCTTCCGTTTTATTTGAATGTTATTGCATTTTACTGGAAAATGTAGAAGAACAGAGAACAGTGGGGTGGTCCCAAGAGGAGGTTGGTAGACTGTATGCGTCTTTGTCTTTTTAATTTGTGCTTCAGACTGCGTTTGGGCTTCTCTGTGTTATTTTATTCCTCAGAAGTATACAGGGGTCCTAGTCACGGTGGTAACTTGCTTAACATTTATTTATACTGAGGAAGTACTGTGCTGTAATGCATTGGTGATTTTACAATGAAGAGAAACGTTGAGTGTGAGAGTCACGTGACAGCTTGCGGTTCTCAGAGTCGCGTGGTTCCAACAGAAAGACTTTCACTTTTGGGACAATTGAATTGGCAGTTTCAGCTCGGTAGGAACATCTGACACCAATGACATATGGCAACAACAAAAGATAAGAGGATGACGTAGAGACACTGTGCAAGATATATGGAATAATGCATGGAGAAGTGTGGTTCATGGGGATTTTATGCACCCCCGAGGTGTGTGATGCCCCATATACCCCGAGGGCGAAGCCCAGGGGTTTATATGGACATCACACACCAGAAGGTATATAAATGCCCATAAACCTCTCTTCTCCGTTTTATGTTTTATATTTTACTGGATTTTGGTTGAAATTGTCTTTTTTGTCACTTTGCGAGGGTAACTGTTACTGCCGGCAAGATTGTCTGATGCTGAGTGACCAATTGTGTAGCGATTGTGAATGTCCAGTGCAAGGACAGCTTGTTTGGCATTTTTTCTGGTGATACTGTGGTACTGTTTTGCCCGTGGTTTACAGAGCTCCATAAACCACATATGTGGTTTATGGAGCTGTTGTGCACTCACTGGCAGTGGTTTATAACCACTTACCAGTAAATATAATATAATCTTGCACAATGGTTTAGTATATCACTTTTTATCTTGCTGTTTATCCTCACGTATATTTTATATAAATAAGGGATCTCTCACGGGTGCCTCAGAAATATGTCCAATATTTTTTTGAGGTGAGGATTGACCTATGACATCACAAGTGGTGAAGCCACAAGTGAGGTCACAGGGTCAACCTGTACAAGAAACAAAATTGATATATTTCTGTAGCTCCTGTGGCATATTAAATTTATCCAGTGCTTGTCTTGTTCTTTTTGTAAAATTTTGCAGCCATTTTGCTGTTTATTATAATTTTTTTTTATTTTTGTGCAGTCAAAAAGGTTTTCTACCTTTAGTTCATTTGTTGTGGCTGTGCAGCTCAGGTGGGGAGGTGGGACATACATGACGCAATTGCCTGCGTGTTCACAATGCTCTCGCATGCTAGAGGTGGGACGGAGCGGCCATTTCAGATGGTAGTGAGAGCAAGTGCAAGCTAAAGGACAGCCAAGGAAGAAGGCTTCCTTGCCAGCAAGAGAAGAGCTGTTGTGCTGGTCTGGGAAAGACTGATTGAGAATCGAGAAAATGGAGGGAGGTCTAGAAATATGCAAGATTCAGTGAGGTGGTAGTTCATATGCTGTGGCAATGAGACTGCTGGAAAGTGGGTTTCTGGCTGACGTTTACTGCAGTTTATAGCGGAGAAGAGAAAATGCTGCTTGAACTGAGTCTGATGGGGAAATGAAACCAGTTGGTGGGAGCCAGTAGGCGAGTGACCTTTTCAGTTCTAAAACTAAAACTGTGCTTGTCGATCAGTCAATCAAAATCTTTATTTAACCAGGCGATCACCGTTGAGCATAACTCATTTTCGAGGTGGACCTGGGGTGTACAGGGTGAGACAGATGAGAAAGATACAATGAACAATATGCAGGCAGGAATAAAATACAGTATAAATAAAAATATATGCAGGGATAACATCAAAGGCATATACAGTGACGAAGGACAGTTGGAATCTGGAATAGGGAACTAAACTGATAACACAGCATACAAGTATATATGAAATTATACATGAATAGATATAACAGTCGATGGGAACAGTAGATTTAGGTGCCCAATATACACTGTAAACAAAGGTCCAGTGTAGCGGTAAGGGTTAGAAGGCTACTCTAGATGGTATTTGAGATGCTAGCTTCCACCAATCAAGACCTATAGTGAGAATGTTTTCGACCCGGGTGTCCTAGAGTGAGAATATTGGACCTACAGTTAGAATATTTCCATATTCTCATTCTAGGACCCCAGGGAACAAAAACGCCAATGTTATTTGCCACAAAATATCCTCACATGTAGTGGATAAATAGAGGATATATGAAGGGCGACTGTGCAATATGATAAATATTTGCATGAGTGCAGAGTGACCTCAGATAATATGACGAGTGGCTCCACCATGAGTGATATTTTGCAGGTCACTGCACGAATGCAAATATTTACCACATTCCACAGATTCGCACATCATGTGTGCTATTTATATAATAGGGTCCCCAAATGTGTTTAGATGCAACTGCTTTTTGTTGCTGCTCAGTTTATTCCTGGCCATTTTCTGCAGTGCTCAAGAGATACATGGAATGTCATTTGTGCCGGGTAATGTCAGGTGTTTTTTTTATTTAGTTGTTTAACCATATATAGCACACTAAGCTGAAAGCTTTTTTACAGGAGCGACCTTGGAGCACAAGGAGGTTAAGTGACTTGCTCAGGGTCACACAGTATGCAAGTAGAAGCTGTGGGATTCAAACCCAGGTCTGGTCTGCTGGATGTCAACAGATTTGCAGCTCAGAGCCTTAGACCACTGTGCTATACTACCTCTTGCAATTAAGTAATCAAGTAATTGCACATATATTTAAGGTTTAGCTGAGCAGAGGGTGATGTATCTGGAATGGATTATTTTACTTGTGATGTATCCACATAGCAGTTTATTTTCAGTTATTCCACTGTGGATACGTCATTGTTTAGTTATACAATGGGAGTGATTTTATGGGTATATAGTCAATGACATGTACCTTCACCCCTATTGTGTGTGTGTGTGTGTGTGTGTATATATATATATATAAATATATATATATATACATATATATATAGTGGCACCAATAAACAGTGCTTAGGGTTGAGTATGCACTTTAATGTTAAACTTTAATTTTTGCACTTTAAAGAGATTCACCAGTTTAATTAAAATACATTGTGCACCACATGCTGTGGTGCCTTACCTGAGCGGCACCCCGTCTGACTATATTTTACCCCAAAAATAATAATAAAGAGTGGAAGGGATCATAAATTTGTGAACAGCCAATCCCTTCCACTTCCTGGTGCTGGGAGCTGACTAACCATGGGCATCAGGTGACTAACAAGGTCCTTGTTAGTCACCGGGTGCACATGGTTAATGACAAAACGACCTCTAAGATATCGGAAAATGTTTTAAAACTCCTACGCCTTGCACTGACATGCACCTTCTCTGGCTGCTTCACGATACCAAGCAAGTCTGGATCCTCGTCCTCTTGCTGTACTCTGCACTTACCCTGGTACGGTCATACGCTACAATCTGCATCTGTAATGTAAACAGCTCTCTCAATTAGTCATCGATTTCTAATCTAGTTACGTTGTGCCCTGGCTGGGTTACTGGGATCAATGATTTCCATGGCAAGCAGTGTATTAATGTGTACCCTTTGTAATTTGTAATATATGTTACAATGGAATCTGTGTGACCTTATGTAACCTATGTATTGTCTTATGTATCTGTATGATTTGGAACCTTTGTAAACGAGTCAAAGGTATTAATTCCAATCTGAAACAAATAAATATTAGCGTACCTGTCAAATCTATGTGTCTGTGCTGCGCACTGTGAGTTTTTTTATTTTTCTCGATCCTAGCATTTGCCAGTTTTACAAGGCTAGTTCTACACCAAATGTACCACCATGTTTTTTGTTTCTTGAAAAAAAAAAAAACTAACTTAAAACATTTATAACCTATTCATATTTTGGTGGAACTAGAAATTGTTACCACCAAATAAAACTGGAAGATGCCTGTAATCTTTCATAATGAAAAACAAGTAGGGTAACAATTTTTTGCCCAATTTTGTTGCACTGCTACTTTAAATTTAGGGCTCTAGAATGTGTAGTGCAATTAAAATGCATAGCCTTTAAATGATATGTTGAGATATACCGGTATGTGTTCACCCAATGTTAATTCTTTTTCAGTCTGGTGGACAAGTTGGATTCTCCAGCAACTCCTGAAAACTTCCTCTGTGTAGGAGCGGAACCAGACAGGTAAGTAGTTGTCACTTTTACATCCAGGCTGTCAATGCTGTTGGGATAACATGTGTATTGTCAGCTGCCAATGGTGTACTGGTAACTCCAGCTCCTCTCCCTCTCTCTCTACTCACCAACAGCTGCAGGCAGAAGAGGCACAAAGGTCACAGTAGGAGGCTCAGGCAGCGCCTTTTTGATGCGATAGCAGAAGGAAATGCAGCAAATACAAAGAATCTGCTGGCCAAACTAGCACAAGCTTCAAAGAAATACGTGGACAGGAACGTGAAAGGTAGGGTTGTGGGACGATACCAGCATCCTGGGTTTGAGGGATGAGTGAACCTTCTCCGGTTCCAGTGTGAAACGTTTCACAATGGTCTTAGTCTCTGCACATTTCTCAATAAGTTAATGAGACTGATATGTGATTAAAGGGTAGCGGTGACCCGGGTTCAAGAGTGAACTTGGGATCCAGCAGTCAGGCAGCCATGGCTGGGAGACAGTGTTGCCAATGGCAGTGTATCCCAGCTGGTGGTGATGGGGAGAGCTGGCAACAGTGCCTCTGCTGGTGGGCTACAAAGGCATGCTGAGTGCAGCCGAGGCGTACCCCTCCCACATGCATTTGCATACCACTTCGGCAACCCAGGAGAGAAAAGCAGGAAAAAGATTACTGCTCTCAGCAAGATTAAGGATCAGTACCCCACAGGCCCCACACTGCCGGCCATAGCCTCTGTCTGTCATTCCCTTGAGGCAGACCCTGGGGGTGAGGAGGAAAGGTCCCTTCAGGGAGCAACCCCGGAAAGGGTAAGTCATGGAGATGATGGGGCTGAGGGTGCTAGCCTGAAAGGGACAGGTCTGGAGAAGCAGAATAAACATCTGAATAAAACAATAAAAATCAGCCGGCCCGGTGGCACTGAAGGTTGAGGCACTGGACGCCACACCTCGTGCCACCCCAGCGACCCGGGTTTGGGGACGGACTCGGGGAGCCGGGGGTCGGCAGGGGAGGGAGAGGACTGAGCATCTGTGGACAGCTCTCCTCTCCCTGGGGAGGGATCCTAGGGCTGCTCGGTGCCCTCGCGACCCCCGATGGAGATCGGGAGTACAGCAGGGATCACCAGCCAGACAAGGAGGCAGGAGTGCGGCAGACATCAGCAGGCAGCCTTGTACAGATGTCATGGCACGCTGCACCCCCAAGGGAAACACAACACAGAAAAAAAAAATCACCGTCTCGGGGATAGGCGATGGCACATCCGTCCACCCAGCCACACTCCACCGCCAGTCGTCCTCCATTCCTGGGCCGAGCCCAGCCTGGCCTGAATTGAAAAAGATAGAGCACCCAGGGCGGATAATGCAGCCCTACCTTGGGGGGCTTAGAGCCGGGGGATAGCCAGGCTGGTGCCACGTATTCGGAGGCCTCTCTGGCACGGAGGTAGAGCAGGGTGAAACGGAGGATGCCCCAGAGAGTTCCCTGGGTTGGTGCTAAAATAGAATTCAAAAAAAAGAAAAATCAATAAAAATCATCAGTAGCCACTAGGTTTGGCTGCCTACCCTGTACACTTGCATGGCCACTATCACAGGAGTTTTGACTACTAAAACACTTGGTCAGGTGGCCACAAGGCAAGGCAATTGTATTTATAAAGCAGCCTTTCCCAAGGGCTCAGGGCACTGTACGTATATTAAAATTATAAATTAAAATTATAAAACAAAAAAAAAATCCCATAAAAGATAAAAACATAACAAGAAATATATTTATATGATATCTGTTAAAATACCTAAACTTCTATTCATGTAAAAACTTGCTAGCTGGGGAAGGCCTGCTCGAATAGGTAATTGTTTTTTGCATCTACCTGCCCTGTACATCCACTCCTGGCTCTCCACAAGGTGTACCCCCTGCTGCCCACTAGACTCACCCTGTGCAGCTGGACTCCTCCTCCAGACCTCCGATCACACACCATGGATGGATTTAACTTATTCCTGTTGGGGGGCCTTTCTGCTAGCACCAGAAAGGAAGTGCCCTTTTGCTGGCCTTTAACAGCTGGAGGTAGAAGGGCCAGCCTGCCATTGGGGGTCTGGTGGCATGGGAAGGGCTTGCAGTGGAGACCCTCATCTAGGCTGCCCACCACTACCCTTTTCCACTTCTCGGGCCCCTGCCCACCAGTTGCATTCTGGGCTGCTGCAGCGAGCTGCTGGGGTGGGGATGTTTGGCAGCATGTAGTCACCCACACCGCCAAGAACACCACCACAGAACCACCACCAGGAGCTGCTAATACAGTGGTATGCACTTGCCCACCCCTCAGGAGGGAAGCATCTGAGGGATGCTCTGACTGCCTCCCTGCTCGCCTTTGCTCTTGGCATCCCAGGCCCAGGACATGAACCCGGGTCACCAGTGTGCCACAGCGATGCCCCATTGCTCGACCCCATGTATCCATCTGAGTAGGTACTATAAGTTTTAACCGATCTTTTACAGGCCTTCACTATGCCAGCAGAGTGGATACTCCCCAAAAGGGAGTTCCACAACACTGGAACAGCTACTCCAAAACCCCTGTCCCCCCGATTGTCTCAACTGGAAGGAAGGAACAGCAAGTTGACCAGCATCAGTGGAGCAGGAAGGTCAGGTTGGGAGGTCAGAAACCAGGTCTTTCAAGTAGTCAGGTCCCAGACTGCACAGGGACATATACGATAACAGGCATATCTTGAAGGTCATGCGCCACCACCCAGGCAACCAGTGCAGTGCACACACAGGACCGGCATGATGTGGGCCTTCCGAGAAATTCCCATCACAAGCCAGGCTGTGGCATTCTAGACCAGCTGAAGGCACAGCCCTAAGTACAGAGCATTATAGTAGTCCAACCAAGAGGTAACGCAAGAACGAACGATCGTCGCCAGGACATCAGGAGCCAGATGCGATTTGATCCTGGTGCTATTTCATAGATGATAAAAGCCAGATTGAACCACCACAAACACCTGCTGTTCTAGTGCCAGCCTGCAGTCTAGCATGACCCCAAGATTCTTAACAACATCAACAGCAACAAGGGGTTGGACACCCAACACAGGAAGGGTTACCACATCTCCCGTCGCTGTGCACCCCGTTGACTCGGCTTAATCAACATGACCTCTACCTTCCCTCAGTTGAGACATAACCAGCTTGAAGCTATCCAGTCATTTATCTCGGCAATACATCACCCCAACACAGAAGCCACATGATCCCCTGTGGGAGAGTGAGACAGGTACAGGTGAGTATCATCTGCATAGCAGTGAAACTCAACCACTTACCATCTAATGTTCTCCCCTAAGGGCAACATGCACACAGAAAACACAGGAGGAAGGATCAAACCTTTAGGAACCACGCAGGAGAGTGCAGAACCCGCAGAGATGACATTATCTATTGCAACCTGCTGTGTTCTAAATGGGTTCAAACCACCACAAAACAGGGCCAGTGAGACCCACATAGGTCCTCAGGTGACCTAACAGCACCACATAGTCGACTCTGACAAATGCTGACGAGAGATATAGAAGGCCCAAGATGGAACCACCAAAGATGAAGCCAATTTTTTTTACAGCTTGTATGTATGCAGCTCTGTGCTGAAATGCCTGCCCCATCTGTGTGGGAGTGCCCCTGATTTGCACTTTGTGTACAAAAGTAAAAGTGTTTGCTCACAGCTTTATTTAGTCATTTGCACTTGTCTGGTTGATCCTGCCGTCTCCTTTGCCCTGACATTTCATGCAACCAGCCTTTCCAGGGGCATCCCAGAATCCTCCGTGGCAGATGTCAGTGGTGGGGGTCAACTGTGGGAGACTCATGTAGCCCAAATTGTACGTACTGCAGCTGTTTATAGCTCCAGTATGGCAGTCACTGGTCCCGCCACTCTGCTGAAGGGGGTAAGTGGGGCAGGACAGCAAGATTGACTAGATAAGTGAAAAATATAAAACAAAGCAGTTACTATAAATGTTCCCATTGCACAAAAATGGCAAATGTAAGGGCTGGGGCTTTTCAGCATAGACGAGTTCCCCTTTAGTGTTTATATTTTATACTAATTACCCAGTCAGCATGTTGGACTCCTAACACTGATTTTCAAAAAAAAAGCGGGAGGGGGAGAGGGAGAGGGTGCAGTTCATATTTGTTTATTTTATTCACATATTCATTCACTTGTTCTCCTGGTGGGGTAAAATGCCCCCCCCCCCTTTTTACATGGATCTCCCCATCTCCCTCTGCAACTGGTCATAAAACCCATGGCGATGCTTGTGTCTCTGCCAAGATTCCACCAAGTAACACAGAAACATAGAAGTTGACGGCAGAGAAAGACTGCAAGGCCCATCCAGTCTGCCCATTTCTTTTTCCTACCTTATGAATGTGCCATAGGCCTTTACTCTGTCAATGGCCTATTTATTCATACTCATCCGTATTGCTCCCTTATGCCTAACCCATGCCTGTTTGAAGCCCTGCACTGTATTCATATCCACCACTTTCTGAGGTAGGCCGTTACTACATTAGTACACTAATATTTCAGGCACTGGGGGAACCCATCCCTCCCCAGTGAAGACACTGCCCCCTCTGTGACAGCTGCAGATCAGAATTTTACAACTAGCTGGGTGGATTTAGTTTCAGATTTTTTCAGACTGTTTCACTGATCAATGTTCTTATTCTGTGTAGATATGGACAAACAGGTGCCTCAGCCCTCCTTAGGTGTGTCACTTTGTGTGCCCTTTGGGTGAGAGGACTGCAAACTGGAGATAAGCTGTTGTTTTTATTCTTTTGTTGCCCTCCTGTATTGTGCTTGTACTTCAGGTCTCAACTGCTCCTCTTGCATCCAGCTGTGGTCTCCTCCATAACGGATCCGTAGTTCTTACAACTCCCAGACTGATTGGCCTGATGCTCCAGACAAACACAGCTTGTCCCGGGGCAATATGTCCTCTTCTTTTGACTTGGACATGGTCTAGTCGGAGTGGGCAAGGTCAGGATTTACACCAGGGGTGCCAGCATTGGGAGCGGGGACTGTCCTTTCACAGTGCCACTGTGTATGGGTGGGTGTAAGAGGCAATAACCTTGCAGAGTGCACAGATGCCATGGAGTCCATGCTAATGTTCTGTAAATCATACGATTTATAAAATATTAATACCAGTCAAAGAAATTAAATAAGCAACTTTATTTAAAAACAATGTAAATTAAACAAAACAATTACCCCCACAAACCTTGCATGTGAGGGCCTCTTGTAGTCACAGGAGGTCCTACTTGGTTTATTTTTTTTTTGTAATTTCTATTTTTTGGTGCCCACCCTTAGGCTCTGCCAGACCCCATTGGGTCCCCCACAGGGCCAGCTGTCCTCTAACCTTGCAAGTCCCAGGCAGAATTTCCCAGTGAACTATGGTCTACCCCCCCCCCAGGCAGGGACAAGGTGACCCCGAGAACCCTCAAACGTCCGCATTTCATTAGGACGCCCAGTTAGGACTGCTGGTGTCGGACCCCGCTGGTGCTGGGGACCATCATCTCTGGTCAGGGCTATTTTTGTTTTTTGTGCTACTCCCTGGTCCCCCAGGAGTAGCGCAAACTAGGGATGCAAGTGAACATGTCACCATGTGATAGCTCACACAACCAGTGCTACTCCTCCCACTCCTGGTCTTACTGAGCCTGACTGTTCCCTGCATCCAGGGGGCATAGTGGCATCAATGGATGGGACCCACCCTCCCTGAGGAAGAACAGTATCTACTGAGATGCTCAATCCTCCCCCCCCGACCGGCCAGCACCCAACATCCCAGGCTCACTACCAAACCATTGTCGCTGACGTTACTAGAGGTAATGCTGCCACTGCGCCAGCGGTCCCACACCTATTTGATTTATAAATAGTCTCCAAATAACATTCTTCACTGGAACATTCTGGGCCTGCCTTTTCTGTGCTGGTTTCCTTCTAATACCTCACCCTCCTTTACTAACTCCCCTGTATACCTCCCATCTTTTGTTTTCCTCCTATCTTGAATCTCCTCCCATCTCCACCTTACTGCCACCACATCTGCCTCTACTCCCACTGAGTTGATCTCCTCTCCCCTCAGGGGTTCACATACCTTTGGACCCCCTTTTCACTTGTTAGAATGCTGCGTTATGTACATACTCTTATTACAGCTGATTTTCCTATCCATGTATTATATTTTTTTGATGTTTATGCACCAATGAATCCAAAGAAATGTAAAATTACACATATCCCAATAGTGCAAAGCATTATGGGAAGTATATACTAATCACCATGAAAGCATTTAGATTGGTTCTGCTTGAAGCAGAACTGCATGGTGCCAAATGGCCTCTCACACAAGCTGCAAAGGGTGAAAACAGAAGACACAAACACAAGTTTGTCCTTTCTAGGATACATCAGTGTACACCATCTGTATCAGCCCAGGCGAAGGATGAACCATTCATATTTGATCTTACTGGTTTGTGTCATGGTGAGCCCTAAATAGAAAAGTAATATAAAAGGCAAGAACCTCAGCACTGAAGCAAGGGATACATGTAAAAGGCATTGGTAATAAAACCAGGTTTCAAAGAAATATAAAATTGCACATACCCCAATGGTGTACAGCAGCATGGGAAGTATATGTAAATCACCATGAAATGGATAGTGTTTTGACTTGCTTGCTGTATTCTCGTGTTTCCTATGTACCTTCCATGGATGCACCTTGACTCAAGATAGTACCAACTTAGTGTGCTCCCAGGACTCACCTGGAATCAAACTGCTCCCAGTTCAGTGTTCCCTCTTCTAGATGTACCTGGAATTGAGCTGTTCCCAGCTCAGTGTGCCCTCTCCCCAGACACACCTGGAATCGTGCTGTTTACAACTCAGTGTTTCCCCCCAATACACCTGGAAACTAGCTGTTCCCAACTCAGTGTGACCCTTTCAGGTGCACCTAGACTTGAGCTATTCCCAACTCAGTGGTCCCTCCTCTAGAAGCACCTGGAATCAAGCAGTTCCAAACGCAGTGTTCCCTCAACTAGATACACCTGGAATCGAGCTGTTCCCAACTCAGTACTCCCTCCTCAGATGCACCTGGAATAGAGCTGTTTCCAAATCAGTGTTCCCTCCCATAGATGCATCTGGAATTGAGCTGTTTCCAACTCAGTGTGCTCTCTTTCTGGATGCACCTGGAATTGAGCTGTTGCCAACTCAGTGTGCCACCCCAGATGCACCTGGAACTGATTTGTAGATATTTAAAGGGAAGTACCATTTCCTATATGATTATTGTAAAGGTTACTATAAAGATCCAGTATGTAAACTGATGGGCTATATTTAGCAAATGCCTTCAGTAAAACAGAAAAATAATTTCAAAATTGTGATGTGGAAGCATCCCTGTTGTGACAGGGAGGGTGCTGTGGTGATGTCACAGCATCAACAATCCTGACAGTGTGCAGTAAAGCAGGTTAAAACAAAATGCTCCTACAGACATTGATCATATTAAATCATGAGGAGGAGCCCTGGATTCTCCTGTTACACCATGCAGATATGAAACCCAGAGATTTTTTTCACAGTGTAGTAGGACCCCAATCAGCACAGCCCAACTGTTCTCATTTGTTGCAATGCATTATGTACAAACTGGGGAGGCAGTGATGTCATCATAGTACCCTTTCTGTCCAAAAATGGATACATTTTGTCAGTGTTTTGTTGAGGTCATTTGCCAAATGTATCCTAGAAGACCAGTTTCTGGACAATTATAGTAATTGTTTGAATAATCTTGTAGGGAATCGTAGATATTCCCTTTAATGTGCTCTTCCATAAGACTCCCAAGCACTTGGAGCTCTGTTCTAAACTACTGACTGTCTATCCTCAGTTTAATTTTTTTTGTGCTTTGCCTTTCTAGAATTCCTGCTTTCAAAGTGCACTGACCAGTCAAATGGGAAAACCTGTCTGATGAAGGCCTTGTTGAATATTAATGATCAGACGACGATGATTGTGGTGGAGCTGCTGCAGTTTGCGAAGGAAAAAAAGTTCCTGAAGGAGCTGATTAATGCAGAATACACAGATGTATTCTATAAAGGTATGCTGGGGAACCCCTACAATACTACAGCTGTCCATCCCAGTGGGGTGGCAGAAGAGCAGTACACTACCATCTAGAAGATTGGGATTCCCATGGAAGTCCCTGTATCCCACACTGGGGATGACTGGGGAGGAAGCCCAGTGCTCTCGGGCTCTGCCTACTCCCAGCTGGTCAGTCTGCATTCCAACTCTTGATGAGCAACAAGGGGCAGTCAAACCAGATAACCCTATGGCACCTGGAGGCCGAGGTAAATGTCAGAGAAAGGTGGGATGGGGCTGGGAGTTGCTTTGGAGAGATATGGGCAGTACCAGTGATGGGGTGAAGAAACAAAAAGAATGTTTCCTAGATAAAGGGAATGTGCTTTAGTGATCTATTCATTATTATTAAATGCACATGGATAACACTGTGTATTATAGTGACTATTTTATTCTGTAGTATTAATTACACATGAATAATTCATTAGTATTAATTACACATGAATAACACAACAGTTAACATATATTACAGTGACTGTTTTATTTTTTATTTTATTTTTATTTATTTAGTTTTTGTTGACCGGGTAAGTGCACTAGACAAATTCTGCCTATTTTCAGGCACGACCCGGGGGAGGGGGATACAGATGAATGCCAACTGACCTTGAACTAGATTAAGCTGTTGGTGGCATTTTTAGTGAATAATATTCTCTATTTGACCAGGAAGCCATTGGAGGCACTGTGATTTGCAACCAGTTTGAGGTTATTCCTTTGGAGCAGCAGTGCAAAGGATCCCGAAAAGGCCCTGTTGCCTAAGGTTTCCTACCTCATTGGTTTTAACCCCGAGCATTAGATTTTTGAAGTCAAAAGGAACTGGAGCATCCCATAGCCTGTTAATTGCATTGTGTATATGTTGCCAGAACCCTCTAAGTTTTGGACAATCCCATAAGTAGTGGGAGCCGATCCCTCTGCATCCTGTCCTGCACAATGGTCCCCAACAGTAAGTGTTACGTAATCATTGGTGTGTGGAAAAAATGGAAAACAGTCCCATCTACCATGCCCTCAACCTGGAGGCTGTAACTTTCCAGCCTTTCTCTCACACCAAGCCCATTCTTCCCGAGATATCATCCACATAACTATATGGATCTACAACACTGGCATGACAGCAAAACACTGATGTCCCGACCATAACGAAACCACTGACACCCCTGACTGCGGCGCTACCCAAACTGATTGGCACGATCATAGCACAATGGGACTGCTTTCCTCCCCACTAAGATATCTTACTCCACGTCCACAGTTGGTGGGCTAAACATTACCCCGTCACCCTACAATGTCTCAATGCAAAACCCCTGTCGCTGACGATATAGGTGCGCTGGGGGTTTTGCTGTGAGGGGTTTGGTATACTGGTGTTGCTGTAGCGACGGTATCCCGTTCAGATACCAAATTTTCTCTTATTCTATCAGATTCTATGTGAGACTCTCCCAAGAGAGCTTTGTATGCCCTGGAAATGCTACCTTTTCTTCCAGCTAATGTTGCGCTCAATACAGAAAATCTTCCAGATGGGTGAGATCTCTGTTGATTTTGGCCGTCCTACCATGGGACATTACGTGGTGCCTGATTTGTAGGTATCTATAAGTCTGGTTGGGGGAGGCCATATTTGTCTTGCATTTCACTAAATGACATTCAGGTATTGATTCTGTACCAGTTCTTTGTACGTGGTTATTACTAATCTGCTCCACCTACGGAATCCTGGATCAAGTTCTCTGAGGTGGGAAATATGGATCACCCACAATGACAGAGACAGGGCCTACTTCATTTGGAGAATTAGGTAAAACTCTAGCTTGGGTTAGGACCTTCGGGATATGTTTCATCCAGGGATTAGTCAGTTAATTCCAGACCGCTGAGGAGAACGTGACATGAGGTAGGGCATATAAAGGGATGGATCTGGATTGGTTAGCCTATGTTTCCAAGTTTCCCACCATCCTGTGTCACCGTGTTGTTTGAGCGAGGAGAATAACTGTGCCACTATACAATACTATTTTAAGTCTGGAATAGCCAGTCTTCCTCTCTCTAGGGAGAGTCCACAGTCTCTTGTCGACTCTGTGTGTACCATTTGCCCAAATGACAAGAGGAGTTTCTGTGTTTGTTTCCAGTAATGATCAGGAATTTTGATGTGAAGGGCCTGGAAAAGAAAAAGGAAATGTGGCAAGACGTTCATCTTCAGGGTCGCTATTCTCCCTCCAAGGGACTGGAGCAGCAGCATCTACCTAGACAAGTCAGCCTTTATTTCCCCTAACAACTTATCACAGTTGAGTTTAAATAATGATGAGAGATTAGGAGAAATGCTAACTCCCAGGTATTGGACTACACTGTTGGTGGCCCAACGAAAGGGGAATTTATCTTTCATATCCTGTGTACAGAACCCACTAATTTATAGCGCCTAAGATTTGTCCAGGTTAACTTTGTGGTGAGATATTTCCCCACAGTGATTCAGCATCTTCAAGCAAAGCTGGCACAGAAATCTCAGGTGATGTCACGGAAACAAAAGAATCATCAGTGTAAAGTGAAATTTTGTGATTCTTGTTCCCCGCTCTCTTATCCCTTCTATCGTGTTGTTGTTCCATAGTGCTATAGCCAAGGGCTCTATACAGAGAACAAAAGGAAGTGGAGAAAGGAGGCACCCCTGTCTAGTTCCTCAAGTAAGGTGACATCTGTCAGACTGAATTCCATTAACTTTTAGAGTGGAATGCAGGGAGGCATAATATTACCAAATGTTTTACCTATTCCCATCTCTTCCAGGGTTCTGTGTAAGAATCTCCAGTCCACTCAGTCAAACATCTTTTCAGCATCCATGAAAATGGTCAGAACTGGCTCTGGAAACTTTCATTGATATGAGATCAAGTTTATTTGAATTACACATAAATAAGACATCAGTATTAAGTGTATTACAGTGACTAGTCATTCTATTCATTATTAATTACATGTGAATAACATCATTTAAAGTGTATTACAGTGACTCTTTCTTCTAGTCATTATTATTAATTACATATGGATAACATCCATTAAAATGTATTACAGTGACTAGTCTATTCCTTATTATTAATTACACATGACTATCAAATCAGCATAAGTGTATTATAGTGACTACTCTATTCATCATTAGTAATTACACATGAATAATACATCAGTTAACATGTATTACAGTGACTCTTTAGTCAATTCATCATTCTTAATTACACATGAATATCAAATCAGTTAAAGTGTATTATAGTGACTATTCTATTCATTATTAGTAATTACACATGAATAACACAACAGTAAACGTGTATTACAGTGACTATTCTATTCATTATTATTAATTACATGTGAATAAGACATCAGTATAAAGTGTATCTTCATTTAATTCATTATTAATTACACATGAATTACATATCAGTTAAAGTTTATTGCAGTGACTATTCTATTCTTTATTATTAATTACACATGAATAACCAAACAGTTAAAGTGTATTTTTGTGACTCTTTATTCATTATTAATCAGTATAACGTGCATTATTGTGACTCTTCCTGTGGAGTACATATCATATGTACTCCATTGCATACGATACTTGTATTTTGTTTAAGGCAATATTCACCTCTTTGATAACTAGTGCGGTGATGGAGTTTGAAATTGTGACCTATATTCATGAAGCAGTCTAAGGGTGGGATTTTCCAAAGGATCCCTCCAGGATCCACTGGTCCATATTTTCCAGGGACTCCATTCAGGATCTGCCTGTCTGCATTTTCAAAAGGATCCATCCAGGATTCATCTGTCCATATTTTCCAAGGGATCTATTCAGGATCTGTCTACCCATATTTTTCAAGGGATCTGTTCAGGATCCATCTGTCCATATTTTCTAATGGATCTGTTCATGGTCTGTCAGTTCCTAGTGTCAAAGAGATCCATTTTTTGATCTGTCTTTCTGTATTTTCCAAGGAATCCATTCTGGTTCTGTCTCTCCATATTTTCAAAGTGATCAGTTCAGGATTGTCTGTATTGTTGAATAGATCCATTCAAGATACATCTCTCTGTATTTTCAAAAGGATCTGTTCATGATCTGCGTGTCCATATATTCAAATGGATCAGTTCAGGGACCATCCCTGCATATTTTCAGATTGATCAGTCTGGGGACTGTCTGTCCATATTTTCAAAACTAAAGAAAGAAAATACCTCCTTATAAAGCAGCAGTGCAGTGAAATTGGGCAAAACAGTTGGCACTACCTTTTTTCACTATAAAAGATTCTAGGCAACTTCTAGTTTTATATGGTAGTAACATTTTGTAGTTCTGCCAAAAGATGAGTATTTTATAAATGTTTTAATTAGTTTTTTTTTTTCTCAAGAAAAAAGACAACTGCCACATTTGGCAAAGAAAAAGGACTGTAGACCTGGCAAGGGTTCGGATCAAGAAAATCGATATAACGCATGGTATTTAGCATAGGAGGTATCTAGAAAAGTAGATATGACAGGCATGCTGATGGTTTTATTACTTGTAGATGAAACTAGCTTTTTGGAAAAATCATTTTTCGTTACATTGCTGCTTTAAAGTGCGACCTGAAAACCAATAGGCAGCAAGTCTTAAGTTAACGTATCAGTTTTAAGTCCTCAGATGTATGATAGTGTGTGTACACCGACTATTGTTAGCTGTTACTTACAGTAATTAGCCGTTGTATTGTGAGGGTACATGATCATGATGTTTTGAATATTAAATGAGATGGACAGGGTGGAGTCTATACAGCTGTTTGTGCTGGTGAGTGCAAGCAGATCCAGAGGACATGCACTTAGATGGGGGGGAGGGGCAGGTTAAGGGGAAACATTAGAAAGCAATACTTCACACATAAGGTGGTTACTTGCAGAAATACCTAACTGGTAAGGTTGTGGAAGTTGGCACTGTTCAGGCTGTAAAAGCAGGGCTATACAGTTTCCTGACAGAGAATGGCAGTGAGAATTACATAGCATGAGTCCTGAGAGAGAATGGCTGTGAGAGTTACACAGCATGAGTAGAGGTAACACAGGACTAGACAGTTTCCTGAGAGAGAATGTCATTGAGGGTTAAACAGCATGGGTAGGGGTAACACAGGACTAGACAGATTCCTGAGGAAGAATGGCATTGAAGGTTACACAGCATGGGTAGGGGTAACGCAGGATTAGACAGATTCCTGAGGAGGATTGACATTGAGGGTTACACATCATGGATAGGGGTAACACAGAACTAGACATTCCTGAGGAAGAATGATACTGATGGTTATACAGAATGGGTAGGGGTAACACAGAAATAGACAGATTCCTGAGTGAGAATGTAATTGATGGTTGCACAGCATGGGTAGGGGTAACACAGGACTAGACTGATTCCTAAAGGAAAATGGAACTGAGGATTGCACGGCATAGGTAGGGTAGCATTTTGGCTGACAAGCTTGGATTTGTGCCCAAACTAGGGGTGCTCAGAATCATGGAATTTGAATCATCAGATCTCGATCATTTGTTTTTTGTTTTGGAGTTAAGATTTTTGCAATCACCATCTGAAACTTCTCATTCAGAAAGTACAGATGGTAGGTGATGCATGAGTAATATAGACTTGTTACAATGGATTTTACATTCGCATTAGAAGTTAGGATTCTTATTCCAAGGTCTTATCAGAATCAGAACTGGAAAACGCATGCTGGCCCAGTGGAGGAGCAGATGTGCTTTCGCCTCCCATGCCAGCAATCCTGGTTTGGGAACTGATGAGGTTCATTTGTTGGGTTGGCAGGGTGAGGGAAAATCAAGTGCCGACAGCAGCTCTCCTTCCTCAGGGAGGGGGAGGGGACATCAGTTCCCGCTGCAGGGACTACCACCTGGTGGAGGCCAAGAGGCAGCACAGCAGGAGTGCATGCAAGCAAGGGAGTGGGGCTGGAGTGTAACATACTGGTGCACACATCCTAAAGCTCCAGCCCAGAAGGGAGAAAATGAAGGGGAAAGATGCTGGGCAGCTCTTAACCAGCACCCCCTGCAGGCTGTCAACTAATTGACATGGCTGGCCACCCAACCAATAGAATCTGTGTGTAACCCACCCCCACCAGCTCCCCTTGTCTAACTAGCAGGGCTACTCCTCTCACCACCTGTCGCCGTAGAGAGGGATGGGGGTTGTCACTACAGTTCAGTTTACTAGTACTGGGTCCCTGGGAGAAAACATTTGCTCACAATTATGCTAGGTTTGTACTTCTGGTCAAGGGCACCCAAGTAAATCCAAACACAGTGGAAGCAATAACAGTACTGTCCAAACCAGTTTGGGATTCTAGAGTGTGGATTTTATTCACCATACACAGAAAATAATCACAAAGCAAAGATGGACCCCCACAGGGCTACTCCTACTGGTAATGTAGATTACTGAGGTACAGAGAACACACACAGTGGACCCTCAGGTTCTGACTTGAACAGCGAACACTCTGGTTCTGAATTACACTTCCTCTTGACTAGGCACACACGGCCAGTACTAGGAGACTTTCCCATATTTCATGAGGAATTGATGGTGGCACCTCGACCACCAAAGAGCACATACAGGCTCAAAGAGAATCCAACCCACTTCTGGGTAAACTATTTTCTTCAGGCACTGGCCAAATGCACTGAGAGAAAACACAGGTGTCCAAACTGAACCCGGAGAGGTAAACATGGTTACTCCAGAAGGGGGTCTCCCACCTTTTGCTTCCAAATTTATACTCAGCCATTCATCTGGTTAATAACACCCTCACAGAAAACTTGTAGATGCTATTTTGAAATGTCTTTCACACTTAACATACTACATTACAGGTGTCAGAAAGTTAAAAGTTCTGTAATTGGCAATGTCTCTTTACTAGACCCCCCCCCCCCCACTTTAGCAGACACTTTTAAACAGAAAACAGTCTGGGTGACAGAGTCCCTTTGTCAGAAAAAATTCCCACAAGGAATGCAGGTGCCCCAGGGCTTTTCCAAACAAAAGTCACAGGTACTCACAGAGCAGTTGAATCTCAGGCAGTTTCAACACAGTCCAGAACTGGACCAGGGGATTGCCCCTGAATCCTGGAATCCACCCCATCCCTCCTGGGATGAGGCACTGTGAAAACCATTTGGCTTGGTTTCCACCACTAGGCTGTATTGGCTCACACTAGGGTGAGAAACAAACAAAAACACTACTGGTAGCTCTCTGACAGAGCTAAAGAGAGGAGCTGCACTACCTGCAACCCCCTCCACTGACTCCAACTGCAGACTAACTACACTCTAACTTAACATTCTATAGCTATCTCCTGCAGCTAGCTTTCAATGTGGCTTATGCTACTGCGACAGTTCCAAAGTGACATCATCAACCCAGCTCAGCTGAGACTGAAAAACAGAGTGTGACGCTGTGAAATCCATTTAACCGGCATTTCATAAGCTGCCTGTCCCTGCCTGCCACTGATTCTAGTGGGATTCTAGTAACCCTTGGGAACAAGGGGGTTACATGTGCAAGTGGTGGATAACTGCTAAGTTTGTGAGAAGGTTGGTGACGGCTTGGGGGGGGGCGTCGGGCCGACTCAGGTGGAGGGCAAAATACTGATTAGAAAAAAAAAACAACTGGAAAACAGAATCCTATCGGATCAGAATCTGACAACTTTGAGAATCTGTAGTATATATTCAGGTCAGGTACAGTCCCTGCCATGCAGCAGGAGGGGCGGAAAAGATGAACCCCAAGTCCCTTCCATCACTACTGTACCATGTTATAAACTCTGCTGCAATAACAGTGTTATTCGATATGACTCACTAGTAGCCCATGTGTACCTGGAAAACTTACTAAGTTCCCACCGCAGCTACATCTTGTTGATGTCACAGGTCAGACAGCCCTTCACATCGCTATTGAGAGAAGATGTCAACAGATTGTAGAACTCCTAATCCGAGAAGGTGCCAACGTCAACGCAAGAGCCACAGGCCAGTTCTTCAACCCATCAGACAAAGAGGAGGGGGTTCTATTTCGGTATGTACTTTCATTTCTTTTTTTCTTGCTCTTTGTCACTAACACTGCCCTCCCAGTCTTCATGTCAGTCCGACAACCAACAACGGCTATCCCAGAGTGGGCACAGTGGCTCGGGCACCGACAGTGCCACTGACAGTCATCTAAATGGCATTGTATTGGTTTTTTTGCATAGAGCATTTTCCTGCCCTGCCGTACTTGTTGCAGGGAACCACCATGCTCCCAGGGGATATGCCCTGCTCAGACCAGGGTTTGCAGGTTCTTCAGGGTCCGCATTATAACCGACAACCCACCACTGCGGCAGAAGCTCCTGATGGAGGGTCCCACCCCAAGACAGTCCTATCTGTGGGTTAGGATCCAGTGGCAGCTCGGCAGTGGAATCCTGAGGGCTGTGACACCCAGCCCCTGACCCTCCCACCTCCCCTGGTGTGGATGGTGCCTTCCTGGTGGGGTCAGCTATACACAGCAACATCCTTTGGAAGGAGCAAGCTACCATGGCCCACTGTAGGGGTCACTGCAACACCTGAGCCTTATGGTAACCCTCCACAACCTTAGCACGTTTCCGAGCAGCAGCTACTGTGGTTCAACCCGCCTCCCAACAGGGTTTACTGAGCACACTACCAAACTCAGGTCAGCTGCATGCAACAGACACTACTGTCCCATCTGACTTGCAACGCAGCTCACTGGTGGTGCTATCAAACTCTGTTCACCTGCATGGCAGTGCATCCCACCGCTGTTGTTGGGCCACTGGGGGGACTGGTGTTGTGGTTTTTCTCCTGGTTTTCTCACTAAAGGTCTCCCCCGAAGGGGGAGAAAAAGTGCTTGTCCCCCTCTTCTAACAGAGGTTGATGCAGCTGCATGCAGAGTAGAAAGCTCTTCCTGTTCAGAGATGCTATTGTCATCGGTAGCCCTGCCTGACCTTGGCCCCCAACTCAAAGGTTTCCAGCCTAACTCCAGAACCCTGTATTGCTGACATTTTTTGCATGCCGCGTAACTGCCGGTCCAGTCAAGGAGCAACCGTAAGTACCGCCCCACGAATGTCTAAGCTGTGCCTGGCAAAAAAAGTACAAGCAACAGAAAAACACTGGCACCACAAAAACAAACTGCTCAGGACTTCACTAGTTTCACACTCGCCTTCATCATCCTCACGACGCCGAGTGCGAAACTGGTTGGGCCCCGAGCAGTTTGTTGTGTCTGTACCTGCTACCAGGACAGTGAGTGCATGCGCTTTTATTTTATTTTTGCACTTGTCAACACTATTGCAGAATTCTTTAATAAATGCCTTTTGAATTTTACCCTGTAAGCTGGTGCCAGTGTGTTTCTGCTGCTCATTGGTCCAATCATTGGCCTAGTCTTTCTTCTTTTTTAAATTACTGCTTTGTCTTCCCCCATTACCCCCCCACCACCACCGTGACTGGGGTTACTATGGCTTCCCGTTCATCATTACATCACAGTCTGTTGTTAAAGAAATGATTATAAGGTCACAAGCAGGGGATGGTGATGTCAGATGTAGGCAAGTAGCCACTGAAGTCAAGGGAACAGGAACAAAGTTTAAATATTAAAGGGACACTGTGAACTCTTTTTGCGTTATATTATTTCTAGTTGAAAACCTACATTGTGTGATTGCTTACCTTCTCTAAAACTCAGTGAAGTTGCTGGTTGTTTTACCTGCTTCCTTTCTTAATAGAACTGAAATGCATGGGGATGGTGTAATTGTATCCAACCTTGTGTTGTTTCAAATCCTTGATCTACTCTTATTGCACACTCCTGAACATTAGGAACACCCTCAAGCAGTGCAGCCACTCATGAAGCAATAGTCTCCCCAACTCCCACTACATGATGAGTGACAGGACAGTGCTGCGGATGTTCCCACGGCCTGGAAGGCTGCAGTGGGAGTTGATCAAGGAATGTAAACGAGCATGTTTTTTTCACTGATAACACCAGAATGGTGAACAGTCTGTTTTTCACTTTAAAAAAAACCCCAAAGAATCATATTCAAACTACCAACTACATCAGCAATCCCTACACCAATCATAACGTGTTTTTAAACTAGTGACACTTTGAGGCCTAAGGGGGTTGCTATTGTCATTTTAGTGTGATAGTTGTAAAGTAAAACAGGCGCTAAAGACAGAAAATATGCGGGCCTAGAGTTTTAAAGCTTTGGATGTCAGACTTGTGGCACTTGTTCTTCCCCAGCTGTATCACTGCGAATGTGCCAAGCTGCGTGCGATTTTCAAACATTATGATGCATTTGCTCAATAAACCTGTAACAGTTTTGTCACCTGATTGTTCTTGCGGTTTCATTTTCCATTTGTAACTTATATCATGACTTGGGATATTCTGTAAACGAGACCAGTATCTCATTGAATCTATCCAGTAAATTTAAAGTTTTAATAAATAAATGAATATTACATAATAAAAACACTTTGTTCACGTCAAGCCAAAAAAAACTGATGCGTGAGACATTTTTTAATGCATGCATGGAATTGTGAAGAGTTTTCAAATTATGCTTCGGCTGCAGTTCTGCAGAGTTTCGAAAATTCTGAGTAATTCCACGGAATTCTGTCAGAAGCGGTATTCCAAAATTTCAAATACAAAATGTTTTTTTTTTATAGTAACATTTCTTTATTGAAAAAATACATGGACAGTAATCAATGTAATTGATACAGCTTACTGCAGAGTAATAGGGTAATGTATTACTCTGTATAAACGCGAAATGTTAACTGCGGAATTGTATTGCGCAAGTTTATGTTAACTGCGGAATAATATTCTGCAGATTACATAATCCCCTCTGATTACATAATCTGCTGTGGTTTACATGGCACTGCTTTTTGGAATCCCACCGAGTTAAGCCACACATTCCAAAATTCATTGCCATTCTGCATGGATCCCACAGGCAGAAATTTGTATTTCGCACAGCTCTGTGCACGTGTGGTTTTTAAAGTGTAATGTGAGCCACTTGCAGCATGAACTTCCACCACGTTTTTGTCATCTATATGTTGCAAGTAGCCCAGTTGCTGCAAAATCCTGCCACAGTTCTTTGAAAATCCAGCCTGTGAAATCTAAGCTGAAATGATCTCAGTAGAATCTTTTGTCATAGTTTCCCTCAAAACATCAGGAGATCTTTAAGCAGGATGGTAGAAAGTTTATTAAAATGTTTGTTTAAAGGGGCCACTCAGTGACACCCCAGCATCAAGAGCAGTGTCAGGTTGCTAGGGATTGGCCAAGGATGAGCATCCAATGGACTGCTCTTCCCTTCTGAGGGGGCGGTGTGCTGTTCCTGCCGAATGACAGCCATCAGGTTAAAGCCTGGTGGTAATGGGGGTCCGCAGGACAGCACAGGAAGGGAGGGAGCTGGGGGACTTCCATGACAAGTGTGCTAACTGCACACACGTGCATGTTTGCACAGGGAACAAGAAGAAAATGGGAAAATGTAGGAGGCTGGACTTTGTGAAGCTCTGCACATGTCTCAGCAGCCCACCTAGCCACTCTGGTCCCAGGTGCATCTGGATGAGTCTTGAGGGGGAGAACAGCCCTCCCTCCCTCTCCTGTCCTGCTGCAGGGTGGGGGGGGGACATGTGGGAGATTGGGTCCTCGGACTGGAGGAGGCAAGGAACAGCACCAGGTGCAGGGACAAGGCTGATAGCCACTCAAGACTACTACTGGAAGATAAAAACCTTTGTGGCAAAAAAAAAAAAAGTTTGTTTACACAAAACAAATGGATTTTTGAATATGAAATATATGGCACCACACAAGAAAAACACATATTTTTCCAAAAATCAATACAAAAAAATGTTTTAATATTTATTCCCCCTTAACAAAATGTTCCAGGCGAGACTCCCCTAGAGCTGGCTGCCTGCACCAACCAACCCGAAGTTCTGAAGATCCTGATGGCGAATCCCCAAACGGACGTTGCACTGCAGGATTCCCAGGGCAACACCGTGCTGCACGCACTGGTGATGGTGGCCGCCCATGCAGAGAAGGAGAACAAATTCATCATCGACATGTACGGCATGATTATCAAGAATGCCAAGGACAAAACATTAGAGAAAAGGAAAAACAAAGAAGGCCTGACCCCATTGCAGTTAGCAGCACTACATGGGAAAATCGGAGTAAGTTGTTTTTTTAGCAGCATGCCTCATGGATGATCTAATAATGTTACCAAAGAAAACTTCATTGCTGGAACATCTTTTCTCCCTTTTTTTTTGCTCCCCATCCCAGTCGGCTCTTCTTCCTGCTGGTCCTGCCAGCCCCATCACCCTGGCTTCCCCCAGGGCTGACCTGTCCTGTAGTCCCCCATGGCTAGCCCTATGTGGCAGGGTGGCAGGGAGTCCCTTGACCTGCCAGAACTGGATCCAGATTCTGGGAGGTGCAGGGCCTGCAGCAGATGGTGGTCATCTTGCATGGCCAGGTGTTTTTCCATTTTGTCCCCTGTGGGAGATGTGGCATGCAATGATGTCACAGTGCGCGCGTCGACATCTGGCATGCCTCCCCAATCTTCCAGCTCAGGCTGCCTCTCCCCCAGCTTCTACCAGGGGCCAGTCAAGCTCTGGGCTGTTCCCCACCCTCCTCCCAGAGGAGGAGAGCAGTCATCCTCCCCTGGCTGGCCCTCCAACTCCTTGGGTTCACTTCTGAACCCAGGTTGTTAGTGTCGCAAGCTATAACACTGCTGCTGTACCAGAGGGCTGGCCTCTTTTCTTCCTTTTTTACTATTTATTTTACCCCATTTTCCCTGTTTGTCACCCACCCCGATGGTCATTGGTCACCAGGGGTCGAGACTAAGAAAAAAGAATTTGGTGTGGGAGATAGGATACCAAAGCACCAAACTTGGTATTGCAACTGATTATCTGATATTCCAGCTATCCAAAAGAGCTGTGCTACAGATTCAACTGCAGAGCGGCAGCATGGCGAAGTGGTGTTCCAGTCAGAATACCATCGTAATGAAAACGGTATTTCCCGGGCCAGGTAGGGCTGAGGCACCATTAGCATCTTAACTCGTCCCATGCTGGTGACCCCAGTTCGGGAATGGACTTCAGTCGCTCTTGGGTTGGCTGGGAGAGGGAGGATTGAGCATCCATAGGACAGCTCTCCTCCCCTGGGTGGGGAGGTTTCTGTGTCTTGCTGCTTGACTGCCATCTAGGGGAAACCCGATGGCACTGGGAGCCAGCATGCCGTAAATGGGGGGGCATATTCTGAGTACTGGGAGCGTCTCCGCAGAGGTGGAGCATGCACACTGTGCTCGTTGCACATCTGCGTTGCCCAGTGGGGGAAAATCTTGCGGAAAAAGCCCTCCCTGTTCGTTGACAGCCTGTCCAGTCTCGCCAGCTCTGGGGGCTATCTGGATGTGTGTTCCGGGTATGACAGGACAGGCCTCCCTTCCTGGCCTGCCAGGGGGGCAACCCACAGGGGATACAAGCCCTCGGAGACTGGAGGGGGCATAGGATGGCTGAGGTAGATGGGACAGGGCTGAGATAGCCACCCAGCTTTTCATGGAGGAAGAAAAAAACTATATGGAAATTAAAATGGCATTTCCCTTTAAAAACTTTTATGCAGAACAGGGTGGAATACAAATAATTTCTAGCCTTGCTCATTTTTTTAAGTCAGGAAACTAGGAAAGGCCTACTGAGTAAAGTAGATTGTCACCAGAGCTGGCAAATCAAATTCATTTGGCAGATTTAAGCGTAAACTGGATGAGTCACTGCGCAGAAATAACATACTGTACATTCTAACCGGTGGGCCAACGTGTTGAAGAGGGTGGTTATTCAGTGGAATACATTTGTGACCTCTATAAACTAAGTAATGGGATTATATGCCCCCTACTCAGCCTCCTCAGTCCATGCTCACACTGCTGTGGAATGTGAGCGTTCCATTTTCACAACACTTTACTCTGTACATTTAGTTGTGATCCTGACAGGTAAGCAGAACAGCTGATAATGCCAGCAGATAGCAAAATGCAGGATTCTAATGTCAGGAATGAAACATGGCCTGCCTCATAAATGGTAGCATGTGTGGCTACTCCAGAAACAGATGGAATTTAGTCTTTTTTTCTATGTTTTCCAGATCCTCAAATATATTTTTGATCGAGAAATAAAGGACAAGAAAAACAGAGACATTTCTCGGAAATTCACGGACTGGGCTTACGGACCAGTTTCTTCTTCTCTTTATGACCTGAGTGAACTGGACACCTTTGAAGAAAACTCTGTGCTTGAAATAATTTTATACAAAACCAACGTCCATGTAAGTTGTTCATTGTCCCTGTCAGCTATCCTTTGTCCACAAAACCCATGTTTCTGTGCACTGTCTTTTGTCCATAGAATCAATATGACTGTGAGCTATTCATTGTCCACAGAACCAAATCACTGTGAGACATCAATTGTCCACAGAATCTATGTCTCTCTGACTTGCCAGTTGTCCACAGAACCAACATATGTGCAGGCTGTCCACTGTTCACAGAACCAACAACCTGGAGAGTTGCCAGTTGTCCACAGAACAAATGTCCATTTGAACTGTACATTGTTCACAGAACCAGTGTCCCTGTGAGTTGTCTTTTTCCTCAGAACCAACCTCCTTGTGAGCTGTCCACTGAACTTACGGCCCTGTGAGTTCTCCATTGTCCACTAAACCAACAGCCCTGTGGTCTGACCATTTTCCACAGAAGCCAACACCCCTTGTGAGCTGTCCCCTGAATCAACAGCCTTGTGAGCTATCCACTGTCCACAGAACCAATGTCCTTGTGAGTTGTCCATTATCTATTGAACCAGTGGCCCCATGAGTTGCCAGTTTTCCACAGAACCACTGTCCTTGTGAGCTGTCCACTGAACCAATGGCCCTGTGACTTGTCAGTAGTCCACAGAACCAACAGACCTGTGAACAACCCATGGTCCACGGAACCAGCAGCTCTGTGAACTATCCACTGTCCACAGAGCCAACAGCCCTGTGAAGTGTCAACTGTCCACAGAACCCACAGCCCTGTGAACTATCCACTGCCCACAGAATCAACAGCCCTGTGCAGCGTCCACTGTCCGCAGGCCCAACATTCCTGTGAAGGGTACCGCAGGGTTCAGTTTTGGGTCCAGTCCTTTTTAATGTCTTCATCAGTGACATTGCAGAGGGACTGGAAGGAAAAGTATGCCTTTTTGCAGATGACACAAAGATCTGCAACAGGGTTGATACACAAGGAGGCGTGGAAAGGAAGAAAAGGGACTTGGCAAGGTTGGAGGAATGGTCAGACATATGGCAGCTAGGATTCAATGCAAAAAAGTGCAAAATAATGCACCTGGGAAACAAGAACCCAGGGAAGAATACACAATGGGTGGGGAGGTAGTAACAACAATAAAACAGGAAAGGGACCTGGGGTAATCATATCAGATGACCTTAAGGTTAGCAAGCAATGTGAGAAGGCAGTAGGGAGGGCTGGGGGTATACTGGGATGTATAGGGAGAGGCATCAGCAGCAGAAAACAGGAAGTTGTTATCCCTCTGTACAGACAGTTGGTGAGACCCCATCTGGAATACTGTGTCCAGTTCTGGAGACCCCATTTCCTCAAGGACATAGACAGGATAGAGGCAGTCCAGAGGAGGGCAACTAAAATGGTGCAGGGTCTGCAAGAGAAGCCGTATGAGGAGAGACTAAAGGAGCTTAATATGTATACCCTTGAGGAAAGAAGGGAGAGGGGGACATGATAGAAACTTTTAAGTACCTCAGAGGAATCAACAAAGTCCAAGAGGGTAGCATCTTTCAGAAAAGAGACTTGCAAGAACAAGAGGACACAATTTAAAGATAGAAGGAGGGCGGTTCAGGGCAATGTGAGGAAGTATTATTTCACAGAGAGGTAGTGGATGCATGAAACAGCCTTCCTGAGAAGTTGTGGGGTCTAAAACTGTGGGAGAATTCAAGAATGCATGGGACAGACATAAGGCAATTCTTGTGGGGGGCAGTAAGATATAGGCTGTTGGTTAACTAGGATCTGCGGCCTATCCTGTAGGTAGGGAAATGGGCAGACTAGATGGGCCTAGTGGTCCTTATCTGCCGTCAAAGTCTATGTTTCTATGTTTCTATGTTTAAGTGTCAACTGTCCACAGACCTAATATCTCTGTGAAGTGTTCAGTGTCTTGAGAACCAGCAGCCCTGTGAAGTGTCCACTGTCCACAAAACCAACCACCCTTTTAACTATCTACTGTCCACAGAACTAACAGCTGTGTGAAGTGTCTGCTGTCCACAGAACCAGCCCTGTGTCAACTGTCCACAGAACCAACTCTGTGAAGTGTCTGCTGTCCACAGAACCAACATTTCTGTGAAGTGTTCACTCTCCACAGAACCAACAGTCCTGTGTCAACTGTCCATAGAACCAACAGTCCTGTGAAGTGTTCACTATCCACAGAACCAACAGCCCTGTGAAGTGTCCACCTCCACAGAACCAACAGCCCTGTGTCAACTGTCCACCGAACCAACAGCTCTGTGAAGTGTCCACTGACCACAGAACCAACAGCCCTGTGAAGTGTCCACTGTCCACAAAAACAAAAGCCCTGTGAAGTGTCCACTGTCCACAGAACCAAGGTTGTTTTTTAAGAACATAGGAAAATAGAAACAGTAGGAGGCAATGCCCATTGTGACTGTCCGCTGCTTCTCAACAGTTGTAAACAGTTACTTCCCTCAAAGCAAGAGAATGATCCAAGCTTTTCAAAGCAGCAGTGCAACAAAACTGGGAAAAAAATCTGACCCTACCCTTTTTTTCAGTATAAAAGATTCCAGGCATCTTCAAGTTTTACTTGGCAGTACAATTTTCTAATTCCACCAAAATCTGAGTATTTCATAAACGTTTTAACTTAAGTTTTTTTTTCTCAAGAAAAAAAGATGGCTGCCGCATTTTGCATAGAAATAGCATTGTAGACCTGGCATGGGTTAGAACTGAGAATATAAGAAAGACGCATGGTGCACAGCATAGAAGGTACCTAGACAGGTACATTTGACAGGTGTGCTAATATTTTTTATTAATTGTATCAGAAACTAGCTTTTTTTTGGAAAAACATTTTTCGTTGCATGCTCCTTTCAAAACCTTGTGAGGTTTCCACTGTCCACTACCTCCTTTGACAATCTATTCCACATTGTTATTTTTTGCTGGTGGTTGGCCCCCCCGCCTTTTAACTTCTCCATCTTGTTTCTCCAGAACCGCCATGAGATGCTGTCGCTAGAGCCACTGAGCACATTGCTTCACATGAAGTGGAAACAATTTGCAGCTGTCATGTTTTTAATCAGCTTCATCCTCTATTTTTCCTACAACATTGTTTTGACATTAACTGCTTACTACGGGCCACGAGACAAGGTACCAGTTTAGATTATTCTTGAAGAGCCCCTTGTAACTCAGGAAAAATGCTTCAGTTCTAATATTGTACTCACAATTCTGCTTGGATTACTTCATGTGTTTTTGTGTCTTCCTTCCTTTGTTCTTTCTTTAATTATTTATTAAGGATCCTTGCAGGACCTTTGTTCCTTAAAATTGGATTAAGCATCTGACGGACTGCTCTCCCTTCTCTGGGAAGGGGGGTCCTCGATAGTCAGTGCCTGTTCACCCCCTGGCAGAGGCTGGGGGACAGGGTGCCATGCAGTAGCACAGGAAGGAGTTGGGAGCAGACGCCTGGAGGGAGCGCATGCAGACGTGTGCGCGCTTCCCTCCACTGGCGTCATTACATGTCCCCAGCTTCGGGGAGTAAACAGGAAAATGGAGTGGCATCCTAGTTGAGTGGCTTGATGGCCGTCCAACAATCACCTGCTCTGGGGGTGCGCCTGATCTGGATCTGACATGGGTGGGTGAGTTGAGGGCTCCCCACCACCCCACTGCTGGGGGTAAGCCACAGGGGGACAAGGTAAGAGACCCTAATGGAGTGCGGATGATGGATGGCTGCTGGAGTCCTGGAGGGGTTGCCAGGAAGACGGGAGCAGATCAGGTATGTCAGCAGGAGATAAAAAGTAATAGCCAGAAAGAAAAAAAGCACAATGCACCGACGTAATTATACAATGGAAAATTTATTGTGTCAGTGGCAAGCAGCCCACAAAATGGGAAAAAAAGCACTGACAAAATACCCTGATATTTCATCTAACACTGGGGCTTTGAAAAGTGATGATATTTTGCTACAGCTCTCCCTCTTTCATAGCAGCTGATTTAAAGACACAGCGCCCAAATAGAGCATATCACACAGTACATAACTGTAGAAAAAAGAGGTTGGATAGGGGGAAAAGTATGTCCACATGAAGTCAATATGTATATCAGTGTTCTATGACACAAAAAAAAGACCCAAACTTTAACATGAAAATATGTAAAATGAAATAAAAGTGTACAAATGAAAAAATATATATAGTAAAAAAGGAGAGGAACAGGGAAACTAAGGCAACGTATAATACAACTGAATTGTTCCTGAAATAATATTATTGCAGACAGACACTGGTGGCAGAGATGTCAGAAGGGCTAATGGGAATGTGCACCATACTAACATTCAAAAAGGCATGGTGCTCGACAGTATCCTAGCACAAGAGAATTTCACTCCTAGAACTGTAAAGATAGCACATCCTCAAAAGGCCACTCAATCTGTAGATGACAGAAAGAAACAACAAATATACATATATGACATGGTTAACCCCAGTTAACCACTTATTTTCAGTGGCTGAGAAATTCCAATATTTGCAAATGTGAATAACAGAGTGCGAATAATGGAGTGTAAATTATGGAGTGTGAATAACATCTTAAAATATAAACAAGGACCTCTACTACCTACTAATTTTCAGTATCTGAGGAATGCCATTGTTTGCTGTGGTAGCACACACCTCAGGTGTGCAAACAGAACTCAGAATAGCTGGCCCATCGATAAGAGCAGTAGTGTTACTGTTCGGGATGCCAGACACCTGGGTTCAGAAGTGAGCACAAGTCGTCAGGGGCCAGCCAGGGGGGAGGAGGATATGAAGATACGAAATGTCAGCAGAAACAGGCCTCACAGTCTATCAAGACTGCCCGATTGTGCAGCTAGCCCTCAACTTGCAGCCCCACCCTCCCTCCCTCCTCTCCTATTAACTACCCCTCCACTCCATCCCACCCTCTCTTATATCCTCCCACCATTCTACATGATACCACCTCCTCGGGCAGAGTGTTCCACTTATCTGCCACCCTTTCTGTGAAAAAGTGTCTCCTGATTTCTCTCCCAAATCTTCCTCCCTCCAATCTCAGCTGATGCCCTCTCGTGTCTCTCCCAGTCTGATCTGAAGAATCCTTTCTGTATTAATCCCGTTAACACATTTTAGGTACTTAAAGATTTTGATCATATCCCCCTATCCTTCCTCTCTTCCAGGGAATACATTTGCAGCTCTCCTAGCCTCTCCTTGTAGGATTTACCCTCCAGTCCCTGTATCATCTTGGTTGTCCTACGCTGCACCCGCTCCAGCAATCTGATATCCCTCTTCAGGAATGGACGCCTGTACTGCATGCAGTATTCCAGGTGCAGTCTGACCAGTGACCTGTACAGGGGTAGGATCACTTCCCTGTGCCTGGAGGAGATCCCTCTTTCTGTGCACCCCAGCATCTCGTTTGCCATTGCAGCCACCGTCCTGCACTGAGCTGAGTGGTTCATAGTCCCCGTTATCAGTACTCCTAGATCCTTTTTCTCCACTGTGCTTACCAACTGTACCCTTCCCAACTGATATTTCCTCCCCTGGTTCTTTGCTCCAAAGTGCAGTACCTTGCGCTTCTTGGCATTGAACCCCAGCTGGCCAGGATTGGGCATCCCGGGGGACTCTCTCTCCTCTGGGGAGGAAGGGCAGCCAGGTCCAGTGCATGACTGCCACCTGGGTGACCACAGGCGACAGTGCACTCGGAAGCGGCTAGACGGGCTGGGAGACAATGGCGTATAATGTACACCATGCTCACATGCATACTTGCATCACTCGTCAAGCAGGCATCTCGAAGAGCAAGGAAGAAAGGTGGGAAAATGGTAGGCATGGGTCAAAGCAATGGACCACCGCAAGCCCTGCACTGCCGACATGGCAGCTTCCCCTAACCGTATCCTGTTTGGCGGCAGTTGGGGGTCCTGGGAAGAAGTCAGGGGGGCAGACAGGAGAATGCAAAGATCACGTTAATCCTGGAGGCAGGGCTGGAGAGGGGGGCCAGCCCTGAAGGGGGAGCAGGCCTACCAGAAGGATATGTATTATTCTTGATATAATAACTGGGTCACATTTTTTCCCATAAGAAAAGTCAATTGTAATTTGCTGTTATAATCAGCTGGTTATAACACCAAGCACACGCCCCTTTTCCTATGAAAAAAGTATGAGCCGCACAGTGGCTTGCGCTACACTCTGCTCAAAAACACCTCCACAGAAAAAAAAAGAAAAACAGGTACCAGTTCTTCTCAGACACCCCTTCACAGATGATCACAGCCTACAGAACATCAGCAGGACACCCCAAAAAAAAAACCTAATATATAAAATGACAAGCCATTTCAGCTGCTTTCCTTCCCCTCCCTCTGCAGGTCACATGAGCAGCATCACCATGAAAACTGAAGTAACCATGGGAACAGAGACTCCTAAATAGCGATATTTCTTTGCTACTTGCGGTTTTCTTGTTCAAATGTTTTCAAAGTATTTCCCTTCTGTTTTGATGCTATGTTATGAAAGTTTGAAAATAAATATATTCTTCCTTCAAAAAAATACCCTAGCGTTTGATTCCTCCTCCAGTGAAGAAATGTACATATTTTATATAATTGCTGTGGTGAAAAATATGCAATCCCAGCAATTATATAAAATAAAACATGGGGTGGTGTTTAAATTCAGACTTTGCAGACACCCTCGGTGTTGGATGCTTAGTTAAACCCCTCAAGCTTCAATCTTGGGGTTTATGTGCACCTGTGCACTCTACTCTGAGACGGGCTGGCTCCCACTGTACCTAAGAGCCCTATACCAAACATGTCTGATCATAAAAAAAAAAAAACGCAACTAGGCCTCATGCCAGAATCCATAAGCAGTCTGTTCAAGAAGGCTGTGCACACTAAACAAACAAGAAACACGACAAAAGGAGAACTACAAGTCCCTTTCAGGCGCACATCACTGGCCCAAAAATCCATTACTTTTAAGGGCCCCAAATGGTTTAATGAGCTGCTCGACACGCTGACAGGAAACACAAAGCTGAGTCTGTTCAAAAGGGGGCTACGGTCCCACCTTAAGAATGTAACCACTTGTAACTGTGCAAGAAAATAATTTGACATATTCCTCCTGCCTTATCCCCCGCCTCTTCACCTCTTCCCCTCACCCCCCCTTTGATTTACAACCCTCCTACACCACCTTTCCCCTTTACTCCTGTCCCACACTTCCTCTAGCTACTTTGACAATGCCAATCTGGCTGCTTACCTTCCCCCACCATCATCCCTAAAGCTTAACACGGACCTATTATTGACATGTCTCACTATTCCCAGTGTATCTCTACCCTGCAATAACTTGATGTAATGTCATTTACCCTACTTTTAAGATGTACCTGAAACTAGCCAGACTTGTACCTCATGTGCCATTTTAATGATGTTCATGATGCCGACCATGTTTTTCTTTTTTCACTGTTATCTTACTTTGTACTTATTGTATTGTACTCGTTTTTTGCTCTGTTTTGTCCCTGACTTGGAACCTTTGAAAATGAGTCTAAGACTCAAAGGTATTAATCCCAATCGAAATAAATAAAAAATAAAATAAAATTATGTAGCATCCAGCATCTCGATGTATGTAAAAGTCTTGTTACACACACCTCCCTATATATTATTCTATATATAATTACCGGCTCTCCCTTTTTCCCATAGGGAAACCGTGGCGTAATTTGCCGTTATAAAGGAGCGTTTATAACGGCAAACACGCGCACGATTTCCCTTCCTCTGCGCATAATCGTGCAGCAGCGCGACCAGCCGAGACTGTTCACCGCTTCCGTGTTACTGGAAACAGAACCGACACAAGAACGGCGGTAAGTCATTTTCTTTTCTCTCCCTTATACCCAGGAAACAGAGAAACCTCAAGAGCGGGAAAAAAGCAGCAATTTAAAATACAAAAATCTCGGCACGGACTAAAAGGACCGATGTTAGGATACACTCGGAGGTACACAGATCTATTTATTTTATATAATTGCTGAGGCAAAGGAAACCGGCAATTATAAAATAAAAATGGGTGGGGTGTAAACTCCGATTTACACACACCCTCATTGTGGATGTTACAAACCCTCGGACTTCGCCCTCGGGGTTTATGTAGCATCCCACAACTCGGGTGTGTGTAAAATCTCATTACACACCCCGACCCATACTTTATTCTATATATCTTGCATTTTGGGGTATGCCACAATTGACATCTAGTACAGTTGGTTACATCACAGTGGAATACTGAACCAATCAGTGAGAAACTTTCACAATACTGATGACATCACAATAGCCACAGGAAACACTGTAGCCAGCAGTTGAAATAAAAAAGACACAGTTACATATTCATAGAAACAGTGGAATTAAAACTTACAACTATTAAACTTATGTTCTATAAATCACAGTCTTTTTTTTATACTCTGTTTACTGAAAATTCACGGTTAACAGATACAACGTATTACAGCATCACGCTACAGTTTCCACAAAGCATAATGACATATGTATCAAGTCTGAGATGTCAAGAACATTGCAACACTAAAAAAACCTAAAAAGAAAAGAAAATGAACTATTGGGTCTCACATTTAGAATCAGATTGTGTAAAAACATCACATTTGGTGCACATGAACTAATTCTAAGTCTGCAGGTTATCTGTCAAGTAACTACAGGTCTGCACTCCCTCTTGCCAATTAAATTAGTAGGTCTGTGTCGGACCTTCCCGAGCCCCCACCTTCTACCTTCCGCATCCAAAACAATTACCACTAGAGTCGCCTGTACCAGTGCTGAAATCCCAGAGAGTTAAATAGTCTGACAGACCTGGGCTCAAGGGTTTGTCCATCTAGACATCTTGGGATACAAGTCCCTCATATAGGGTCCACCTAGTACATCTATTTTGGTATTTTTGGGTCTGCTGCACTAAGTCAAGGGTTAACTTCTCTAGTTGTTGAATGTGGTGTACTACCGCCACCCAGCCCAAAATTGTAGGGGGCTCTGGTCGCAACCATTTTTTTGTCAGAGACTTTAAGGCAGCGACTATTAAAATAGACTACATGTATCTCTCCCCCTTGCCCCTCATACCATGTGGGCAGATACCTAAAACTAAGTGTTCTGGGCACATTTGTGCTGAAACATTAAAGAGCCAAGAAATGTGGCCCTGAATCTCCCCCCAGTGGGCAGCAATCACTGGACAATGCAAAACTATATGTGGCCTGAGAGGTGTGCGTCTCCCCACACCACCACCAGGCCCCAGGGGAGATGTCCAAGTGACTATCGCCACCTGAGCACAGCACTAAGAAGAAACGGGCTTGTAGCTTCCATTCAAGCTCCTGCCATGTAGGAGAGGAAGAGGTTCCCCCATGTATTTCTCTAAACCTTAAGCCATTGCTTTTCCAAAAGGGGGATATTGAGATCGTCTTCCCATTTTTGTTTAAGGTATAGGGATGAGAGAGCTAAGTTGGACACATAATTGGAATATAGCAAGGAGATGGCTCGTTCCCCGTTCAGTGAGGTCTAGATTTTCTGGAAAGGGATCCTGTCTACACCCTCTTCCCCATCGGGTCCCACCTTCCTCAGTCGAACCTGTGTGTAGTCCCGTATCTGATCAAATCTAAACCTATCAGCTGGTCCCCACCCAAACCTCTGCTGTGCTGCCTCAAAAGACAGCACTGTGGATCCCGTGAACAACTGGACTGATGATGTCAGCCCATGTCTAGCTTGCTGTGTGAATCATCCATCTTTGGTCGCAGGGGTAAACTGGGGATCATAGATCCACCACCTGTATTTTAACATCTGTTTTTTTGTAAAGTCTCTCTGAGTTCCCCGTCTCCAACCCTCCAAGACTGCCTCCGTACCTAAGAACGTCATTTTAACCAGCACCGCTTGGTGATCCTGAAAAAGAGCTGCCTGGAGTGGAGGATTGGGGTGCTCCCCCATATCTATTCATTTCCATAAAGAGTCATAATGGGGATTACCCCAAAGAAGGGCGACCCTCATCTGGGCTGCCACCCAGTAACCACATAGGTTCAGAAAAGCTAGGCCGCTCTGCTGCTTAGGGAGAAACAGAAGAATTCTCTGGACTCTAGGTTGAATTTTGCCCCAGAGAAAGGCAAAGAACATCTGTTGCCAATGTTCAACATCCTTCTGGGATATCTTGCATGGCACACATTGAATAGGTAGAGGATAGAGGGTAAGGTGTTCATTTTCAGGGCCTGGGTTCTGGCATGAATGAGGAATGGTAGGAAAGACCATCTCTGAAAGGCCGCTTTCAGTTGATTTATCAAGGGGGAATAGTTTAAATTGTAGAGCTGAGATGTTGTCAGGCCCACTTTTATTCCTAGATACTTCATGGACAACATATCCCAGCCCATGGGAAATTCTTTACGCAGTGCTACAGGAGCGTCATAGTAATAGCTCAAGACCCCTGTCTTAGTTTTGTTCAGAGTATATCCTGAGAGGGCTGAAAACAACTCAATCCGTCTAAATATCACAAACAGGGAGATGCCAGGGTTCGATAGGTAAAGGAACATGTCATCCGCATACAATGCTAATTTATGCTCTACCCCTCCTAAGTGGATCCCCCTAATCTCCGTGTTCTGACATATACTCTGAGCTACAGGCTCTAAATAGAGCACAAATAGAAGCGGGGAAAGGGGTCATCCCTGACGAGTCCCTCACCACAACCTGAAACTCCCCGACACATGTCCATGGCTCAGATATAAGCACTAGGCCCCCAATATAAACTGAACAGGCCATTCGCAAACCACTGTGGGAACCCAAACCGGGAAATGCCAAGTGCAGGAAAGACCAAGAAACCTTATCAAAGGCCTTCTCTGCATTGAGGCTCAATAGCAAAGCAGGTGACTTTGTTTTATTAATATGGACTGATCTCCTAAGGTTGTCTTGAGCCTGACGCCCTGGGATGAAACCAGTTTGATCTAAATGTATTAGGCCAGGAGGAATATATAAATTATGGTCTTACATAAAATATGCAGTTTATCATCACTTTTGAAGGGGTAGGACTTTTATAACTCACTTGGGACTTTCCAATCATAGTTTTGGTCCTGCCCCCACACACACACAGATAGGCAGCGTATCTCAGTTAGCACATTGCATACTTCCAATTTAGCTTGGCATTTATATCCCCACTGGTGTTATATAAAGTGGGAAATGATGCAATTTGTTTTTTTTTTTTTTTTACAATGGATGCAGATAAATGGAAATGTGTGTTGTCATCATTCTTTGCCGTTTGTTCTGTTTCAGACTGCAAACCCCCTGAGTTTCGAGTCAAGCATCGAATGCCTACAGTTTGCTGGCCAAGCGTACATTTTAATATCTGCAGTTTTCCTCATGATCAAAGAGGTAAGTGGGATTAATATCCTCTGTACGTGTTCATGTGGATTTGGGCAACACATGCAGGGCAGGAATGACCCTCCTCGTATTGCTGTATCTGAACTCATTGGGCCCATGCAGGTTAAGAGATGTTTTATCTTGTTTTTGTCTCCCTGTTCAGAGTATTGAGACTGTTCTGCTGAAACCTGTGGATCTGAAGTCTGTCTTGTCTGACGCATGGTTCCATATCTTATTGTAAGTTACCTGTATGCTCGTGTAGCTGTACGCTGTGCACATATGGAGATAGATTTACTATTAGTGAGGGTGACAGACCACCAGCAGAAAAAAAAAAGCCACAGCTGGCATCAGCATGACTCAGAGCCACTACATTTTTTTAAATGTGTAGTTTGTCCACCCTTCTGCCCCTACTGCTCCCTCCAGAAAGGCCCCACTGGTCTCATTACCCAGCTTCTCCAGGGCTTACCTCACTCCAAACTCCTCTGCCACAGGATTTGTAGAGGTGCCCAGTCACCACTGCAGGGCCTACAGGAGGGGTTAGGGCGTCATCCTGCGTTCAGAGTTTCTTTCAGGTTTTGTCCCCCCGGGTCCACATCGTATGCGGTGGCACAATGTGCAAGCCCCGCTTCCAAAATGATGTCCCTGGGGGCCAGTGAGTGGGGTCTCTTTCCTACATGGTCCTGCTGCATTGCCAACCAGATTCCTCTAGGGGCAGACAAGCAGCAGGACAAGTTAACCCCCAACCCCAAGGGAGCACAGTCGACCCTTTTTAATTTACCATACTTTTTTCCCCCTATCTTCCGACTGGCCTGAACTGGTCTGCCACTCTGCCCATCCCCCTCACCAGCTATCTCTGGCACTTACCTACACTACTTGTCCCACAATGGATGACCATTCCCATTGGAAGGGCCATTGGTTATCCCCATAGAGAGTTTAAGGGTCGCTGTGGGAACGAGAGCCTGGTCAGCACTGCAGGACCTGCAGCTGGTGGAGGACAGCATTCTGCACAGTCAGGGTTTTTTTGGCTTTCTTTCCCCCACCCACTTATATTGTGAAGGTGGTACATCTGATGCAGGGTGCATCGGAGGGACGATGTCTCCATCCCTTACCACTAGCTCTACCTTGCACTGCCACCCGTGGTCACCCAGGCAGCAGAACTGTGGCAGACTCTAGAAACCCTCCCTCCCCTGAGGAGACCAGCCTCTGCTAGGATGCTCAAGCATCCTCCTCAACCAGTCCTCTGATGACCCAGGCACGTTCCCAAACCTGGGTCATTGGCAATGCAAACAGTAGCATTAACACTGCACCAGCAAACTGGCTATGGAAGGACATCTGTCCTAGGGACACTCAATCCTCCCTGCTCAGTCTAACCCCAGATCTCCCCTGATACATTCCTGAACCAAGGACGCCGGCGTGGCAGGAGGCAATGCATCCAGTGGTTCAGCCCTCCGTGGCACTGAGCCATGTAATGGTACTACATTCTTAAAAAAAATGTAAATTTGGCTGGCCTTGTTGTGCTGAGGGTTGAGGCATTGGGCGCTGGATGCCACACCTCATGCCTTGCCGGCGACTCAGGTTCGGGAATGAGCCTGAGGCTTCGGGGGTCAGCTGGGGGGGGCGGGAGCTGGACTGAGCAACTGCGAGGCAGCTCTCCTCTTCTGGGGAGGGACTCTGTCACCCCCGCCACATGGCTGCCAGAAGATGGAGGCCTGGGGGCAGTGCAGGATGGAGAGCAGCATGAAGGGTGGGTGTTGCAGTACCACAGCGCGCATGCACCTCCACGTGCATACGTGTGGCTGAAACCGAGGAGGGGAGAAAAATTGAAAAAAATAGGGTCCATGATGTCCCGGCTGTGCTTCCAGTGATGGGGTTGCAGGCCGTGGATGGCTGTGACCCCCGCCGAACCTCACCTGCCAGCTCTGGGATAAACAGAATAAGGGGGAAAAAAAAGCTTGCATTTCAAACCATTTCATTCTTCTTTTTTTTTTACTTTGTATTTATTGCAGATTTGTTATATGCAATAACTTACCTTACACTCATGTAAGGCATCAAAATAAGTACATCTCATATACGTTCAGTGTAACAGACTTAGTATAGCCTATACAATCTGGTTTAAGGGAATTGGGGGTATTCCCTATTTTATAAACAAGAAAAACAGAGATTTTTCCAAAATCAGCTGCACCCCACAAAGACTTCTGGTGGTCAGTCCCAAAGTTTAAAAGTTCAGAAAATTAACACAACACAGAGTGCTGATATGACCCCAAGTCCGAACATTAAGTTCTTAGAATGGAAGCACTTAATAGTGCTAACCCACATGTCCTCCGCTGTTGCTTCAAAAAGAGATATAAAATTATTAACGCTACTCTCTAACTCTCAGAATTAGTTTTGCCCTATAAAACAGTGTAGGCAAAAGGTATAAAACGTTTCTTTTCAACTGGTCAAAAATTAGTTATGATTTATAAAACATAGGCAGTAACATCCTGCGCTTTGAATAATCAAATTGCTAAACTAGCAGCGAGCTTCACAAGGAAGCAAAATGATGGTACTTCTTGCAGTTCAGATCAGGTCTCGTCCTCTGATTCCTCTTGTTATGTGGCCCCTCTAACATCAAACTCTTTGGCTGTAGATCTGGCTTTTTTCCAGGCTTCATGTGGATCCGTATATTGGAAAGTCCAACCTCCGTAATGAATGTGGAGCCAAGCTGACATCAGCAGGGAGTGTGTCACCCCGAGGGTTCTAAGTCTGGCTCAAACTGCATCAAATATTTTTCTACGCACTCTCATTGCACAGGAGAGATCCGGAAATAGGAGTAGCATGGCCACATTATAGTTAAGATCGTCTGTGGATCTCATGGCCTGTAAAAGTAGATCTCGGGTCCCCCCACTGGCCATCACAGTCAAGACTGTATGGGGAGCTTCAGCCTGAGACCCTGCAGCTCGTGGGGAAATTTGGTAGGCTTTATGTATTTGGCCAGAAAGTAGACCCGGATTGATGCTTAGAGCACCAGGGAGCCAGGATAGCAGAAACTCCAAAAGATTGTCCTCTTCACTCCCCTCTGGGAGTCCAATCAGCTGAACATGGGAAACCTGAGTCACATTCCCCAACGCCTCCAGTCGGTATTGCAACTGTGAGTTCTCCTGCACCAGTTCAGAGGTTGCAGTTAAGGCTTTTGTAGCGACCTTCTCTTCTGAGGCAGCAGTATTTGAGGCTACCTCTAATGTGGCATCTTGCTCCGCAAAACGTTGCAGGATCAACTCCATTTTCAATTCGATTGCTTATATTGAGGTTTGCAAGGCTTTCCATGGAGGTTCAGGCCCAGCCACAAGTGATATGGAGGTAAGAAGCGACCTGTGCATCAATGGCAGAAGGATTTTTGGTGCCGCTCCCTCTGGCCTTTTTTGTGCACTCCATTGTACAATTTTGGTACCAAAATGCTTAGGACGGAGCCCACTATCCAATTCAGCAACTGAATTCATAATTGAGAGTAGTTTTACTGCAAAATGTTACATTTTTAAGCTCTGGAAACTCTGATCTGAGCCACAGTGTGTCTTGTCTGTAGGTGTGCTCCACAGCACCCCCCGCCAAACAATTCCACTCTAATTACTGAAAGTATTTACATGGTAACTGAATTCTTGTCTCTTGTAGTTCATCAAAAGCTAAGACCAAGTCTGGAGCTGAGGTCTGAATCCTCTTTTTGCGACAATACACTAATTTCCATAGCAACAGGTTGTGATGAGACGAGCAGGGCTTTATGAGCCCGATCCACATAGGGGGCCAGGATAGGCTAAAAATCAACATATGCCAAATGCAGCCATGCAAATCCCATGCCCATTTATACCACGTGGCATCCATAATGCCTGGCTGCCGTGCTTCGCTGGTGCGGAGCCCGCATAGGGCAAAGGGAAGTGTGGGGAGGAGCAGACTGGGTCCAGGCTATGGACATTCAGTGGGATGCCCATGCCAGGAAGCCAGTGGATTGCTGCCTGGACTGGGTGCAAGGCATCATGGGATATGGAAGTCCTCCAAGGACTACTGTTATCACTGGAGTGCTGCTGAAAATTAAAAGTATTATAAACATTGCCATCCAATGCCAGGACTGCCCTTTTGCCCACTGTGGAGGCTGCAAGGGCTGGTGGCTGGTACAGGTTGGAGGGGGCAGCTGGGACCTAGGAAAGAAGATGTTGCTGGGCAGAGGGGGTGTATAGCCTCCAGTCCTCTGCTGGCCGTCTGCACTGTGACTCTCATGCTGTGGATGCAACACAAGGCTGCCCCTGCCCACTGGCCCGCCCCCATCCTTGCTGCCTGCATAGCCATGTTTGCAGCTCAGTATCGGGTGCGGAGGAGGCAAGCTGCCAATGCTGTGGATAGGCAGAGGTCCCAGTATGAATGGAGAGTGACCAAGTGTCCCACAAGCCCGTGTATCATCCCCTCCGCAGGTGCAGAAGGGGGTGTGGGCTGTATGTGGATCAGGCCCTATGACATCAGCTCCAGACTTCACCTCAGCTGTAGGGGAACTGTAAGGGACAGTGAACTAGTTTGCATGTAGCTGCCATTAATTACAGGGATGGGAGGACAGCAAAAAGATTCTGAGGTTCTGAAAAGTTCTAATGAGCCATAAAAGGTTCTGATCATTATCCAAGCCTTATCAGAACTGTCAGAACCTTTTAAAGTACAAAACTGCTCTAAGCATCACCTTAAGCTTCGTCAGTGAAAGAAAAGGAACCTAAACACAGTGCGGTACATATGCAGTATTTAAAGAGCTAGTGTAGCAGAAGCAGACAGGAAAATAATACACATTTTAAGAAGTAGTCGGTTGTAACTTTCTATTTCTGAAGTATTTTTTCTTTTCCAGCGTATTGGTGGTATAGTGGCTAGCATAGCTGCCTTCCAAGAAGTTGAACTGAGTTCGATTCCTGGCCAATGCAAGAAGTAATTTTATAGGAGGCAATGTAGTGGTTAAGGGCACTCAGCTGCAAACCTGGAGACCTGGGTTTGAATCCCTTCAGCCCCACTTGCATAACCCCTAGGTGGTGCTATTCCAAGGGCTACTACCCCTGCCTGTGCGGCTAGTAGCAGGTTAAGGGGCCTGAGTTCTGAAATGGGTGCCTCCACCCGGAGGTCAGGGTTGGTAGTGGTCAAACTAACCTGGGCACAGCCCTCCAGGACACTGTAACCCCCCCTCTTTCCCTTCTAGTGGCCTGAGCAATACACAATAATTACTTTCACACTACCCCTTGTACACTATACCCAGGGCCCCTGGCATTCTGAGGCAGAATTTTCTGATTTCTGCAGCAGGGCTCCTTGACTTCTGCGGCAGCATTTTCTGATTTCTGCGGCATGATTTATTCACTTCACTGGCAGAATGCAGTCCTGTAACTGGCTAAATATGATGTGATGTCATCAATGACATCATATGCTGAGCATAGAGGAGGGGCTTCAGGATAAACGAGATGGGAAAGAAAGTCTGACACTATGGAAAAACAGTATATTTATATGAAAATTCACCAAAAACAATGAATTCTGCGGCACTATATATATATATTCTGCGGCATGACGTAAATTCTGCAACTGCAGAACTGCAGAATTCCAGGGGCCTTGACTATACCAGTACCCACACTGTTTGCATTTACCACCAGGGCTGGTTCCTCTGGCTGGTCACTAAGGACCCCCTGTAAAACAAGGTTATGCACAGTAAATAGCAACAGTACAGTACTCTTGGCACAAACTGGAACCACAGTCAGGTTAAATGCAGAAAAAGTCAGATCTGATTTATTCAGAGGACTTGAACAAGGAAGGGGCGTAATCAGGTTGATTGGCTTATTAATCAAACAGTTATACATGCACTTTAAGTCCCACACAGTCACACTCTCTGGGTACCCAGGTAGGAAAATGGTGGGCTAGCCAGGAATGTTGCAGCTAGTTGGGGTCTTGTGATGGAAGAAAGCAACATGCACAACACACACTATTTGTAATCCAGAGCCGGAGGGCTCAGTTCGTGAAAGAAAAAGCAGCAAGACAATCAGATGACAACACTTTAGATTTAGCTGTTGTTGCAGGGAGCTACAGTGATGTTTATTCACGATACGCAATACTGGACACAGGCAAAATGAAATCGAGACTGCAGATTGTTGAGCTGGAGTGCCCGAAGAAGCGGGGCCCACACAAATCACCGAGGTGTCATTCCTGTTCAAGTGTTTAGCAGGGGGCTGTTCCCCAGGCAGGTCTCTCATCGATGGCTTTCTTTGTCCAGTGGGTAGTTGGGCTGAGCCAATGTGGCAAGACCCAGGTCCAATGGAGATGATTTTGGATTCAGTCTGTGGGGCTGGATGCAGCTTCCAGCAAGCAGAATACAGTTCAAACCGCAGTGGGGAACCAAATTGTGACCCACTAGCAGCACACAGCACATTTACACATAAGGAAATTCTAATGCAACTTCCAGCAAGCAGAACACAATTCAAACCACAGTGGGTAACTAAATCACGACCCACTAAAAGCACACAACACATTCACATGTAAGGAAATTCCACTGTATCAAGCATAAGGCTCTCCAGTCGCAATTACAGATTCTCTGCACAATCCGGGAGTTCAGAGGTGGCTGGAAGTCCAGACAGGCTGATCGCATTCAGCAAATCTTTGGTCTTCTTCAGGTAGGAGCCTGGTCACAATTCAGTGGCTTACTTCACTCTCCAAGTTCGGATTCAGTCCAAAAAAGGCACAAGTTCCCTCTCAGGGACAGCAGGCAGTCATGCAGGCCAAAACTCAGGCCTTTCCACAGTTCTTCCATGCAAATCTACTATGGATTGCTGCTCAGACTACCTCAAGCTGTTACTTCTTCACTTCCCAATTTAGATCTAACTGAAACTGCAAGCAGTGTGGGACTTTCCCAAGATCCAAAAAGGTTCGGTTGGCTAATCTGTCAGTCACAACAAGGGCTCCCCCTCCAGGCTATTTTAGGTGCCAAAAGCCCAAAACTGCAATTCCTACAAGTTTTGACCCCACCCACCAAGCCCCTGTAGGCAGGCTCCATTTTAGAGTCCCAAATGTACTGATTGGCCCATTCTGCAGTCCAGGACCAAGATGATGGAAACAAACAGAACTGTCCATGCTGCAAAGAAGGCAGGTTAGAACAAACTGCAATATTATTACTACTCTAACAAATGATCAGCAAACAAGTACATCTTCTAACAGAGCTCCCTTTTAGATTAATTATGACTGCAATCCAGGCAGCTCTTAAAGATACAGTACACAGAGGCTATACAGGCACTCTCTGGCAATACATTTAAACTGCTAAAACGCAGAACACCAGCCTGGCAGTGAGCATTTAGGCAAGCTCAAGGAAGACTTTTCGGGAACCCCATTTGCAGTGGGGTTACACCCTTCCATGCCTGGAGAAAACTTGGCATCCGCGTCAAGTCTGTACCATCATGCATCAGTTAACATAAACTTGTTACTTTACTATACCTTTCAATATACTTCACATTACTACATCCGTATTGACAATACTTATGCATGTTTCATACAAGTAATACCGATTCTTTTAATAACTTCTTGTACATTAAGCAATGTAAGAGGGGGACCCTTCCCTATCAGCAAACTTGGGGCTGGATGGGGCAGGGGCACCATGGTGAGAGAGGGAAGAACAAGTAACCTGGAGTTGGCCGTCAAGCTCAATTTGGGCAGTGAGCTTGATGAAACATAAACCCCTTTGTGAACCACATTGAGAGGCAAATCCACTGGCCTCCCAGGGGAATAATAACTAAAGCGTAGCACTGGCTTGACAGTTCGGCCAGTCTTTCAGGGTGGAGCAGCCACAGTCTCGGTACTTTCAGCACTAACTTTGGAGCTTTTGTCACTTGAGAGGGGTGCCTCTGCATGGATGGGAATGTCCAAACTTGGAGCACTGTCAGCTCCTTGCTCTGTAGGCTCTGTTTCCACAACACTTTGCTCATTATCTTCTGATTGAGGCCCAGGTTGCTCATTTTGAGGAGGCTCTAGCACAATTAGGCTTTGCGGCACTGAAGGGAGGCTGTCAACACTCTCACATTGTTCTTCAACTTCTGGTGTGTCACCAGAGAGACTTAGACCATCAGCCCCTTCTTTGGGTAATTCACACAGTTCCACTAAACACAGAGAATCCACAACCTCAGACGTAATACTTTGCACTTCACTTTCAGGGAGCATTGGCTCCAAGGACAAAGCTGGGGGATTAGGCAGTCCAGAAGGCCCGGCTTCATCCCCATAATTCAGTATAGGATTTCTACGAAACAACTGACTCAATTTGTAGGAGGAGTAATAGGCATTGTCACACTCACTATCATCAGAGGTGGACTGACAGTCACTATTATTCTGGGCCTGCTGCGGGAGAAACCTTAAATCTGCAACCACTGGGGCAGGTTGACTCTGCCTCTTTCTTGCAGCAGCATGAGTCACTGGCCCAGGGGAATCAATTTCTGATGGTTCAGTCTCAATTATGACTTGGCCGATTGGTAGCAAGTTCTTACAGTGCATGGTCTTGACAACTTTGGAGTTATTCTCTGGGTGCACCTTGTACATGGGCAACTCATCCAATTTCCAAATACTACATGGGGAAGATGGTGCCACCTATCAGCAATTTTGTGTTTGCTATGCAGTCCCAAATTGCGTAACAACACACAGTCTCCAGGTCGAAGCTCTTGAGCCTTTACTTTTTTATCACGCCTCTCTTTGTTGGCTAGATTTCTCTTGGCAGCCATGGTTTGGGCCAGTTGATAGGGATGGTTCAATTGAGCTTTCAGTTTCTGTACATATTGCAGGTACTTTTTGGCTTGGACCCAATCTGGAGAGACCCCAAAGCAGACATCAACTGGCAGTCGAGCCTCTCTCCCGAACATGAGGCGGTAGGGGGAGAACCCAGTAGCATCATTTTTGGTGCAATTGTATGTGTGGACTAAGGTGCTAATCTGCTGGCTCCACCTATGCTTGTCTTATGGATGGAGGGTGCCCAGCAAATCTAGAAGGATGCGGTTAAAATGTTCTGGTTGAGGGTCCCCCTGTGGGTGATAAAGGGTGGTTCTTGATTTCCGCACCCCCCACAGAGAGAGAATTTCTTTGATTAGTTGACTTTCAAAGTCTCTGCCCTGGTCAGAATGGATCCGCTGGGGGGCGCCACAGTGGATGAAGAAATTCTCCACTAGCACCTTGGCCATGGTAGAGGCCTTTTGATCTTTGGTGGGAAACGCTTGTGCATACCGTGTGAAATGATCCGTAACCACTAACACATTGCCAATACTCCGCTGATCAGGTTCCAAACACAAAAGGTCTATGCAGACCGGTTCCATGGGGGTGCTGGTAGTAATATTAACAAGGGGGGCAGCCCTCTGAGGTAGGGCTTTTCTTTGCAGGCAGTGACTGCAAGTCTTTACATATTGCTCAACATCGGCCCCCATCTCGTTCCAGTAGAAGCGAGATCATACCAGGTCAAGGGTCCTATTGATACCAAGGTGCCCCATGTGATTGTGGAGGGACCTCAGTACCAAGTCTTTAAAGGCCATGGGCAGGACCAGTTGTTGCTTGTCTACTTGGCCACTATGATCTACTGTCTCTCTATATAACAACCGATTGAGTAGCTTCAACCTGGGGTCTTCTTTAAACAATAGAGCAGTTCGCAAGTCAGGGGAATGCAACTTGGACATATCTTTCCCTGCATGCAGGGCATGAAGTGCGGACTAAATCATAGGATCTTGGGATTGAGCCCACTGAATGCTGTGTGAGGAGGCGGGACATGGCTGACTGGGTGATACCCATGGTGTCCCCTGTTGGTCGTTGGAAGGTGCCTGTGGTGAGCAGGCACATGACAACGGTCACCTTGGTCTCCACGGACATGGCATGGCTACGTCTGGTGGGTGCCTGGATCTCTTCACTGTACAGCTCGCAGAGCTGCCTCAGAATGGCCCTGTTCAGGTGGTACCAGCCCATGATCTCTGTGTCACTCTTGTTCTCGTATGTGATGCGGGCATGGTACCACCTGTGTCGGGCATACTGCCGCTGAGCCCTTCATCAACCACGTTGCTGTTCCTCCTGCTTCTTCACACTCCATATTACTGCCTCCATCAGGAACAGTGCACTCTTTATCCCTCTTTCACCTTGTGTGTCCCCCTGGGCGGTTTTCTGGCTGTCTGTGGCCCTGGTACCCTGTTTCTTGATGTGTGTCCCTCTGTCTCTCTCTCTCTTTCTCTCTCTCTCTCCCTCCACCTGTCTCTCCCTCTGTGTTTGTTGTTCTGTCTCTCTCTCTCTCTCTCTCTCTCTCCCTCCACCTGTCTCTCCCTCTGTGTTTGTTGTTCTGTCTCTCTCTCTCTCTCTCTCAGCGCAACTGCTGTCTGTGTGTTTGAGCCCTGTTTTTGTAGGAACAAGTCTGGTCGGCACATCTTGGATTTGCTCCGGACTTGCGCCATGGCTTCCCGGTTGAATATGCCATTGTGTCACATATTCATGGGAATGCCCCTGTACTTGCTCTCTATACATTATAGTTATGCATTGGATTAATGGGATTTGTGCTGCATGGCGGCTCCCTCAAAATATCGATCGGTGGTGCATCTGTGTACTTGCGCCAGCGCATCGCAGTTGTGCCATGTGCAAGTGCTCTGAATATCCAGGCCTGTATATATAAAATGTAACTATATACAGTATATAATATATAACTGTGTATTTATACATATATATATATAATATATAACTATATATATATTATATATATATATATATATAACTATATATAATATAAAACTGTATATATATATATATATATATAATATAATATAACTATATATATATAATATAAAACTGTATATATATAATATAAAACTGTATATATATAATATAACTATTTATATAATATAAAACTGTATACAGTATATAATATATAACTATATATATAATATATATAACTATATATATATAAATATATAACTGTGTATCTGTACATATAAATATAATATATAATCATATATATATATATATATATATATAATATATAACTATATATAATATAAAACTATATATATATATATATAACTATATATATAATATAAAACTATATATATATAATATATAACTATATATAACTGTATATATACTGTATATAATCATATCTATACATATATGTAATTTATAACACAAGTATATATATATATATATATATAACTATAATATTAAACTGTATATATATATATATATATAATATATAACTATATATATAATATATATAACTGTGTGTATATATATATATATGTAACCCCTAGATAGCGCTATCCCAGGGCTACTACCCCTGCCTGATTTGCCACCAACAGGTTGAGGGCCTGGATCAATAGCGGGTGCCTCCACCCAGAGGTCAGGGTTTGCAATAGTTAAACTAACTTGGTCACAGCCCTCTGGGACACTGCAACCCTTCTCTTTCCCACTAGTGGCCCACACAATATATCAGAATTACCTTCACAGTATACACTTACCCCCAGGTCTGGTTCCGGCACTGGGACCTCCTGTGAAATGAGATACAGTGCAACAATCACAGTACAGTACTTTAACATAGACAAATACCTCAGGCAGTATAACTTTACTGAAACAAGCAGCTCTGATTTATTTGGGGGATATAACAAGGACAGGGAAATCAGGTTAATTAGCTTATCACTCTAATAATCTACCTATGGCTCTGTGCACAGGCTATCCCTATCAGTTACTGTCCCTAGGTACCCAAGCCCTAGTGGCTAGTCAAACCGCTGGCAGCTGGTGGGGCCCTTTCACCTGAGAGAAGGAGAATTAAACAGTCAGCAGTACAGTAATTTCATTTGGATTTAATGTGGCAATTCAACAGGGAGGCGACCCTGAATTAGTACTCACGACCTCCAAATAAGATAGGGTCCTTCAATGTCAGCAGGGGCTCACTTGAGGTACACAAACCTCTTCACACATCCATAAAAAAGCACTATACCAGGCAGGCTGCATCTGTATCCCGATCGCAATTACTGCACAATACCGGAGAACACACAGCAGATTCAGTTCCTGACAGACCAAGTGTAATTTTCAGCAATTCCTCCAGTCTTCTACAGGGTGATCCTGGTTTCTACTCTTCAGAGATCCTTTGATTCTTTTCACAGGATGGATTCAGTCCTAACAAGCTGTTACACAAGCTGCAGACCGGAACTCTGGGCCTTACACACGTTTTTGACTAAAACTGCACTGAAAAGCACAGGGCTCCTTCCTTCTTCACCAAGCTCAACTGAAACTCCAACCGACAAAAACTGGCACTTCCTTTGAGTTCCTCCCAGTTCTTGACTGGATTGGCTGTCACTCACAATAGACTGCTGCTGTTGGTCCAAAGGCACTGAAGTCTAAACTACATCTCCCAGAGTCACTGCCCATACAATCCTCTTGTGGCTGGCTCAGATTATGAGTCCAAGTTCTGATTCGTCCAAGGCACCATTTTAGAGCTAGCTTACCCCACACTGATTGGTCCAGTTCAGCAGTTCAAAACTAGAATGGGAACTAGCAGACACAGTTCTGACTGCAAAGAAACAGGTTAGACAAACTGTAATTTCATTATTACTCTAAATAATTTCTGGCAAACAGTTACATCTTTCAGATAGGTTCCTTTGCACTCCTAGTGACTGCAAAAATGAAGTGAATTGGCAGCAGCTCGGTGGTACTCAGAGAAGCACCTGAGTCCTCCATACAAACTAATTATGTCTGCAAGCAGACAGCTCTTAAAGAGACAGTACCAGAGGCTCAAAAACACTCACTGATAAATGGCTTAAATGCCAAACACCATTCAGGCTTGGAGCATTCAAGCAAGCTCCTGGAAGTCTTTTGGGAACCCCCATTTGCAGGGGGGTTACATATAACTATAATATTAAACTGTATACATATATAATATATAACTATATATATAATATATATAACTGTGTGTATATATATATATATATATATATATATATTTATTTATGTGTGCGTGCTATAGACTGAACAGAAACATCATATTTATCTTTATCTGTAGATTTATGATCTCTGTGGCCTCCCTCACGAGTGGCAGAGCCACGAGTGAGGTCTGTGGAGCTCAAACCCTGCAGAGAAAGGTAAATGTGATATTTCTAGTTAGCCCGTGGCATTTGTCATTATACAATGACAGTGCGTCTCTGGCAAGATTGGGTCTGTCAATGAAGATTTGACTCTGTTTGATTTCCCTGCTCTGTTTTTAACTGCAGCAGATGGCAATGTGATGGCTTCAGGCATCGTTCAAGTTTTTCTCCCATTGGTTAAGAGCTCCTTTGAGACCAGCCTCAAGTGGAAATAAATGCCAATGACCCACATAAGATTAAAGATGACAGGAAATCATTTCTAATTTTCAGCTTTTTATAAAGTTATTATTCTCAGAAATTATATGCATTCCTCTAAATTATCTATATTTAACCATAGCTGAATAAATAGTAATACAAAAACTGTATTTTGCACAGTTTTGTTTTTATGGGCAGCATTCTGTTACAGTTCACTTCATGGAACCAGCATTTTGGAGTTTTGGCTATGTCGCTGTTTGCACACAGAACTCAAAGCATAGTTCTGATAGGTCAAAAGCTCATAATTAGTATTCTGCGCACAAACTGTGACATGGTTAAAACTCCCAGATCACAGGTTCTGTGAAGAGAACTGTAACAGAATGCTGCCCATGAAAACAAAACAATGTAAAATACAATCTTTGTAGCACTTTTTAGTCAGGTACAGTTACATATGGATAATTTAGGGGAGTACATATTTCTGAAAATAAGAACTTAATAAACAGCTACCAATTAGAAAGGATTTCCTGTCCCCTTTAACACAAATTATTTCCAATGCAGGCCTGTCACACATGGAAATAAATGCATTTATCTGCAAAAGTTTATTCTGACAGTCATTGTATAAATATATATCTTTTAGATTGTTTGGCCGGGAAAGGCACACTGAGATGGACATCATTTCCAGGTGTGTCGCAGGGCACAAGGAGGTTACAAGACTTGTTCAGGGTCACGTGGAATGCAAGTGGCGGTTGTGGGTTTCAAACCCTGGTTCGCTGGCTCTCCACATTCACAGCTTGATGCTTTGACAGTCTATGTTACTCTGTCTCCCTATGTACTGGTATGCTGTATTAGGTTACATTGCCTTGATGAGTTAGCTTCAGTACTGCACTGGCTGTGGGAGGTCAGTCATGAGAGGTCAGGTGGAGCTGAACAGCGACTTGGGTAGTGCAGGTTATAAAACATCACTTAGTAAAGGAAGGATGTGACTGGCTGAAGCACAACATCTGACTTTGTGGTAAGACTTGTCTGCATGGGGCAGGCAATAAAATTAGCACTTATTCTCTTAAACGTATGTAACCCCCCTACAAATGGAGGTTCCCAAAAAGTCTTCCTTGAGCTTGCTTAAATGCTCACTGCCAGGCTGGTGTCCAGCATTTTAGCAGTTTAAGGCCCTGTCCACACTACCCCTCTGTAATGTTACAAAGTGCCCAAACTGTTACCGCAACGGTTTGCGTTTACACCTGTAACGTTACGGAAAGCGTTTCATAACCGTTGTTGAAACCGCATGGGTGGTTTCGCAGCGATATAACCAGTTACACCACCGATAACGTTACGGGCGTAGTGTGGATGTGGCACCGGTCCATAAGCGCGGCATGGGCTTGCATTAATGGGATCAGGTGCCATGGTAGCGGTCGTCCAGCTCGAAGTGGGACCGGGCAATGCCGGTCGTGACGGACACTGCGGCAGTGTGGACACACTGCACCGCTCCTCGTTGTAACTGTTTCTATCCGTTACAGGGTCTGAGCAGTACAGTGTGGACGGGGCCTAAATGTGTTGCCAGAGAGTGCCTGTGTAACCTCTGTGTACTGTCTCTTTAAGAGCTGCCTGGATTGCAGTCATAATTAATCTGAGAGGGAGCTCTGTTAGAAGATGTACTTGTTTGCTGATCATTTGTTAGAGTGGTAATAATATTGCAGCTTGTTATAACCTGCCTTCTTTGCAGCATGGACAGTTATGTTTGTTTCCATCATCTTGGTCCTGGACTGTCAGAATGGGCCAATCAGTACATTTGGGACTCTAAAATGGAGCCTGTATACAGGGGCTTGGTGGGGCCAAAACTTGTAGGAATTGTAGTTTGGGGCTTTTGGTGCCTAAAATAACCTGGAAGGGGAGCCCTTGTTGTGACTGACAGACCGATCAGCCAACCAAACCTTTTGGATCTTGGGGAAAGTCCCACACTGCTTGCAGTTTCAGTTAGATCTGAGTTAGAAATGAAGAAGTAACAGCTCGAGATAGTCTGAGCAGCAATCCATAGTGGATTCGCACAGGAGAACTGTGGAAAGGCCTGAGTTTGTCCTACATGTCTGCCTGCTGTTCCTGAGAGGGAACTTGTGTTTTTTTTTTCGGACTGAATCCGAATTTGGAGAGCGAATTAAGCCACTGAATTGTGACCAGGCTTTAACCTGAAGAAGACCAAAGATTTGCTGAATGCGATCGGCCTGTCAGGACTTCCAGCTACCTCTGAGCACCAGTATTGTGCAGAGACTCTGTAAATGCGACCGGAGAGCCATTTGCCTGGTAGAGTGGAATTTCCTTACATGTGAAAGTGCTGTGTACTTATAGTGGGTCATGATTTGGTTCCCCACTGTGTGTCTGAACTGTGTTTTGCTTGTTGGAGGCTGTATCCAGCTCCACAGACTGAATCCGTGTGGCTTTCCATTTGCCTGGGCCCTGTTACACTGGTACAGCCAGAATACCTGCTACGCAGTGAAAGTAATCAACGAGAAACCGACCTGGGGATCAGCCCCCTGCTCAATGCCTTGAACAGGAATGATGCCTCGGTGATTTGTGTGGGCCCTGCTTCTCCAGGCACTCCAACTCAACAGCCTGCAGTCTCAATTTCATCCTGCCTGTGTCCCTTATTGGGTATCGTGAGTAAACATCAGAGTAGCTCCCTGCAACAACAGCTAAATCTAAAAGTGTTGTCATCTGATTGTCTTGTTGCCTTTTCTTTCACGAACTGAGCCCTCCGGCTCCGGATTACAAATATGTATGTTATACATGTTGCTTTCTTTCATCACAGGGCCCCAACTAGCTGCAACATTCCTGGCTAGCCCACCGTATTCCTACCTGGGTACCCAGAGTGTGTGACAGTGTAGGGATTCTGAACTACATTCATAACTGTCTGATTAATATAGCTTTTAAGCAAATCAACCTGATTACACTACGCCCTTGTTCAAGTCCCGGGAATAAATCAGATTTAACTCTGTTTGCATTTAACCTGACTGTGGTTCCAGTTTATGCCAAAAGTATTGTACTGTTGCTATTTGCTGTGCTTAACCTTGTTTTACAGGGGGTCCCCAGGGTTAAGCTAGGGGAACCAGCCCTGGTGGTAAGTGCCAACAGTGTGGGTAATCACCTGGTGAATAAGGGTCATTGTGAAAGTGATTATTGTGTATTGTTCAGGCCACTAGAAGGGAAAGAGAGGGGTTACAGTGTCCCCGAGGGCTGTGCCCAGGTTAGCTTGACCACTAACAACCCTGACCTCCAGGTAGAGGCACCCGTTTCATTACCCAGGCCCCTTAACCTGCTACTAGTCAAGCAGGCATGGGTAGTAGCCCTTGGGATAGCGCCACATAGAGGTCACATGTATAAAACCTCTTAGTCAGACATTTCCGCATAGCTAGCCATTTTATAAGCGTAATATTTAACTCCAGGGTCTGCAGTAACACAGAATTTAATGCACTTCCCAGCTAGCTGAAGGCACTCAGCTATGCCTTGTGCCTCATAACACACCCATGCATTCAGTAAGATTAGTCTTATTGCACAGCCTATTATGAGGTATCATTTACATCTTCTGTAGCAGGAGAAGGGGAGACATGACTGATGCTCTCTTTACATTAACAGTTGTGTCCAAGCCATACTGGTGATCTGCGCAGTCATCCTGTGCTGGTTCTCCATGCCGTACCATCTGGCTGTCCTTGTACTCGCTCTGACACTGGGATGGACCAATATGCTGTACTACACGAGGGGCATCCAGTCCATGGGCATCTATAGCGTCATGGTCCAGAAGGTGAGTATCAAGCCATCTGACTCACCTGCCTTCTTTTTTTTTAACAGCTACAACCTGTTTGAGCTTTTTATGCAAAGGGAAGTGTTATATCTGTCCCCTCGATTGTTGTACATGCACCTCCAGCTGGGAATCAAACCTGGGACCCTGAGTCCTGAAGGCAGTAGCTGTAAACATTCAGCTAAAGGGCAAATTTAGGGAGCTCCTTTACCTTTTACTTGCTATTCCATAGGCCACCACATGATGGCGGTATTGCGTTTGACTGTTCACAGCTTTCACTGCTAAATAGCATTGCTTTGCACACACAGCCCTTTCATTAATTAATTTACAGGTTGCTTCCCAGGATTGCCCAGCTGAGATGAAGCATCTCATTTCCATTGGGACCCTGCTTCTAGCCATTTCCATAGCTGGGTGGACTGGAGCACTGAGAGGTTAAGTGATGTGCTTACGGTCACACAGTGAGATTTTTGGCTCTGGTGAGGTTTGAACCTGCGAGCTCCGGGTTCCCAAGCCAGAGCTCTAACCATACTTTCTCATAACCAATAGAAATGAAGGAAGAATTTATTTTTTTTAAGATTTGTTTTCTTTGTGTGAAGTTGGTGCTCATGAAAGGTGCTGTACTGGCAGCACTGGGACCTGAAGTCCTCTGCTTATCTGCATGACAGGTACAGGCAAAGCGATCATAGTGCAAGCTTCCTCACTTGCTCCGCCAGTGTGCCTCAACCCTGCCATGGGGGGACCACCAAGTAGGTGAGAGGGTAGTTCGGACTCCATGCCCATCCAGTCCTTGGCCTTTCTTGTGAGACTGCCATCAAGAGTGCCAGTTAGTGGCAGTTGTGTTGGTGGTTTTGTGATGTGGACACCTGCCCACTAGGAACTGGACTGAGAGCACCACAACTCCTTTCACGTAGCCCACTGAACAGTCTTCGGGTGGTAATGGCTTTCAACCGCTGCGTGCCTGTGCTGGATTTGAACCCGTGATCTAGAGGTGAAAGGCTCCTTAACCCATTAAATAGTGTCTTTCATACACACTGGGCAGGAATTTCAAAGCCCTGGGTCTTCTCACAAAAAGTCTGCTCCAGAAGGAAACTGGTGCCTGGAGCAACCTACATGTGGGAACTAATCAGTTTGCGCCTTGCACACCATGCCCCCTACTGGCCACAAAAGACATATTTCCAATAAAGAGTTATGGGATGCCAGAAGTAAATGATCTGGTAGTGCTGGCCAGTGAAGAGTACTCCTCTGGAGCAGTCTGCCATACTCGTCTTTCCCCATGCAAATGATTCGATGGCACAGACCAGGTGCAATGGGGACATTTGCATCTCATCATGGACTCATTATAGGCCAGTAGCAAACAAGTGCTCTTTAGATAGTGACCCATCCTCCCACCCGATCGCTGTTCTTTTTTTATTTTTTGCTGCTCCGGGGGCCTCCTGCAGCCCCACTCCTTCAAGCTCTCGCATCCTGGCACCTCATCTGCCAGCAGACCTAACACCTGCTGTGGTACCTATCTCACCCTTCCCCAAGAGCTCTGCCGACAATCCCCATTGGTGGTCCAGCTCCCTGGGGGATGGCAGGTGGGAGGAAGTGCCTGTTACACTGGAGAGGTTGGGAGCCAGGTGCGGTGCGCTGGGCGGTCTGTGGCATTCGAGAGGCTTACTGAAGGTCATCATCTGGCATTGCAGGGTGACCATGTTTCCGCTTTTTCTAGGGCACCCACCTCCTGCAATGCATGTGGCCATGGTGGCATCCTGCGGGCAGGGGCATTGGGCAGCATGTGGTCACCCACACCGCCAAGAATGCCTCCATAAACCATCACCAGGAGCCAGTACAAGAGTGGCACATAACAACCCTCCCCCCGGGGGGGAAGCATCCAAAGGATGCTTTCACTTCCCTCTCTGCCAGCCTCCACTCCTGACATCTGGCCTCAGGGTGCAAACCCGATTCGCCAGTGTGCCAGAACAATGCCCCATCGCTCGGCACGATGGATCCGGCTCAATCAATGTTCGGATATTTACCTTCCTGATCCTGGGTGGAGTAGTGTCTCCCCCACCCAATCACTATTCCAATAATTTCTCAATAGTGCCCTTTTGGTCCAGTGGCCCCTCCATCCCCGGTCACCGTTCTGATAGTTACATTCCCAGTCCCGGTGGTCTACTGTCCCCTAGCCCAGCTGCTGTTCCAGTGGCCCTCCCTACACCCCCCCAATCACTATTCTAATAGTTTCATTCCCAATCCCTGGCCATTTAGTGTCCCTCTCATCTGATTGGTATTCAGATTGTACCTAATAGATCTCTGGTAGTCCAGTGGTCCCCCGGCTCCCAATCACCATGCCAGTTGCCCCGTCCCCCAGTGCGGCATCCAGATGGTGACTTGCTGTTACCCGCCACTCATCAACAGTCACTGTCTGCCACACACTGCTACTGCGAAAGAGACCAAGTCCCACAGAACAGGAACACTGCGTGTGTGCAGACTTAGAAATCATTTCCATTCAACTGGTGACGGGCCATATCAATGGTACTGTATGGTGGCATGGCACCACACTTTAGGGGTATCCAGGATATCACCCCCCCCATGGTCATTAATGTAGCTGTCCATGCCTGTAGCAGTATCAGCCTCAGTAGCACCTGATGCCTCTGGTTGGACCATTTATAATTGTACAAAGGGGGCTATGTACAGAGCCAGATCTAAAGATGAGGGAGACAGAAAACAAAAAAGGGAGAGTGTCTCACAGAAAGAGAACAAGAGGTGAGTAGATATGAACTGGGGGTGCTGCATAGTTTTTGTTCCCCGTTAATGTTTCATCCACAAAGATAAGGACTGTGTTCTAAAGATTAACTTAAACAAATAATATATAAGCCGGCCCAGTGGTTGCGAGGGTTGAGGCACTGTATACCACACCTTGCGCCACACTGGCGACCCGGGTTTGAGAATGGACTCGGGTTGCTCAGGGGTTGGTAGGGGTAAAGAAGGATTGAATGTCCATAGACAGCTGTCCTTCCTATGTGGGAGGAGGACAGCACTGCGCAACTTAGACTGACACCAAGTGGCGACTGAGTGTCGGCACAGGTGTGTAGCCAGAATGGGATTGGGACCACGTCCAGGGTGTGAGGCTACCTCCGTGAAGGCTGTTCATCCATTGCACATTCATGGTTCCAGGGAAAAACACAGGTGGAACATGGAGCTGACAGGCTCCACGATGGCCCAGCCTGCACTAGCCCTCCCTCCCCCGGAATCCAGACGCTGGCTTCCGGGGGAGGGAGAGAGGGAGAGAGGGAAGGAAGTCAACACTCCTCACCCTGTCCCTGTCACGGGGGGGGTAACCCATGGGGGATCTACTGGGAGGAACTGATGCAGGGATGCCGGGACCGGAGACACTAAGCCCCTCTGAGGGAGGAGCTGGAGCCGCCTGCCAGCTCTACAGGAGGTGCTGGATAAAATACATATAGAATAAAAACAAGATGCCATTTTTTTAGATTTCATGCCCAACAATTGATCACTGTTTAGTTTTGCTGTGTATGTACTGTACTTATTTTCCCCTCTTTTTTTTCTAGATAATCATAAACGACGTGCTGAAGTTCCTCTTCGTGTATGCCTTGTTTGTGCTGGGATTTGGAGTAGGTAAATGTGCACAGTTTTGTTCGGGGGAGGGGGTTAATGATAACCGAAATGGTCACAGACAAATCCAACATGTTTCAGCCCTCAAAAAAGGTCTTCAGTTCAACAGACAGTGATTTCCACATTTAGCGATGGTTAGTCTTTGGAAAGTAGCCCAAGGCATTGGGGTTTGTGTGGGACCACAATTTAGAGGATAAGTGCAAGATGAAGCTGGCACCCCCCCCCCCACTCCACAACCCCGCTGGGCAGGCCCTGGTAAGGCCCCGCTCTGCTAAACACACTGGATCCTGGCTATGGATGCAGTAAGCCCCACTGCAGGAGTTGGGTGGTTAGTGGTGATAACTGAAATGGTTACAGACAAGTCCAACCTTTTCCAGCCCCGAGATGGCCTTCAGTTCAACAGATAGCATGTTCCACATTTAACTACGGTTACTCTTGTTTAAGTAGCCTAAGGCACGGGGTTTGTGTGGGAGCACAATTTAGAGGATAAGAACTGGTTTGTCTTTGGTGCAGGATGACAGGAACATGGCTCTCTCATTGTCTGCAGCTTCATTTGCAGGCCCTGGCATGCCCCCAACCCACCACACCACAGGATCCTGACTGCAGATGGAGCAAGCCCCACAGCAGGGAGGCGACGCTGCAGGGGTGTATGTGGTTTGACTAGCCATTGTAGGGTGGACAAGGCAGATACTATTGGAGTCAGACGCAACCAGCAGGGGGCAGCAGGGACCTCCAAGGGAGAGAAAAAGAATCCTAAGAAATAAATGAACTGCAGCGGGTCAGCAGGAGGATCAAGGGGCTCCAGAGAGGAAGAGTTCTGATTACAGCTGCTCCTCCTCTCCCTGGTGGCCGTGTGTGGCCCTGCAACCAGAACAGTATATGTGTGTGTTGGGGGAGGATGTAAACACTGATGCGTATAGTGTGCTGGCACAAGGGGTGTCCCTGTGTCCTCCTGGACTGGGGGTTTGTGGGGGAGGGGGGGATGAGTGAAAAATGCAAGTTGCTCTGCTCCACCTCTCATATCTAGTTACGGCTTTCTTTCTTTATCCCTGGAGCTGGTCCCAGGCACTTCACCCCATCATTGGTGAATGGATTTTGGGAGTTGCCTATGGTGGATCTAAATGGTAGGGTTCCAGCTGGGTTGGGGGTTAACACAGCGATAGGTCAGAATGTGGTATCCCTGGGGGACTGCAGTGGAGAGGCTTCTAATGGATGAGGAGAGGCTTGGCTGCAGGAGAAGGCAGTCCTGTCCAGCAGAGGACTGGAGGATAAAGAAAAAGTTGAAAAAGGTGATAATTTTCCCCTGAGGTATGTGAATAGAGCTAATGGAGTGAGAGCCGAGTGACAGGTGGCATGACCAGTCAGGACTTTGAAAGTGCTGGCCAGTATGTGTTTAGGGGGAGGATTACTGTCGAGGTGTACCACCCTTCAGATACGCTATTAAGGTCCATGGTAAATTGGGCACCCTCAAATTATGGAAGAATACAGAGCCACCCTACTGAAACCAGTTGGCTAAATTAATTGTCTGAATGTGTCATGATGGAAAAACGAATAAAGAGCCAGAGGGCATACAAGGTGCTGCAAAAAACTTGCTTACCGTTTAATGAATATCTGCAAAAGGGGCTCGCACGTCCTATGGCCTGCACACTAAATCAAACCCCGTAATGAGCATGAATCCCCCCAACCAAGTTGTATTGTGTGTGTTTTCTGTATACAGACTCCACATATGAAGCTACGAATGTGTCAGCAGATAAAGGCCTCATGGTCTATCTAGTCTGTTCGAGTATACAGTTACCACTGTGTTTACATAGGTAACTGCCCCCCCCATATCCACCTTGACCCCTCTCAAATACCACCCTGCCCTTCTCTCTCTACCTGCAACTTTCACCCTTTCACTGTCCCAATCTCTCTTGAAGCATCCACTGTGTTCAGGGATACCACCTTCTCCGGTAATTCATTCTACTTAGCTACCACCCTCTTGGTGAAAAGTGCTTTCTCATGTCCCTCCTGAACCTTCCCAGCTACTTCAGGCTGTTACCTTAGTGGTCTTGTTTCCCCTAAGGCTGAAGAGGCCCTCGGAGCTCACCTTATTCATACTTTTAAGGTATTTGACAGTCACAGTCATGTCCCCCCTCTCCCTTCTGTCCTCAGGACAGTACATGTTGAGCCCCCTGGGTATCACCTTGTAAGGGTTGCCTTGCTGGCCTTGGATCATCTTGTCTTCCCTTCTCTGGACCATTTCCAACAAGTTGATATCCTTCTTAGGATAAGGGCACCGATACTGCACACTGTACTCTCTGTGCAGTCTCAGTAGAGACCTGTACAGCAGCAGAATGCCCTCCGCCTTCCTGCTGGTAATTCCCCTGGCTATGCAGCCCAGCATACAATCTGCTTTGGCTGCAGCTTTCCTGCATTGTGCTGAGCATTTCACATCACTTGTGATATTACACCCGGGTCCTTTTCTTCCTCTGACCTGGTTACCTGCATGCCACCTAACCTATACTTGGTCCCTGGGGTTTTCGCCCCCAGGTGCATAACATTACACTTTTTTTTTTTTTTTATACTTTTTACCCCTTGGGCCACCAGTCTGCCTTCCTTCATCATGTCAGACATCCTCCTCGGGTCTCAGGCCGCCATCTCCGAGGATTCTCCTCGGCTCCTAATTGGGCCCCGCAGCTTGCCCCCGCAGCAGGGCGGAGGGGAGTTCTTCCCTAAGCTCTACCCCCCCAAGTCAGAATTCAGTATTGCCACGTACCCTCGGCACCGAACTGGTCCCACTGGAGACGGCCATCATGCCGCCGTGACTGGTGCCCTATTTTCCACTTTCTACCCCTGATGTCTGTGGCGTGCGATGACACCTAAGGTCCAGAGCATGCACGCTTCTGCATGCTCTCTGATCCCGGTGTCAGCCCCAGTACGTCCCCATAGTCTTGCCAGTGCTCTTGAGATCAACCCCGCCACCGCCAGGGGCCACCAGAACACCGAAGGCAACCCTCTCTCCTCCCCAGAGAAGGAGAGCAGTCCTATGGATGCTCAATCCTTCCCCTGCCCTGCTGACCCCTGACGACCCAGGCTCATTCCCGAACCCGGGTCGCCAGCATGGAGTGAGGTGTGGCATCCAGCACCTCAACCCTCAGTGCCACTGGGCCGGCTCAACTTCACACTTTTTAGTGTTGAACCCAGTTGCCAAATGCCAGACCACTTCTCCAGCCTAGCCAGGTCTTCCCTGAATTCCCATATCCTCTCCTCCATATGCACTCTCCCACACGGCTTTGTGTCATCTGGAAACAGGCAGAACTTACCCTTGATCCCATCAGAAATGTCACTTATCAGTATGTCACAGAACACCAGACCAAGCACAGAGGCCTGTGGGACCCCACTGGTCATGGGTCTAGTTTCTGAGAATTCCTCCCCAACTACTACCTTTTTTGGCTTTTATCCTGGAGCCAACTTCTGACCAACCAACAAGCTTAGCCCCCACTCCCACATGGAATAAGCACCATCCCCTTATAAAGTTATTAGGTTTGACTTGTCTAAGTAATGAAATGCAGTATTACCTCCATTAAACAGTTAATAATAACTGTATTGCCAGAGACCTTGTGACTTCCAAAGTTGTCTTTTTAACATATCAATAAAATATATAGATATTTAAAAAAAAACAAGGTCCTTTCTGCTCCACTATCTGGAGCTGTTCTGACTAGTGTGCAGGTGGAAGTCAAGGAACCCTGGCTCTTATTTGCATGAAAAGGAGATCTTTTTAAAATTTAAAAATCAGTGATCAAAAAGACCAGTTATTCAGACATGTGCATGGGGGTCCCGAATTACATAGGCAGGCTGAGACATACATAACTTATATTGGCAAGAGCAACAAGGCAACAAAATCACATTAAGGTAGATACAATCGAGAGTTACAAGGCACAAAATCACATTAAGGTAGATACAATCGAGAGTTAAAGGCACAAAATCACATTAAGGTAGATGCAATCGAGAGTTACAAGGCACAAAATCACATTAAGGTAGATGCAATCGAGAGTTACAAGGCACAAAATCACATTAAGGTAGATACAATCGAGAGTTACAAGGCACAAAATCACATTAAGGTAGATACAATCGAGAGTTACAAGGCACAAAATCACATTAAGGTAGATACAATCGAGAGTTACAAAGCACAAAATCACATTAAGGTAGATACAATCGAGAGTTACAAGGCACAAAATCACATTAAGGTAGATACAATCGAGAGTTACAAGGCACAAAATCACATTAAGGTAGATACAATCGAGAGTTACAAGGCACAAAATCACATTAAGGTAGATACAATCGAGAGTTACAAGGCACAAAATCACATTAAGGTAGATACAAACACGGGACTATCTTGGTACAGGCCAACGATATACTAAAACATACAAGGGTCCTGTCGAGTCATATGCAGTAGCACTATAACACCATTCATCCAACAAAAACCCCACCCTACATGTCTCCAGAGGGGATCTGCTTTGGTATCCTGCCTAACAATCCTTCTTATAATAATACCAGCTCCGAGGGTTATTCGTCCACTGTGGTCTGTGAGTGTTGATGAGTGGAAAGTCTGTAACTACATGTTTACAGTCACCACACTGTCAGCATCTCTGGTTGCTTATAAAGCACTTTGGTAAACACTGTGCATGAAAAGGCTGTATAAATGCAGATTCTTGTTAGCCACTATTCCTGGGTACTAGCTGTCACAAATGCACTCAGCAGGTCAGGCCCTCTGCTCCCGCAGTGCCAACCTCAGAGTGCAAGATTGTGGATGGGAAACAGATAGGGTAACCCTCCTGCCTGCTTGTGGGTCCGAATTTACCTTTAGTCTCAAGTTCTAGGGGGAATCAAACTGTGAACCTTATGCTAGCATACCCAAATGTACAGGCTCAGATAATATTCTCTTTGGGGGATGTGATATATCTTTTGCCTAAGGGCACCTAACCAGATATCCAAAATGAACCCTTAAAAACTCTATAAAAGACCTTAGGTATATTCTTACCTTTTCCCAGTTTAGTAACACCATCAAGCTTTTAAACAGTTTTTGTCAGTCTTAACCCACTATACGTCACATGCAAAAAGAACTTGGCAGACAACCCAAGGCAGTCTTTCAAATAATATATTTTACTAAAAATGGATAGAAATATGAAAAAAGTAAACATAGAACAATATATCAAAGAGCATACAATCACTTAAAAAAACGAGGAAAACTATAAACTCCTACCAACATACATTAGACTTTTTCTATCTAATGTATTACCTCTGAGTGCTAGAGCTGTGTTTCTAGAGTCGCCAAAATGATATGTCAGCTAAGTTCAGACACAGTATTCAGTTTAAACTGTGTCTCTCCACACCCCTTCTGAGTCATCTAGCTCCTCCTCTTAGAATATAAAAAAAATACAAACATGATGTCCTATCAGGAGGTATTTTAAATAATGTGACTTCAGCAAAACTAATTTCCCAAATTATGACAGTCTTTAATCAAGTCTTTCCTTTTGGATCTTGAGTAGTTCCTGTTTTCCCAAGGAACATCAAAGTGTTTTTTTACAACTTTAGCACCATGGTATTATAAAAATGTTCTTCCGATAGGAATCATAACACTTTTTACGAGCCCTGTATCTTGGCAGCTGGGTCAGTTCTAATTAAGACAGAAAAACAGGAGACCCTTAATTAAGTCTCTCTCTGATCTTTTTAATTACCTCCTGGTTTCAGGTCACTTGACCGTAACTGAAACCTGGGGGGGGGGGGGCACCCATGGCACAGCTGCCTCATGTGAGACAATCACACACTACATTTTTATATTACAAATATCATAGAACAATCATAACCAGCTGGCCAAGCGTCACACTAGTTGCTACATCTTCTTAGATGATGATGGCACCTACTTTATAAAATGACAAGAAAAAATCTAGAAATACCATTGACCGAGACACATCACCTGATCTTGCATTAAATGTCTGTAAATACATGGCCAGGTGCCCAATCTCATTAGCTTCCCAAAAACCCTCTTAGATACATTTTATAAGTATAACAAGCCCATTCAGGGTGTGCATCATGGGATTTTAATGCATTTCCCAAGGGCGTAAGAATACTTGACCTTTGGCCTTGTACCTTGCTACACCCTTGGGGCATGCTTTAAGTAAGCAATAACACACAACAGGGTGTGAGGTTATTGAGTAATTAGCCCACATCGGTATCCTGTGATATGGGCAAATAAAATTGAGCAACTTAATTTGAGCGTTTGAGGAAAGAGCGACCATTAGAAAATAGTGAGCAGTACTGAATAGCGAGTGTAAGAAATATCGAGTCAGTGAATAGGAAGGTAAAGGCAGCTGCAGCAGGTTTTGGTGCTTTATTCAGCAAGCCCATTCCAAGATGGCCACCTGGCGTGGTGGTTATAGTCATCGCCTCTGAAGCTGATGCACCTAGGTTTGGGACTGGATATGGTGTTTGTTTGGGTTTTTTTTTTTGGTGTCTTTACTTGTTTAATTTTTAATTTTTCCTCCTGTTCCCCCAACTTTGTTCCCGCTGCCAACAGGTTGCCCCTCCAACATTCCCCCCCTGCAGACTGGTATCCCACCATGGTGTAGCCCCATCCTGAGTTTTCCCTTGTCCCCCATTATCAGCCCCAGAGTTGATTATATTATATATGGAGAAGTGCGGGTGGCTCACCCCCCCACAAAGAGGGGTGCAGAGGCATAGCCCCTGCATAGAAAAAGTAATTTCAGATTGCCGCCCCCTCCCCCATAGAGAGAGAGTACAGAGCCTCGCTGTTTTTACTGCTTGGTGTAGTGCTGATCGCCGTTTTGGGTTTCGGCGAGTTGCAGTCTCCGTTTTATTTTTGTTTTTATGACATAGAATCGTGCACATCTCCACCACTCCATGGGTTGAAGGCACGAGGTGTTAGCCAAGTGCCTTTCAACCATGGGGTGGAGGAGAATGCGGTAATTACAAAAAAAAAACCCTCAAGCCTTGAAGTGAGTTATTGCATTTATAAAAGGGCACCAAAATATCAAAAAACACAAGACTAAACAAATTGTTAAATTAAGAATAAATAAATCTTCATCATTAGTAAATTGTTTTTTTTTCATATTGCATTTCTCCTCCTAGGCCACAACAGTTAGGCTACCCTCTGCTGGACCTCACCGCTCCCCTCCACTGTCCTCAGTCTCCTCGGGGCTTACCTAGCGGCTCAGTACCCCACAGATTGCCCCCCATGGTGAGGTCAGGAGGGGGAAGGCTGTCCTTCCCCTCATGTCTGAAATCCAGTCATTGCTACAGGTTGCCCCAGTGATGTGGCAGGTGGGGGTGTGATGGGTGGGCATCATACAGCTCCGCCATGGCTTACTTGAGGAATGTATGCACATGGGGGCGCACATGTGTCCCGAGACCACAACTCTCTCTGACAATCGGCTGCTTCCTGCCACTCCTATGGGATAGCACCAGGCCTCCTTCTAGTGGCAGCCAGGAGCCGGTACAGCCAAACTCCTTGATCTGAGATGGAAGAGCTGCCAGGCGGCAGCTAAATCCTCCCAGCCCACCCACCCCACCCCCCAGCTCGTTCCCAAACATGGTTCACTGGCATTGCAAGAGGTAAAGTACTCAGTGCCTTAGCCCTTCATACCACTGGACTGGCCCCGGTAAATCTGTTCTCACACCAAACAACTAGGTTTGCCCCATCAAAGAGGTCTGATTGGCTGGCTGTTAAGTAACACATGTTGTTAGTTGAACCTTTTTTGGTTTTCACAACTACCACAGTTATTGAGAACCCCAAAGCAGTGTAGTTCCAAGACTTGCAAGGCATTTTCCAGACCCGTGCAAGTATTAATCACTTATCGCACAGATCTGGACAGCTATTGGCCAATCAGATCACTAGGTTTTTCTTTCCCTCTTTATAAAATCCTATAATGCTCACCCTATCATGGCTTATTACTTACCCAGTGGACCTAGTAAGTCTCTATGTAGTTGTACAGCTTCTCTGACTGCACGCTGGACGTCTCTTTACCCCTTGATGGTACGAAACTGCCTATTAGCACTATGGGTGTCATTTTCACAAGACTGGAAACAGCACTTGCATTCATATTTCAGATGCAGGCTGTGTCATTGCAGATGTGTCCGGATGTTTGCATCCTAATCACATGTATCTAGGTGCATTTTTGACATTTCCTGCAGTTTACAGCAATTTCTGCCACAATGGTGGGACTCACGTCCATTTTTGGAAGTAAGTGCAGAATTCCATCCCGGAAGTTGGACCAACTTTTTTTGGTCTAACTTCACAGGTGGATTTCGGCACCATGTCCATAAAACGGAGACACAGCTTTGAAAATACCACCCAAAGTATTTTTAACTTTTTTTGTTGATGTTGTTATCTAGAAAACTCAATAACATTTACAGGATTTTTTTTTTCTTTATTCTTTGGTAACCAGGTAAAGCCCACTAGCCACAATGCCTGTTTTCAGAGGTGACCCGGGAGCACGGAGAAGGTTACGTGACATGCTCAGAGTCACACAGTATGCAAGTGGAGGTTATGCTAATCAAACCCAGGGCTTCTGGGTATACCAAGTTCATTCACAGCTCATTACCCTAGCCTCTAGGCTGTACTGCCAGGATTGAACAAAAAATGATGGACAGAGGGAGAGAAGAAATTCAGATAATTTGCTCAGGTGTTTGGCTGCGAACCACACTGCCACTAAAATGACCAACTCCAAAAGCACATGTTACCACCACCAACCACAGTACACCATGAGCTTTATTTTGTGGTGCCAGTGTAGTCTGGATCCAGTCTGGTAGGTGTGGTGTTCGGATCTGGATGCCTGTGTTAGAGAACAGATGCTGATGTGCTTTAACATGTGGCTTTTTCCCTGCTTCTCCACAGCTCTGGCCTCCCTGAACCTCTGCCCTGACGAAAGTGCCTGCAGCCCTTTCCGCAACTTCCGCAGCGCTGTGCTCGAACTGTTCAAACTAACCATTGGGCTGGGAGACCTGGAGATGCAGGAACACTCCGTACACCCAGCGCTCTCCCTCATCCTGCTCGTGTTGTACGTCATCCTCACCTTCGTCCTCTTGCTGAACATGCTGATCGCGCTCATGGGAGAAACCGTGGACAACCTTTCCAAGGAAAGTAAGAACATTTGGAAACTCCAGGTTGGTAACAAATGGTATTTATAGCCACACTATTTTTTTCAGTAAGAAAGTGTCCGTTGTAAAAGAATAAATAAATTGGTATCAGGCTGTGAAAATAATCAGTGGGCCACGGCCATTTAAAAACCATCAGTGGCCACGTCAGCTTAGTTTTCACGTTAGCTCTGTATTTCTCCTGTCCACTGTTTATTTCTGAGGTCATATGCATGAAACTAGGATTTCTGTTCCTTGAGAGTTCATCTACTCTAGTGCTGTCAAAAATATTAGTGAAGCCATTATTTGATTATTTTATTTATTTCAAAGGTTTCACCAGGAAAGGCATACTGAGCTACAGAAACTCATTTTCAGATGCATCCTGGGGGAGAGGGGAAAGGGGATACAACTGGAGTACAGTATACATAAACCAAGATACAAAAAATAAAACCTACAATTATATAAATTTGAAACAATTAAAGCCATGTCCAGCTTAATATGTGAAAAGGACAATTAGAAATATAATACTGCAGATTCAAAACTTGAGGTTAGAGGCTAGTCCCTTAGCAGAGACAGAGTAGGTGAGGGGAAAGAGAGAATATAGCTAGGCTGACTGAAGAATGGAGCAGTGGTGGAAAGGAAGAGGGAAGAGGGGCAGACCTTCGACCCTCCAGGATGCACACCCTGCAAGGGCCAGACTTGGCTGGGAGCAACCCGAAACCAAAGTTATTACCCAGGCCTGCAAGAAGGGAGATAGGGTAGAAGGGTGGAAGGCAAACCCTTTGACCACTGGGAGTGGAAAACCCACAAGGATCCAACACTGCTTGATGCTCACCCAGTAAGTGTCATGGGAAACTGGCTTTCCTGTGGGAGAGGTAGGCGTGGTGAGCATTAAAAAATTAACATCAGGTGAGGCTCCTGGACCAGATGGTATCACACTATATATATATATATATATATATATATATATATATATATATATATATATATAATCTGAGTCCCAATTGCTACTTCATTTGACGTCCTTATTTAAAGTGATTCTGTACCCTTGAAATCCGAAGGTACCACTTTCAGGATATGGTACCTTAGGTCAGCGATAGTCCCTTTGTGTTACTTTTTTTTTTATTTAACTTTTTATTAGAATTTCCAGATTAGTACATTATGCATATAGTTACATTCTCACACTAAGAATGACTCCAGTATCACTTAACCAAATACTGAGAATCACACATAGATGTACATACATAGGATGTACAGCTCTCACCTAGATAGATATTTTATACAATTATAAGAAAATTATACATGCAGTAAACCTTCCTTGAAGGAGCTGGGGAAATGGTTCAGAAGCTCTCCCACGTAAATATAACCATTAATGTGGTATGGCAAAACTTACCCATTAAATCTTATAATATCTGCCCAGGTACCCCTTACAATACCTTGTGGGGTAGCCAGTAACATAATCAGAACATCCTCAGCTATAACCCGTGCATGTGTAACAGAACACTAATACAAGGGCATGATACCTCACATTAAACAGCAAAAAGTATATCACTGACAGTACTGAGGGACAAAAATGTACCAGGATATTTAGAGACCAGCTCAGAAAGGAGATTTATTAATAGAAGTATGCCCCTCTATACCGAACAAGAACAACAAATTAAACTATCCAGCAAGAACATGAGCAGAGCTCAACATTAGTATTTAAGCAATAAGCCACGAGGGGCTGTGAGTTATCGGGGGATTTACCACGGCTGGGGTGGTTTGCCCAAGAGGTGCAGCTGAGTGGGTAAATCCTTCCCAGCCATGGTAACCTCCACCAACCTGAGATCCCCGAGTGGCTACATTGCAACATATACCTATGACTGCTTTTATTATTTTAAAAAGCAGTGTTTTGCATGATGCTTAATAAGCCAGTCACTATTACAGCACTGTTTTTATTTTGTTTTGTTTTCCTGATGTACGGAGCTGCTTTTTTATGGCCTCTGCTTAGCGGGGAAACAAGATGGCGGTCGGAGTTTCATGATTTCAGCCTCAGATTGTGTTTTTTTTTTTTTTTTTAAAGATGTGACTGGCTGGCATGGTTTGTGGTGATTATCAGTAGATAATCAACGAAGGTAAGGTGCCAGCTTGCCTATCTCATTGGTCAGTGGCCGAGGTCCATGGTATAATTAAAGATATCACTTAGATCTCTGCAGTAATGGCAAATTACCACCATTTTAACAGTTCAGCAAACTTAAAACCCAAGTCAATAAACCTGTTCAGGAGGCACCGGATAGATCTTCATCTGAGACATTCTCTCCACGCGGTGGAAGTCCTTCAGTAAATTTGGTAACTGCCTCAACTTTGGTAAAAATGTAGGGCTTGCCTTTGAAAGTAAAACGGAGATGATCAGGAAAGAATAATTTGGCCAAGATGCCATATTCAGCCAAGTGCTGCTTCTGTTGCAAGAATTCTTTTCTCCTTGCTTGAGTCTGAGAAGCCACATCCGGAAAAATGGAACGTTTCTGTCCCTGAAACGGCAAGGCTCGCTTGTCCCTCGCAGCAGTCAGGACATGCAGGCGTTCCTCCAGGGAATCCACAGTAACAAGCACAGTCGGTGTGTGCGACTCCCCCTCCACCGGTCTCCGATGCATGGGCAGACGGAAAATCTGTTTAACATGTACCGAGTCCTCGGATAGATCCAAACAGTCTGTAAGTACAGTTTGAAATGCATTTTTTTAAATCTTGAGAGGCAGTGTTGAGGGGAAATCCAACCACCCTAAGATTTACAGCCCAGAGTCGATTCTCCAAAGTTTCTACCTTGTTAGAAAAATATTTAGAGTTGCCTGAGTTACCGCAAATTGTTCCTGCCGAATAGATTACTCCTTCACGGCCTTGGAGCACTCCTCTTTCCCCACCTCCAAGTTCAACACCCGTTGATCCATAGCGGTTAAAGAATCATTAGTTTAATTGACTTTTTCTTCGATTTTTTGTAATATAGTGAAGCTCCCGTCCGTAGTTAGGTCTTTTGAGGAAGCCATCTGCGCCACTGCAGATGAGCTGGGCTTAGGAAACGTATACTCCTCCAGAGATTTGGATTGTGACACCCGTATATTTCTCTTTTTGGGTCCCATTTCTGTGACTATTTGGTAAATAGGCACCGCAGATTAGCTTTTATCGACCAAGAGACAGAAAATAATAAAATTAAGTGGTCATTGAAAAATGGAGCTGATCACAACACGTCTGCTCAGCTTGCTGGCTACCTCCACCCCCCAACCCCACTTCTGTGCTACGTTTAACATTTTCATTCTAAGCCTTTATTTAGTGTGAAGGGATCATAGTTTGGGACCAACAAGGTGGCCAGCTGATCCTTTCCACTTCCTGACTCATCGACACACCCCGTGCTCAGGCACGTTATGATGTGGAGCAAGGGAGAGCATGGGGGCATGCCCCATTGAAAAGAATGGGACTGAATTTTCATTACTATTTAATATAGTATGGTGGTGAGTTGGAGATTAATGAAGGCCACTGCTTGACTAACAAAGGCTTGGAAAGGTGAACCTGACTACCACGGACATTAATAGAAAAATGCCATACTACTGAAAGTGTTATTTCTCTTTCAATCATTGCCAACTATAGTTCTGGACAGGTTTTTTTTTGTATCACTAATTAAATGTATTACCAATTTTTATGGAAAAATAGAAGGTCTAGAACTTCATTATTGAAATTAATGCTGTCTAAATATGTGTGTGGGGGGGGGGCTGGGGCTATCAAATTTCTAGTAGTATCACTGTTCAGGGCAACTCAGCCAAACTCAGAAATGGTTTTGGGACCCGCTCTCTGCAAATTATATTATGGATGTTAGTAAAGTAACCTCATATATCCCTAACCTCTATTTTGTTTGCTGGATTACAAAAGGTAAACTATAAAAGGGTGTTATGTCCACTGCTGCTATATGTATAATATGGCTACATGTGCATAACAAAATTAAAGAGCAGCTTCATACTTCACCCCACCCGCCCCCAAACATAAAAGATAGCTTGAAAGGAAACCACAGGGTAAGTGATGACACACAAGACCAGTCAGCATGGTTGGTAAGTCAATTTATTCCAGAAAAGTATCGTCCAACAGAAAGTATCCAACCAAGGTCTAACAGTAGCTCTACTGCTCCAGCAACAGACCCCAGCGCTTCGACTCTCTCTCGCTCTCTCTCTCTCTCATGAATCTTCCTCGGTGGGGGTGGTGGTAGGAGAGCAGAATCATTACATAGGTACATCAATGAATATTCATGAATAACAATTATCATAAAATTAATGGTGACACAAACCCTACACCAAATACCAAAAAAGCAACACTGCATGAAAATTCACAACTAAAAAAAAATTAAGGAAAATACTTTAGTTACTGTCACTATGATTTGACATCTTTTTGTACAAACGAAAATCATTAACATAAAGTTTAAATAATATAAGCAAGCTGCTAGTAAGCGCTAAACCTTCATAAAGATGACAAGGACCCTGTGTCCCAGTGGCGCTGAGGGTCGAGACACTGGATGTCACACCTCGCTCCACTCTGGCAAGCTGGGTTTGGGAATGGTCTCAGGCAGTCAGGGCAGGGTCCGTGGGAGAGGAGCAGGACTGAGCATCCGCTCTCGAGGTCCTTGACATTATAGTAACCACTCGGTGTAAGAATAGTGTTGTTATGTATGGACTACCATACATCAACCTAATATTTTCAGTAAAGTTCCTCTGTAATACGTGAGGGAAGGTGAAATCTATAGAACACATATAATATACAAGCCGTGTTCTGTTGTAATGTTATGTTTTCCGAAGTTTTTCCAGAAGTGTCAGCATCTTGATCAGAGGCCATATATCCCCCAGGTAGCATGTGATTTCTTGCACAATTGCATGAAAATGCCACCATTTCAGGGGCTTTGACCTACAAATTTTAGTCTTGTGGTCGCATAATCTGAAGATGATGAGAACATTTTGTTGACAATGTGAGTGGCATGTCGGGTCTGATCACACAAAATCACCTGAAATAGACTTTACCGTCAATCCTACTGTAGCTGAGGAACAGGGTTGCCAACTCTGTATGAGGTGAAAAATCAGATAAGCCACACTTGCAAACTCCAGCCCTAGCCCTAACCCCGCCCGCCTGTCTCAACCAATGAATGTATTGCAGCTCACCCAAATTTTGCAGCAAATTTTGTATAGGCTGGTCCACTGAAAGTCATCAAACTAAAGGACAACACCGATGTCGAAGGAGTCAATCGTTGATCAGTAAAAGAGGCACAGCTTAACTTGCAGTGCAGAATGGATACAAATAACGCAACTTTTTCCACCTTCATAGATTTCATAGATGGATTCAAGCTTATAATAGACTTATGTTTGTCATGCTTGCCATTAATAAAGTGAATAGTCCTAAGTTAGAATTTATATCTGACCCCCACATTTAACCTCATTACTCATAACCTTGTCTAAGTTTTGTTTAAAAGCATTCATGTCTTTACTTCCAATTACTTCCACCGGTAGTGCATTCCAAGCTGTAATTGCCCTTTGGCTGAACCAATTTTTTCTAAGTAACAGGTTCAGTTTTTCTAGGTAGAGTTGCTTGGAGTGTTTCCTGCTGCTAACTCTACTTTGATTGAAAACTAGGCCTAGCTCAGGTCTAAGGATATTAGTGTCCATTGCTCTGAATAGCATACACAAGTCCCCCCTGTGTCTTCTATACTGTAATGAATAACGGTTAAGTGTTATCAGTCTTTCCTGATAAGATATCCCCTTTAGACCTGTTATAGACCTGACCATTCTTTGTTGCACCGCTTCAACCCTTCTCATATCTTCCTTATTATATGGGGACCAAATCTGGACACAGTATTCCAGTTGAGGTTGACCAGTGCTACATACACGGGAAGCATTACTTCCTTTGCTCAACTAGAAATATGCCCGAGGATACAATTCAATATTTGGTTGGCCTTTTTCACTTGGTCCCTACAGTGTATATTAAATTTAATGTCAGGGCTTATGGTCACACCAAGATCTTTTTCACGGTGTGTTTCAGTTAGAGGTTCATTATTTAAGAAATACTTGCACTGTTTGTTATGAGACCCCAAATGCATGATTTTACTCTTGCTAATATTCAAAACCAATTTGCTATGCTCAGTCCATGAAACAATGTAGTCCGAAACCTTTTGCAGTGCAGTGGTGCTTTCTCTTCCATTCACCACTGCTCCCAAACAGCAGTCGTCCGCAAATTTTGACAACCAAATATTTGGTGAATCCAACTGCAGTGAGGAAATATATATATTAAAAAGAATCGGACCCAGGACTGACCCCTGAGGCACCCCACTAGTAACCCTGACCCATTCGGAAAATACACCATTAACCACTACTCTCTGCTGATGCCCTGACCTTGCATCAGTGACTGGCGTAAATATATTTGTATGACCTCAGACATGTATGAAACCAAAACAAAGACTGCTATGTCAACATCTGTTTTACAAGAATATGGCCACACTCCAAGCACAGCTCCAGAACTGGAGTCCTGCCTGGCCCATTGGTGCTGGAGGGGAGCATGTTGCAGTACCATTTAGGAGAGATTCAGGTTCTCAAGCTGTACTCTCTCGCCAGGTCAGTGCAGTCACATGTTCACTGCTGGGGTGTGTGTGTTGGGGGGGGTAGCACATTCAGACATCTGGTTACTATGGTGCTCACCCAGGACACTTCAGAAAAACTGTGAAGGAAACTAAAGTGGCACAAGGTTTGAGACTGAAGCCCACTTCTCACACTGGTTCAATGAAGTATTATATGCACTGTGGTGGGGGGGGGGATCGTAGCACGTACAGATGTCAGGCTACTATGGAGCTCACCCAGGACACCACAGAAAGACTGGGGGGAGGGGAGTAAGATGGTAAAGAAGCTGGTATAGCTAGTTCTGTTCCTCCTCAAACGTCATCATGGCAGCCCCCGTGACCGCACTGACTGATGTGACAAATGAGCAAGAGGAGCCAATAACTTGTTGAAAGATCGGTCACTAGTGATGTCACAGGAAGTGAGGACACAATGCTGATGTCACAGGAAGTGAGGTCACCGTTCTGATGAGGTGTGAAGAGGACTAGAACTAGATATGTCAGCCTGCAGGTAAAGTACTGCTCTTCAAGTCACTGCTGCTAAATACTATCAGGTACAAAACCTTCTAATGAGCAAATTGGAAAAGAAAAAACATTTCAGAAATAAAAAGTAACAACTGAGCTTGTCTAAAAAATGAATAATATTCTCTGCCTGCTATTTTTGGCCCTACCAGCTCTTGCAAGATCCATTTTGGAGCTGTAGCTTTGATGTTGTAATAGGCAATATGAATTTTCTGTTTGCTTTTTTTGTTGGTAATTTATTCTGTCATTTTACTCCATGGATACCACTGCCCCCCTCCAGCAGTGGGGGGTCACTGTAGCAGCACTCATCCTCCATGGTCCTGCTGGGAGTGTAGGTGGGTGGCTCCCTTCACAGCCAGTGACAGTACCGCGCTGTGATTGACTGGCAAAGGGTGCGCAAATGTTGTGCAGCCTGCACTCACCCTCCCAAGGGGCTAAATGCTTTACCTTCACAATGCTTTGGGCCACCTGCCAGCCTCTGCATAGGATTCTGGGTCGATTGCAGCCCCAGTCTCTCTGCTCTGCTGCCCCCTTCCCCCGGTTTCTTTGTTTTATCTTACTCAGTTTTGTTATCCACTCTCACTATCCACCAGGTCCTCAGGCCTGAGGCCGTACCCTCATGGCATCGTCCTAGCCCCGTTCTCCACTAGCCCCAGCACTTCAGAAGGTTGGAAACCCATGCCAGTGGGCCAGAGACTGTGGCCAGCTGTCACTGTGATAGTGGCATTTTTTTTTTAACCTCCATTTGTTTCTCACTTCTACCTCCCATGACTGTATACTTGTGCACAGGAGCCACCCCTCATGATGAAGCAGACTTCCTGGCACAGCTTGTGGGGCTGCTGTGATGGCAGAACATGAATAGCTCCCTCCTGGGCAAGTTTTCACGGCACTAAACACACAGACCGGGTGCGTAACATGGTAACTGGAGCTGCTGCTCAAAAGGCAGAGATCAACAGAAACACACACGAAAGAGCCGTGCTGCACTTGAACTCCAAAATAATTATGGTTTTATTGCTAAAGCTCCAAACAAACACAGGCCCCACCATTTTGACGAGTAAAACCGTCTTCTTCAGGGGGTTTTCACTGCACTTGGCAGCACTCTGCAGCCCTGACTGCTACGATCCTGGTCTTAAAAGCCTAAGTAGTGTAGCAAATTCCCAGAGGACCTGGGTGCAATGGTATGTTATAGGGCCCCCCTGGTTTTGAATAGACATCAAAATTTATGATTTGGGCCCCTCAAACTTCATGAGCCCAGGTGCGACGGCACCCCCTGCACCGTTGTAGCTACGCCCCTGAAAAGCCTGCTCCCTAACCCAAGACACTGACACAGAGGGCAACACACTTCTTTTAGGGCACTGGATGACCCCCATGTCTCTGGTTTCTAATCAAATGCAGTAACCCTTTGTTATTCGCAGAGTTTTGCAGAGTACACTGACTGATAAAGAGCTCCTCACAAAAGTAACCAACACGTCACTTATTTCCAGCGTGCCAGGACCATTTTGGATTTGGAGAGAAGTCTGCCCCACTTCATAAAGAAAAGATTCTTTCAGGGAGAGATGCTCAACATTAATGGTGTCCTTAAGCGGTACTTAAGGTAAGGACAACAAGCAGTGAACCACTTAAATCTAAGAATGCCAATGTGGTATGTAAATGGGACAAGGGGAATGCTGACTCGCCTGCCCGCTCACCGTTTGCTGAATCCAGAAGCTATTTTGGGAGCCTCAGGTGACCACCACTAAAAACTGAGTTGATGGCTCAGTCCAATACCCTGTAGGACCCCCCCATACTAATCACTACCAGTTTCTTACTGTAGTGGGTTGGGTAGGTGATCTGTAAGTTACTTAAGCAATAAGGCATGACAGGGGGGTGCATTATGGTGGCATAACGACCTGCCTCGGTTGGGTTGGTGCGAGGTGAACCAAGTGCTTCTACCACACCAGAAAGGCCATTTGCCTTGATGCCACTCCCAGGAGTGCCTTACTGTGATTCGAAACTGGGTCCTTTTTAGTAAATTGGATGTAAAAAAAGCTACTTTCACTCGGGCCATTCTGCTGGGATAATGACTCAGCTGACAGTACCTCCTGGCCAGTCAGGAGCCAGCATTCTCTCTACCCATTTCATAATGTGTTATACTTAATTTTCTCTTATTGCACATGTCCAAGGTAGTGTGTATGTTTAATGTATGTGTATATACTTGACGTAGTTCCTGATTAGAATGTACATGCATATTCCAGGCCAGATATTCAGACTGCACTGGGCAGTGGCACAAGCCATCACTCAGCACCATTGAATATGGCATGGAGGGCGCACACACTGCACATGACGCAGTGGCACTGAAACAGAAAGGGAGCACAGGGATGCGCCAGCGCAAGTGCAGTTGCACTAGGTGCATCACCTGTGATATTCAGCCGAGGGCATGCAAATGAGGCCATAATTTGTGCAAGGTGCAAATGGGGCCTTTTGCATGTCATTATGGCTCCATTTGCATGCGATGTACTAGCTCCCTGTGAGTTGCGCCTGGCGCCCTGCCAGAGCTGCCTCCGTCGAGGTTGGAACCCTGGTGGGCTATTGCAGCCCCCGGCTCGTCGCCTGATAGTGGGCATCTGCAAATGAAAATATCCCTGGTGAATCTGTGACCCCCCGTCGCCTGATCGCCGGGCTGTAGTGATTAGTTAACATCCCTGGTGGTCTAGCAGTAACCCCTCCCCGTATGCCCGATTGCGGTCTGTAGTAATTAGTTATTATCCCTGGTGGTCTAAGCGGTAGCCCCGCCCCATATGCCCGATCATGGGCCGTTGTGAAATGAAGGCGTACCTGTGGTCCAGTGGTACCCCTCCTCCCACCCTCCCACAGAGGTCCCCGGCCACCAGCACCCCCTCGTCAGTATGTACAGTATGGTCTGCAAGCCCATTGGTCCACACTGTGGACCAATGAGTGTACAGATTATACTGTACACTGTCATTCAGTAGGTGGCTGGTTGGAATGCGGGCAGGGTGGGTGGTGCGTGCCGAGGGGACCTCTGCGGATGGGTGGGAGGGTACAGTGGACCACCAGGTAATTCTACATTTCCACAATGGCCGATTGGGCATCCACGGAAGTTACACTGACCACAAGGGATATTTACTATTTACTACAGCCCACGATCAGGTGTACGGGGTTACCACTAGACCACCAGGATATTTACTATTTACTATAGCCAGCGATAGGGCATATGGGGGTTACCGCTAGACCACCAGGTACATTGGTAGTTTGTACAACAGCCCACGATCAGGCATACGGGGTGGGGGCACTAGACTCACCGGGGGTCAGGGTGCTGTGAGCCAGTGTTCCTGCTGGGCGGGTGGCACAGGCTAGCGGCTGTTGCGTGGCACCTTGCACTACAGCCACCTGCCTGTGGGTGGCCCAGTGTTTGAGCCTGTTTTTATTGGCTCATCTTTGAGCACCAGTGCGCGGCGCATGTAGGGGTTGCGCCAGCATATGCGCCGCACATCCCAGGCTGAATATCGGGTTGTGCCGCATATGCATGGGCACACCCCCTGCATCTGCACTGCATTGGATTACATTGTGCCCCTGCGCATCAGGACTTGCGTTGAGCCTGGCAGCCTTTTGAATATCCCGCTGGGGCGCAATGCGGGGTTGCGCCAGTACAGCTCAGTTGCACCAGGCGCAATCCCTTTGACTATCCTGGCCTTCATATTTTACTGTTCATTATGTGTGCAACAATTTTTTTTGGGGGGGGCAGGCAACAGGATTCAAAAATGTAAAGGACTAGGTGCCAGGAGCAAATTTTCATCTCAGTAATTTGCAAGTTTTAAGGTAAATACAGGAAAAATTCTTATTGAAGCCATGCTATTATTAATCACATGAAATCCAGCAGCCAATCAGAGAGCAGGATGTGAGACACACCCTCTTTCTCTTGTCCAATGCACAGCTGTGGTCTCGTTCAATCTGTTCTGACTGTTCCATCCTCCACCACAGACAGGGGAGTCACATATTTTATCACAATAGTTCTGAATAAAAATCTTTCATTTATAAAAGAAAACATGTTTGTTTCTTTCCTACAGTATATTTATCTGTGATTTATAACAAAAAGCAGCTGCCATGACACAGGGGACAACCTCAGAACTGAATTTTTTCCCCTCCACATCTGCCCCCATTCCCCTTGTCTCCCAGCCTGACTGACAATCTGGACCAGTCCTTCATTTGGTGGCAGGCCAGACATACGATTGGATGTCTGCCATCAATCCCCGCTCTGCCGTCAACATGCTCCTCTAAGGCCGGCCCAGTGGCGCTGAGGGTTGAGGCGCTGGACGCCACACCTCGCGCCATGCTGGCGACCCGGGTTTGGGAACAAGCTCAGGCCGTCGGGGATCGTGGGGGGGAGAGAGGATTGAGCATCCGTGGGACTGCTCTCCTCTCTCGGGGAGGGATCCAGGGGTAGCCCGGTCCGGCAGCGGCACCCGGTGGAGAGCGGCGGCACTGCTCCTCACAGGGCTCATACAGTAAGGGGCAACGTCAGGCAGCTGCCTTTCTGACGTGGGTGGGAGCACCTACGTCAGGGCTGGGTGGCATTGTAAGTCTCACGTCGGTGGGGGGGGGACCAAGAACACAGGAAAAACTCGACTCTAAGGATCAGGCGACAGCACCGATCCTCCATGCCCTATGCCGGGGTTTCCCTGGCTTGCCATATATTTCCCCGGGCCCACTCCTCATCCAGTGCCAGAGTCTGCCTTGAAGAGTGCCCCAAGCAAGAGAGGGGCGACCCACCCCAGATAGGGTTAGCCGGGGGTGCTGGCATCGGCGAGGAGGGAGAGAGGAGGGAGAGAGGAGGCATAGCATTGGGATCCTCATGCGGGCAGGACAAGGATGGGATGCCTGAGAGGGGACCTTGGAGCCATAACGGGAACGAAACAAAGTTGACAAAAAAAAAAACATGCTCTTCTGCCCCCTCCATTTCCATGTCTCTGTGTCGGGAGGGATTGTGGATGGGCTGTCAGGGCCTTTGGGATGCATATTTGTGAGCACGGAGCTCTTCGGCCCAGATACATGTATGGGCCACCTTTGTGGATGTGTTCCTAAGACTTTAAAATATAAATTATAATACAGTGTGATTTAATTCTACACAGAGCAGGTCCCGTGACACATAAGTCTTGTTTGGTGTAATATCCTAGAACACGAAACAAAGAAACATTACAATTAAAACAAAACATTCTATACAATGCACCAAACAGAGAGATGTGCAGCCTAACTTGGTTGTCATTTCAATTATGTCTGGCCACCGTGCTGCTCTGATCTGTTATGATGCAGTATTCATTGTGTCCGCATTCGCTGACGTTACTTTTCTGTGTCTCACCTTACAGGATCCACAAAGTGAACTGGACAGAGTGGAACACCAATGTTGAATTAATTAATGAGGATCCCCTAATGAAAGGTAACACCCTCCCCAATAAGACAGGGTAACAGCACAAACAGCCCCAATTTGCACTTTGTCCTCTGTGACTCTACATAGCCCGGGGAGGACAGTGGGACCAGCAAACAAAAGATCAGAGCTTATAAAAGCTCTAACATGCAGTGCAGGCTATTGACTGTCTCACTGCTGTAGCCCTCCTCTGATGTCAACTGCAGGGGATTCTGGGAGTTCTAGTAACAGAAAATGTCAGCTTGCAAATCACTAGAATCAGTCTATTGCAATCTGCTGTACTGCTGTAAATGGTAAGAAAAAAAATATTTTTGTACACAAATTGCAAATTGGGACCAACCCCCACACTTACATAGAAACATAGAATTTGTCAGCAGAAAAAGATGATTTGGTTCACCCAGTGTGCCCTGGTGTTCCCTGCCCATTCTGTCTTCGTAGACCCTAGCTGGTCTCCGGAGGCCTGCCCTCCTCTCAGCCTATATACTAATATTCCCCATGTCTATTCCATGCATGTTTGAAGTACACTAATATTCCCTATGTCTAGTCCATGCATGCTCGAAGTACACTAATATTCCCTATGTCTAGTCCATGCATGCTTGAAGTACACTAATATTCCCTATGTCTAGTCCATGCATGCTTGGAGTACACTAATATTCCCTATGTCTAGTCCATGCATGCTTGAAGTACACTAATATTCCCTATGTCTAGTCCATGCATGCTTGAAGTACACTAATATTCCCTATGTCTAGTCCATGCATGCTTGAAGTACACTAATATTCCCTATGTCTAGTCCATGCATGCTTGAAGTACACTAATATTCCCTATGTCTAGTCCATGCATGCTTGAAGTACACTAATATTCCCTATGTCTAGTCCATGCATGGCTGAGTACACTAATATTCCCTATGTCTAGTCCATGCATGCAAGTACACTAATATTCCCTATGTCTAGTCCATGCATGCATGAGTACACTAATATTCCTATGTCTAGTCCATGCATGGCAGAGTACACTAATATTCCCTATGTCTAGTCCATGCATGGCAGAGTACACTAATATTCCCTATGTCTATTCCATGCATGCTTGAAGTACACTAATATTCCCTATGTCTATTCCATGCATGCTTGAAGTACACTAATATTCCCTATGTCTATTCCATGCATGCTTGAAGTACACTAATATTCCCTATGTCTACTCCATGCATGCTTGAAGTACACTAATATTCCTCATGTCTACTCCATGCATGCTTGAAGTACACTAATATTCCTTATGTCTACTCCATGCATGCTTGAAGTACACTAATATTCCCTATGTCTACTCCATGCATGCTTGAAGTACACTAATATTCCCTATGTCTACTCCATGCATGCTTGAAGTACACTAATATTCCTATGTCTACTCCATGCATGCTGAGTACACTAATATTCCTATGTCTACTCCATGCATGCTTGAAGTACACTAATATTCCTATGTCTACTCCATGCATGCTTGAGTACACTAATATTCCTATGTCTACTCCATGCATGCTTGAAGTACACTAATATTCCTATGTCTAGTCCATGCATGCTTGAAGTACACTAATATTCGATGTCTAGTCCATGCATGCTTGAAGTACACTAATATTCCGATGTCTAGTCCATGCATGCTTGAAGTACACTAATATTCGATGTCTAGTCCATGCATGCTTGAAGTACACTAATATTCGATGTCTAGTCCATGCGTGCTTGAGTACACTAATATTCCGATGTCTAGTCCATGCATGCTTGAAGTACACTAATATTCGATGTCTAGTCCATGCATGCTTGAAGTACACTAATATTCCGATGTCTAGTCCATGCATGCTGAAGTACACTAATATTCCGATGTCTAGTCCATGCATGCTGAAGTACACTAATATTCGATGTCTAGTCCATGCATGCTTGAAGTACACTAATATTCCGATGTCTAGTCCATGCGATGCAGAAGTACACTAATATTCCCGATGTCTAGTCCATGCATGCTTGAAGTACACTAATATTCCCGATGTCTAGTCCATGCATGCTTGAAGTACACTAATATTCCCGATGTCTAGTCCATGCATGCTTGAAGTACACTAATATTCCCGATGTCTAGTCCATGCATGCTTGAAGTACACTAATATTCCCGATGTCTAGTCCATGCATGCTTGAAGTACACTAATATTCCCGATGTCTAGTCCATGCATGCTTGAAGTACACTAATATTCCCGATGTCTAGTCCATGCATGCTAGTACACTAATATTCGATGTCTAGTCCATGCATGCTTGAAGTACACTAATATTCCCGATGTCTAGTCCATGCATGCTTGAAGTACACTAATATTCCCGATGTCTAGTCCATGCATGCTTGAAGTACACTAATATTCCCGATGTCTAGTCCATGCATGGCAAGTACACTAATATTCCGATGTCTAGTCCATGCATGCTTGAAGTACACTAATATCCCGATGTCTAGTCCATGCATGCTGAAGTACACTAATATTCCGATGTCTAGTCCATGCATGCTTGAAGTACACTAATATTCCGATGTCTAGTCCATGCATGCTTGAAGTACACTAATATTCGATGTCTAGTCCATGCATGCTTGAAGTACACTAATATTCCGATGTCTAGTCCATGCATGCAAGTACACTAATATTCGATGTCTAGTCCATGCATAGCAGAGTACACTAATATTCGATGTCTAGTCCATGCATGCTTGAAGTACACTAATATTCGATGTCTAGTCCATGCATGCTTGAAGTACACTAATATTCGATGTCTAGTCCATGCATGCTTGAAGTACACTAATATTCCGATGTCTAGTCCATGCATGCTTGAAGTACACTAATATTCGATGTCTAGTCCATGCATGCTTGAGTACACTAATATTCGATGTCTAGTCCATGCATGCTTGAAGTACACTAATATTCCCGATGTCTAGTCCATGCATGCTTGAAGTACACTAATATTCCCGATGTCTAGTCCATGCATGCTTGAAGTACACTAATATTCCCGATGTCTAGTCCATGCATGCTTGAAGTACACTAATATTCGATGTCTAGTCCATGCATGCTTGAAGTACACTAATATTCCGATGTCTAGTCCATGCATGCTTGAAGTACACTAATATTCCGATGTCTAGTCCATGCATGCTTGAAGTACACTAATATTCCGATGTCTAGTCCATGCATGCTTGAAGTACACTAATATTCCGATGTCTAGTCCATGCATGCTTGAATACACTAATATTCGATGTCTAGTCCATGCATGCAAGTACACTAATATTCCGATGTCTAGTCCATGCATGCTTGAAGTACCTAATATTCGATGTCTAGTCCATGCATGCTTGAAGTACACTAATATTCGATGTCTAGTCCATGCATGTGAAGTACACTAATATTCGATGTCTAGTCCATGTATGCTTGAAGTACACTAATATTCGATGTCTAGTCCATGCATGCTGAAGTACACTAATATTCGATGTCTAGTCCATGCATGCTTGAAGTACACTAATATTCCGATGTCTAGTCCATGCATGCGAGTACACTAATATTCGATGTCTAGTCCATGCATGCGAAGTACACTAATATTCGATGTCTAGTCCATGCGGCAGAAGTACACTAATATTCCCGATGTCTAGTCCATGCGAGCTGAGTACACTAATATTCGATGTCTAGTCCATGCATGCTTGAAGTACACTAATATTCCGATGTCTAGTCCATGATCGCTTGAGTACACTAATATTCGATGTCTAGTCCATGCGCTTGAAGTACACTAATATTCCGATGTCTAGTCCATGTATGCTTGAAGTACACTAATATTCCCGATGTCTAGTCCATGCATGCTTGAAGTACACTAATATTCCCGATGTCTAGTCCATGCATGCTTGAAGTACACTAATATTCCCGATGTCTAGTCCATGTATGCTTGAAGTACACTAATATTCCCGATGTCTAGTCCATGCATGCTTGAAGTACACTAATATTCCCGATGTCTAGTCCATGCATGCTTGAAGTACACTAATATTCCCTCGTGTCTAGTCCATGCATGCTTGAAGTACACTAATATTCCCGATGTCTAGTCCATGCATGCTTGAAGTCTCCCTCCACATTGTTTTCACCTCCATCATTTCCACTGGCAGTCTGTTCCAGGCATCTACCACTCTTTCATACATATGAACATACGAACATACAAAGAAGCCAGTAGAAGAAGGCCATTTGGTCTACCTTGTCTGCTCGTATTGCAGGGTCAGCAACTTTAGCTACTGTCCCTCCCCCTTCCCCACTACTCCCATCCTCCTTACCCATAATCCTTATTCCCCCATGCCTATCCCAGCCTCTCTTGAAGCTGCCCACTGTCTTCAACAAGATCACCTCTTCTGGCAGCGCATTCCAAGTGTCCACCACCCTCTTTGTGAAGAAGTGTTTCCTGACCTCCCTCCTAACCCCCCCTCCAGCTTAAGACTCGTGTTATGGGTGCCACTCAGCTTAAAGAGACCCTCATCTACTTTATTTATCTCTTTCAAGTACTTGAATGTCCCAATAATGTCCCCCCTTTCTCTCCTTTCATCCAGGGAGCACGTCCTGTGTCCTCAGCCTCTCCTCGTATGCCTTACTCTGCTGACCCGCTGTCATCTTTGTAACCCTCCTCTGTACCTTCTCCAGCAGGTTAATGTCCTTTTTGAGGTGTGGTCACCAGTACTGAACTCCTTACTCTAGATGCGGCCTCACCAGAAACCTGTACAAGGGCAGTATAACCTCCTCTCTACTACTACTGAGCCCCTAGCTATGCATCCCAGCATCTTGTTTGCCTTTGCTGCTGCTGTCTTGCACTGCGTGGAGTGCTTCAGGTCACTAGTGATCATCACTCCTAGGTCCATCTCCTCCTCTGATGCAGATACCTAGACTCCACCCAAGTAGTACTCCGTCCTGGGATTCTTGGCTCCAATGTGCATAACTTTGCATTTCTTGACACTGAAGTCAAGCTGCCAGATCCTGGACCACCTCCACAGCTTTTCCAGATCTTCCTCAAGCTTATATCCCTTCAATCTAGTACTGTTACTCTGCTTACCCTTTGTTACCTTATCTGACCTCCTACCATGTGTTGTCCATAGCCCTGTTGTCCTAGCACCCCTCTTTTAGAGCAGTCTCTACCCTGTAACCTGCTTTCTTCTGCCAGTGTCCTATTGCAACACCCCCTTCAAGCCTGAATCCCATGTCTTGACTTATGCTAGGCTGAGCTGACAGTGCAAATGTTTTACTTTCCCTTGTCCATACCATTCACTGTCACATTCTCTGCTGAATAATTGATGCTTTGACCTTGTGTGACACAGGTCCACCTTGTAAATGAGTTTGCTCAACAGTGTTCGCCTGGATAAATAAAGATTTTGATTTACTGATCCTGTAGGTCCTGTATCCCTTCAACTGTGTCCACTCTCCTACAGAGCTTGGTGTTATTCGTGAATAAGCACATTTTGCCCTTAATGCCATCCCCAATGTTATTGATGAAGACATTGAACAACACCGGCCCCAGCACCAAGCCCTGCAGGGCCCACTGGTGACCTCTCTGTTGCCAGATAACTCTCCCCCCACAGCCACCCTCTGGGTTCTGTCCCGCAGCCAGTTTTCCACACATTTGGACATCTTATCCCCAACCCCGAGATCCGCCAACTCCCTGATCAACATTTTGTGAGGCACAGCATCAAAGGCCTTGCTGAAATCCAGTTAGAGGATGTCTACCGCTTGCCCTCTGTCTACTGGGGAGTACGACAAAAAGCCGAAAGTCAGGATCCTGACATTCCGGATCCCGAGTTTGGCTGCCCGACACACACCTGCCCGACAGACGGACACTGGTACCGGCAGGAGTAAGGTAGTGGATGTGTCGAACCGCTATCCTGCCTCTAGCCATGCACCACAAGAAGGGGGTAAAATCCAGTAGTTGGCTGAGCTGTTCCCGTGGCATGGAGGGCTAAGCCACTAGCAGCTTAGCCACCAGTGCGCTCAGACCCGGGTTCTATTCCTGGGTCTACACTTTTGAACAGCGCTCTTTTGCTCACCCCATAAACTGTTTTAACCTATTCTGAGGTCTGCTCCCCCTCAGAGTTGGTTATTTTAGTTACGGGGGAGTGTGGGGGTCAGAGCCACCCACCTGGGGGGTGCAGGGGGGCTTGCCCCCCCCGCATTGCACAAGCACCTTATTGGTCTTCCAACAGTCAGTCTCCTAAACTCGGGCTCATGGAGTTCGGGAGACTGACTATTGGGATTCAGTAGTAGATCCATCTACTATCTTAGTGACCCAGTCAAAGAAGTCAATCAGATTCATTTGACACAGTCTCCCCCCCCCATGAACCCGTGCTGTCTCGCATCCTTTAGACCATGCTCCTCTAGATATTCTGCCAACCTTTCCTTAAGTATGGTCTCTCCATAAGCTTGCACACAACTGAGGTCAGACCGACTGGTCTGTAATTCCCTGGGTCATCCTTGGAGCTGCGTTTGTGGAGGGGCACCACATGTGCTGTTCTGCAGTTCTGCGGTACCACGCCTGACTCTAATGAACTATTAAGTAGACCCGCCAGTGGCCCTGCCAGTTTCTCAGCCAGTTCCCTTAGTACCCTTTGATGTACTCTGTACGGGCCTGGTGATTTGTCCACTTTCAATGCCATCTGACAACATATTTAAAATTACAAGAACGATCCTTATAACAAGGTGATAATCTATTTTACATATGGAATAATAATATAATATCTCTTCTGCAATATAAATGTTATTTAACAAACATTTAATGAAAAAAAAAATTTTGTAGAATGAAATATGGAAATGAATGTATTTATATACATTTTTTACTTTAGAAACCAATTCCTGATGAAGGGTATTTTACCCGAAACATAGAAAGCTGAGAAAGTGATTTGGATGTAACATTATTAAACAATTAACTGAAACGTCTAATACTACATAGTTTGTTGATTTACTTCAGGGTGAGTGGGGTGAAGTTCCAGTATACCTTTGTATCCTTTGATGTACTCTGTACGGGCCTGGTGGTTTGTTCATTTTCAATGCCAGCAGACCCTTCCTCACTCTATCTTCCTCTATCACTAAATCTGTGTTCCCTTTGCCCCTGTTTCTCTTCTCCCCTCCCTTCTGAAGGCACTTGTCCATCCTCCTCCCTGGTGAAGACGGAACAGAAGTATTCATTTAGTATCTCTGCTTTTCCCCATTATCCTCCACTCACTCCTCCCCTTTCTTAAGCCTAACAATCCCTTCCCTCTCGGCCCTTTTCTCACTTATATATTGAAATACTTTCTCCCCCTTCTTAATTCCTTCAGCTATCTGCAGCTCCTTCTGTGCCTTTGCTTGCCGGACTTCGTTACTTGCCTCACTAGCCAGCCTTAGGTAATTTTCCCTATCCACCTCTCTCTTGGTCTTCCTGAATTTTCTATAGGCCAATCTCTTTTCCCTTACTGCTTGGGCAACCCCCAGAACTGAACCAGCTGGGCACTTTAGCCCTTGTGTTCTTCCCTCCGAGCCTAACGCACTCCTCTGTGGCAACCAGTATTCCTTCCTTAATGATGAACCAACTTTGATCCACCCCATATCTGCCTTGATGCCTTTCGGGTGACTCCTTAGCACTTCACCCATCTTCCTGAAGTCCTCAATCCTAAAATCCAAGATTTTGGTCTTAGTCGGGATGCTTTCCCTGCCCTTATCCAACTGGAATATTTCACTGAAGTAGTACTTCCTTACATCCCTCTTAACCCTCTCCCCCCAACTTCATTATGTGCCCCTGGATCCTGATGCTCTTTCTCATTTAAAAGAGATACTCCTCCTGCACCCTGTCATTCCCCCCTTCCCGCTCTTCTCTCTTTCAGGATGTACATGTTGAGATCCCTCAGCTCTCCTTGTAGGGCGTTTGGTGTAACCCCAGCACCATTTTAGTTGCCCTCCTCTGGACTACCTCCACCCTATGTCCTTTCTAAGGTGCAACCTCCAGAACTGGACATAATACTCCAGGTGGTATCTCACAAGAGAGCTAGATACAGTGGCAACACCACCTTCCTCCTTCTGCCGGAGATACCGCTCCTGCTGGAGTTACCTCTCCCTATGCACCCCAGCATCTCACTACACTAGCCCTACCCAGTGCTTTGTCACACTGCCATGCTACTTTGAGGTCATCAGATATGATAACCTACAGGTTCCTTTCCTGCTTAGTGACTGCCAGTACCTCCCCCAATTCTTTACTCAGATCCTGTGCTCCTAAATCCTACATGCATGATTTTGCACTTTTTGGAATTGAAGCCCAAGTGCCATGCTCTTGACCACTCTTTGAGTTTCCCAAGCTCCCTATACATTCTCTCTATCCCTTCTGAGAGTCCTCCCTGTTGGCAGATATAAGTATCATCCACAAAAGGCATATCTTCCCTTCCAGTTCTTCTGCAGTGTCACTTATGAAGAGGACCGGTCCCAGGACTGAGCCCTGTGGAGTTTACATTCTGTAGCATCTAGGTTTTTATATGAATTAGAGAAAGTTACTTATCCAAGGGACAAGTGGTTGCAAACAGATTGTATAAGGGTAGAGATTGTTATGTAACTTATTTCATCAATAACTCTCCTTATTTAGATGAACATTAGTGTGCAATAGTTTGTAAATTTACAGGCACCCATGTATCAATCTCTTTCTAAACTTAGTATACTATCTACTTTAGATCTTTAAGAAATTTTGTTTTGCCTCATATGATATAAAAGCCTCTAATGTATAATTTTGCATTTTATATGTTTTTTATATTTCCAATGACTCTTACTGAGTCGAACAATAAAACCTGAGCCCTGCGGTACTCCGCTGGTTGTCTCCAATCCTTTGAGTGAGTGCTTTTAACCATCACCCTCTGTCTCCTATCCATTAACCAGTTTCTAACCCAGTTCACCACTGTGGATCCCGACCCTAGGCTGTGGAATTTCTTTCAGTCTGCTGTGCAGCACAGTGTTGAAAGCCTTGTTAAAGTCCAGATAGGCAATGTCCACTGCCCTCCCCTGAGGTCACCCAGTCAAAGAAAGCTATCAGAGTCATCTAGCATGACCTGCCCCCCCCCATGAATACAGTTCCATGTGATAATGGTGAGCACTGTTTGGGTGAGTGTACATTGCTAAAAATACATTTAATCGATGTACACCCATGGCGAACATCAACAGGGAGCCCGAGACTTAGGTTTCCTTTTTTTTACGCAGAGGACTGTGCCCCCCGAACCTCCTTCCCCGCATCCCCCTACTAAAGATTCTCAACTCCAGGGGTGCATGTCAGGGAGGGTGCAAAGTAAAAAAAAAAAAAAAAAAAAAAGCAGGCGCAAAAACCAGGAGCACACCCAGGAACCGAACCCAGCACCCTCCCAACCCCAGCCTGCCACCAGCCCACCCAAACCACACCACGGCCAGCTCGGCACCACACTACACCCCACAAACCCACCCTCTCCTTCCACCCATTGCACGGCATGGCCCCCCACCCCATGCGTGTATACATAGCAACATCCAGCTGCCATATTTACCGAACCACCTATCCAGTTGCCCTCCCTCCCTGCCAGGTAGCCATGTGCATGGACACCATGACTGAGTTGCCCTTTTTGAAAGCACTCAATCGTGGTCACCATTATCACAGACTATCGTGAATACATGCTGTCTGTGCTCTTGCAGCCTATTGGAGTCACAATACTTTACTAGCCTTTCCTTTAAAAGGGCTTCCATTAATTTCCCCACCACTGAAGTAAGACTGACTGGACAAAACTATTAGTCTTCTATATGCTGACACTCTTATGTAGAGGGACCACGTCTGCTCTCCTCCAGTCCTCCGGAAACACACTTGTTTACAGAGAACTGGGTGGTGTTGGCATCACCTGATCACAGTGACGTCAGAAGGTGCTAAAGCAGAGTTGCAACAGGCTTCCTCTGCAGCATATCCTGAGCTCCACTAGGTCAGGGCATGGGCCGCTGGTTACCAGATGAACCCAGATCACCTGCAAGGGTTCACAACACACTGCACCAGTGCCACTAAGCCAGACTAGTAGTAGAATTTTTTACTGAGTGAAGCAATATTGATGGGGAGACGAGTCATACACTAGTCTCAGGATCTTTAGATTCCTCCTGAAGAAGTCTGACAAGCAGGCAGAAGGGTCCGCAGCTTAATGTCAAGTCTTACCGGAGGCCAGCAGCTCTGGCAAGGCAGCGGTTTGTATGAAAGGGGCTATATGAATCCAAATGTCTTTCCTTTCTTCCTAGGCTCCACAGGAAATGTCCATTTCCCTTGTGTGCAGGAAATTTTATCTGTAAAATAAAACATTTTAATTTTAAAGTAAAGCTCAAATTCTAAAAAAACAATTTAACAGTATAAATATGTGTATATGTACAATAACTATATAATTAGTGGTCACTGGGTTTAAAATAAAAAGCTGCATTTTTTCATCGTGTTTGTTGAAATATAAATGTTACTTCTTCATGGTAAAAAATTTTTGAAGTTAATCAAATTCTGTTTTAAAAGTTGACAGAAGCCAGTCTCCTGTGAAGAAATACATAACCAGAGTGAAAAAGAGTGAAGCTCCGGGAACAAACCTGAACTATGAAACAGACTATGAAGAGGACGAGGAGGAGGGAGAGGGTGATATCTTTCTTATGGAACAGGATGGGGAGGATAACGAGGAGGAGGAGGAGGAAGAAGATGAAGAGGATGAGGTGGATAATTCTGAGGAACTCCAGGAGAACGTTCCATTACGTATTGTTGAAACAAAAGTTTAGGACATTTTACAGATGACTTTGTCATCACACCAGCAAACCCTGTTAAGAACAGTATGCAGGGATAACAATAGACAGTATTACAAGTACAGAGCATGGCAACACAGATACAGAACACATTCTCAGTGTCTGACTAATGGAGCATCTCGTTCGTCAGGCTCAGCTCCTGATTTATTTATTTTTGATTTTCTCTATATACTGTATGTCTAATTTTTTATGGAATTTTTCTTATCAGTACGGCATGTAGCTTAAAGGGGTCATTGGTGTCTGTGATACTACGCACAATCCCAGTCCTCAGAGCTGCCTGCTAGCGCCATTAGTGTGTGATGTTGCACGCAGATCCCAAGCGACTGCCGTCAGCGCTGTTGGTGCTTATATGTTTTTCTGAAATTGTTTTACTAGATAAACATAGAGAGACACACAGTAATCTCATTTACACTGATGTGACCTGAGGAAATGGGAGCTAAGGAGCAGAACACAACACAGCCCCAGTATCAATAATAAACAGCCCATGTGTGTGATGTCACAGGCTGCCACAGGCCTTACAACAGCTGGTGCATTTGGAGTCTGTGTAATGTGATGTCACAAGTGACTGTGGTTTGGAGAGGGTGTTGGGGTCCAGGGATCTGCAAGATAATTAACAGAAAGATATTGTTACAAGGTGGTGCATGTTGAAGTACGCATATCATGTAACGAAAAGGAAAGAAACTGCCACACACTCTCACATACGCACTTTAAAAAAATATATGCACTGCCAGCCTGGTGGCATTGAGGGTTGAGGCGCTGGATGCCACACCTTGCGCTACGATGGTGACCCGGGTTCAGGAATGACCTCAGGTCGTCGGGGGGGGAAGGGGGAGCAGGATCAAGCCTAGCGACTCTCCTCTCCAAGGGTGAGAGATCGCCCTTCCGTAGTCCCTATGTCACTGGGTGGAGGTGCGGTGGTGGCACAGGTGGGTATGGGCAAATGATAGGGTGGAGTGTTCCATAGTGCGTGGCATGTGAATGTCTCCACATGTGCACGCTCACGCCAGAGAGCTACATTAGCATATGAGACGATGATGTCACAGCACCCATTTATACCATGTAGCTCTATGCTGAAAATAAAAATATCCTAAAAATAACTCCCTGGAAATACGCAAATTGAATGCAATTTAAAGGGAAAACCATGCATTACAACTCAGACAGTTTGCAAATCTAATTGTAGGTGAATGTGGTATTTCAGACCTTGCTACCACTTGTTGTGTTGTATTCTAACGAAGCAGACAGGCATACTGTGGAGTTTGATGGGTGCCGACACATCATGTTCTCATATGCTAATGCAACTCTCCAGGATAGTGAGATTTCAACAACCAGAAAATGGAGACCCCCCCCAGATAGTTACAGGGACTAGTATGAACAGTGACAATAAACTAATCACACGTATCCCTAACAGCTACAGGAAAAGAGTTGTCTGTTGACATGGAAACCAATAAAATCGACAAGATACATGAGGGTATAGTTTTCCTTTAAGTAATATAACACTGAATAAAATAACTGTACAGAGATAAGGGGGTAATGCTAGGCGTATAATAAAATGACTGGCAGGAAGAGGCAATAACAGGAAAAGGGAAGGAGAAACAGGAAAACACGTACAGGGACAGCGAGAAGGCAAAATGAGTAATTAGGCAAAACGAGTAAGGTAGGTAAGAGACAGACTAACCAATATCAGAGCAAGAGCAAGCGGAGTGCAAAAAGACATTTTGAGATGGTGTTTGAGAGAGAGAGAGAGAGAGAGATAGGAAAGAGACAAAGTGTGGGGGAGGCAGAGTTCCAAATGGAAGGAAGATGAGCAGAGAGAGTGGCTTGTTCAGCAGCAGATTTGGGATAAAGGATAAAGAAAGCGTGGGAGTCCCTAGAGCGAAGTGTATAGGATGAGGAGGGGTTGGAAGACAGGAGAGGTAAGAAGTTAGAGACGAAAACCAGTATTTAGAAATAAATGAAGCAGAGGGAATGAGGTGACGGGGGCAAGAGGAGGCATTGAAAGCAGGGCCAGCTTTAGAGTTTTGGGGGGCCACTAGCAAGATAAGTCATGAGGCCCATTCCCAAGCCAGACTCACCTCGTCTTTTATTCTGTCCTTCTGCACAACCTTTAATTGTCACTACAATCAGTTACAAAATTGTGTTTTTAGGGGGCTGTAGCAAAGTTCGTTTTTGAGGCCCCACTGCCCATCCCATCCATGACTGTTCATCAGCCTCTGATTGGCTGGGACACACCTTAGCTAGTAATTTCATGATGTTATGACACCATTTGAGAAGACTTGACAGAGTCCAGTGATGCCCTTTAGTGCTGTTTTACTTTAAATATAAATAATATTAATAAAAAAAAATTAATGTACTGGATCTGGTTGAGGGGCCCATTAGCATGGGGCCCTCAACAGCAGGGTTCACTGGTGCCTCAAACTGTCTATGATTGAAAAGCTAGTACACAGGGAATAGTGACGAGTAAGGAAGGGGGCATCAGCAGCAAAGCGCCAAAAAGGCTTTGCAAAGAGTATCCAGTCTGGCAAGAGAAGTGAAAAATGTTGAGATGGAAAATTTTGGGGGTTAGTATTCTGTTTCTGACACTAAATTATTTAAATAATTACCACTCCTGCTGTAGTCATTGGCACTACCCTGGGTTGGAGAGGGGTTGCTTCCTGATGGAGGGCGCATTCACCAGTTCCACTCCTGGAGCAATGTTTGTGTTGGGCCCAGGAGGGAGCTCTTCACCTCTTTTATAGGGAGCTGCTGCAGCGAGCATACTTCACAGGTGGAGGACAGAACAGGCATAAACAAAACTCCAAAAAAACAGGCTAGCCAGTCAGTGCATCAGTAGGGATAGTGCTTGGGATGCCGGTGACCTGTGTTCAGGAGTGAGCACGGATTCCTCGAGGACATAGGGGAGGGAGGGAGGATTGAGCATCTCAGGGAGAGCGATCCTTCTCTGGAGTGAGGGGATCCTGCATCTCGCCACATGACTACCGTCTGTTAGAGGCCAGATGGTAGCACTGGTGAGAACAGCAGTGGGGGTAGAGCTGTCGGATTCTGGCACTCAGGCGCACCTACATGCACGCATGTGAGCGTCATTGCATGTAGAAGCCCTCTGGAGGACACTTCAGAAGGAAAATGGCCCAATCTGACACCTCCCCCCCCACACAGGTTTTGCATGACCGAGGTGGCAGCCCGCCCACCACCACCACTACCACAATGTGGTCCTGGGCAAGTGGTGCACAACCAGTAAGTCCATGAGAACATCAGTGACAGGATGGGGGGGAGTGCGACGTGGACCAGGGGATGGCAGGAGTGAAATAAGTGGTGAGGAATAAAAACGACAACCGTCTAAGTGACAGCTAGAGATACTGTCAGGGCCACATTATGGCTGTCACTGTGATGTGTCTGTTGGGGCCAGGAGGTCACTTGGGTCCAATCAACAACTTTGAAATAAAAATAAAAATAAAGTTGGGGAATAATAGGAGCCGAGATAGCTGTGGAGGAGGGATAACAAGTGGACTTGGCCGGCCCGCCGGGTGCATCAAGCTGGGAGGGTTACCGCTAGACGCTGATGACACAGGTTTAAGGATGAGCCTGAGCCATTGGTGCGCTGGCAAGAGGGAGGAGGTTTGAGCATCCCACAGAACGCTCTCCTCTTCCAGGAAGGGAGGGTATCACATCCCGCTGCTCTGTCACCTCCTGGGTGACCACAGGTGGCAGTGATGGAGATACGCAAATGGCAGGTGGGACCGTTGGAGTGCACCCACAGGTTGGTTGGTGGGGGAAGGGAGAAAGAGAGAGAATATGGGAAACTAGAGTGCACAGCAGTGGGCAGATGAAGCTCCTCCAGTGGCCGACTCCCACACCGGGCCCTGGCTTCAGCACTTCTGGATTGGACCTCACCTTCACTTCTGCCTGCCAGATGACTGCAGGGAAGAAATGCCAAAGTGGCTGAACGCATACCCAGCCCCACTGGGTAAGCTGCAGGTCAGCACAGGGGTGTGTTGTGGGTGGGTGTGGGGACCACCAGAAATCGCAGCATGGTCTCAGTTAGGGAGGGCAGCACGCTTGGAGGCAGTCGAAAGAGGTCCTAGCCTGTGGCCAAGATGCAGCATAAACAATAATTAAAAAAGGAAAAAATGGACTTAGGCACAAGACGACTCAAATTTTCCTTTAGGATATTGGGGTATAATCAGTTTGTCTCGCTCTAAATACCCTCAAATGATGAGCCACTCTCTCTTTCCATGTAAACAAGATTTTTAACACTGGAAGGCTGCATTAGTCACACCGCTCCCGATAATGGTCCAACATGGAGAACGACCTGTGCTTTGCCTTCTTGTTTAAGATTTCTATCTTATCCTGTGTAATGGCTTATACTGGCGGAGTGATGCTACGGAGTCTGCCTAAACCCAAACTTGGTCCCAAGTGAAGGAGTGCCCGAGGTTTTATTCAAACCACCCCCTTCCATTTTCTGATTTCTGTTGTTCATTCAATTAAAGGGAATGCTTAGGTTCTGTATATAACCAGTGCTGAGTCCGCCTAGGCACTACAAATCTGCAATTCTTTTAGTAGTTCCAGCAGCACGTCGGCTGCTTCCTCTCCCAGCATGCTTTGTGGTGATTGACTTTTGTGTTTGTCTGGGTTTCTACGGTGCAGGCAGTGTTAACACATGTGTTGTGCTACCACCTTCAAATTGCCACTCACAGAATGCTTTACTGACCTGTAACCCTGGTGTCATACACTGTATGAAGAAAAGTCTAATTACTAAATTACTGTTTAAAAATGAATTGGTCCATAGGAGATGTTATTATATTTTATTGCTACTTTAAAAAAAAATGTAATTTTTTTCCATCATGTAGGCCAGTACCTTCATAAAGTGGCAGGTTAGCCATGAGCAGTCGGGATCTATAAATTAGTAGCATGAACCCTCTAGTTAAATAAATCTTTGCTTGCTTTTTTTATTTTTTTTATATTTATTTACATTTTGTAGGTTTTTCTCCTGTTTTTTTTGGCTGCTCACCTGCAGTAGACCTGGGTTTGATTCCCACAACCTCTACTTGCATACTGTGTGACTCTGAGCAAGTCACTTAACCACCCAATGCTCCCGGGTCGCCCCTGAAAATAGGCAGTTCTGCCTAGTGGGCTTACCCGGTTACCAAAAGCATAAAATGAAAAAAATTTCAACAACCATAAAATGGAGACATGCCAAGGTAGTTACAAGCATGAAAAGATGTGAGGGTGTACTTTTCTTTTAATTATGTAAATTCTTGATTGACTCTTTAATTCCTTTTGATATAGCCTCCTTACATAAGGAATAAGGCATGACGGGGGGGGGGGGATTATGCTATGATAATGTACTAAAGGGTGGGTTTGAGTCCCAAGCCTGAAGAGTGAGGGACTTCAAATAGCTGAAGTCAAGGTATGTTAACAAGCATAATCCCCCTGATGGAATGGCCATATTCCACTTATAAAATGGGATGCCATCTTCTTCTCTCTCCGCCATCCAACATCTCTCTTTTCCTCACTGTTCCCTTCCCCACCCACCATCTCTCTCCCCCCCAGTCACTCTTAGGAAATCTCTCAGCAGTTCTCCCCCAGTCGCTCATAGGAAAAACTCGCTGCTTTCTCCCACTTGCCAGCTTTCTCTCCTGCCCATCATCCCTTGCTGTCAGCTTTCAAAGACAAAAGTTCTCTGGCTCTCTCACTGTCCCACACTGGCTCTTCTGAGGCATTTCCTGATGTGCTGCTGGGGGGGGGGTCACTGCTGCCCACCATGTCCTCTGATTTATAGGAAGGAGGGTGAAACATGGGGAGGCTACGTTGCAGGGTTTGGGCATCCTGCTCATTCTGCACTAGTCGCATGTGGTTGTGAGTACTGTAACCTGCTCGCTCTGCACTAGTCACGTGTGGTTGCGAGTACTGTAACCTGCTCGCTCTGCACTAGTCGCGTGTGGTTGTAGTACTGTAACCTGCTCGCTCTGCACTAGTCGCGTGTGGCTTGCGAGTACTGTAACCTGCTCGCTCTGCACTAGTCGCGTGTGGCTGCGAGTACTGTAACCTGCTCGCTCTGCACTAGTCGCGTGTGGCCGCGAGTACTGTAACCTGCTCGCTTCTGCACTAGTCGCTGGTGGTCGCGAGTACTGTAACCTGCTCGCTTCTGCACTAGTCGCATGTGGTCACGAGTACTGTAACCTGCTCGCTTCTGCACTAGTCGCGTGTGGTCGCGAGTACTGTAACCTGCTCGCTCTGCACTAGTCGCATGTGGTCGCGAGTACTGTAACCTGCTCGCTCTGCACTAGTCGCATGTGGTCGCGAGTACTGTAACCTGCTCGCTCTGCACTAGTCGCATGTGGTCGCGAGTACTGTAACCTGCTCGCTCTGTACTAGTCGCATGTGGTCGCGGTACTGTAACCTGCTCGCTCTGCACTAGTCGCATGTGGTCGCGGGTACTGTAACCTGCTCGCTCTGCACTAGTCGCATGTGGTTGCAGGTAATGTAGCCTGCTCTCACAAAAGTTTCAGTGGTGACCTTTTGACCTTGACGGGCTATGCTGTCAGTTAATGCACCCCTGTGGCATTCTCCAGCAGGTGTACAGTACATACTACTGTAATTTAATGTAGTATCATTTGACGGGGTTCTGACCAACGGAAAGCCAGAATGGGTCAGACCCCATTTTATAATGCTGCTTAATGACCTTTGTAGTTTACCTTCTGAATTTCTTCCCATTCCTCCTTTCTCCACGTTGCACTGGGAAGCTTTTCCCAGTATCAACAATAAATAGCTATCTATCTGGTATTCCGCTTATCCAAGACAGCTGTGCTACAAATCAAGAGTCCAATACTAGGAGAGCATTCAGAGGTTACTAAAATAGAGCTAACTGCAGCACTCTTTATGCCAGAATGCACTTCATATAACAAGTCCCCCAAACTCCAAATGTTCCTGTTGCTCAGTGAGTTCAGATTTACTGCACATGAAATCCACCTTCGACATGCTGTTAGCACCAGTTTAAACTGCAGTTCTATGCCTGGCTAGGCTGCTGATGAACTGAAGGCAAACAGTGCAAATAGCGTGATTACAGTGCAAAATATCATCCCTGCATAGTGCTTACAAAGCTCAGTAACCTCCCACTTGGCTTGCCAGCTTCAGAGCAAAACTGCAGCACTTTGGCATGGAGAAGTCATATTTCAGTTAGAATACGAGTATGAGGCCGGCCCAGTGGCACTGAGGGCTGAGGCACTGGATGCCTTACCTCGTGCTACACCGGCGACCCGGGTTCAGAACAACTTTGGGTCGTTGGAGTGCTGGCACGGGGGGGGTTGGGAGCATGATTGGGCAGTGGCTCCCCTCTCCTGGGAGGGGGTCACCCACCCGTAGTCCCGCTGTCACCGGATGGAGGTCTGATGATAGGCACAGGTGGTAACGGAGTGACCAGTAGGGTGGGGCATCCAATAGGTCGTGCGTACGCATGCCTCCACACTAGTGCGTCCCATCGGGGACGTGCGGGAGTGGGACTGGGAAGAAAACCGACAAAAAAGTAATAAAAAAGAATACCAGCATGAGGAAGATGGTATTCCACTTTTTTAAAATAGTAAAAACAAGGTGGAATACCATTAATTTCTAGCCCTGAAGCCGGCCCAGTGTGGTAGGGGGAGGAAGCACTGTGCACCTTACCTCTTGTCATGTCGGCTACCCGAGTTCAGGAATGAGCTCAGGCTGCCGGGGGTCGGCCAGGGTGAGAGAGAATTGAGCGTCTGAAGGAGTGCTTTCCTCACCCAGGTAATGGAGGAATGTCAGCTTAGCCTTAGACTGCCACCAGGTGGAAGCCTGGGGTAGTGCAGCACAGGTGGCACAAAGGCGGAGAGGTGCGGGAACGTCCTTTGTGCGTACTGCCATGCACACGTTAGATGTCCTATGGCAAGGGTGAGAAGAAAAGAGGAAAAAGTGAAGCTGGGGGCTTACTGGAAGCATACCCATTCAGCCTGGGTATGTGCCATCACCCAGGACTGTGCCTCAGTCCAATCTGGATTCTTGTACTTGGGGGGGGGATGGCCCTCCAGCCCTGCCATGAGGGGATATTTGAGGGGGAATGGAAGACCAAGGTAGGTCCTGAGGGAGGCAGTGGCCAGCTCAGGGGATCACAGACAAGGCTGAATAGACCAGGATATAGGCCTGAACCAGGAGTACAAAAAGCTTTATGGCAAAAAAAATGTCTAGCCACGCACAGCAATCGAATCTCAATGCCATCCCTGGGTCACCCAAGTGGCAGCACAACATGCCACCCTTGTGCCAGCAGGATGGCTTTCTCCATGGGTGCAACCACAACTAAAAAGTTGGAAGCATGGATCTACTGAGCTTTTCATGCTGATGTCAGTGTCACTGGCTATTTTGCAGTGCCTGAAAGTTTAAGGGAATGGGACCCCTTCATCAACCGCTTCCGCGGTGGTTGTGCCCGTGGCTTTCTAATGTTCAGTTTTTGGAATATGGTTCAACAATAACATCCCTCCTCCCACCACGTTTGATTTCTCTTTCTCTACCACTCTGTACCAGTTAAACTCAAGTGTTTGTCCCAAACAGGAGATTGCACACTAATCCTGGGGGGGATGGGGGCCTTCCTTGCTCATATAGCCCAAACAATGGAATGACAAGTTTCAATATCTGTACTTGGGGCATGAATGTCCCGAATGATTTTTTTTTAAAATCTTGTTTTGTTAACTTTTCCATTGTTTGATATTCTGTAACAGTTAAAACTTGCCAACAGTATATTTATTGTGTAGCATTTTTTTGTGATATTTGGATGGAATTTTTAAAAATAAATAAAAATGTGTTAATGCCAAACTCAGAATGATCGTGGGAGTGTAAATCAAAATGGAGTCAATGGTTCACAGACTGCTCAACTGTCCCTCATCAGGAGGGATGTCCCTCGTTTTACCCCTCAGAACCCTAATGTGGGAGAGTTGAGAGGTATGGACAGAGGGGTTCCGAGAGGTAACATGAGGGATGTCCATCTGAATTTAGAACAGTTGAGAGGTATGCCTCCTAATGTGGGACAGTTGAGAGGTATGGGTGGCCCTGCAATGCATTTTACAGATTTTATAAGCTAAGATCAGACATTTGCTGGTCCCTCAGTTCTCCAAGGGCTAGCAGCAATCCTCTGTGACTGCACTTAGCTGTGGGAGGACAGGTGGGACTAGCAGAGCAGATCAGAGTGCATAAAAACTAACATGCACTACAGGCTATTGAATTTCCCACTGTTACAGCCCTCCTGTGATGTCAGCTACAGGGGATTCTGGGATTTGTAGATACAGAAAATGTCAGCTTGGAAGTCAGCAGATTCAACTTGATACAATGCACTATACTGCAGTAAACAGTAAGAAAAAAAATATTTTGCACACTAACTGCAAACTGGGGGCAGCCCCACACTTGGGTGTGAAGTTGTTTGTGCTGACTGTAAGGTACCTCAACCCACTGTGGTTGGAACCTCTTTTTCCATGTTATCATAATTTTAAGGTTTTAGTAGGAACAATAGACAGAAAGCCTGTTTTCGGGCTCAGTGTGCATACACTCGCAGGGCCTGACCCACAACACAGTTGCTCCTATGCTGTGCATTTGGCAAAAGACATTTGTGGATTGGGACATAATGTGGCAAGGGGTGGGGTTGAGATAAAACATTTGGACCCATCAGTTACGTTCATGTTGATCTGCTAACTGATGGATCCAAATATTTCATCTCAGCCCCCCTTCTGCCAGTGGCGTAGCTGGAAAAATACAATTCGTAAGCCAGAACCCCCTTGGTGCCTCACTGCCGCACCCCCCAACCCATCGTAGATGTGCCCATATTTGCTACCCAGACCCTGACACATCCCATATTGTACTTATTTTTATCATTTAATTTAAACAAACATAATGATTATAACAGCAGTAGGTGTTGATTTCAGACAGTAGGAGTAGCCAGAATCAATGGTTAGGGCCCAGAAGGCCCCCGATCCAAACCAACTTGTAAGCCATGCCTTACATGGTGTGCGTGTTCCTACACCCTTGACTCCCACCACATTATGTCCTGCATTTTGGTAAGAAATAGTTGAGTGGTGTTGTTCTGCTGCTGCAGCAGTAACACTACCGATTCAGATGTCGACAACCCGGGTTCAGAAACAAGCTTGGGTCATCGGAGGGCCGGCCGGGGGAGGATGGCTGAACATTCCATAGATGTTTGAACATTCCATGAATGTCTGAATGTTCCATGGATGTTTGCCTCCTCGGGGGTGGGAGGGAATTTGGACTCCGCTGCAATATCGCCACCTAGGTGACCACAGGTGGTGATGCAGCCGGACCAAGAACGGAGAGAGAGGGATGTCAGCAGCATGACACATGACACATTTTTGCCAGGCCTTCTCCAACATCAGTGGGTGGGACAGAAAATGGGAAAACTCCTGACCAAAGCAGGATGCCATCTGCTGCCTGCCACAGGCCCTGAACCACCAACTGGGCTCTCTGCTCCAACGATTGACACTGCAACTCTGTCCAGCGGGAGTAAGGGCTCAACCCACTGGCAGCCTTTCGCAGGGAGGGGGGGTCATCCATAGGGGACCTGTGGAGTGGAGGTGAGTCCCAGAGATGGGGAGTAACAGGGCTGGATGGAGCAGCAGGGACTGATGGGGCAGGTTGGGCCGCAAGGGCCAAAAAGTATAGTAAATTCAAAAAAAGGTTGAGTGATACGGGTGTTTGAGTGTGTGAAGTAGCCTTCACGAGTTATGTGAATCCTTGGTCAGCTGACATGGGGCTTTTGTGCCAGGAGGTCTGTGCCCACCCTTCCTGGACTTAGCACCTCCCCGAAGTGATGTACGCTTCATCAGCCAGCCGATTCTGGACACGAACCTGCGTCTTCCTGAAGAAAGCTTGGAACGGTGGTTTCATACAGCTAGGTGCCCCTCAGTCTATGTATATCCAGCTGGAGGCAACGTTGTTACCCAGCTAAGCTTCCACTCCCAGGTTTGAAGAGCTGCCGACACCTCGGTGGGGCGGGGAATCAATGAAATGGACACAATTCAGCTTGCATTTGCACATTTCTCTTCCTTTCTCTCTTTATGGCTCAGAACACCTGCATTTCTTAAACTTACATTTTATTTAAAACAATGGGCACTGAATTCAACATCAAAACAATGAGTGCTTCGGAACTGAATATAACTAAAGATCTCTAAAATTCACTTATGTAAATATTTTCGGCTTAGATATTCTGGTAACTCATTTCTTGAATCCAATCTTATCATTTCTAATGGCTCTGAATGGTAATTTTTTTTTCTCCTTGCATCTGGTAAAGGCGGAGAAGGGAAAGTGTACAGATTACTGTCAAAGTCATTGTACAATTCAACTGAAAATATCAGGGTAACTTGGGAGTTAGAGATATTGCATACAATTACGGATAATGAATGGGCTGAAATTTAGAAAACCACATGTAAAATCAGTAAAAATGCTCAAGGTAGATTAATTCAGTATAAAATTATACATTTCTGGCATCTTGCTCCAGCTAAATTGGCATGGGTGGGTTTGCAGGACAATAGTTAGTGCTGGCATTGCTCCCAAGACAATGCTTCAATATCTGATGTATTATGCTCGTGTCCTAGAATATCGTCGGTATACCATTATCATCTTTTGGAGTATCCTACAATATTTCTTCTAGGTATTACTACTAAACTTGGTAGGCTTCCTAATTGTCAACCTAATTTAATATTACCAGTCACCCTATTCCGTAAAAGTCTAATTCCTGCAAACCAGAAAAATCCTATTCGACAAATGAATTTCTAATACGGGTGTATTTGCAGCTAACGAGAGTACTGGCCATATAACTGTGAACAAATCAGATCTCTTCAATCAAACATGGATGCCTTTACTGGGTCTTAAAATCTTTTCTAAGGTAATTCCTCTGCTCACACACTCCATGCAGGTTAACATTGTATCAGCATGTTAGTCTCTGGTCTGTGCACACAATACAGTATGTAATTTCCAATCCTTGAATTATATTTAAATAGTACAAGAGATTTTACAACATTTCGTAATGTACTGTCAGTTTTCTTGTTATAATTTGGTGTATATTTGAGTTGCTCTATATATTTTTTGTTTTAACTCATTGCCTCCACAGGAGCTCTCTGAAGTTGCAGCACTTGTCTCCTGTATACTGTTAACAGTGAATCCTGGGCCTTTCTAAGTAAAATCAAGCCATAATTGGCATGCCGCAAACAAATGCTAATAGCACAAAAGACGTAAGTGCTAGACACAAAGTATGAGTGGCAAAATTGTTTAGCATAAAATTACCTTTCCAATGGTGGTATGTAAGGAATAATGGGTCATTTACTTTAGTTATGCAGCGTTGAAACAGCAAACAAAATATTATTTCCACTAAAAATGCACCATAAACCTTTTTTGTTGATAAACATATCAATACCAAATTAAGCATCCAGACATTAGATGTACCTTTAATAATTTGTTTGTAAAAAAAACAGCTATTTCTGTAGTATTAAACATAATTTTTCCCCTTTGAGTCAAAGTGTGTTGCTGAGGTTTAAGGGACAAATCTGAACCATACACACCATACCATAAAAAAATGCATATAACTCCTGAAGTATACATGATACACACAACATATCAGTGGCAAAGTTGTTCCACACAAAATTGCCTTTCCAACGGTGCTATGCAATCAACTGTACTCAATTTGGTTTTTGTTTTATGCTGGCTGAGATACCCAGAATGTGTGTTTTCTTCAAAGTGCTTAGGTGGTTCTAGATTGACAAAATGTCATAAACAAATGTGAATAACTCCTAATGTGAACATGATACACACAAAGTGTCAGTGGCAAAGTTGTTCAGCATAACTTTACCTTTCTGATGGTACTATGCAGTCAGTTCTAATCAATTCTGGCTGACAAGTAATATTAAAACATGTGAGTGACTTCTCTAGATGTTTCTAGGGCACACAGGAAGCCTGTAGGTGACTTCTGTAGGCGTTCTGGGACACACTGCAGTAGATTTGCTGATGCCTACAGGCGTTTCTAGGAGGCAATGAGTTCAAAGGACACTGCCACCCCCCCCCGGCCTCATACTGTCCCTAGTTTAAAATACACATTTTACGACTGCTTATATTCTGTAGAATATGCTGATGTAGCTGGCAGTTTGATTCTGATCCCAATTTTCTTTTTAATAGTGAAAAATAGACTGCACACCATACTGGTGTTACCACACCAAAATGTGTTTGTTTACATTCCTCAATCAAGTCTCGCAGTGGTTTAAGGCTCTGAGCTGCAAATCTGAAGACCTGGGTTTGAATCCCACAGCCCCCACTTGCATACTGTGTGACCCTGAGCAAGTCACTTAACTTCCTCGTGCTCCCAGGTTGCACCTGCAAACAAGCTTTCAGCTTAGTGTGTCTCACCTGGTAAAATAATTGGTAAAAAAATAAACTCTCACTGCATCTTTCCTGAACTTTGGAACACCCTAAACACAATCTAACCACTGAAGATGTCATGGGAGGAGAGCCGGCTGTTGCATCACGAGTGGCTGCCCTGTTTCAGGGGTATTCCTGAGGTTCAGGGTGTACACAATAAAAGTAGATCAAGGAGTTGAAACAAAACAAGGTTGGGTACAATTAGGGAACATTCAGTCCTGGATCTCGTTCCATAAGTTGGTTCTTAATCTTAAAAAAAACAACAGGCCATGCTCTTTGGGTCCCAGGCCAAGATTAAGGCCTCTCCTGCTCCGTTATGCGTTACTGGCACCAACGGTGTTCCAATCCCTGTTACTGACAACTTTAAATACCTTGGGGTGACACTTGACCTGCAGCTTGACCTTGGCCGCCATATTCAGAATGTATGTAAGACTGTCAACTGCAAACTGGGTCTGGCCTACAGAGCTAAGAGCAACCTTACTCCTGCTGCCCATCTTGCTCTTGCCAGAGGTGTGTTCCTCCCTTCGCTTTGCTACGGGCTCCTTTTGTTTGCCCGCTCCTCCAAAGCTCACCTTTCTAAGTGGTCTACTGCTTACAATAATGTCTGCCACTTTGCTCTGGCTGCCCCTCGTCTCACCCATCATTGTGACCTTTATAGCAAGCTGAACTGGCTCTCACCCTCAAATCACATAGATTTTGTCCTGGGGTGTTTCACGGGCAAGGTCCTTGGCAATGGCATCCCTCCGGGGCTGGTGAAATTCCTTGTCCCGAAGCCTCCTCATCCTATTCCCTCAGGTCTCTGGGTTCCACCATCCTTAAGATACCTGCTACCCGGACTCTAATGGGGGATAGAGTTTTTGCTGCGTGTGCTCCCAGACTGTGGAACTCATTCCCTGCCCAGGTTCGCTCCTCCCACTCACAGGTGTGCCTTCGATCCTCCCTATGGAACCACCTCAAACTCTCTTCGCCTGTGGTTGTCCCAAACCCCCGTGATCTATCCTGATCCTTCACAGCACTCCTTTCTCTTGGTTGTGTTCTGGACAAATATGGGTTGTTTGTTGGGTATATAATATACCATAAAGGAGCGTTGCTCTAACTGAGACTCCACTTCCTGGGGCCTTTAAGTTGTAAATAGTGTTGTATCTGCTGCATCTCAACTTGTACCTATTGTACTGCTCTTAGTTTCTACATGTGTTATTCTGTTGTGTGTATACTGTACAAAATTATGCCTTACCTGACCTGTAAGCTGTTTTAATCGGTATCATGTTGTCCTATGTACTTAAATCTATAATTCCTGTACTCTCCCGGGTCGTACCTGAAAATAGGCAATTGTCTTGTCTAGTGCACCTACCTGGTCAACAAAAGCTAAATAAATAAATAAACAATTAGACCATTAGCATGCATTTCATTTCTACTATCAAAGGAGGCAGATTAAACTTCCAAAAACTCCAATGAATTTTAGAGAACGTAAGAAATCATAAAATGTGGGTTTTCAGCTAGAAATAGTATGATGCAAAATGAGTTGACAGTGTCCCTTTCAGTCTGTAGCTTAAAAAAAAAATCTCAATCAAAATATAACCCCTGAAACATAATGCTAAATGTTACATTCTGAGCCAAACTGCAGTGCGGCATGTTAATATGCCACACATTTTAAAATGTAAGGCTTTCAATTTAGCTCTTTTTTTGTGTGTGAGACTGACTAGTTATTCTTTCACTGTTCTAAGGATGCTGCCACTGGTTGAGTGCAATAAGTGACATACCACATGTGGCATTTTATTTGGCATGTATCTAACACCCAAATGACATGCTGTTTTTACCCAGCCAAGCGGGCGTAGGTGGAGAACATGCTGCACCCATGTGGGTGAAAAGAGTTTGTTGCATAAACCTGCCCATCCACCTTGGGACTGTGCAACTGTAGAAGCGCTCTGCGTGCAGCATTCACGAGCTCCGTGGAGGAAGGGAGATAAAGCCAACTGCACAAGCATCTCCTGTTAAGGCTTTGATGTCATTGGTGAACAATAGCATCAGGCCCTCCCCCACAGGCCTGGTGGGCAACACTAATTACCACGCAAAGGTGTTGGGGTGGAGGGAGGGAAAGAAAGAACAAAACACAGCCTTCTCATAGTATCAATTACGGCAGTCCCCTCCATCCGTCTCTGTACCCGGTCCCACTCACATCACCTCCTCGGAGACTGGCACAACTAATGGACATATGTGCTGGCCTGGTGCCTCAGCAGCCTGTGCCCTGCCACGAGTGGATGAGCTCCTGAGGCTTCAGCTGGGATCCCAATGATCTGGATTTAGAATGATGGTGAGCGCGCCAGTGAATGACGGGCGCAGCAGGGAGAGGAGTCATATGACAGAATGACAGGGCGGCAAGAGGCAGGCTGGATACAAAGTGAAAATTTGAAACAAAAAATGCAAAATTTATTTTGATGTTCGGTATCTCGTCAACCAAAATTATAAAAATAATCTCAGAAATGCTGCAATCTGATTGGCTGTCAGCATTCCGAGACCCTTACATTAGTCTCTGTTGCACTGTCGAATATAGTCTGATCACCACTGTGCAAGAGTACTTCAGCTTCAGGTCGGCATTCCATCCTCTAGCACTGCTGAATGACTGGAATGATGCACTCAGATTCTGAACCAGCATTCCTAAACAGCTAATGAATGAACCAGTTTATTACAACATTCTTTTTTTTTTTTTTTTTTTTGCAATTGTCTAACCAGGAGTAACACACTAAGCTGAAAGCTTGTTTACAGTTGTGACCTGGGAGCACAGGGAAGTTGAGTGACTTGCTCAGGGTCACACAGTATGCAAGTGGGGGCTCTGGGATTCAAACCCAGGTCTCCAGATTTGCAGCTTAGAGCCTTAAACCACTGTGCTATACTGCCTCCCAAGCCAAATCTCCCAATCAATGAGGAAAGCATTAAAAGGTACACTTCTAACACTTATTTTGGAGTAGTGTTCTATAATAGCAATAAGTCACTCTGAGGAGTTAGATTAACAGTCAGTTACAGTCATTTAATCACCCCCTGGGGCAATATGGAACTTGGCTGTGCCTCGTACAACATTATGCCCCTAGGGGATGATTAACAGACTGTTAATCTAACCCCTAGTCAATCAGGTCTTATTTATTTATTTGCTTTTGTTAACCAGGTAAGCACACTAGACAACAACGTGCCTATTTTCAGGAGCTTAAATAATAACACCATTTATCTGCTGAAGTGTACCCACACAGTTATAGCATTTCTGCCAGTTTAAATAATGTTTTTCACAGAATATTTTTTCACCAAGAGACAGCAGGACATGATGTGAAACGTTAGACTGTTTGGAACAGTGCAGCACCATTGTTTCTGCGTGTGCCTTGCCACATACTGCCTGTAATTTACCTCACTGCTTGAGGGCACCTTAACAAAACAAGGTGAAGCACGAAGAAGTTGCTGTGAGAGTGCATTCCTTCTAAAGGAAGAGGTAAGTGCTTCTCGACTGCTTTCTCATATAAATAACCATCGCTGCACTTCCATTCGGGCGACCCAGGACTTGGGGGTGGAGACAGGCAGCTGTAATCTGGTAACCAGGCTGCGCTGCTGCTTCACAGTGCACGTCAGTCAGGACGGGTTAGCACTGCCACCTTCACGATGGTCCAGGGGGCTTTTTCTATCTTGGGGGGAGGGGGGAGTTCACATGCATTGGCACGTTGCTGCTGGTTTCGATCCCGGAGGCAGCTGCATGCTGACGGGCAGCATGCAGGGTCAGGGGTCACACAGCACTCACCAGAATGTGTACATGAGACAGTGGATGATAAAAACTCGTCCCGTGGTCTGTCGAGATGATGGCACAACGCTGACATTCTTGAGGCACGGATTGCAATACTTTTCCTCTGCCAGACTGTGTACTTTGGAAATGGGGGGGAGCAATCTCAGCCTATGGCCCGGTCATGGGGGGTAAATCATGGGAGGTCACAGATAGACAGACAGACAGGCAGACAGATAGACAGACAGATAAATAGATAACAGATAGATAGACAAACAGATACTGTAGATAGACAGACAGACAGACAGATAGACAGACATAGATAAAAACCTTTATATTTCAACAGGCTCAAATTGCTAGGACTATAAGCCCTGTTTATCAAAGTTGACCTCAGATTTGATGGTTACATACAGAAACATGATATTACACATACTTTGCAATAAATAACTGTACAATAATTAAAATAGCGGGTTTGTGAACAATACTGCTAAACACAATCTTTAATGGCAGTCAGAGAGCTACAAATGAGATAAGAAAAAATATTTTTGTCTCTGCATTTGCCTTTTTCCCTACTTGTCCCCCCACCCCCACCCCACTGGGTCCATGTCCTGTTTGCCCCAGTCCCCTGCTGTCCTCTCTTTGGACTCCAACAATGCTCAGGAAGTTTGCACTCACGACAGACAGCCTTAAGGAATGCACACCCCGATGGCCTGTTGGGCATTAGTAGTAGTGGTGGTGGTGGTGGGGGGGGGGATTGTAAGGAGGATCCTGAGAGAATCACTCATGTCCCCTGGGCTACCAGAGGGCAGTCACTGTATGGCAGAGCTACTCTCCCCCTCAGAGTTGGAGTGCACCTATCCTTCCTAGCATCTCTGGCTTGGATCTCAACCTTGGGTCCCTCACACAGAAGGCAGATGCTCCCGCCCCCACCACCACGAGAAACCTCCTGTCCTCATAGGGACCTCATGAGCCCTCTGGGCTAGGAGCACTCCCAGTAACTGCCAAAGCTACAAAACAAACACAGTTCAAAAGCAGGAGCTGTAAATGCTGGCAGGCAGGAATTTTCCCATCGTTTGATGAGGCACACCCAGGCAGTGGGACCACAACCTGACGCTTTGTGAAAACTCATTTCATCACTCAAGTATAAACTGTTTGTGCTTGAATTAATGTGTTTGGGATGTTTTTTGGAAAAAAAAATGCTTTGATATGCACGAATACATTGCAGAATCACAGTACTTTAATAAAATATTGAACTAGCAATGATTTCTGCCTCTTTACTAAGTGGCACAGGAAGAGGTTTGCTTCAGATGTGACCCCCCCCCCATGAACTTACAGTACTTTCTGTTTACGTAGTGCACCAGGAGGGGATTTGCTTCAGATGCCCCCCCCATGAATTTAGAATGATTTCTGCCTGTTTACTAAGTGCGCCAGGAGGAGGTTTGCTTCAGATGCGACCCCACACCCCCACCCCATAGGCCATCAGGCTGGCAATGACTTTTACAACTGTGTTTTTCCCCCCATGTCCCCACCTGACTACTGGGGTCACCACAGCTGCTCCTTTCCTCAGGCTGGGAGAGCTGTGGCCATCGTGGCTAGACCAGTGGTGCTAACATCACTCCATATTCAGATGGCGGTGGGGACACGTGCATATAGTGTGTCCTGCATCCTTGCTCATCATAAGCAAAGCACCTCTCCTCTGTGATGTGTCCAGCCACCGACTCCAGTGTGGGATTCTGGGGATCGCACATGGACTCCAGTTTCCTACATGGCAGGGTGAGGCACTTGCATCGTAACAAGGGGACTAGATCATCTGGCAGTGGTTTAAAAATGTTTTAACATACTGCTTGGTGAAATTCCTGCAGGTATTTTTCTGCCCTCCCCTTTCCAACCCTTGCAGAAAAAAAAAAATACTTTGAAAGTTTAGGTGACTAACTCCAATGCCTCACTCAGGTGCCAAATCTGAAATCTCTTTTGTGATTCTGTCCCATTATGTCATTTTCTAGACAGCCCTGTGGCCCTGCCAATTTGATGTTATGGGTGGATAAAATGTTATCACGTATGGATCTACACATAAACATAAATATTTCAAGCTTCTCCTCTGGCATGTAGAATGTAGTGTTCGTGCAACTCTGCGACCAGTGTAAATTCCTTATCGCACTCAATGCAGTGGTAAGGGCCCTCTCCCTGGTGGACTTTCTCATGCTTATATAGGTGCATAGAGCGTGTGAAAGTCTTCTCGCACCGGACACACTTGTAGGGCCTTGCCCTTGTGTGGGTGAGCTCGTGTTTCTGTAGGCTGGTGAGATCCACAAACAACTTCCCACATTTGGTGCACAGGAAGGACCGCCCCTTCTCGTGTCCCCGTTCATGACGTCGCAGATTCGACTGGTGAGTGAAGGTCTTGTCGCACTTGCCACACTTGAAGTTCGCCTCCCTCATGTGAACTGGATGGTGCTCCTGTAAATCGGCTAGGTCCCCGAAAGTCTTCCCGCATTCTGTACACCTGTAGGGTCTGTCTTCCGAGTGTACCTCTTGGTGTGTTTTCAGTGAGGTCAGCAGGGAGAAGCTCTTTCCACATTCCCCACATTTGAACGGTTTCTCACCAGTGTGAAGCCGCTGATGCATGAGCAAGTACCAAGCCGAGCTCAGATGCTTCCCGCAGATGGTACACAAGTTCTCCGTCTGCTCCTGGTGGGTTTTCAGATGTCTGTTCAATGAAGAGGTGGTGAAAAATGTCTTGCCGCACTCCTCACATTTGTAGGGTCTTTCTCCTGTATGAACACGCTGATGAATTCTCAGGAGTCTGTTCTTTTTATAACTCTTCCCGCAAACCTCACACTTGAAACCTCCTGAGCTTGACCCCTTCTGCCTTCCTGACCTTGGATGCAACTGCACTTTTCGAGGCATGCATTCCTCCAGATTGTCCGTTTCTGTCAGTTCCTCCAGGAAGCCCTTGTCTTCTACTCCAGAAATGCCTTCAAAATGTTCCTGTTCATTTTCTGGGGCAAAAGGAAAAGAAATCCCAAATTATAAATAAAACTGTTAATTAAAATGTTTTATAGAGCATTTTAGTAAACTCGGAGCTAGCATATGTAAGAGCCAGTTTGCAGGAAGAGTACTGCTTAGAATCCATAAAATGGATGCTAGGAGAGAAGAAATATCCGAAGTGTTTGTTTTTTGTGCATCTCTCACTAAACCACACACATACAAGCCATAATTCCAGTGCAAGGCACCATGGGTACGCAAAAGTATTTAAAAATATTTCAGAGAAGCTAAAAGGGTCACTTCATTCCTTTAGCACTGATTTTTGTATTATAATATATGGAAGAGGGTTATTACTTGCAAAAATCCATCGTTTTACAGGTTTGTTGTGCCACTGATGTGATGTCACGATGTTGTCAACCCATCATGGGTACGTCACATCGATAGTACAACAAAATAGAACTTACACGCGCGGCTGTCACTAGGGTAGCACGGCCGATTGATTTCTCGCACATTTTGAAGTCGGTAATCCCAATGACAGCTGAGCAACCTCCCTGTTTTATCTTCGTCCTCCACCTCCCCCCAAAAAACAATTCAACCCCACTTTCACTCACACTCTCTTTCTCCACTGACAGCAAAGAGTCAGTTTCCGAGGACTTATATCCCAGATGTCTATGCAATGACGTTTCCCATTATTCACCTCAACAAGTCACCACGTGTTCACAGCTGACCAACCAGATTGCACCTCACTCTTATATTGTAACAACGTTGCCACTTTCCCCATTTTTTTTTGTTTGTTTGTTTGTTTTATTCTATTTACTCGCCTTCAGGCTCCAGTGCTCCCCTTCCCTTCGGGCTCCACAGTGCTCCCGACTCACCGGCCATCCTCTTCCTGGACTCACCTCGATCCTCATATGGCATCCGACTCCCGAGGGGTAACCTGGTGTATCCCTTCACTGGGCGGGTCCCTCTCTGAGGGGGAAGGCACCAGGAGGGGGCTACCCAGTGCACTCTTTATTAGGCCCCCCAGAAGCACTGCTGAGGTAGAGGAGGTCCGTGGAGGTTCCGGTGCTGTCGAGAGCGGGGGAGCCCGTCATCCGGCGAACACACCAAGCCATTTTCCAGTTTTCCGGTGCCGCTCTGAACAGTGTCCCCAGTTTCCACGGGAGCCACTTTGAGCAAGGCGACCAATCTCTCCACTTCCAAAGAGGAGAGCAGTCCTCTGGATGCTCAATCCTCTTCGCCCCCTGCCAACCCCCGGCTCATCGAGTCCATTCCTTAATCCAGGTCGCTGCCTGTTGTTTAATTCGTTTAAAGTTAGAAAACATCCAGGTAATGTCTGAACATACTCGAAATGCTGTTAGTGTGTTAGAGTTTCGCCGGCTTGTCGTATTGCCACTGTATGTAATAAAAGTTCTTGTGGAATCACATTGCCTGGTTTCTGACTGTTGTAGGTAAGCTGAAATTAAAACTGCAAGATGTGTGGAAGCTGTGTTTTCATGTATACTAAGGTGCCCATAGACTATAAAAGTTAATGTATGGGCTTTGATTAATAACCACACTGAAATCACTTCTCCAGGTTGCCATAACAATTGTAAACCTCTCGAGCTTTGCTCTCGACATTTACAAAGTTGTCATAGCAACCTCTCAAAGCAATAACAGCGCGGTTATTAATCAAAGCCCTTACATCATCCTCTATATTATATATAGCTATATACAGAATAACTGGTGGGCAATTGTTTTTCTACGTGCTCACCCAGTTATTATTTCCCATAATAACCAGCCAGTTATTATGGGAGACACGTGCTACCTTACACACTCTAAGCATGAGCCCGGTTCTCACAGCTGCACAACTGCCATCACTTTCTACACCCACTGTGGCTGTGAGAACCATCGTACTCAGTACTTTCGCATCACGGGAAAATCAACAGCCTGATGAAAGTGGGTGTTCTGTTTTTTGTTTTTTTACTTTCAAAGTTAAAATCAAAATACTGGCAGTGTTGTGCCAAAAACAGCGTAGTTTGTTATTTGAACACAAAAGTTTTCAAAAACTGGCATTTTTGACTACTCATAAGGACCCTCAGTTGCCATTTTGCTGTTTTAACTGCATTTCAGATCTTGACATTCCGATTAAACAGAAATCTGTTTGAACTACTTAAGGTATTTCAAATAAATTCCTTTTGAATTGCATTACTCTGGTGTCAGTATGTTATTTTCTGCTTTCTATACTACATTGCATTGTGTGTGTAAAAGCCTTAAGTTTATAATTTACAGTTTCTGGCTAGAACAAAAAACTGCGACACCAGCTTCACTCTTGGGGTTTACGAAGCATCCCACATCTTAGGTGTGTATTAAATTCTCATAATACACTCCAGCCCATGAATTATTCTCTTTTTATTCTTGTACAAACTGTACAGCTTTATTGCTGCTTGCTTTTTTGCACAATGTTCTTTGTACTTGTCTATAATTTCTAATTTTTTTCAGTGTGTAATTCTTAGTTTTCACTCAGTGGCCGGGATATTCAAAGGGGTTGTGCCTGGCGCAACAGAGTTGTGCTAGGTGCAACCTCGCATTGCATCCCAGAGGGATATTGAAAAGGCTGCCCAGCACAGGCGCTACTTCCAATGCTGGGGCCGTCAATGTAATCCTATGCGGCTCAGATGCAAGGGGCGTGCCTCATGCATATGCAGCACATCCCTTTATTCAGCCCGGGATGTGCGGTGCATATGCTGGCACAACCCTGCATTGCGCTGCATAGGGGGGCTCAAAGTTGAGCCCGTGAGGAGTGGGAATAACTCAAGGCTACCCATCGGTGGGCTGCTGTATTGCAGGGTGCAACACAACAGCCGCCAGTCGTGGGTGGCAACCCGCCCACCCAGAACACCGTCCACAAGCAGACACATTGTCCTGGTAGTCCAGTGGTCCCCCCCACCCATAGCTGCGATCATGGCAATTGGCACACAAAGCAGCCCCTGGTAGTCTAGTGGGCCCCCCTTCCTCCCAGGTTCCCGAGTCCCCGATAAATGCCATAAATGACCTCCCCGGTACTCTAGTGGTCCCCCCTCCGATTCTCTGAGTCCCCGAGAAATGGATGTGACCCTCCCTGGTGGTGAAGTAACCCTCCCACCTACTGCCTCGATCACGGCAGTAACATCGTAGGGTTATGGTCTGATGCCTCCAGTGGCCTCACTGCCCTCTTCCTTACGTCAACCCGTGTCTTTCTGCTCCTCATCAGCAGTGGCTACAACTCTCTATGTACCGTCTGCTGCCCACTGAATGACAGGTATGGTCTGGGCGCTGCATTGGCCCCCAGTGTGAACCAATGGGCATGCAGGCGCACTGTATCGGGACCACTGGGCCTGCGTCTGCTACTGTATCTGTCAGTCCGGCAGGCGGCGAGGATGGGGTGGGTTGCAGCCCACCGATGACTGGGGGGAGCGGGTAGTAAGGGGTTCGTGTGGTGTGGAAGCGGTGGGGGTACCACTGATCACCAGGGATATATTTTGTAGTGTTGCACTGCATGGGGGGAAGTGGGTGGGGGGTTCACTGCACCACCAGGAGGGTCACATTGACATTTCTCGGGAATAGGGTGGGGGACCACTAGACAACAGGAGGGTCATTTATGGCATTGATCAGGGACCCGAGAGGACCACTAGACTTACTAGGACTGTTCCGTTACATGTACCGCGATCGCTCTGGGCAGGGATGCCCTGGGATCCCCACTGCACGTCATGCTGTGCAGGGTGCCAGGCGCAAGTCACCGGGCTGCCCTGCGCAAGGCATTCAAATGGCCCCGTTTGCGCCTTGTATATATTATGGCCTCATTTGCATGGCCCCTGCTGAATATCATCAGTGATGCGCCTAGCGCAACTGCACTTGTGCATCCCCGTGCTCCCTATCTGTGGCTTGCGCCAGTGCAGTGCCACTGTGCCATGTGCAGTATGTGCGCTGACCTTGCCATATTTAATGGTGCTGCGCCATGGCGCATCTCTGTTGAATATCACCTGGCCCTGGCCCCAGCGCATCCCAGTTGCGCTGCACCCAGGCTTGCGCCTCTGCCTGGCGTAGTCTGAATATGTGGTCCAGTGTCTTTTGTTACCTTCTTTGGGGGGGGGGGACATTTGTAGGGTACTACTCCTTACTCCCTCACACCTATTTTGTATTTTTTGTGTCTACCTTCTGTGCCTCACTTCCATTAACCCGTTGTTCCCTTCCCTGAAGATTCATCTTGGAACTAAGTGCTCACGGCTCATTATGCTTTTCTGGAGACAATCTGTACTAAATATAAAAGTCTGCCCAGCTGCCTGTACTTGATGGTTGGTGGCAAAGAAACAATAGTGCCTGTGTTAAGAGTGATCTGAGACGCATGCTAAAATTAAATATTAAAAAAAACTGTAGTGCACAATTGCTCATTTTCACTGTTAAATATTTTCACTAGTTTTGCAAAATTCGACAACTGTTGACAACATGGTGCTAACTGGCTTAAATTGCATATTTTTAATAGGTTTCAATTTAGGCACTGACTGCATGGCATGAAATTAAATTTGCACAATTAGGGTCAATTAGCACCATGTGCAAAATACAGCATAACTTGCAGAAATATACACAGTTTCACAGTATTTATAGTGACTGTTTTTAAAATGTAATGTTTCCAGGTTTCTGACTTTGTTCCATTTATAGTCCTTTAAATATTTTACATAAACAAGTGGTTATTCCTCTGTCCGGCTCAAAAATATCTGACTCTCCCCAGCTGGCCTCCCAAGTGCTGTGTTTGTGACATCACTGTCTGTTGTCATGGTGAGCACTATCATGTCATAAGTGCACAATGAAGTCAGAAAGCCCTGAAGAAAGCCTTTTTTTTTGTTACAGACTTCATGGCTAAGTTGGCAAACAGTACAGCAAAATCAGGGCAAGGCAAAATGAAATTTAAAAAGCAGACGACACCTGCATGAGAACTTTAACAAAACATAATGTTCAGACACAATTCTGCTTATATTTAACATCATTTCTGCATTTCTCCTCTCAATTATTCATTACTGAGGTCATTTTCATGAAAACATCTTTGATCCTGAAGAGTTCATCTATTCCTGCTGCTTTTCCCTACCTGAGGTCATAATCTACTGCTTGTGACATTACAGTTACTCCCATGGCAACAGACTGTGATGTCACAACAGAGAACTACGACTTTAAGTAGGGAGTAAGCTATTGAGGCAGATGACCTCTAAGGGATAATGGTCAGGTAGTGATGTACATTTTCTCAGGAGAAATCTACAGAAAGTATATTGAACACACAGAGAAAAATGCATATGTAGGTGTGATATGCAGTTTTTTGTTTTTTTTTACACACCCAAGGCATGTAAATAGACAATAATGGATAGGCAAGTGTGTGTTATGAATATTTTTTTCCCACCTGACGTATGTGATGACTACATAAACCTCGAGAGCGAAGCTCGAGAGGTTTATGTAGTCATCACACACCTAGGTGTGAAAAAACATCATAGCACACACTTCCTAGCTTTTATTTTATAATTACTGGCGACCCCTTTTAATAACCTGAACCCTGGTGCAGAACAACATGCAGAGTACTGTTTTCTTGTAAAAAAAACAAATTTTGAACTTTCATGTAGAGTTTACATTTTTGAACTGAGTTTGTTATACTTTTAAATGTTGCAACTTGCAAAATGAGGAACATGCTGTATGATGAGATTTAAGTCTTTAAATACCAGTTGTAACATCCTTCTGAAGTCCAGTGAAGTATCGTGCAGAATCCGGTAAAAATGTCAGCAAAACAACGATGAAAGAGTAAAACTAAACATTTAATTAATTGGATGCAAATATCGTCATTTTTAGATGCTGATATAGTTGTTTTAGTCATGGTTTTCCCGATGCTGAGAAGGAAGTGTTACTGCCACCAATCTTCTGGTTGCTGTGGTGACCTAGGAACTGTTCAAATAGTGAAAGTTGGCAGTGTTTCCGTTATGTAGAATTCAAGAACAGTGAAGCTTTGGGGCATTTTTTGTTAGGGAGATGTGCTGCGAAGACACAGAACAAATGAAGCCTGCTTCGGTGAAGGTAGCGGTGGTAGGTAGAAGGGCTTTGTGGGCGGAAGTGATTGTTTTGCTGCTCGGACTGTCTCGAGCACAGCTACAACTCGAGAGACATGTCAGTGAATGTTGATGTTTTGAAATGCCGTAATAACTCGATTTCGGGTTGTTATGGCATTTCTGCTGTGACTGAATTCAGGTTATTAAAAGGGGTCACCAGTAATTATTAATATATAAACCTCAAAAGCAACGCTCGAGAGGTTTATATATTGTCACACACCTAAGGTGAGTAAAAAACTGCATATCAGACACCTTCTTCATATGTGTTATTTTTTATAATAACTGGTGCTAAGTAAACAAAGCTAAGAGCCTTTCATGGGCAAGCGTGGTACACACAACCCAGCATGAGACAGTAAAAGCCGTATCAACTCGCGGGTTGATATGACTTGGCCATATCAACTTGTGGGTAGATACGACTTTTTGCAGGTTTCAAAAATGGGTTGATATTGGGGGTCACCAGTTATTATAAAAAGAATAATACTTGTTAGAGACCAGAAGGGAGAGGGGAGATATGACAGAGCTCTTCAAGTTCAGAAAAGGATTAAACAAGGTGAACTGCAAGGAACTAGTAAGCTCGAATGCTAGTTCAAGGTCACAAAGGCACGAGTGGAGGCTGACAGGAGGGAGGTTCAGGAGGGACGTGAGGAAACATGTTTCTATGAGTCCTGAGGTGAGGGCTCCAGAACTGAGTGCAGTACTCCAGGTGTGGCCTCACTAAAGATGTGTAAAGGGGTAGTATTAGGTCCTTCCTTCTGCTATCAATACCCCTCCCTATACACCCCAGCATCCTACTTGCCTGCCATAGGCCTTGTTGCACTGGCTTGTTTTTTTGAGGGAGTCACTGATGATAACTCCAAGGTCACGTTCCTCAGCTACAGTGCTACCTGACGTGGTACTCGTGTACCTATATTATGACTACTGTGATCTACCTATTACCAAGCTTGTACCACCAGTGAATTCCTGTAACACTGGTTGCTTTTTTAATCTAAGTGGTATGTACTGTATTGTTTTGTTTGCTGTGATGTATTGCTCTCTTGACGAGGTACCTTTGTAAATGAGTCTTTGACTCAAAGGTCTGTAACCCGATGAGCTAATAAATAAATGAGCCTCAACCCCACCCACCCATCCATCCCGTATTCTGTCCTAGGGCTCTCATTCTCTAAGTGCACCACTCTGCAGTCTTTGGCACTGAACTAGTTCTTACTCAAACTAGGTCTCCCATCCCTAAAAAAAAACATCTGCCAACACTCTATTCTACAGTCCAACTGCCCTCTGAGTGAAGTAATGCTTCCTTATTGCTGCTGTAATCCCCCCTCCACTAAGCATCAAGCTGTGTTCTCTGGTATCACGTCATGAGGTACTCCGCTCCTGGATCAGCCTGTGTCCCTCTGGCACTTGGCGGTGAGGCCCTCAGCACTGATGCACCCCATGCTGGCAAGCCAAGGTGGGGGTTTAGGGATAGTTGTGAAGGTCCTCCCTGCTTGCAAGCCAAGGTGTGGGTCTGGGCATGGTTGTGAAGGCCCCCCATTCGCAAATCAAGGTATGGGTTTGGGGATGATTGTGAAGGCACCCCCCTTGCTGACAAGCCAAGGTGGGGGTTTGAGATGGTTGTGAAGGCCCCTGCTGGCAAGCCAAGATGGGGGGGTTTGGGAGGTTGGTGAAGGTCCTCTGCTGGCAAGCCAAGATGTGGGCTTGGGAGCCAGGAAGGTGGGGTTTGGGGAGAATGGCATCCCTGCTGGATGACTATAGAGCAGCATTGGAAACAGCAGGTAAGCCAGCCGCATGCCTGCCCTCACGGCCAGAGGATGGGTACAGCCATAGTAGACCCCAAGCGTCCAAGTGGGGGGATGGGGGATAAGAATGGAAAAACAGAAAACAACTAAATAAACTATTAATACTGTTTACCTAGGTAGCTGCTTGAAGATTGGTCCGAGGCTCCCTCTCCTTCAGAGGTGCCTAATTCGGCTTCACTGCCCTGTTCTCTCAGATTCTTTGCCGATAAAGTTTCAGTGTCCATTTGGTTCCTTAAAAAGTGAGAATAAAAGACTGTCGTTTGAAATTCAAAAATCCCAGTTAATAACAGAAACAAACAAACACAAAATTACCTACTCAGTTCAGATAAAAAACATGTGGGGAGAGGACAGGGGACTACAATCCCTTTGCTATTGCTTACCTGTACTGTGCATTGATATGTAACTTCACTTTGTACAATTCGTGTCTCCCCTCGCACCCTCATAAAACCAAGATGCTGGGGTCAACTTTGGGCTGTCACCTGGGAGACTGTGACTGGGGTTTAAGCCCAGAAATCCCATGCTGGGGGCGCAAAAATCAGGCACACTGAGGAGTTGAGGTGCTTGAGTCTCTGAGAGGGGTGGGCACAGGCCGACTTATAGTAACACTATTTTATTACAAATCTTCTATTAAACTAATTGTTAACAAACATTTTTTTTTTATTAAACTTTTATTTTTTTTACCATGCCATTTTCTAAGCCCAATAATAGCCTCCAGGGTGGGCATTATTGGGAAATACTGGACCTTCCAGGGGCTATAAGGCCCTCCGCCTGTGGCATCAGCCCTCATTAGGCTCCTGAGCAGTCCGCTATTTCCCAATAATGCCCACCCTGTCGGGTATTACTGCTTACAGTGTGTGTGTATGTCATCTGACCCCATTGCTTTGTCCACCTTCAGTTCTGTGAGCTCCTCCAGGACTCTCTCCACTGTGAACAGACTTGTGTTATTCTCCCCCTTCGTGTCTGTTACCCAGCTGTGGTCCCTGACCCTCCCCCTCTTCAGTGAATACTGAACAGAAGTATTTGTTCAGTATTTCTGCCTTCTCCAGGTCTCCCTCCTTACACTTCCCTGTATACCCTGAGCCTTACAATGCCTCCACCCCCCCTCCGTTTTTTCTTTTTTTGCTGATGTACCTATAGAATGTCTTGTCCCCTTTACATAAAAACACAGAATGTGTCAGCAGAAAAGGACCACTACGCCCACCCACTCTGCCCAAACTCTCTACCTTAAAACCAGACCTACTGTAGGGAGCTAGCTTTCTAGACTAGGCCTTCCAATAATACCCTTGTACCTAACCCATGACGTTTTGAATCCCGCGGCTGTCCTTGACCCTACCACCTCCTCTTGCAGTCTGGTCCAGTTGTCCATCGCCCTCTCAGTGAAATAATATTTTCTAATGTTTCCTCTGAACCTACCCCCCCTCTATCTGCATCTCATGACCCCTAGTTTTCGAGTGTCTCTTCAGCTGGAAAATGTAACTCACAGGTACTGTTTATGCCCCTGAGGTATTTGAAGGTCTCAATCATGTCCCCTCTTTGTTCCAGGGAGTACATGTTAAGGTCCCTCAATCTGTCCTCATAGGACAACTAAGACCCACCCCCACCATTTTTGTTGCCTTTCTCTGGACCATCTCCACCATCTCTACATCCTTCCTAAGGTATGGTCTCCAGAACTGGACCCCATATTCCAGGTGTGGCCTCACCAATTGCTACTAGAGTGGTATTATAACCTCCCTCTTCCTGCTAGTGAACCCCCTGCCAATACATCCCAGCATTCTACTGGACCTTGCCACTGTCCTCTCACACTGCTTTGCCACCTTGAGGTTCCATGAAATGATTATGCCAAGGTCCCTTTCTAGCTCAATTGCCTCTAGGACTTGCCCTCCATCCTGTACTCCGCCTCTCGTTTCTTTTTCCCTACATGCATAATCTTGCACTGTTTTGTGTTGAATGACAACTGCCACTCTATTCACCACTCCTCCAGTTTATACAGGTACATGCACATTTTTTCAACCCTCTCCTGGTTATCCACTCTATTGCAGATCTTCATATCATCCGAAAAAAGACATTCCTTCCCCCTCCAGCCCCTCTGCTATGTCCCATAAAGATGTTAAACAGGAGCGGCCCCAGCACTGACCCCTGAGGTACCCCACTAGTGACCGAGCCCTCCTTTGAGGGCATTCCATTTACAACTACCCTCTGCCTTCTCCCCCTAAGCCAGTTTCCCACCCACCCCATTACTACTGAGTCCAGCCCTAAGCCTTTCATTTTGTTCAACAACCTCCTGTGCGACACGGTGTCAAACGCTTTCCTAAAGTCAAGGTATGCAATGTCCACGGTTCCCCCTTGATCCACTACCCTGGTGACCCAATCAAAGAACTCTATCAAGTTTGTTTGACACGACCTGCCCTCCGTGAACCCATGTTGCCGATGGTCCTGCAGGCCACTGACTTCAAGGTTGCTAGTGATCCTTCTTTTTAGCAGTTTTTCCATAAGCTTCCCCACCACTGATGTCAAGCTCACTTGTCTGGTTTCTTCAACATCTGTGCTAATCTTTCTTTGGTTTGTGCCGTTGCACTCCTTACAGCCTTCCCTGCTTCCCTTAGATTCTTTAGGTACACCTCCCTGTCCTCCTCCCTTTGAGTCTCCTTATATTTCCTGAAACCTGCCCTTTTGGCCCTTACCTTGTCTGCCACCTCTCTCTCAAGAACCATAAAGGTTTCTTCCTTCTCTTGCCTTTGTCTACCATGTTGATGCATTGGTTCATCACTTCCTCTATGGTTCCCTTCAGGAGTTCCCACTGCTTCTCGACTCCTCCTCCTATCTCCCTCCTCACCAGGGCTTCTTTGATACACTTCCCCATTTTAGTAAAATCCACCCTCCTAAGATCTAAGACCTTCACCTTTGTGTGACTAACCTGGGTCTCTGTCCCCACGCTAAACCAAACTAAGTGCTGGTCACTGGATCCCAGTTGTCCTTCCACCTGGGCATCTGTGACTCTGTCCCCACTGGCAAGTACAAAGTCCAGACTCACACTGTCTCTGCAAGGCATAAAATAAGCGGGTTTGCATCACAATTTGCTAATCAAAAATTGGCAATTGCGAATCAATTTCATTTTTGATTCGCGATAAGGGCTAATCGAATTTTCCAGGACCGCAGGTCTTGGAATGTGCAAATGGCACTATTTTTCACTATTTTTAGCCATCTCCCCCACATTTTGGACCCCCACTGCTAATCAGCTTCGACCACTTGCTAATAATTTTTCATGCTGATTAGCAAAGACCACTAATCAAGTCTCCGACACTAATTTATGCATTGCTCTGGTGGGATCAACCACTAGCTGTTTGTGGCTTTCTCCCTGTAGGGAATCCAGGATGTCCCGGCTCCTGGTTGAAGCAGCTGCTGGGATGGTCCAATCCACGGCTGGGATACTGAAAGCACCCAGCAGTAATACCTCACCTTTTGTTGCCATCTCATGAATTTGATCCACTAGATCCCTATCCTCCTCCTCCCCTTGCACTGGAGGTCTGCAGATCACCCCTGTATGGATTGCTGTGCCATTGCCTGGCTCAAGGGTGACCCACAGTGCCTTGGCCTCCCCCTGTCTACCCTGCACCTCTGTTGCTTTGATACCTTCTCTTATGTACAGGCCCCCCCCCTTTTATTTACTCCCCCTGTCTCTCCTGAATAGAGCACAACCTGGAACATTTGCATCCCAGCCATGATCTGTGGTGTACCAGGTCTCTGTTATTCCTGCTATCTCCAGGTCTGCCTCTATTATCAAGGCCTCCAGGTCCGGGATTTTGTTTCCCAGGCTGCGGGCATTTGTAGCCATGGCCTTCCACATTTTGCTGCTTGTCCTCCCTCTAATCCTGTGTTTGCCCTCCTGCTTTCTTCCCCCAACCCCATTTTCCATTTTTCTGCTGCCTTCCTACCCCTGCCTTCCCCTTTCTATCTGGTACTGGTGTCCCTGTCCACAGCCTACATTCAGTCCCCATTTCTGGCTACTCTAGTTTCTGGGGATGGACTACTTTAGTCTCCCTGCTCCCACTGAGCCCCTCTCCCAGCTAGTTTAAATGCTCGTCCAGGAAGCATTTAAACCATTCCCTGAGGACTGTCATCCCCTTCCTGGAAGGATGCAGCCTGTCCCAACTGAGCAGGGCTGCACTGTTTCAGGTGGGTCCCCAGTCCCCAATGAAGCCATATCCCTTCTCACTGCACCAGCCCTTCAACTACTTGTTAAAGCTTCTGACATGGAGATTCCTAGCCTCCCCCCATACTGTGAACTGGCAGCACCTCCAAAAAAGTCATGGAGTCTGCTACCTTCTCATGGCTCCCTTCCAACTCCCTGAAGTCCTCCTGCACCTGCTCTATGCTAACCCTGTCCTTAGAAAGGTCATTCGTTCCCAGGTGGACATGACCTCCAGTCCCCCTCTCTTTGTCACCACTTCCTCAGGATCCGCTCCCCCTCCCTCCAAGAGGTGCCTCCTGGAAAACACTTAACCTCCCTCTCCTCCCTGCTATCTGTGCCCAGAACCATCCCCCAGATAACTGAGTCCCCCAGCAGGAGTAACTACTTCTCCTTTGGGGTCCTCCTCCTCCTCCTGCCACTGGGTCTCCCTCTTGGAGGACCCTCACCTCCTCCCTGGTTGCAGCCTCAGGTTCCCTTGTGGCACTCTCTCGTGCTGTCAGAACACCAGTATGTACCTGAATGGCAATAACTATCTATCTAAGATCTATCTATCTACAGACAGTATCTATCTATCTATCTAGCTATCTTGTTTTGTACAATTAATGATTTGGAGTCTTTGTATATATACTGACTCTGTATATCTGTCATTGGCCTAACCAGTGTATTTCACAGGCTACTGGGTTTTACTGTTACCCTGCTACTATACTTTCTTACTTCCTCATTTTAATGTCTGTATAACTAAAGCCTGTCAGCATGCCTCAACTTTGTAACAATTGCAAATTATCTTCTAATTACTGTTTGCATACTTAATTTCTCATTGCTGTCTGTATTGTAGTGTAACCCCCCTGCAAATGGGGGTTCCCAAAAGACTTCCAGGAGCTTGCTTGAATGCTCCAAGCCTGAATGGTGTTTGGCATTTAAGCCATTTATCAGTGAGTGTTTTTAGAACCTCTGGTACTGTCTCTTTAAGAGCTGTCTGCTTGCAGACATAATTAGTTTGTATGGGGGACTGTGTGTTTCTTTGATTGAGTACCACTCAAGCTGCTGCCAATTCACTTACTTTTTGCAGTCACTAGAGTGCAAAGGAACCTATCTGAAAGATGTAACTGTTTGCCAGAAATTATTTAGAGTAATAATGAAATTACAGTTTGTCTAACCTGCTTTCTTTGCAGTCAGAACTGTGTCTGCTAGTTCCCATTCTAGTTTTGAACTGCTGAACTGGACCAACAGTGTGGGGTAAGCTAGCTCTAAATGGTGCCTTGACGAATCAGAACTTGGACTCATAATCTGAGCCAGCCACAAGAGGATTGTAAGGGCAGTGACTCTGGGAGATGTAGTTTAGACTTCAGTGCCTTTTTGGACCAACAGCAGCAGTCTATTGTGAGTGACAGCCAATCCAGTCAAGAACTGGGAGGAACTCAAAGGAAGTGCCCGGTTTTGTCGGGTTGGGGTTTCAGTTGAGCTTTGGCAGTGAAGAAGGAAGGAGCCCTGTGCTTTTCAGTGTGCAGTTTTAGTCAAAAGCGTGTGTAAGGCCCAGAGTTCCGGTCTGCAGCTTGTGTAACAGTTTGTTAGGACTGAATCCGTCCTGTGAAAAGAATCAAAGGATCTCTGAAGAGTAGAAACCAGGCTCACCCTGTAGAAGACTGGAGGAATTGCTGAAATTTGCCCTCGGTCTGTCAGAACTGAATCTGCTGTGTGTTCTCCTGGGTATTGTGCAGTAGTTCGATCGGGATACAGATGCAGCCTGCCTGGTATAGTGCTTTTTATATGGATGTGTGACGAGGTTTGTGTACCTCAAGTGAGCCCTGCTGACATTGAAGGACCCTATCTTATTTGGAGGTCGTGAGTACTAATTCAGGGTCGCTCCTGTTGAATTGCCACATTAAATCCAAATGGAATTACTGTACTGCTGACTGTTTAATTCTCCTTTTCTCTGTGTGAAAGGGCCCTACCAGCTGCCACGGTTTGGACTAGCCACTAGGGCTTGGGTACCCAGGGACAGTAACTGATAGGGATAGGCCTGTGCACAGAGCCATAGGTAGATTATTAGAGTGATAAGCTAATTAACCTGATTTCCCTCTGTCCTTGTTATATCCCCTAAATAAATCAGAGCTGCTTGTTTCAGCAAAGTTATACTGCCTGAGGTATTTGTCTATGTTAAAGTACTGTACTGTGATTGTTGCACTGTATCTCATTTCACAGGAGGTCCCAGTGCGAACCAGACCTGGGGTAGTGTATACTGTGAAGGTAATTCTGATATATTGTGTGGACCACTAGTGGGAAGAAAGGGGTTGCGGTGTCCCAGAGGGCTGTGACCAAGTTAGTTTAACTATTGTAAACCCTGACCTCTGGGTGGAGGCACCCGCCATTGGATCCAGGCCCCTCAACCTGTTAGTGGCAAATCAGGCGGGGGTAGTAGCCCCTGGGATAGCGCCATCTAGGGGTTACAGTAGTACCATGGACTGTTACCTGAAGTTATAGATGACGTTCAAATGTAATTAATTCCGAGTCACTCCTGAAAGAGGGACTTTTAGTCTCAGTGAGCCTATCTGATTAACAAAATCCAAACCAATAAAGATCTCTGCCACTGTAATTGTTATACTGTATTTCCTGAGTGTTCCTCTCCTGTTCTGTTCTCCCCTCTCAGGTCAAATGGACTGTGCTCGCTTACCTGGTAAAATATGTTATAAGTAAGTAAGTAAATAAATAAATGAAGATAGCTCTTGGCCAACATGCCTTCTCTGCCCATTCCAAACCAAAAAACAAAACACATATGCACAGTGACGCTACATCAATTTTTACAACGAGACTTGATATTACTCTATTGATGACTGATGAACACGTACATTTACGATGCCTCGCTGTATACATGTTTTTTGTTAAACTGTAGTATGTGTTTTATAATGTTCTGTGTTTGATTTGATACAGGCATATATCCTCTCTGCAGTTTTTCCAGGATGCTCTTGAAAATGGGCCTTTAGCGCAAGAGCCTTCCTACTTATCAACAACAAGCAACCGACCATAAATTAATATTTGCAATAAACTTGAGGCTCAAGTGGCTTTCCACGTGGAAGGGCTGCTGTGCAGGTCTCTTTGATGGTGAATCAGTGACTGGGCAGGAACTATGGAGCGACCAGTTGTGAGTGACCACTGATGCTCTAGGAGGTGACAAAGCCACATGCCCTTTGGATGAGGCCACTTGGCCATCATGTCATCAGTGACTGTTACCTATTGTGTGACATAGCTGCATTACATCAGGACTATTGTGACATTAGGTCCGTAATGACATAGTCAGTGGGGAACTATGTCACTTGTTGCTAGGTTACCATATAACTACAATCATGTCAAGCAATAGGGGGAATTTCCTGTTATTTTTGTTAAGTTGAGTGGTGAATACCTCCAAGCTCAGCTAAACAGGGTGAGTTTATCCAGTCTGCACCTTCATTCTGCCCAAAGAGTGAGACATGCCGGAAGAGCCTAGCAGTCTATATGGAAGACAGCTGTAGCCAGGAAACTAGCGATGTCTGGATTGTGTTTTTGGCCATCCGAATAGTATGGAATTTCAGATCAGAGACTGGCTAGTAGAATCCGAGGTCAACAGCGTGCTTCAGATCCCGGACAGTCAAATCAGACAGTTAGTATCCATGATAATATAAGCCTGTAGTCCGATACCAATGGAATAGGATACCATCTAGTATGCGGGGAAAATCCGTGATATCTGATTCCGGATACTATCTGAGCAACACTAGTAGTAGTAGTAGCACTGGTAATTAATTTATTTATAAGGTGCTCATCTCTGGAGGCTCTGGGCATCATACAGGGATAGACAGAAGAAACAAAGAAACAAACAAGCAGATCAATAAATCCGCAACTTTCATGAAGCCCATCAACAAATAATTTCGCCTAACATAAATATTGACTCTCATTTCTTTTTCTTTGGTGAGTACCCGGAGGAGTTCAAAGATGCCCCGACAAAGGAAATTTATTAATTTGGCTACCCCTGCAGCGAAAAAAACTATAACTAAAAAATGCATGTCCCCTTTGCCTCCCACACTGGACCAATGGCATCAAATAATGATAGATATTTATAAGATGGAGAGAATTACAGCCATATTAAATATATCCCAAACTGGCTTTGAGGATGTTTGGAGAAGATGGGTAATCTATAGTGTACCTCTACAAGCAGATTTTGTACCATGAGTTAGGTCTTTTTTTTTTACAGAGAAAGGGAACTCACTGATATGTTTAGTATGTATTTTAGCATTGTTTTAGGCAACCAATGAAATAAGATAGAGTACATAGTGTATGTGCACTCTTCTGTTTTAAACTAGTAAATTATTATTTCTTTCTTTTCTCATTGTTAACACTGAGTAATTTTGTTTACGTGTGTAAATATTACGATGTATACTGTCGTGAAAAATAAAGACTGAAAGTTAAAAAAAAAAAAAATCTGCAACTTAATGCAAAATGTTGGCTTGATGGCATTGGTACCGCAGGAGTTAGAAATGCGAAATAGGAATGGCAGTGAAGTACAGAAGTAACGCCAACACCCTCCCCCCCCCGCGGAGACTGAAAGGCGTTGGGAGTGTGCCTTTGGGTCGGCCATAACACTTACGCCATTCCACCTCACCCCACCCTGCAGAGAGCGACAGGTGTTGGGTGCGCATTGGGGTCTTCAGCCCTTACGCTTTACCCCATTCCATAAGGAAATAAGCTGAGATGGGTGCAATATAGGACAATGGGGTGAACGTTAGGGTGACAGAACTCAAGGCACACCTCAATGCCTGTCAGTGACTGTAGGGTGGAGGGTGGGGGTAGAATTCTGTGAACATTATGGCCGACTAACCCAAGTTACGTCCCCGACGCCTGTCAGTCTCTACAGGGTGGGTGTATGGTTGGAAACCTTAACGCCCCAGGTGTTTGTTGATATTTTCACTCCAAATTTTCAAAATTGGCTTTTTGGGACCCCACTTCACGAACAGTGGCACTATCATTTCGTTCCTCAATCCTGAAAGGTGATTTCACATAGCAACCCAACTGTGCCGCTGGGATTCACAGGTGCGGAAACACATTTCGGGTAGGATGTGAAAATGACAGCTCTACTGTTCATGAGGAGGTGTATAAAAATGGCAATGTTGCAAACCTGGAGAGAAAATATAACAAATTTGCAAACTTACGAGTGTGAGTAGATACTGCACAACGCATGCCCGTAAAGCGGTCATTTTTGGGAATTTGATAACCGCATTTTCAACATGGGCATTTTGGGACCATTCCTCATGAACAGTGGCACTGTGATTTTGTTACTCTGTCCCGAAAGTCAATTTCGGACAGCGACCGCGCCCATTGTGCACCACAGGTGCGAAAACATGTTTTGGGCAGGATGTGAAAAATGACAGCTATACTGTTAATAAGGAGGTGTGCAAAAGTGGCAATGTTGAAAATCTGGAGTGAAAATATGAAAAACTGGTGAAGTTAAGAGCATGCGTAGAAACTGCACAACGCACGCTGGTGACGCAGTCACTTTTTTGAATTTTTTTCACCAAATTTGCAACATGGGCTTTTTGGGGCCTTCCTCATGAATGCTGGCACTGTTGTTTCGTTAATTGGTCCCAAAAGGTGATTCCATGCAGCGATGATGAAATCACCTTTCGGGGCTGACAAATGAAATGACAGTTACATGGTCACCAAGTTGGGTTCCAAGAACCCTGTGTTGAAAATGTGGGGCCAAAAGTCCTAAAAATGGCTGAGATATCAACCTAAGTTGAAGCTCCCTATTATAAAGCTTACCATCATTTCTTCAGTTCGCAGTTTGGCTTTGAAGGTGCAGGCGTGTCCCACTTCAGAGAAGATCGCAGCTCCTGACCTCCGGAGGGTAAGTATGGGTGGGGGGTGCTGGGAGGTGAGTGCGCAGAGGGAGGGTGGGGAGGATGCAGGAGACAACAGTGGATCATTTTTTGTGTTGCACATGAAAAAACAGACGAGGGAAGGTTTTCTTTTTTTTAAATAGGTTAAAAAAAAGAATGGCACATTGGGGTGGGCTCCCAGTATGCCACGGTTCAGGGAGGGGGGCCACATCTAACACGGGAGTGAGCATCCTGTGTCAGAAAGGGATATTATTTAACCAGGAAACGCATTGGGGGATGCTGACATGGGATTGGGCCCCTATGTCGGCTTCTTCGGGAGAGTGTGGCAGGCGGCAGGAGCCGCCATGTTAGGTATGCCACATAATGGGGGGCATGCCAACAGGGGGATTGGGCACCCCGATGTCAGGATTATGTGGCAGACGGCAGGAGCTGCTGCCATATGTATTTCAATGTTTCACCAAGAATGGCATGTAATGGAGACGTGTCAAATCCGCTGCTGCAATGATGAGTCCATCTCTCATTGCAGCAGCAGATTCCTTTCAAGCTGGTGGCGCTCTCTGAAACTGCTGTCATCGGCTGCATGCTCACTGGTTGGCGGCTGAGGGACACACCGACTAAAGCATCCCCTGGATTCGCCACAACACTGACACACCTTTGAAAGTGCTACTATCGCAACATGTTGCTTGCGCATGCGCACATAAAAAATTCAGCCATTATATTTAAATCAGTTAAAACTGCAGCTGAATCGTAAGTAATACCTGAAGCTAGCTGTATCCAATCCCTAAAAGTCTGTCTCAGCTGGTAAGCCTTCAACCCCCATTTAAAGGCCTCCATGGAGGACGCCTCCCTCTGTCCCCTTGGCAAAGTGTTAAACAGCACAGGGCCGGCAACCTCAAATGTGCAGTCCTCTGAGTACTTAATCTGAGCCCTTGGGACTGAAAGGAGACCCTCAGAGGAGGAGGAGGAGGAGGAGTGAAGGGGTTGTGAAGAACGGAGAGCAATCCGAAGATCCAACAAGTAGCCAGGGCTCAACCCATGTAGGGCTTTATAGGTTAGTAACCCAACCTCGAAGGTAACACGCCACTTCACAGGCAGCCAGTGCAGATCACACAGGACTGGGGTCATATGGCTAGACCTCAAAAGGCCAGTCAGCAACCTGGCCGCTGTGTTCTGCACCAGGAGCGTGGCTGCAGGAATCCCAGAACAGCGGGGCAAGCCAGCACCATGAGCTCTGTGGAACCAGCATTCTCCTTAACACTCCACCCGCCTTTGAAGCAAGCTAGCACAGGAGTGAGCCAGCACCAGAACCAACCAGCCAGTACCAGAGCGAGAAAACACCAGAACAAGTCAGCACCAGAGCAGGCCAATATCAGAACCAGGCACCACCATTGTGAGTAAGCAGGACAAGGGACAGCCCTCCAAAAGGGCATTGGTGAAAACCGGACCGTCGGAACTGGACCAGGCCAGATGAGTAAAAGCCAGACCGGCTGGACTGGGCACAAGCTATGCAAATGTTGCCAATGCAGCTTTTATTGAGTTGGTCTGGCCCGGTTCCAGCACTCTGGTTTTCTCAAGTCCCAGGCCAGGGTGAAAACCGAACTACTGGAACCGGACCAGATTGGTAAATGACAGACAGTCCCGTCCACCCAGACTGACAAAACTAGTGCAATCCGCACCCAGTTCAGCTTTGACCATTCAGGTCTGGTCCTATTCTGGTGGCCTGATTTTCAGCAAGTACCCTCCAAATGTGGAACAGCTGATGTGTATGACTTTCCACTGAGTCCCTCACGTGAAGGTCTCTTTTCTCAGGGACTGGGGCTAGTGACCTGAAAAACTTTACTCACGGTCCATATTCTGCACTGTGGACTTCATCATTTACAATAACCAGCTGTGGCCTCCTGTTTGTTTTTAGAAGCATCTTGCAGTTCTGACACTTTGCAGTCTCCACAAAATCATTTTACATGGACAAATATCTCTCAGCATTGCCAGAGAGTTTTCTTCCTGGACTGCAAGAAAGCTGACGCTGTCAGGCAGCCAGCTGTTGGGATATATTTCTCTGTTGCTGTGCTCTACGTTTGTTGCTCTCTCAAGCAGCTGTGTAGCTGGAGGCAGGTCCTACTCATCCAGACTCCGTTTGCAACCAAACAAAGCAGCCTTCTGCACAGGATGACATTGCCTCTGGGAACACAGACCCTTTGTGATGATGTCATCCCCAAGTCCGCCTTTTAAGCAGCAGTGTGTTGTGGGAGTGGGAGTTCTGACATTTTTCAGAGTTTATTTATTTGCTTTTGGTAACCAGGTAAGTGCACTAGGCAAAAATCCTGCCTATTTTCAGGCACGACCCGGGAGAGTACAATATAACAATATAACAAAGCAGCACTGACAAACAATCAGTTTCAGAAGGCTGGAGAACTGCCCGTGAAATACAAATGCAGAGGCAGCCACAGTAGATTATACACCACATGGATACCAGCAACAGTAGTGAGGTTATTGCAGCAAACAATTTTTACAGAAAGGAAGGTTGACAAATCATCAGGCCTAGCTGAGGGAGAAAAACAGGCAGGTAGGCACAGTTGTCCAAGTCTTAAACGTAAAGGAGAAGTGCATTGTTATTTTCTTGTAGAAGTCTTTTTTTTAAATGCTGGTTCCTGTTTTTTTATTGCTCCGTTATTACTAGCCTTTTAGTTAATTCAGAGTGTGTGTGCGTGTGTGTGTGTGTGTATTCTAATTTACAGACTGGAGAAAAGTACCATTTTAGAACTGTATAATGTAATTTACATCCTTTTCAACCATAGCATTCTGACAACAATGTAAGAGGTTAAGAACGACATAAACTACTTCATACAGTTCCAAAGCGATCCTTACCGCCAGTGTCTAGATCATAAACACCCAATGAGTGTCCTCTAAACGGACAGTAAGGCTAGAACAATATAACGTCATTTATTAAGAAATAACACACAACAAGGTATGCGGTAATAGAAAATTACCCCCCCCCCGTCCCAGGTGGGTTGTGAGGTACAAGGCATAGCAAAATGCCTTTATCAGAGAAGTGCTGTAATTTATGGCATTTTTAGGGTTACCAGATTTTTGGACACCAAAAAGAGGACACTTCCGGCTGCCAAGCAAATCAAATGTCAACATCCCCCTTCCCTAAGCAAATGCAGATGCCAAATCCACTGCCCCCAATCGGCTGTAAAAGCTCCCTTACCCAATGAGCCCTTCTGCCTGGCCATGAGTAGACAGGTTTAAAGCCTCACTTGCCTTCCAAGCTGATGAGAAAGCACCCCCTCAAAATCCTCAAACAGAAGTGAAATCCAACCTGTGTGCCGGGATGCACTGGGTCCCCGTGCCCTTGCCCACTAAGTGCACGTCGCTCAGACTACATATTCTTCGCCCCAATAATGTTGGGAAAAAAACTGAAAGCCAGAACAAATGGACCTAGGAAGTCAGTTGTGCCGGACCAGTGGCACTGAGGGTTGAGGCGCTGGATGCCACACCTTGCACCACGCCGGCGACCCAGGTTCAGGAACGGACTTGGGTCACTCGGGCATCCGCAGGTTTGAGGAAGGACTGAGCGTCCATAGATAGATCTCCTTCCTCAGGGAGGGGGGACAGTACAGTGTGCTGTCTGCCTGACACCCAGCGGAGGCTGGGTGTCAGCACGTGTGCGCCGTCAGAAGAGGAGGGCCCCATGCACAGGGTGTACAGCTGCCTCCATGGAGGCTGAGTCCAGCCATCTCCGCCCACTGCACGTATAGGGGGCCCGGGGAGTAAAGAGGCAGAAAATACTGGGGGCTGGCAGGCTCCGCGATGACCCGATGCACCACCACATAGGCGGGCCCCAAGTCTGGATTGTGCTCTGGGGTGGGGAGTAAAGCTGCCACTCCTCTCCCTGGCCCCGCCATGGAAGGTAATCCACAGGGGCACTCCGAGGCATGGCGGGGCCAGAGAATGTGTCCCTCCAAGGTAAAGCCAGAGCCGACTGCCAAGCTCCATGGCGAGGATAAAAAAGTAAAAAAAAGTCTGTTGCACTCAAATGTTGAAAACACACTGCCTTTATCCTGCTCTGACTCCAACCCGTGCAGTTCTGCTTTGCGGTCAGCAGCGTCCGTTCCTACATGCATGTTCCTGACATTCAATCCTGACCTGGGCTTGCATGCAATAATTTCTGCCATCTTTAATATGAAGAAAAAAAAACAAAAACTAACTGAACCAAATGACTTAAAAATCAGCTGCCAAAACCATACGGTGTGCCAGCCTGGAGAAGGAAACACCCTTGGACGAACGATTCCACTAATTCACACAATCCATGAAACAGTTTGTATACAATTTGCAACTACCTATGTTTACACGAATGAGGCTGCAGGAATATTTTGTCTGGATTTTTCCCAACAGGCTTACTTCACTGACTGACTAAAACTTGGCAGTGGGCAACTACCGCATTCTGCGCAACAGTTCCTTGTGTGGGTGAAAACTTAATGCTCATGTGCAAACAGCGAGGCTTGACCGTGCATGCGCTTTCAGTGTTCAATGGCACACGGGACTTGCAGAATGCGGCAGTTGCCAACTGCCAAGTTTTTCTAGTCTATCAGTGAAAAACCTGGACAAAATAGCACTTTCTAAAAAATCCATCCGGATGAAATTTTAAAGGTAGAAAAGAGGACATGTCTGGGTAAAACCGGACATCTGGTAACCCTAATTATCGCACAACCTGGAGCGTGTTATTGCGCTTATAAAATGGTTTGAAAAGATAACAAAACAAAAAAATCAAGAAAAAAATCAAGAAAACCCTGAACAGTGCAGTAATGTGAAATTAATGCGTGATCATGTGACCAATTTTTGATAACAGGACTGCTTGTTTGATCCAAGTCAGTTAATAAATGCTTTTCAACCACAGCGTTCTATAGTACGACACAGATGTTAGGAACACCCTCAAAGAGCACAGCCACTCATGATGCAATATTCTCCTCTCCTCCCACTGCATTTTGAGTAGTTAGACTGTGTTGCAGGTGTTCCCAAGTCCTGGAAAGATGCAATGGGAGTTGATCAAGGATTGTAAACAAACATGTTTTTGTGTGGTAACACCAGTATGGTGGGCAGTCTGTTTTGGGCTTTTAAATGAAAATAGGAAGCTGAATGAAACTACCAACCACATCAGCAATCTCTACAGAACGAGACCAATCATGTTTTCTGAAACTAGAGACGCTCTGAGGGCTATGGGAGTTGACGGTTCCCATTTAAGATCTTCGTTTCTAAATACTAGACCACAGTGACTCCCAAACTGAATTTGTAAGTGGCATCTAGAGACAGCTGTGTTTCGGAGGGCCTCCCCCAGTCATGGGAACTCATGGGGGGGGAGGTGGACCCTGCACATCCCCCCAGGCATGGGTAATCATGGGGGGAGGTGGACCCTGCACATCCCCCCAGGCATGGGTAGTCATGGGGGGGAGGTGGACCCTGCACATTCCCCTAGGCATGGGTAGTCATGGGGGGGGGTGGACCATGCCCATCAGCAATTTCTGCCCCCATCAGTTATGCACATAGACATGCTAGCACGTGCTGGAAACTTCACTGATCACAAGTTGTGTGACCCAGTGGCTTTAAAGAGGAAGGAAACATTGCAACATCCGCACTTCGTATTCGTATTCACTTACCCCGTTTGTTTTCTTTATATGTCTCTTTTGCTTATCTTCTGTCTCCCTGGCTTGTTTAACCAGCTCAGTATATTACCTACCCCAGTATAGTATATGGTTACCCCTTGTAGTGCACAGTTGCCAATGCATTATTCTCTATATAGTATAGGGTTACCCCTTGTAGTGCACAGTTGCCAATGCATTATTCTCTATATAGTATATAGTTATCCCTTGTAGTGCATGGCTGCTAATGCATTATTCTCTGTATAGTATTTAGTTACCCCTTGTAGTGCATTGGGAAGCACTGATGAAGTATTTCCCGTATGTCTCACATTGAAACTATTCTGCCAACATGCATCCTCTGAATGAATTTACAATAGGTCAAACTGGCAACATTTTTCCCACACTGGAGGAAGAAATATGGTTTCTCACCAGTGTGCAAGTTCTGGTGGTTCTGAAGCACTGATTTTTTTTTAATCATTTGTTTCCCCCCGAGGTGACCACAGGAAGGACACTCCACCCTACCCGACACCTGAGACCGTTCACCACTCCCTCGATACCCCCAAGCCCCATTTCCCCGATGGTGGGGCAGGAAGGAGCGAGGACCTTCCTCCTCCCCACCCAGGACACAATCCAGGCTGGGGTTATTTTGAGTGGTCCTGTGGCGGAGTGGGGCGCTGGTTGGCTGGCAGGGCTTCACAGAGCCTGCAGTCACCCTTTCTTTTTCCGCTTTTCGTCCCTCCCTCCTTCTCACAGCAGTGAATGCACACGCATGGAGGTGTACATGCACCATGTAGCCACGCTCTTGCCTCCCTTACTCCGATGCTGCCACCCAGCCTCCACCAGGAGGCACCTAAGGAGAGGGACAAAATTGCCCCCATTCCCGAGAGAGGAGCGCCATCATCAGACACTCAATCGTCTCCCTCCTCTGCTAACCCCTGGCAACCCGAGCTTGCTCCTGAGCCCAGGTCACTGGCTTGGCGCAAGGTGTGGCATCCAGTGCCTCAACCCTCAGCTCCACCAGGCCAGCCAGGTTGGATACATTGTTAAACTTTCTCCCACAGTCAGTACATTGGTAAGGTTCCTCGCCTGTATGAATTTTTGCCCTTGCCACATTCAGTACACCTAAAAGTCTTTTCACCAGTGTGAAACAGCTGGTGCCGTTTCAGGTTGGATGTGGTGTTAATCTCTCTCCCACAGTCAGTAAATTGGTAAGGTGAGTCACCTGCATGAATTTCTTGGTGCACATTCATGTGCACAGGTTTTCTGAAGGACTGTCCGCACACTGGGCACTGAAACAGGTTGTCATCTGTATAACCCACCTGATGGCTCAAGAAAGAGTTCAGGCTGTGGAAACAGTTTGGGCAGAACAGAGCTGCACCAGCGTGAGAGGAGGTGCTCAGTTACAACAGTATTACAGAGAAAAGCAGAAGTCACAGCACTCACCACTATGCACAGAAAGTTCAAACGGAGACTTCAGAAAGCTTTTTCAGCTTAACAGCTCTCCATTTTAATGTTGCCAACAGGTACACTGACCCTCCTGGCTGTGGAAACACTTCCTGCATTCTGTACAGTGGTACAGCTTGCTCCCTGCATGGAGCCGTTGGTGTTTAATGAGGACATAAGTGTAATTATAAGTCTAATTAATTATTCAAGAGCTAAACTAGCTCAGTGATTGGCTGCCGTGCCAGTCTGAAATCACTTAGAAATGCCCGGCATGGCAGTCACATGGCCTGTTGCACATTCTTGCTGAATCATTTTGAATGTCAGAATTGTCCTAAATAAAATGAAAATAAAATCTAGCAGAGGCAGATTAACCCCCACACAACTGCATTGGTACCAACGAGAGCACATCAGCTCCTCATGTTACCACACATAACTGGCAGGACGCAGCAGTCTTGCCTCACGCCACCACAGAAAAACAAAAAATAGAAAAACCTATAAAAAAAAAGCAGTTGTCATTATTGCGATTAGATTTATAATTGCAATAATGACCTCACAGCCAGTCATTTTGTGGGGATTAACGACCAGTCAGTGGGGGTGGCCCGAGGCACACCCCAGGCCGGTCATTAATCCCAGAACGTAATTGGCTGTTTGGTCATTATTACTTAAGTGAACCTTTTCCCACAGTCTGAACATTTGAAAGGTCACTCCCCAATGTGACCCATGTAGCACCCTTGAAGCTCAAATAAGCTGCTGAAACATTTCCAACATTTGGTACCTTGATAAGGTTTATCTCCTGCATGACTTCGCTGATGCCTGTGATGGTCGGAGGCATGCATGACGATCTTCTCACAGTCAGAACACTTATAAGGCCCTTCTCTAGTGGGAACTCTCTGATTCATATAGAGCCCAAAGCCTGCATGATGGTTTTTCCCCACTGAGGGCATTGGTAGGACCTTTCTTTCTTTTTTTTTATGTCATACTTTCTACTCCCACAGCTTGGTCTGCAATCCTCCAGCCGCCAACCTCCTGCACCCCCACCGAACCCCTGTCAGGCACATGCTACTCGGGCTAGCACGCAGTACCCGTGGGGGGGGGGCCCCCTACCTCTGCCACCGGGTCTGGATCCAATACTCGAGGGCGAATCCTCTGGGTCTGTGGACGCAGAGGCATGGCCATTAAGTCGCAATGACCGACCACCTTTTTCCTCCATTTGCTCCTCTCTGGAGTACGGATGTGCAGTGACATCAAGGCACCGTATGCCAGTGTCCGCTGTACTCCATCCCCTAGATGCACCGCACCTGCATTGCCCCCAAACCACCATCGGGGGCCGCCACAGAGTGGTGCAAGCCCTGAACTCTCCCCAGGGAGAGAACAGCAGTCAATCAGATGCTCAATCCTCTCCCTCCCCGACTGACTCCCAATGACCCGGGCTTGTTCCCGAACCTGGGTTGCCGGCATGGCGCGAGGTGTGGCATCCAGTACCTCAACCCTCAGTGCCACTGGGTCTGGTAGGGCCTTTCTCCTGTGTGACTCAAGTGTCTATGAACGTCAGATGACCGAGCAAAAGTCTTGCCACATTCATTACACCAGTAAAGCCTCTCACCTGTGTACATACGCCGGTGCCTTTGACAGTCCAAGGACTGAGTGAAACTCTTCCAATTATATGTACACTTGAAGGCCACTTCTCTGTGCGAGTCTTCTGGTGGCACTTGAACATTTTCAACACCTTGAAGACTTTACCACAAACGTCACACTTGAACATCATGTCTGCTGCCAGAGAGATCGTATTTACTTTCTGCAAGCCCGTGGCCTTTTTGGAATGCACCATTTTACCGTAACACTCTGTGTGAATTTTAAAGACATCTGTCTATAAAGAAAAGAAAAGAAATGCAAAATAATTTTGATAAAATTACAAAAGCAGGAAAAGACCACAACAGAAAAACTGGTGTACAACAAAGGTCTTTGCTAAATTTTGCTCCCCTGGTGTTGGCCCAGTAGCACTGCATTGACACGTAGGAGACCAGGGTTTGTGTGTAGGTCCCAGAATGCCAAGCTAAGGCTGGCTATCAGTCGGGTGTGCTGTAGGCCATCTGGCATTTCTGGGTAACCAAGAAGCAGTGTTGGTGTTGACTATGAGAGCAGCCCCTAGCACACATTCCTGACTGGAAGAAAGATGCTGTTGAGATGGCCCCGTAGTTTGCTTTGGGGGCAGGGAATAAACATTAAGAAAAAACACAAGGATGTTCCCATTTTCATTCTGTTTCCTATGTAGCTTTTTCTGTCCCAGTTATGGTTGCCAAGGATATACCCGGTTTACAGGAATATTCCCTTGTCAGGCTTGTTAGACTCTGTCCTGCCCCTGGGCCTAAGTCTAGCCCAATGCCCACCCCACCCCCGTTCTGACTTCCATGGCAGGAGCACCACGGGAGGGCCACCCTACCCCCCCAGTGGAAATCCACTATGTTGACTATAATCCAGTGCTGGCTGGCACCAGGACCCAGGGGAGTCCCTGGAGCCTAGGAAGTAATATGTTTTCTTCTCCCTGGTGCTTCCCTTCTCCCCAGGTGTGGGTGTAGCCTATGGGGTGGCCTCCACTGCACCATGCAATGACATCATGTCATTTAGTGTGTAACCACCCCTTCCCTTCTACCTGCACAACCACCCGCAAGTGGTACTGCCTACGGGATATAGGTTGGCGCCTGGGTTCATGGTTTTAATTGGCTTGGCAAGTGGCGCGGTGGCTCCACCTATGGGGATCCTTATAGCAGCCTGCTGCCAGGGTGCTTCCCCACAGGTAATGAAATACAGCCCCCTCCCTTGGTAATAAAAAGTACAGTATACAGTCCCTTCCCCACTTATCACTCTAAGCATGAAATATCACAGTACTCAATAATACAATGGCTGCAACAGTTTCCAGAAAAATAAACAACAGGGGTTTATTTTGGGGGTGGATAAAGAGGTATGGGGTAGTAGAAGCAAACGGGAATAAAAGCATTCAATAACACAACTCTACACTCTTTGAAACTAAAGCAGGATAACAAACACATGGGCATGCCGAATAAGCAGTACTTTGTATTCCAGAATCACCAGCCCTAGATCCACTCCCCCCACTGGTGCACCAGTTAACCCCACAGTCCCTGTGAGAGCTCTCTATTTGGTGTGCACACAATGAGCAGTTGCAGGCCTGTGATGTGGAAACGCAGGGTGCAGCACAGGTTAAATGGTGAGGTGCTACAGTGCAAAGTACCAACCACACCGGGGGTGCAGTGAAAACAGTTTTATTCCTGGCTGTACTTGTTGCTAAGGGCATTGCTAAGGTTGTGCAGGAATCCCAGCTGTAACGTTAACTAGCTAGCTAGCTGAACAGTTAGAAAAATATTTGCTTGGGTAAAACCCAGTACTCACGTCACGACCTTTGGTGAAAAGATGTAGGCTGTTGGGGGATGTCTCCCCTTTGCAGGCAACTTGGAAGAACAGGCAGGAAAGACGTGGATGCAGGCGATGATCTTCTTCACCCCACTGAGGGACTTGTCTTCACCCACCTTGGATGTAGGTAGGCAGTCTTCACCCCACAGAGGGACTTGTCTTCACCCATCTTGGCTGTAGGTAGGCAGTCTTCACCCCACAAGGGGACTTTTCTTCACCCACCTTGGCTGTAGGTAGGCAGCAGCAGATCAAGCAAGCAGGCAGGACCCCGGAGCATAGGTCCTAACAGAAAACTCAGTCTCTTTTTTTGTCAGGAAAATAAGGCAGTAGCTTTTGTTACATCAATCTCTACAGCAGAAAAATACTTTCCTTCAGCAGGATCTGATATTTGTGGGCACCAAATATCCCAGTTCTTACACATGAGGCAAATCCTCTATCTCTGGTATTCACCAGGGTTGTAGTAGGGAAAGTCAACAGTTGTTAGTCTGGGCAGAAGGCACAAACTGCAGGATTTTCTCTCTGACAGCAGCAGGAGCAGTCAAAAAATACTCTTTCTCCCTCAAACTCTCACAGGAAAGCCACACTAGCAAACTGTAAAACTCAGAATCTTCATGTTTGAAACTCAGCTTCTCATTGGTCTTTATAGCTCACGTGCTTTATGTCCTGGTTGGAGGTACTGCAGCTACCAATAGGATTCCTCTCTGTCCTCAAGTAACCTCGGCAAAGATGGCCGCCCTTGTACAGTTCTCACAAGTTCAGTCTCTACTCTAAAGTGTAAAATATTATTGGCACAGAGTTGGCAGCCTCTGACTGCATGGCTAGCACCCTCCTGGTCCCTACTGAGGGTTGTTAGGTCCAGGGGCACTTTTGGGGGACAGGAGCTGAGTCGCTAGCTCCATTTTGTGGGCTCCCCAGGAGGAGCTGTGTAGCAAAACCGGCAGTCCTGGCACAAAGCATTATGGGACATGTAGTCCCTTACAGGCACCATGTTGTCCCTTACTCCCCAACCCACTGGAGGCAGAGCAGAGGCAGGGTTGGGGAGTTATCTAAAAGTTGATTGTAATTGTTTTTTTGTTCCCCCCAGCCCTTTTGGCAGTCCAGTGGGTCTGGGTAGATGAATCCCCTCACACGGCGCTTCTGCCACTTCTGATAGGCACTTGAGGTGCCAGAACAACTGTGCAGCCTGTGTCCAGGCTCCCTGCCCCGCTGTGCAGCAATTTGAGGGGGTGGGAAGCAATCTGTGCTGTGCGGCTCACTGGCTGCTCTTCTACAGTGCATGCGGCGCCGTAAAGTCCATGTGCATTCCCTGGCCCTGGCGGCAGTCCAGAATGGGGCTGGGGGAGCGAGGAGGCTAGCAGCTTATATGACACACTGGAAGAGGTGCAAGAGGCGCCGGAACAAAGTTGAAGTGCTCCCCGACCCAGCTGCAGTCCAAGAGCAGGCCGGGGAAGCAAAGTAGTGAGCGGCTGCAGGAGGCAGGAGCCATCGGGAGGTGGTAGGAGGTAAACTCCCGACTTGGGAGGGGGGTTCCAAATGTTTAACATAATTGTTTCATGTTTTTCCTCCTCAATTGCAGGAATAAAGTTCCAGAATCACTTACACAGATCAGGTCACTGGCAGATCCAATCCTGCTCGATGGACCGGGTTAAATCAGAGTTGAGTTACAAACTACTCTTGATCTCCAGAGTCACTGCTTGTTTTAATGTCACTCGGCTCTACTTGATCCTGTGCAATGTATGAATTGTAGCTTATTGTTTTCTATATGGACTTGTCCTTCTTTGTACTCTCCCGGGTCGTACCTGAAAATAGGCAATTGTTTGTCTAGTGTGCTTACCTGGTCAACAAAAGCTAATAAATAAATAAATAAATAAATAAGGCAGGCTGGTCTAAGGTGGTTGGGGGGGTGTCCTGATGTGACACACAGCTGGCCCTGCCATTCCTAATTCCCAGCCCCCCACATCACCCCTACCCCCCAGCCTGGTATCCTTACCCCTTTCCCATCTTTTACCACTCATCTCAACCTTTTCCCACCCAAATGCGGAACATAAGAAACAAATTACTCACCGCAGTAATCTTCTTTCTTCCATGGGGTCCTTTAGCATCAGTAACTTTTTGCACTTAGCTGGCTAGGTGCAACTGCCCTGGAGGTGTGCCTTTAAGAGATTTTTTAAAGAGTGTAGGGCTAGCCAATCAAAAAACAGGAGGGGGTATGAACTGAGTGAAAGCTGTTGACTGCTTTAGAATTTTTTTAAAGGAAAAACGAGGGCAAATGCCCCGAAAAAGAATTGACAGGATTCAAAAAACATGCAAATGTCCAAAAGTGGAAATAGAAACAGCAACACGAGGTAAAAACTCATAACAAATGCCAAATTTGGTAAAAGGTGACGTAAGAGCCCTTCTCCAACAGGTGAACCAGGGAGGAAGGGTGGGAGCTTACTGATGCTCAAGAACCCCATGGAAGAAAGAAGATTACTGTGGTGAGTAATTTCTTCTTCTTACCCCAAGAATCCTTTAGCATCAGTAACTTTTTGCAGACTACCAAGCAGTACCAAGTGGGAGGCAGGCAGAGAACCTACTTAGGAAAGAGGCTCTGCAGAACTGCCCTGCCAAATTTGGCATCAGATCTGGTCTGCACATCCAAACTGTAGTGTTTCACAAAGGTGTGCACAGATTTCCAGGTAGCTGCTTTGCAGACATCCAGTAGGGGACTGTCCCTTGCTGCTGCAAGCGAGGCTGCAGTGCCCCTGGTGGAGTGGGCCCTGAGCCCCACTGGAGGTTGTTGACCAGCTTTCTCATAGCAGAATCTAAAACAAGAGACCAACTAATGAGAAATAGTTCTCTTGGTAGCTGGTCTTCCTCTGCCTACATCCCCGTAGGTGAGGAACAACTGAGTGGAAGAGTCTCTGGACTGTCTAGTATGCTCTAGGTAGTGAAAGATGGCTCTTTTGACATCCAAGCAGTGGAGCTTTTGCTTGCCAGGAGTTGATGGCTCAGTAAAGAAGACAGGGACAGTAATGGATTGGTTCAAGTGAAACTCTGAAACCACCTTTGGCAGAAATTTCCTATTTGTCCTGAGCTCAACTTTATCATTGTGGGGGATGATGTAATTCGGCTCAGTGCACAGGGCCTGTAGCTCTGAAATCCTCCTGGCAGATGTAATGGCTACCAGGAAGATGGTCTTCCAAGTTACAAACTTGATGTGGGCCGTGGACATAGGCTTAAAAGGTGGATTCATGACCCCATCCATGCAAAGGTTCAGGCTCCAAGGAGGAACAGGCTCCCTGGTTGGAGGCTGGAGGTGCAAGAGGCCTTTGAAAAACTGTTTAAAAATGTCATGGGGAAAAACTGATTTCTTCTTTCCCACCAAAAGGTAGGCTGAAATTGCTGCCAAGTGTAGCTTGAGTGAAGATGGTTTCAAGCCTGATGCCTGTAGGTGTACCAGGTAGTCTAGCAGCTGAGGGTCTGAAGCTGATAGAGGTTCGACCTTTTCGCTTCTGCACCAGAGGGAAAACCTTTTCCATTTTGCTGCATAAGTCTTCTTAGTGTTCGTTTTTTTTAGCCGTCCTCAGTATCTTAAGGATCTGTTCAGAATACTGTGTGGATGGAAACTCTAACTCCTCAAGAATCAGGCTTTGAGGTGAAGAGAGTGTACGTCTGGGTACTGCACTCCTGTCTGAGGAAGGGTCAGCAGGGAGCAAGTTGGAGGCAGGCGAATGGGCCTGTTGCAGGACATTGAGAGAAGGAGAGGGTACCAGGCTTGCCTGGGCCAGTCCGGAGCAACTAAGATCATCGATGCAGACTACTATCTGAGTTTCAACAAAACCCTGAATATCAGGGGAAAGGGAGGAAATGTGTATAGGAACCTCCCTGACCAGTCCAGGATCAGGGCATCTAGAGGAACTGTTCCTGGAACTGGGGGCCTGCAACAGTACTGAAGAAGCTGAAAATTGAGAGGAGAGGCAAACAGATCCATGACTGGTGTGCTCCACTGCATGAACACTGTGGCTAGTACTTGCTTGTTCCGTGTCCATTCGCTCTGACCTTGACTGATGCGGCTTAGAGCATCTGCCAGAGTACTGAGTTTGCCTGGGAGGTGAATAGCTGAGAGTCCGACTCCCAGGGAGAATGCTAGAGACCAGAGCTTCAGAGCTTCCAAATAGAGTATTCCTGATCTGGTACCACCCTGCTTGTTTATGTAGAACATTGCAGTGGTGCTGTCCGTTCAAATTTGAACCACCTGTCCTTCTATGCTGGGAGCAAAAGCTTTGAGAGCTAGTAAGACTGCTCTGAGTTCTAAAAGATTTATGTGCAACTGTGACTCTTCGGGAGTCCAGTTGCTGCTTACTGAGGCCCTGTCTAGATGAGCTCCCCAGCCCAACAGGGAGGCATCTGTGGTGATCACCTTTGTGGGAAGAGGAACTTGAAATGGAACCCCTGCCTGCAAATTTGCAGAGCCCTTCCACCACAGCAAATTTTGGAGGAATTGCTCCGACACCGGTATTAACTTTGAAAATTTGTTGCTTCTCTGAGACCAGCGAGCTCTGAGGTAGGCTTGCAGGAGTCCCATCCTGTACCTGACCCCTGGGACTGCTGCAGTCATAGAGGCCATATGTCCCAAAAGTTTTAGGAAATGTCTGGCTGGTCTTGGCTGTCCCTGGGTGAAAGAATCTGCCACAGAAAGGAAACTCTGAATTCTTTTATATCCCTTCTGAGTGTCCAGCTGGGCCCCTATGAAGGTGAGCAGCTGGGTGGGTTCCTGGTGAGACTTCGTGAGATTTACCAGGAAACCTAGAGACGCCAGAGTGCGTTCTGTGAGGGAAAGAGATTCCTTGACCTGGCAAGGAGACTTTCCCACTATGAGCCAGTCATCCAGATAGGGGTAGCGAGCGACTCCCAGTCTCCTGAGATGTGCTGCTACCACTGCAAGACACTTGGTAAAGACTCTTGGGGTTGAGGACAGACCGAAGGGCATTGTGGTGAACTGATAGTGACCCAAAGGAAGTTTAAACCTGAGAAACTTCCTGTGAGATCTCCTTATGGGTATGTGGGAAGTAGGCGTCCTTTAAGTCGAGGGAGGGTAGCCAGTCGCCCTGCTGTAAGGACTGTATGACCAGTGAGAGAGTGACCATTTTGAATTTGGGTTTTTTCAGAAGTTTGTTTAAATATCTGAGATCTAAGAGAGGTCGCTACTCCCCAGTTTTCTTTTGTGTCAGAAAATACCTGGAGTAGAGGCCCTTGCCCTTCTCGTGGGTGGGGACCCTCTCCGCTGCCCATAAAGCCAGAAGGTTTTGTACCTCCATTTCCAACAGCGGTATCTGTGTTGGGGACAGAGGTCTTGACATCTGGGTATGCTTGAGGTCTGGCAGCTCTTGAACTGTAATGACAGACCCTTCTCCACTATCTCCAGCACCCACCTGTCTGACGTGATGAGAGACCAGTGCTGAAGGTACTGAGAGAGTCTGCCTCCAACCGGAAATGGGGAGGCGACCTGGACACTCACATCAGGACTTAGACTGAGAGGCAGGTGGCTGGGTAGAGGTGGATCTTCTTTGGCCCCTTCTGCCCCTGCCTCTGAAAGACCCCCTGTACTGGCTAAAGTCAGATTGGGGATAGGGACTGTAAGGCCTGGGAAAAAAACTTCTGCCCCTACCGCCCCTGGGACAGGATCTCTGAGGGGTGGCGGGTTTAGGCTTGGATGAGTGGCTCTGCCAGGAGGCCTTGTACTCATTGACTTTTTTTCATGTAGTCAGTGGTTCTGTAATCAAACAACATATTTTGATCACAGGGAAAATCCATGACCTTGCTATGAGTGTCTGTGGTCAGACTGGTTGTTCTAAGCCAGGCGAAGCATCTCAGAGAGATGGCGTGGGCCATCGCCCTAGAGGCTGCATCACTGTTGTCATCTGCCATGTGGAATTGGTACATAGTAGCTTCCAGTGCAGATTTTGACGTATCTACCAGCTCCTGTACCATAGAATCTGATCCGTTACGGGCTATAGCCTGGACAGATTTCTAAAGGGCTTTCTGATATTTGGCTGCGAATGCCATGTAAGAAGAAAGCCTGAGAAACAGGGAAGCTGTGGCATACATTTTCTTTGCTATAAAGTTAATTTTCTTGGAATCCTTGTCAGGGGGAGAGGGCAACAAGGAGACACCAGCTTTCTCACAAGCTGTCTGCTGCACTATACTCTCGTGGCTAGGGTGTGCTGACAGGAACTCGGTACCATTTTTAGACAATTTATATTTTCTCTCAAGCCACTTATCAACCCCTAGCACTGAAGTGGGGTGTTGAAGTACCTGCATGGTATTTTTTCTAAATGCATTATAGATAGGGACGACCAGGGTCTTTGAAGATGAAAGACCCTTCATCTCCCTATAATCTTCGTCTTCATCGACATCCTGGTTGGGCTCCTGTGTAGGGAGGTCCAGGGTATCCAGCATATTTTGTATAAATGAAAACATAGAAGAAGGATTCTTGTGGTCACCCGGGGGATCCCCAAGGCGAGGGTCCGGGGACTCCTGGGACTCAAAGGCCCTCAAAATCCATATCGGGGCATCATAGAATTGATCATCATCTGCGTCACCCTCACAGTCTACAGAACAGAGAACTGCAGAAGAGTGCTTGCCAGCCCCAGTAAAGAGAAGACCCATCTTTTGAAGGGTCTGAAACAGTTGCCATGCTTTTTCTATATCTTGCACTGACGGAAGAACCTGTGCAATTTGTAAGTGCTTTGTTCTTTCTGAATGCTTTAAGCTTTAAGCAGCCTGTTGTCTCACTATTGGCTTTCCCAGGAGCAACGGGAGCATATCTGTCTTGACAGAGTTTCTTTTCAGCCACTTCATCAGAGGCTTGATCAAGCTTCCTTTTTTCGTCACTCTTATTAATTTTCAGTTTGTGAGGAACTTCATCTTTGTAAGCTTTATTTTTTGGCTGGGATCTGGAGGGTTCCTCAGCACCTCTGCTTTTGGTATTAGTATTTTTGAATGGCCCCTCGTCGGAAACCTTTGATTTATCCTCAGCCATAATTATCAAAGGTTTGTCTGCAATGTTTGCCAATTTAAGCAAAGCAAACCATTTCTAGACTTATGAACTGAGTGCAGATTTCTGTGAAAATGCCACTGGCCAGTCCTGCCCCAGTTATTAAACTCTGTCTGATACCAGTGCCTTTTTTTGGTTGTAAAACTGGGATCTATACCAGTGCCAATCTTAATAGAAAACCAATAATACTCAACTGCGCACAGATGGGTGCTGGACCCTTACGGACAGTCCTGACACAGATGATACCAAGGTCCAGTAATATAACAAAAAAGGTTTCCTCGTAATTGCCAATCTAGAGAGAAACCCCCCAGGCACTGTTTAAATTTGAAATCTACTGCAAGTGCCTCGTGGTAAACCCCGCAAGGTCTGAGGTAAAAAACAAGGCAACTATCCCCAATTCGATGGTTCCCACAAGAAATTAATCAAAAATGAAGGAAACCATCAAAAATAAACCCCCGCGATAAAATGAGGCTTTAAAGTAAATAGTCGCGGTAAAAATAAAGTCTAAATAGCGCAGTTGCGCTAAAAATAAAAATTTTGCGACGCGCTAATGAAAAGGTAAAAGTTGTCACTCAGCACACTAAAGGAAAGGATTTATGAGGAAAACTTTACCCAGATAAGCACTAGGAGGCTGTCAACAAGGAAAGTTGGGAGACACCTCAGAGGCAATCTGCTCAGTCCAGCGGAGAAATAAATTCTGAAGCAGTCAACAGCTTTCTCTCAGTTCACACCCCCTCCTGTCTTTTGATTGGCTAGCCCTACACTCTTTAAAAAATCTCTTAAAGGCACACCTCCAGGGCAATTGCACCTAGCCAGCTAAGTGCAAAATGTTACTGATGCTAAATGACTTCTGGGGTAAGAATGTAGGGAAAAAAGGCAAGATGAGGGACACATCAGCACAACATGGAAATAAGCTCAAAACACAGTGGAAGGTGGTCTTATATTTTTCAATTTCTTGCTGAGGAAAAGGGATTAATGTTAAATATGAATATAAAAGGCCTTAAAATCTTAAAGAGTACAATGAGCGGCAGCCTAACCTCATGTAGAATACCGGACGTCTGATGGTAAAATAAAGCCCAGGTCTCCCTATTTCATGGAGTAGTTGGTCATTTGTGACTTCTCTTCTCTTCTCTTCTCCTGGCACCATTCCAATTCCCCAAAGATCTTCAGAATCAGAGAACAAACATTTTTTTCTTATTTCTACTGTCCTGTATGCAAGCACATAAATAAATGCCCTGTGAAAATATCTGTGTTTTTAGTGCTCAAAACGAGGAGCTCCCCTTATTTTGAGTGGAATTATTTATTAATTTTATTAACTGGGTTGGCCCACTGAGACAAAATTGGCCCTTTTTCAGAGCGACATAGAATTAATTACGTGTAAGAAGCAGGCAGAGCAGTACATTGCCAAAATACATTGTCAGATCAAGTCAGATGTGACATAGACAAAATACACAAACAGTGAACAATAAATTTTGCCATAAATGGAATATTTGTATTTATTTATTTATTTTTATTTATTTCAATCTAGGATTAGAAAATACCTTTGAGCACAGTAGAGCTCATTTACAAAAGTTACACGTCAATAATGGGGAGGGGGTTACAAAACAGACAGAGCATAAAGCACAATAACATGAACAGATAATATCAGATACAGTGAACAGTAGAACAGCACAATACATAGTAAACATAAGTGATTGCAATTAGATACATAGTTGGCATTCTAGGACTTTATAGGCAAAAATGTGGGTGGGTAATCCCATTTGGAAATCAGGAAGGGTGAATCAGGGAATGAAGAGTAGCAGCAGGACAGAGAACAAGTGGGGGGGTTGGGAATGCAGCCGGGCGTCATTGTCAAGCATGTTGAGCGAGGCAGGAAGGGGTAGAACGGGTGGGAACGGGGGCAGGCACAGAAGGAGAAGGTGACAGGAGGGAGGGGATGGTGAGGTGTGTGTGGGGAGGGAGGGAAGAGGGGAGGGGGGAAAAGGTGTGGAAAAGGGTCAGTCAGGGGTCATAGTGGTGAGTTAGTGGGACAGAGTAGGAGGGTCAGGACCAGGGAAGAAAGTGAGCAGGACCACACAGGAACTCAGTTCCTGTACCTTTTTTGCAGCAGGAACAGAGTTCCTGTACTTCTTTCTACTGGTATTTGAAATGAAATTCTTACAACAGTAACGTAAGGGTAATTTCTTGGCCTATGACCTGAGATCAGTGGATTCCATCACGAAATTTGACTTACTGAAGAACAATTTAATTTGTTTCAGAAATACTTTGGTATCTTTTATTGGGTACACCAATATCTATACAGATGTGTCTGGATTGAAAAAAATATAGAAACATAGATGTCAACAGCAGAAAAAGGTCCAACTGCCACTCAAGTCCCAAGAGTTATCCTTCAGAGCAAGGATCTTAATTCTGCTTTTCATTTGTGCCAAAGTTTGAGCTCCTGTAATTCTTGTTCACCACTTGCACCAATGGTCAGGACGTGACAGGTAGAGGGGAGGGTGAGAGAGGTGATTGAGCAGGGGAGAAAGGATGCAGCCAGGGGCCTTGTCAAGGAGGCTGGAGAATGCTGGGTGCCAAATGAGGTGCAAGTCGCATGACTAATTAAAGCAGGTACACTCACTTTCCTTTGAGATGTGCAGATGCAGGAGACGCTTGAACTGGGTAAGTTGAGGTATGCTAGTCAGTTCACAGCTCAGGCCATTCATCCAGTTAGGAGCTCTGTAAGGGAAGGATCGCTGGCATTGGGTAGTCTGAACCCTAGGAACGTGAAAGAGTTCAGAGACAAAGGACCGGGTATGACGTGACTTTTGAGGCTTTGATAGAAGACTGGTGATGCCCGTTGGCAGGGTTCCAAGCAACACTTGCTTGGCAAGTATACATGAGTGGTACTTGATGCGGTCTTGTAGTTTGAGCCACCCGGTTGGGGCGAATAGATCACAAGTTTGGGTGAGGTAGCCGGCACCAGTGATGAGTCTTCCGGCTTTATTTAGGACAGTATTTAGTCTTTTGAGAGATGTAGCTGTGGCAGCTCCATATATAACCAAGCCGTAGTCAATAACAGATAGTACCAAGCTATGGATTGCTAGTTTCAGTGCTTCTGGGGTCAGACTTCATCTGTGTCTGTAGAGCAGTCCTAGTTTAACATTTACGTTCTCAGCAACAATATCAATGTGTGGCTCGTAGTTAAGGTGGCAGTCCAGGGTTACTCCAAGGTATTTCAAGTGCTGGATTTGTTCAATGGGGGCTCCTTGGTTATTTTTAACTGTGAGGGCATGTCACTTGTGTTTGTGGTGGGAGGATGAGAACAGCATCAGTTTTGTTTTTTTGTAGTTTAGAACTAGCTTGTGGGATTGGAGCCATTTTTCAATGTCAAGGAACCCATGTTGTAGGTTATGTTCAAGCACGGTGGGATCTGGGTGACTTGCAAAGATGACAGCATCATCTGTGTAAAGGAGAGTCCTCAAATGACAGGCCTTTGGTAGGTTGTTTAGGAAGATACTAAACAGAAGGGGTCCCAGGATGGACCCTTGAGATGTGTCTGATCTGAAAGAGCGCAGTTCCGAGATGGAATTTGAAATCTTCACCCTCTGTGACCTGTTGGTAAGGTAGCTGCCAAACCATTTTAGTGCGCTAGGTGAGAGACCAGTCTTTGCGAGTTGGTCAAGGAGGAGTCTGTGATTCACGGTGTCAAAGGCCTTAGTAAGGTCTATGAACACCGCTCCTACCAGACTGCTATTGTCGACGGACTGTTGGATGAAGCAAGTGAATTCTAGAAGTACCAAATATGTGACACAGTGTTAATAACAATTTTTGACTACACGTGGTTGGGAAACATGATCCACGGTAGGAAAGCAATGAAGAGCATAGAGGCATAGAGGCTGTGCTCCAGTAGTACAACTGTAAGTCCTGTCTTAAATCCACCAATAGTAGAGCAGTCTGAAGGGCAGAAGGCAGAATATTCCAGATATACCAGTTGCTTTTATGTAGATTCGCCATAATTTGATGGCACTTATTTTACTGTATTGTTATTCTAATTTAACTTATGCAGTGTCCCCTGTAACTCTGGTGCTATTTCTGTCACTGTTGTAAGTTAATCCTGTATTGACTGTTCATCAGCTATACAGGACTTCCTATTTCATCTAAATGTTGTACAGTATTTTCGTTTACTGTCATTTATCACTGTGCTGTACCCTCCCAGGTCGTGCCTGATAATAGGCATTTCTATGTTTAGTGTACCCTACCTGGTTATCAAAAACAGATAAATAAATAATATATGGTGCTGAGGTGGTTATTCCAGATATACGGTGCCGAAGTGGCCAAGGACCTCTTTCGCACACATGCTCTAACTCTAGGTACCTCCAGCATTATATACTGCTGAAGGATCACAGGACCCTCCTTGAGGATTTAATTTTTACAATGTTGCATAGGCTAAGGGGAGGAGAGGGGCCCATTACGAGATTAAAGACTTGGAAGCTTTGAAGACATCCACAGGGCTCACAGACACAAGCTGACATTTTTCCTATAACTCCATGGTGATTTTCCAGTGTCTTCCCATTATTTACATTATTTTCTGCTGCATCTGAATTGCTGGTTTTGCTGTAAAGGGGATTTCACAGAGGCAGAGAGACCCATAGCTCTAGGTATTAAAAAATCATAGCACTTTCCTTCAAAAATCATAGCAAAGGGCCAGAATGTGTAGCAGTTTCTTATTTTAAACAATATTATGTTGTTATAATGCTAGCTCATTTAAGTTTTGTTTGCTGTTTGTCGTTTCAATTTAATCATTGATGTATCATCAGACGACAATAATGAATGTAATGTTATCCGTTTCTCTTTGTCATCACTGATAATGACTGTACCTGACTGTATACTGTTCAAATGTTTGTTCTCACCTCATGCTGCCCTCATGAAATACTCTTTAAAGTTGACTCTGGTCTCCCCTGTCTGTACTCTCACGGGTGGTACATAGATACATAGATACATAGATACATAGATACATAGACAGTGTCGGCAGATAAGGGCCTATGGCCCACCTAGTCTGCCCATTTGAGCTTGTAAGTTCAGTTTGTTTTCCTAGAAGTCTGTTTCCCCTTACCCCTGCCCTCTAGAATTCCTTTATGTCTATCCCATGCATTCTTAAATCCCGTGATTGTTTCAGCCCCCACCACTTCCTCTGGCAGGGTGTTCCACTTGTCCACCACCCGTTCTGTGAAGAAATTCTTTCTCATGTTTCCTCTGAATCGCTCCTCCTCCAACTTCATCCCATGCCTCTAGTCCTGAAACATCTTTTTCGCTAAAAATAGTGTTTTCCTGCACCCTGTTCCTCCCTGTAAGATACTTGTATGTCTCTATCATATCCCCTCTCCTCCTCTCCTCCAGGGAGTACATGTTCAGTTCCTTCAACCTGTCTTCATAGGACTTGTGATGCAACCCATGCACCATCTTTGTTGCCCTCCTCTGAACCTTCTCTACCCTATGTCCTTACGTAGGTATGGTCTCCAGAACTGTACACTGTACTCCAGGTGGGCCTCACTAGTGTCTTGTATAGCGGAATTATGACCTCCCTTTTTCCTGCTGGTGATGCCCCTATACATCCCAGCATCCTATTTGCTTTACCTGATGCCTTGTCACACTGTTTCCTACCTTGAGGTCATCAGAGATGACAACCCCAAGATCCCTTTCCTGGTTGGTGCATACTATATCCTCACCCCCCAACTGATATATTGTGCCAGGGTTTTGTGCCCCATATGCCATTATCTTGCACTTCTTGCATTGAATTTCAACTGCCAAACCCTTGACCATTCTTCCAAGTTTCTGCAGGTCCTTCTCATTCTGTCTACACCCTCTGGTGTATCTACTCTGTTACAGAGCTTTGTGTCATCAGCCGAACAGTGAAATTCTGCCTTCTAGATCCTGTGCAATGTCACTGATGAAGATGTTGAATAGGACCGGTCCAGCACTGATCCCTGTGGTACCCCACTGGTTACTCTTCCCTCTGTGGAGTGACAGCCATTTACCACCACCCTCTGTGTCCTGCCACCCAGCCAGTTACCTACCCACCACACTACTGTCCTGCCCACACCCATATTCCCCAGTTTGTGTAATAGTCTTCTATGTGGCACAGTGTCAAAGTCCTTGCTGAAGTCCAGATAGGCCATGTCCACTGCCTCCCTGATCCACTTCCCTAGTCACCCAGTCAAAAATTCAATGAGGTTGGTCTGACATGCCTCCCTGGTGAAACCATGCTGCCTTGGGTCCTGTAGTCCATTGACAACCAGATGTTCCACTAATCTCTCCTTCAGTAGTGCTTCCATAATCTTTCCCACTACCGAGGTGAGGCTGATTGGTCTGTAGTTCCCTGCTTCCTCTTTGTTCCCACTTTTGTATAAGGGGACTACATCTGCTGTCCTCCAGTCTTTGGGTACCTCCCCTGTTTCCAGTGATTGGCTGAACAGGATAGCCAGAGGTTCAGCCACCACCTCTCTTAGTTCTTTAAGGACCCTAGGGTGCACCCATCTGGCCCCATTGCTTTATCAGCTCTTATTACTTCCAGTTCCTTCAGGACCCTTTCTCGTGTAAAGGGACTTGTGTCCATTCTGCACATTCTCACCCATTGTACTCCTTTTAGACCCATTACCCTCTCTCCTTAGTAAAGACTGAGCAGAAATACCTGTTCAATATGTCAGCTTTATTGTTGTGATCCTCCCTTGGCTCCCATCCTCCCCTTCAGTCTCACTATCCCTCCCTTTGTCTTTCTTTTTTCACTTATGTACCTGTAAAGGTTTTGTCCCTTTACCCACTGATTTTGCAATGTGTTCTTCTGTCTGAGCTTTGGCTTCCTTACTGACCTCCTGCCTCCTTTGTTTCTCCTGGTACTTCTCCCTATCCCCTTCTGCCTGTGTCTTTTTGTATTGCCTGAATGCAATCTTTTTGGCTTTACTTTCTTTGCTACCTCTTTGGAAAACCATAATGGTCTCCTCTTCCTTTTCCTCTTGCTAACCTGTTAATGCATAATTCTGTTGTTCTTATAATCCCCATTTTAAATACTGCCCACTGTTCCTCAACCCCTGATTCCTGTCCCATTCCTTAATGCCTCTTTCAAGTATCTCCCATTTTCCCCAAGTCTGCCCCCTAAAATCCAGGATACATGTTTTGTGTGGTTTGGTTCTGCTCTTTCTGTGATTTCAAACCACAATGACTGGTGGTCACTGTTTCCCAGGTGCTCCCCACTGTTACCCCCATCACACTGTCCCTGTTTGTGAGCACAAGGTCCAGTATTGCCTTCTGCCGAGTTGGTTCCATGACCAGTTGCTTGAGGAAGGCACCCTGAAGGGAGTCCAGGATAAATCTGCTCCTAGTTGATGCTGCTGCTGGAATGCTCCAGTCCACGTCTGGAATATTGAAGTCTCCAACCAGTACTACCTCACCCTTGTCTGCCATCCTCTGGATGGCTAGCATCAGCTCCCTATCTGTTTCTTCCTCCTGGGCTGGTGGTCTATAGACCACACCTGTGCGGATGGCTGGCCCCATTTTCCTTTCCAGCTTAACCCACAGTATCGCTCCCCCATTTTGTTCCTCCTGGATCTCTGTGGCCCTTATGTCATTTGGTGGGTGGTGCCTGAATCTAGGCAACACTGTTGTCTGGTGTACTTACCCGGTAAAAAAAATAAAAATAAATACATGTCTACAGATTGTGCGTCCCATTTAATTAGTGATAAGGACATTCCTATCAACTTTATTCAGTGATTTGTTTGTGAGTCCAGAAATAGCTCTAACATAATGAGAAACATCAGCAAACCTGTGAGGGGCAAGGGTAAATTTGAGTGTGAAAATCATGCCACTATGCGGAATTCATAGCAGTAGAGAGGTATGGAGAGACCTCTGGGGTGTAAGGCCACACCAACTCATTGGCATCGAAACCACCAAACTGTTACCACCATCAGCACTTCTGCCTTTTCTTTGCTAACCAATTCAAGGACTCTCAGGAGGCGGGGACACAGCATTGAGGGGGCGTGCCTACATCCACCGTCGCACCAAGGGTCCTGCACGGTCTCGAGGACTACAGTAGCACGCAGAGCGCGCCACTCACAGGGATCGAGGGCCCTTGGTTTAGTCACGCCCCTTATTATCCCGTGGCACCGCCTCGTCTGGCGGCTCTCGATGTAGAGCGCGCCCCGCCCCTCTGTGACGTCACCTGCATGCGCCGGCTGGTTGGCCCTTAGTGACGCCGATGGTGCTGCTGGACCGGCTGCAGGAGCTAGGTTGGTGTCCCACATTTGTGGGTTGGGTCAGGGAATATATCTATATTGGAATTGGGTGTGTCCGGGATTCTTTAAATGTTGAGAGGGGGTGCACATCTTGTGAATGTTGTTGCTATAGATGAGTTGGAGGAAGATGCGGATTTGGAGAATGATACACACACACATATATATATATATATATATATATATATATATATATATATATAGGAGGGAAGCAGGGTCGGGAGAAGTTATCTTGAGAGCCTTCTGTGGGTAGGAATGCGGGGCCAGGCTCTGAAATATGTACTGGCAGAGGGGGCTAGGTGATGACAGGTCAAGAAAGGGAGCATGACTGGGGTCTGGGCACATATAAATGTTAGTGGTGCTGACAACTGTTGTGGGTTTCAGGGCTGAGGAATGATACATGGGGGTGTGAGGTAGGCATGTTTTAGGTAAATATTTTGGCCAGGAATGTACACAGCCGCTATCTACCCATTTCCAAGTGCATCCTAGGGGAGGGTAAAAGTAGGATATAGTCAGGTAGGGATGAGATGGGGCCAGAGAGCCTTGGTTCCCTACAGAGATGGTGCTGTGTGTGCATGCATGGACTGTCTGGGCTGTACCATGCATTGTGACAGGGACTGCTGGAGAAAACGTGAATAAAAAAATCGTAGCCATGGTCTGTGTGAATGACAGTCGCTGCTGCTATCGGCCACCATGTCATGTAGCTACCCGGTGGTTTGACAGGGGGAGGGGGGCGGTAAATGGTTCTGGGATGTCTCTGGAAAAGACCCAATAGAGGGGTAAAAAGAGGATGTGCTCAGTGGCAAAAAGCATGCGAATAATAATGTTGTGACAGAAGCATTGAATTTATTTGCAGATGACTGCTTGACTCACCTGTTGTGCCCAGTTTATCCCTGCCTGTACTGTCACTCACCTCCACCCCCCAACCCTGCTTTTCTACTAAGATTCCTTTGTGCATATCCCATGCATGCTTGAAGTCTGCCACTGTTTTCACTCTCACCATCTCTGCTGGTAGACTGTTCTGGGTGCCCACCACTCTTTCAGTGAAGCAGTACTTCCTCACATCCGTCCTAAACTTCCTCCTTCCAGCTTCATTGTATGCTGTCTTGTCCTGGTGCACCTTCTCCTCTGAAAAATACTCCCTCCTCTACCCTGCCCCCCTCCCCCGTGAGGTACTTGTAGATCTAAGGCCAACAGTTTTCTATTTTTAACAGAAAACACTGGTAAAAAATGGAATTTGTCATTTTTAAACCAACAATTGGGAGCCAGTTTTTCATGACAACCCCACTTTGCACCAGCTTTTTGGACAATCTCCTCCTGCTGATTTGCCCTCAGTTTGGGGAAGAAACGGATTCTACAGAGCCACTGATGCCTCAGGAAGGACTTTGAAAATTTGGACAGAAGGCAGCTTTAAATTTTTCATTAACTTTGTATTTCTTATCCCCGTTATTTATTATTGTGATCATATGCATGAAAACAGGATTGTTGTTCCTTGAGGGTTCATTAGCTCCTATTGCTTCTTCCCAACCTGATGTCATAATACTCTGTTTGTGATGTCGCAGTTGTTTCCATGGCAACAGACTGTGATGTCACAGCAGAGCATTATGATTTCAAGTAGGGAATAAGCTATAGAGTCAGATGAACTCTAAGGGGTACAGGTCTTGTTTTGGTGGCAATTTCTTTATTAATAAATAATGAATTTTTATTTTATTTTATTTATTTATTTATTTGGAAAATGTTTCACCAGCAAAGACAGCATGAGCTGTAAACAGCTTGTTTCCAGAAGAATAAATAATGAGGAGAAATCTATAGAAAAATATAGAACATATATGAAATAACAGCTGAGCTATGTCTGAACATTATGTTTTTGAAGTTTTCCTAAAGGCGTCAGCTGCTCTTTAAGATTTTGTCAAACGGAATTGGCCGTGTTTGAAAATGGAAGATCATTGACTCGATAGGTCTCTGTCATGTTCCCCCTTTCCAGGATGTACATGTTGAGATTCCTCAGCCTGTCCTCCTAGGGCTTTTGATGTAACCTCTGCATCATTTTAGTTGCCGTCCTCTGGACAGTCTCTTCCCTGTCTATGTCCTTCCTTAAATATGGTCTCCAGAACTGAACACAGTACTGCAGGTGGGGTTTCACAAGCAATCAGTACAGTGACAACGCCACCTCTCTGCTTCTGTTGACCCCCCCCACTGCAAGTGCTCCCCAGTATCCCACTGGCCTTGCTGCCTTGAGATCATCAGCTATGATAACCCCAGGATCTCTTTCCTATTTTGTAATTGTCAATACCTTCCCTCCATTTTACACACCACCCCTGGGTTTCTGTGACCTAGGTGCATGATTTTCCATTGAAATCCAGCTGCATATCCTCCTCGACTTTTTGAGTTTTCTCAGGTTTCTACTCATTCGACCCTTTCTGGAGTATCTACCCTGTTGCAGATTTTGGTGTCGTTTGCAAAGAGGCATGCCTTCCCTTCCATCTCTTCTGCAGTGTCTTTTATGAAGACACAGATGAGGACCTGTCCCAGCACTGAGCTCTGAGGTATCTACTAGTCACACTCCCCTCATTAGAGTGCCATTTACCATTACCTTCTATCGCCTATCCATCAACCAGTTCCTTACCCAGTTTACCACATTGGGTCCCACTCCTAAACTGCCCAGTTTTCTTATAAGTCTTCTATGTGGTACGGTGCTGAAGGTCATCCTACCCTAATCTATTTCCCTGGTTCACATAGTCAAAGAAATCAAACAGGTTTGTCTGACATGACTCCTCCCATCGTGAATACATGCTACCTGAGGACTTGTAACCTGCTGGATTTAAAACACTCCACTAGCCTTTCTTTTAATAGTGTTTCCATTAGCCGGCCCGGTGGCGTTGAGGGACTGGACGCCACACCTTGCGCCACGCCGGCAGCCCGGGTTCGGGAACGAGCTCGGAATGCCAGGGGTCAGCCAGGGTGGAGAGGATGGAGCGTCCGTAGGACTGCTGTCCTCTCCTGGGGGGGGACTGTCTTGCACAGTTAGCGGCACTTGGTGGAGACCGGGTGCACTACAGATGCAGAGACCACATTGGAAAGGGAGAACGTTGGGCAGCCGTCTTCCGGACTTGTGCGGGAGCGCTCACATAGTGGGCTGGACGACATTGCATGTCCCATGTTTGGGAGAGGGACTTAAAGTGGAAAATCCCCTCCCTCCGGGATAGGCAAAGGCACCTCTGCCCTGGACCACACTCCCAACACCGGGCACTCTCCTCTCCAGGACCCCACTCTCTCAGCCCGGCACTCTGTGCTATAGATAAAGCACCCTGGGTGGATAGGGTGGACCCTCCCTGGGGGAGGGTCAGATCCGAGGGATGTGTCAAGCGGAGCCAGGGAGAAGGAGAGGGTCTTGGGTGGGAGGTAGAGACCGGAGACTAGAGGATGACGGAGAGAGTTCCCCGATGGGGGTGAAGAAAAAGAGTTGGAAAAAAAAAATAGTGTTTCCATTAACTTCCCCACCACTGACGCTAGACTGACAGGTCTATAGTTGCTACACTCCTCCCTGCTGCTGCTCTTATGGAGTGGGACTACATCTGCCCTCCTCCAGTCCTCTGGAACAACTCCTGATTCCAGTGAGTTGTTGAACAGGGCTGCCAAAGGTGCAGCCAGAACCTCCCTGATCCCCCTCAGCTCCCTTGGATGTATCCTGTCCAGCTTCGTAGCTTTGCCCACTTTCAGATTTGCAAGTTCCCTCAAGACTCTCTCCTCTGTGAATGCACTTGTGTGCACTTCCCTTCCCCTAGTATTCCTGCTGTTTCTTTGTGGTCCGTGCCCCCCTCCTTCCACTGTGAAGACAGAGTAGAAGTACCTGTTCAGGATCTCTGCTTTCTCCTAATTCTTCTCTGTGCAGTCTCCCCCTGCCCTTCTTATCCTCATGGTCTCTCCACTCGTCTTCCTCTCTTCACTTGTGTAGCTGAAGAAAGTCTTATTCCCGCTTGCTGCCCCTTTGGCTTTCCTTTCCTCTGTTTGTGCCTTTGCACTCCTCACTGACGTCTCTGCTTCCCTGTGCTTTACCTGGAACACCACCGTAGCCTCTTCCCTCTGCATCACTTTATACTTCCTGAATTGCAGCCCTTTAGCGTTTACCTTCGTAACCACTTCCCTTGAGAACCATCGTGGTCTCTCTTTTCCTCCAGCCTTTGCTTTTTTTCCCCCCTTCACACAGAGGTTTAGTGCTTTCACTGTGCCTTCCCTCAGTTTACCCCGTTGTTCCTCCACCCTACTTTGCCAATCCCCCTGCTAGTTCATCTCTGAGGCATGCACACATTTTTTTCTTTTAAATCCGCCCTCTTGAAGTCCAGGACCCTCGTCTTTGTGTGGTTTGTCTCTGCTGTCATCTTTATGTTCAACCATGCTGTAGGGTGATCACTGTTCCCCAGGTGGCACCCTACCTTGATGTCTAACACTGGCCCAGTATTGCCACATCTTGAATGGCTTGTTTGACTAGCTGCCTGAGAAATGGCCCCTGCAGGGAGTCTAAGATGGCCTTGCTTCTCGCTGAGGCTGCGGCTGGGAGGCTCCAGTCTGCTTGTGGTAGCTTGACTTCCCCAACCAACAGCACCTCCCCAATTTTTGCCATCATCTTGATGGCTTCCCCTAGTGCCTTTTTTTTTTTTTTTGCCCCCTTACTCACCGCCTCAGACTTCAGTCTCCGGGGAATCCCAATGCTGTGCGCGCTCCCGTAGGTCCAGCCCAGGTACCTCCCTCCAGGTGCCGGTGAGCCTGCCGCCATCCTGCCTTGGTTTTACCCCCCAGGCAGGGTGGAGAGAGACCCCCACTTAGTCTCCCCCAGTCCTTAAGTGTGCGTCGGGAGGCCTTATTGACCCCTTCTATGGAGCCTGGTTCTGGATTTCTCTCGGGATGGCCGGGTCCCGTCTTCAGGTGCCTGATATGGGTTTTTTTTCCCGCTTTTCTGGTACCCTTGCCCTCAGGACGTCGGCACGCTAGGGATGCCTAGGAGCTGGACACGTCGTGACATGCCAGTGCTCCACCTCCCGGCCGATGTCCTCCCAACCTGCTGCAAGTTGTCTCCTGCACCTCCACCCATGGTCACCCAGGTGGCGGTAACGCAGCGGGACTTGCGACCCACCCCTTCCCAGAGAAGGAGAGCAACCTCTAGGCGCTCAATCCTACCTCCCCCCAGCCGGCCCTCCAGCCTCCCGAGTCTGTTCCCGAACCCAGGTCGCTATCGCCATGAGTGGTAGCCCTACCGCTGCGCTGGCGGGCCGGCCTTCCTCTAGTGTCTTATCCCGTTCTTCCCCTGTGCTGGAGGTCTGTATATCACCCCAGTGCGAAAGGTTGCTGTGGTTCCTGTCTCCAGGGTGACCCACAGTAACTACAGCCCAGCCCATCCTTTGCTCTTAGCTTCCCTTGCACTTCTGTCACTCTGATACTTCCCCCTCACAGCACTACCCCTCCAACCTTCCTCCCCTTCCCTCCCTATCCCTTCTGAATGGAGAGTATCCTGTTATGGCCGTGTCTCAGTCGTGCTTCTCAGTGCAGTACGACGCGGTATGGCCGCAAGATCCAGGTCCGCTGGCGCCGTGATGGCCTCCAGGTCCATCATTTTATATCCCACACTCCTTGCTTTGGCACTCATGTCTCTCCAGACCTTGCTGTCACCCTGTCTGCAACCCCCTCCTCCTGCCTTTGCTGCCTCTCGAAACTTCCTCTCCACTTCCCTCTTAGTACCTTGCCACCTCAACATCACTTTTCAGATCTTGTGTTCTTGTCCCCCTTCTCGCCACCTATGCCTGTACCTCCTTCAACTTGCACCTTAGGGAGTTTCCTCCCCTTGGGCCACTCCCTTCCTGGTGCTTCAATGGGGGGGGGGTTTATGCCTCCCTTGGTAATACTGCGTCCCACCTCAGCTAGTTTAAATGTTCATCAAAGTAACATTTTAACCTTCTACAGAGGACTGCAGTCCTCTACCAAGAAGGATGGAAGGATGCAGGCCTTCACCTATGTATAGACCCATATCCTTCCAGGTTGTCTCCCAGCCCAAATGAAGCTGAACTCTTCCTCGCTGTACAGTTCCTTTAACCAACTGTTTTTTTGAATTTCCTGGTATGGAGTATCTTATTCTCTTTTGGGCTATAGAAAGGTAGCACCATGGTGAATGCCACCATTTATGCTACCTGCCTCTGGCCTCTCCTCGGTTTCTTGAACTCACCCTGTACAACCTCATCTCCATTTCTCGCCAGATCATTAATCTCCAGGGGGCAATGACATCCAGCTCCCTCTATGCTCTGTCACGCAAGCAGTCGTGCAGATCCAGGGTCTATCCCTCCGAGCCAAGGGCACCAGGTAGGCACCTAACCTCCCTCTCTTCACCCCTTCCTGCTCCCAGATTTTTTCCCCCTCATATCTGAGTCCCCCACCAGAAGCGGCTTTCTCCTTTACTGGGGTCCTTTATCTCCTATGTTGGGGCCTCCCGTTTGGAGGACCCGCCCACATTCTCCATTGCCACCACTTCAGGCGCCTCCTCTCAGTGCTCCCGTGAGAATGACAAAAGAATTCTGTAGTGGCACAGGCAGAGGAATGTGCACTTCACCTGTCACCCCTGCCCTTCCGTAGCCCACCAAGGTCCAGCTGGCTCTCCTCTGCCTAGGCAACCTCTGAGACAGTGGCTGCAGACTCAGTGGCCCTGGGGGGGTAAAAGGTCCTCTGGATCATAACTAGCTTGGCACGGAGACCAGCGACCTCCATCCTCAACCCAGAGTGGTGCATGCACCTCAGTCTCCAGAATGTGCCCTGGAATACTGCGGCCCCGCATCCATTGCACTGCACCACTCCCATATCTGCTAATCTGAATTCGCTCCCTTCTGCGTCTAAATGCAGCTTGCTCCGTTGTCTCTTACCTTTACCTGCTCCTTTCCCACTTTGCTCCCCTAGATAGGGTGTTACCTACTTTATTCAAGTTATTGCAGTTAAAACAAACATAAACCATGAAACCAGTCAGGGATACTGGTGGTGACCCTTGTTTTCATGCACGTTTGTTTTAACTTCAATAACTTGAATAAAACCCTTTTGATAGTGGAGTGGTGCCAGTATTCACTTTTTTGGTTTGTCTTGTTTCACCAGGCACACGCGTCATGGTGGAGTGATCTTTGAGGTCTGGTATTACCTGCTTTCCCAGAAATAATTGTTCCGAAATAAACACATGCTGTTTTACGTTAAATAATGCAACTTTAACAAGCCTGTTCCTTTATGAGGTGTACGATTACACAATTTGAAAATATGAATTATTAAATAAAATGATGATTTGTCTGAGTGGGCTTTACTGCACAGTTCCAAGCATGCTCCCTAAATGTGCTGAGTTCCGAGAGGGCTGTGTGCTTTCTGGGTGTGTTTTTTGTTCCAGCTGTCTAGTTGTTTTGTATAAGAAGGATTGCTTACAAGTTTACATCTTTTGCTGTATGTTTTTTTTTTTTCTTTAAGGTGGAAAGTTGTGTCGAAGTACTCTGAAGAGGAATTTGCCGGAGTGAAAGGAGTCCCAAAGCACACTCCTCTACACATTAAAGAGGTTGCCAGAAGTAGCAGACACTGGGTGAGATGAATCTATGGGGCCCTGAGCTGCTGCCTGTCCACATAAAGGAAGAGCTTTCTGAAGACAAACCCATTTCCTGTAATGAGGGGGCAAAGCCAGGATCTGAAGAAAAGTGCCCTCTTCAGGCATCCAGTGGCAGCACTGGGCATGTATCTACAGCCCACTCTGCCCCCATCAATGAAGAGACCCCCAAACTTGGGTGGCGGAGCTTTAGTGCAAAGACCCCTGTCCGCATTAAACAAAATACATGCAAGCAGGAGGTAGATAGGTCACTCAAGGGGGATGAAAGGCCAGGATCCTCGGTTAGTGAAAGACAGGAATACGCCATCAAAGGATCTTTGCAGATCAAAGAGGAGGCTGCCAACCTGGACCCCACCATCATCAAGGAAGAGTTTATTGAGCAGGAGGACGCTTACATCAGTGGGGAGGAGGACTCTGACCTGGCCTCTCTCCACATTATAGAGGTCAGCGAGCTGCCGCCCTTTGATATTAAAGAGGAAAACGAAGATGGACCTTGGGATATTCAGCGGTCCACCTGCACTGAGGGGCAGGGAGATTTCAACAACGCACCAGGTAAATGGCCAAATGAAACAAAAATACCCCAGACTGTAAGTGTACATTCAGCAGCTGCTGTGATCTGGGGTTAACATAGAAACATAGACTTTGACGGCAGATAAGGACCGCTTGGCCCACCCAGTCTGCCCATTTCCCTACCTACTGGATAAGCTGCAGATCCTAGTTAACCAGCAGCCTACTTCTTCCTACCCCCACCCCCCAGAATTGCCTTATGACTATCCCATGCATGCTTGAATTCCCCCACTGATTTTGACTCCACAACCTCCTCCGAGGCCGTTCCATGCATCCACAACCTCTCTGTGAAAAAATACTTCCTTAAATTACCTCTGGAGCCCCCCCATCTTCAAATTGTGCCCTCTTGTTCTTGCACACCTCTTTTTGAAAGATGCTACCCTCTTGGACTTTGTTGATTCCCTTGAGGTACTTGAAAGTTTCTATCATGTCCCCCTCTCCTCCTTTCCTCGGGGCTATACATATTAGCTCCTTAAGTCTCTCTTCATATGTCCTCCGTGCAGACCCTGCACCATTTTAGTGCCCTCTCTGGACAGCTTCCATCCTGTCTATGTCTTTGGAGATTGGGTCTCCAGAACTGCACACAGTACTCCAGATGGGGTCTCACCAGCTGTCTGTACAGAGGATAATAACTTCCTGTTTTCTACTGGTGATGCCTCTCTTATGCATCCCAGTATCCCCAACCCTCCTTGCTGCCCTCTCACATTGCTTGCCCACCTTTAGGTCATCTGATATGACTACCCCAGGTCCCTTTCCATTCTTGTTGTTGTTAGTATCTCACCCCCCATTGTACTCTTCCCGGGTTTTGTTTCCCAGGTGCATTACCTGCACTTCTTAGCATTGAATCTAAGCTGCCATACATCTGACCATTCCTCTAACCTTGCCAAGTCCCTTCTCATCCTTTCCACCCCACCCTGTGCATCAACTCCGTTGCAGATCTTAGTGTCATCTGCAAAGACATACTTTCCTTCAGTCCTTCTGCAATGTCGCTATAAAGACATTGAAGAGGACCGGTCCTAATACTGAACCCCTGCGGTACCCCACTAGTAACTCCTCCTTTCTTCTGAGTGGACTCCCATTTACTATAACTCTCTGTGTCCTATTCTCCAGCCAATTCTTTACTCAGGCTGTCATCTTGGGACCCACTCCCAGGCTGGCTAACTTGTATATTAATCTTTTGTGTGGGACTGTGTCAAATGCCTTGCTAAAGTCTAGGTAGGCCATGTCCACAGCCCCTCCCTGATCTACTACTTTGGTCACCCAGTCAAAGAAATCTATCAGATTCGTCTGGCATGACCTTCCCGCTGTGAATCCATGCTGCCTTGGGTCCTGTGCCCCTCTGGCCTCTAGATACTCGACAGTTCTTTCCTTTGAGTGATTCCATCATTTCCCTATCACTGAGGTTAAACTAACAGGTCTATAGTTTCCTGCTTCTGCCTTGCTCCCACTTTTGTGAAGGGAATCACATCTGCCCTCCTCCAGTCCTCGGGTACCACCCCATCCTCCATGATTTGTTAAAAGGGTAGTCAGTGGTGTCACAAGTTCTACCCTTAGTTCTTTTAGAATTCTGGGATGAATCCCATCAGGCCCCATTGCTTTGTCCACCTTCAGTTTTAAGGCTCTTTCAGAACCCTTTCTTCTGTAAATGGGCTGGTATCAACTTCTGTATCCAGAGTGTTACTACTGTTTGTTTTATGTATCTCCCCCTCTTCCTTCATAAATACTGAGCAAAAATATTTGTTTAGTATCTCTGCCTTTTCACAGTCTCCCTCTGCCCACCCTTCCTCCCCTTTATTAAGCCTCACTATCCCTCCCTTGGTCTTCCTTCGCTCCCTGATGTACCTATAAAAGGTTTTATCCCCCTTCTTAACTGAGTTGGCTATCTTTTCCTCGGTTTGGGCCTTTGCTGTTCTGACTGCCTTCCAGCCTCCTTTTCTCTAACTGATACAGTTCTCTATCCTGCTCCTTCTGCGATTCCTTGTACTTCCTGAATGCTTTCTTTTCTCTTGAACCTTCACTGCCACTTCCTTTGAGAACCATAGTGGTTTCTTACATCGTCTTGTTTTGTTTATTTGCTTCACACAAGGCTTGTTACCTCTGTGATGGCAGTTTTATTATTCCCCATTGTTCTTCCACCCTCCTTCCTGCCCATTTGCTAGTGCATTCCTTAGGCACTCACCCATTATGAGCAAAGTCAGCCCTCCTAAAGTCCAGTACTTTTGTCTTTGTATGGTTGACTCTATTACTGTGTTTATTGTGAACCATACTGTTCGATGGTCGCTAGTTCCCAGATGGCTACCCACTTCTACATCTGTGATCCTCTCTCCATCTCCATTTGAGAGTACCAAGTCTAATATTGCTCCCTCTCGAGTGGGCTCCAGTACTAGTTGTCTAAGGCATGCCCCTGTAGGGCATCTAGAATAACTGCACTCTTGAGTGGCAGCTGCAACTGCACCCAGTTAACATCTGGCATATTCAGATCACCCATCAGCAGTATCTCCCTTTTTCTGCCATTCTAAGTATACTTTCTATCATTTCCTTGTCCATTTCCTCCCCTGAGAAGGAGTCTGTATCTAACCCTGTGTGGATTGTGGTGCCATTGCCTGTCTCCAAATTTACCCACAGTGCTTCTTCTCTCCCTGTTTACCCTTTTGTTCTGTTGCTTTTATTCCTTCCTTTATGTAAAGAACTACTCCTCCTCTTCTTTTACCCTCCCTGTCCCTCCTGTAGATAGTGTATCCTGGTATGTTTACGTCCCAGTCATGGTTTTGTGTGTACCATGTTTCTGTGGCTGCCACGATATCCAGATGTTCCTCCTCCATCAAGGCCACTAATTCAGGAAGCTTGTTACCTAGACTACGGGCATTGGTACTCATTGCTCTCCATTTTTTGATGGCTTTATCTTCTGCTGCAGCATCCCCCACTGACCGTTCTACCTTGGTCTTTTTCTCATTTAGTACCCTGTTTTGTAGGGAGAGGCTGGGGTTTTTCTGCTGCTTGTCAGTGCCTCCCCCTTTGACTAGTTTAAAGGCTTGCCAATGAAGCATTTAAACCGATTGCTCAAAAGACTTGTTCCCTTCCTGGACAGATGCAGACCATCCTGCCAGTATAGGCTGTTGTCCCTCCAGGTGGAACCCAGTCCCAATGAAGCCAAACCCCTGTGCTCGCACCATTTTTTCAACCATTTATTAAACTGCATGGTGCCAATTACCCTCGCCTCACCCATGCCTTTGACAGACAGCACCTCTGAGAAGGATACTGTGTGTGCTACTTGTCTTAGGCCCCTCCCCAACTCTGCAGTGTCCTCCTGCACTGCTCTAACCTCATGATGAGCCAAGTCATTTGTCCCTAGATGGACAATTATGTCCAGCTCAGAATCCCTTGCAGCTGTTGTCATGATCCTGAGGATGCGCTTCCTGTCCCTCCAAGCCGTGGCACCAGGCAGGCACCTTACTTCAGTTTTCCCAGCTCCTCCCATTTCTATCCCCCTAATAACTTGAGTCCCCCACCAGGAGCTGCTTCCTTTCCTTGTGGTGTCCTCTGCCTCCTTCCTGTGGGCCTCCCTTGTGACAGCTGTCCTCAGCCTCCTCTGTCGGTGCATCCATAGGGGAGCTATGCTCCCCCAGAATGGTGTATGGATTGTGGAGTGGAACAACTGACTGGGTGTGCCTCCGTTCCACCATGCTCACCCTTCCTGAGCCCACTGTGGTCCAACTGCTGTGTTTTCTTCGCAGTCTTTGAGGTAGTGGTGGTGGCTGTGGTGCTCCCTGGATGGGGGAGGTTCCCTTCCTACTGTCCAGTGTGGCCTGGGGGAAGGTCCCCATACTACTGTCCAGTGTGGCCTGAGGCAGACCCAGCTTCCTCCCTCAGGGCAGAGTTGTCTACAAATAGGGCAGCATCTCAGCCTCCAGAAAGACTCCCGGAAGACTGCTGCCCCACAGCCATTACATTGCACTACTCCCCACATTTTTTTTTTGTGTGTGTGTGATTGGTTTGTAATATAGAAATATAAATTTATAATATACAATGTGTATGCTTTTATTGTCAGTGCAGTGTGCTAGAGAGGATATGACAGTGACATGCACCTTGCACTCTTGAGGAAATGATGTCAGAACCCCAGGTATAAAGGAACTATTTCCAGGGGTGGGTGGGGTGAGGGGTGGGAAGGGGTTGAGCCTAAACTGTGCCTCGTAAAACAATCAGCTAAAAGCTCTGACCCACTGCTGCAATGAGTGCCTTCCTGCCAGCAAGATGCCCCACAACAATTTGATAGAGAAATACCCTGCTAATCAAACAGAGAAAATCCACATCCAAGTCAGACACAGGTAAACCTTCCAGCCCCAAAACAGGCCTGGTGGTTTGTGCTCCGAGAATGTCAGCCCCAAAATAAGTCAGCTGTGCTTTAAACTCTTCCTGCACTGAAAATCTTCAATTGTAACAAACAAGCGTAAACTTAGATCCACCACCCTCGCTTGAAAGACTGTCTTTTCCTGTTTCACACATAGGATTTTCTGTGACCACTCTAACCCCAGTAACTCTGTTAAAAGAGTTTAACTATCACAAACTCCTACGCACCAGTAAATTATTTAAAATAGTTTCTGTCCCCAAATCCTAGTAGTCAATCCAGCTACCCCCAAGGGACAACCAGAATGCAGTATTCAAACACTTATGAGGTTACTTCCAAGATAAGCAGAGTTTGCAAGTTTCTTTTTCAACTCCTCAGCCAACTGTAATTCATTTAAAAATAGTTTAACTGTCAGCAAAGTTAGAAGTGGATAACCTGGTGGATAACTTCACGTTACCATGTTGTCACATTGGAAGTCTTTGACTGGTTCAGTGATGCCCCTTATGTGCCGTTTCTATGTGGCACTGTGAATAAAGTTAATTGGAAAAACAAAGTTGAGAAGACTTGGAAAATATAAGATTTACACATTATTCAGCTTATGTTTATGAGGTTGGCTGCATTTTTTTTTATTTAACTTTGTTGCCGCTCCCACCATATCAGGCTTTTCCGGCCTCCCAGTCCCATCCACCACCCCTTCTGTCACTCAAGCAGGGATCCACAGAGGGTGGGACTGCAGAGTAACAGCGCTGTCCCAAATGGAGGCCAGTGCCCATGGGTTTTCTCTTGATTATCTCCCATAACCCTGCCCACCTCCCTAAAGGCACTGGGCAATGCCCCCAACAGGTCACACATGCACATGGTGTGCCCCTGTGGAGGAGACAAGCTCCCTGTTCCACCGCAGGGGTCACTAATGATGCGGAACCTGGCGCCGTCCTCTTCTGTCTGGGAGTGCTGTGGCATGGCAGGGCCTCCCTTGACCGCCAGAATCTGCTCCCGAACGCAAGTCGTCAGTGTAGGAGTGTAGCATGCTACCCAGTGGGCCGATGGGCAGCCCAGGGGGTTGTCTGCATTTTTCTTCCCTTTGTTCTTCATTATGAGGTTGGTCCGCATGGAATCCGGATCCTTGTTCACTGGTATTCATTTGCCTCTGCCGTTTAGTCCTATTGAAGTGATACAGGCAGATTTCCAAAGCCTCACTTTTACCACATCCTCTCAAGATAGGGCAGAACTGTGGCACCCGAGATGTGACAAACATCATGCGGCGTATTTTGATATGTGCACATGCTTTTGCGACAATTACTGCAGTTTGCAGCAGCTTGTGTCAGACACGTAATGCATGTGTCCAAAAATGTGCTGCGTACATCCTTCAGAGTGCTGCAAATCATGGCTGCTGTACCTGAAAGTCAGGCCATACCCTTCAGGCTGAAGTATCAGATATGCGGTTGTTTTGTGCCACAACTCGTGTGCAGGAGGGGGAAGCGGGGTTTGAAACTCCCACCCAGAAAGGGGAATTATATTTCCTTACTGGTAATTCTGGCTTTGTGTAGACTCTGTCCACCGCTGTCCTTGTCTGCTAGCTGGGGCAGGTTTCAGCAGTCTTGAGAGAAGTCTTAGGACATGCGCCTTCCCAGATTCTCTCCAGCAACCCGTGTGTCCAAGTCTATAGTGAAATATTGCTTAGAAATAGGAAACAACAGTAAATGTTAAACACCAAAATATGTTAACTCCCACAAACAAAAGGGGACTATGAGTGATACAGGACAGAAGATTCCATAGGTCAGAGTACAGTACTGATAACTGGGACAATTTGACTGCCTAGGGATGGAGTACAGACAGCCAGAATTACCAGTAAGAAAATATAATTCCACTTTGTGTGGCAGCTCCTTTAGGCAATCAGATGTTGTGGGCCTTAACAAGCAGTCTCTAACTGGGAGGGTAAGTGCTGCGTGCAACCAGACGCAACACACACCTGCCAAACACTGCATTGGCAGAGCTGAGAACATCTAGATGGTAATACCTGGAAAATGGGTTGGCCAATGCCCTTGAAGCGGCTTTTCAGCTATCCTTCAGGGACACCGAGACATGAAGATACAGTAGCGCTTGTGAAATGAGCTCTGGACTCTGAAGGAGCAGAGGGACCCCCGGAAGAGTATGCTAGCCTGATAGTGGGCATGTAGCTGTTTGGCCAGAGTATGTAAGCTGATACAGACCCTTTATTCCCCAGCCCTAGGAAAACAAAAGTGCCTATTGGTAGTGTGGAATGGCTTAGTGTACCTTAGGTAAACTCTAACGGCTCTCTCCTAACAGCTGAGGCATGCAGCCGTTACTCCGTGGCATTCTTGTGGTTTTGGCAAAGGGGGATGGAACATAATCGCCTGGTTTCTGTGGAAGTCCTGGGCCACCTTTGGAAGAAAGGAGGACACCATTCTAAGGACTTACCCATAGAAAGTCAGAAACAGAATTTGTTGGCAGATATAAGGATCGCTTGGTCCACTCAGTCTGCTAATTTGTCTCTACCTACAGTACCACCGCAGACCCTACTTGATCTCCGGCTTTTTCTCCCTTCTTCCCCCCCTTCCTTTCTGCTAAGATTCTCTTATGGCTGTCCCATGCATTCCTGAGCCCCCCCCTACTGTTTTCGCCCCCACCACCTCTGCTGGAAGGTTGTTCCAGAAATCCACCATTCTTTCTATGAAGACGTGCTTCCTCGCATATCTTCTGAATCGACCCCCTCCAGCTTCACAGCATGTCCCCTTGTTGCTGAACACCTTTTCTTCTGAAAAACACTTCCTTCCTGTGCCTTATTTACCCCCGTGAAGTATTTAAAGGCCTCTCTTGTATCTCCCCTCTCCCCTCCTCTCTTCCAAGGTGTACATATTGAGGTATTTTAGTCTCTCCTTGTAGGGCTTTTGATGCGGCCCCTGCACCATTTTTGTTGCTCTCCTCTGGATCACCTCCACCCCTTCCACGTCCCTCCGGATATGTGGTCTCCAGAACTGGACACAGCACTCTAGGTGGGGTCTTACCAGCAATCTATATAGAGGCAACACCACCTCTCTCTTTGTGCTGCTGATACCCCTCCGTATGCACCCCAGCATCGCACTAGCCCTCCCCACTGCCTTTTCACACTGCCTGGCCACCTTTGAGTCATCAGATATGACCCGCAGGTCTCTTTCCTGCTTGGTGGTTGTCAGTACCTCTCCACCCATTTTGCACTCTGCCCCATGTGCATTATTTTGCACTTTTTCACATTGGAACCAAGCTGCCATACTCTTCACCACTCCTGGAGTTAAGAACTTGTAAAATACCATATGTAGCTTATTGTGGAAAAATACTTGTATCTTACTAGTAAATGGCCATGAGGAAATTAACCCTTTTTTTTCCTATATAGATTTTATGCCCCCGGTCACCTGTGACATGCCCCCTTCCATCTGGTCCCCCAGCCTGGTCACTCGGCTTCTCTGAGACTTACTTCCCACCAATATCCGGCTTCTGGACTGTAGCGCGGTGCCTGGCCACCATTGCAGGACCTGTGAAGCACCGGACTTCCTCCTGCAGCCATGTGGTTTCTCCATCTTGGTTTGTAGGTTTTCCCTAGGGCCCAGACTATGGAATGTGTGGGCAGGTAAGCTCCACCTCGGCAGAGATGTCCTAACACGTCTAGCCATGGCCTTATGTCCTGACAAACTCAAACCTGTACTGCCACTCAGAAATCTGTAGGTGGCAGTATTATGGTGGGCTACTATGGTCACTCTCTCCTCAAGGTAGGAGAGCTGTCCCTTAGACGTTCTGTCCTGTTCCTCCCGGCTGACCTCCAAGTGACCTGCGTCTGTACTGGAACCCGGATCACTGTCGTGGCAGGAGGTAAGGTGCCAGCGGCTCAGCCCTCCACACCACTGGGCCGGCTACAAGGAAGAGAACCTTAAAGGGAAACAATGGAAAAAAACAAAGCTTTTCTCAGACACTGCAGAAACTTTCAATGAGTGCTTTCAGACAGTAACTGCTTTATTTAATGATTTAGAACAGCTACCCACAACTTCACTTCCTGTTGCTGGCAGCAGCCATTTCATGAGCAGCAGTGAGCTTCCTGAGCTCACTGTATGCTAATATGCCTGTTTGACCTCAGCTATTGGTTGGCAGGATATATTAGCATAAAGTGAGCTCAGGAAGCTCTCTGCTACTCATGAAATGGTGGCTGCCAGCAATAGAAAGTGAAAGTTGAAGGCCACTGTTTAAATCACTAAAAAATAAATTAGAGTTATTTGTTAAACAATGTTACCGTCTGAAAGCACTAATCATGCATTTTTGTAGTGCCTGGGTAAAGCTGTGCCTTTTCCACTGTTTCCCTTTAAGGGATAGGAGACAAAGGAATACTTCATTGAGTGTCTCAAGGGGGGTCCATCAGAACATCTGCCACATTCAACTTCCGGGGACCTGGGTGAGCCTGGGGTGGAGCTTGTAATGTGCTTTGAGGTAGAGGACAACATCTGTATGGGACCCTAGGCAGTGTTGTCCCAGAAAGGGAGAGAAACACCTCATAAAGGAAGAAGATATATTCGCACAGGCATCACCAAGTCATATTGTCCATCCAGCTTATTGCAGATGAGGTAACTCTTTTGTTTGTTCACTTTTCCGCACTAAGTTTGATGAATGATATGACTTCGAGATGACCATGTGAGTAGTTTCTGTCCCTTTCTGGAAAATAACTAAACAAATTACTTAATGAACACTGAGGCCAAGCTACAACCTGGGTGTTTTCCCAAATTATGTCTGCTCTGCTTTGATATCTATTGTTCCTTTCTTGGTGACTTTTGATCCAGTTTCTGAAGGCTCTTTTTACCACCTGAGTCCAGAGAATTTAGTTTGTATAGTTTTGCCACCTTCTACACTCAGTTTTTTTTCCTTTTAAATCCTGTCTGTCATTCAGCCTGATTAGCTTATCTGTATTTATGCAAATATTATGCCAGTCTGCTGTCCGTTGCAAACATGCAAATAGTTTAGCTGAAGTTAAACAGGTGCTAGTGATGCTGGAGTGCTTGAGCACTGAGCCCTCGTTACTGATTTGGCTACAGTCGACCGTATGCTGCTCCTCTCAGTGGAAGAAGATGAGGGGACATCAGAGATGAGGAGTGTAGGAGTTCAGGCTGAACGTGGAGTGATGAGGGGAGCTGTATGTTGTCTGGTTACACATTTCAACCGCGTGGATCCAGAGAAGATTTTTTTCCCGTGGAGCTTTTTCTGCCTTGAAGCCAGCCTTGCATCATTCTCAGCCCGTCCCCCGCCAACATATGCCTCCCTCAGGACTTAAAGGTGGTAAATCCCCCCCCTCCCGTGGCGGGGCCAGGAAAGGGAGGCCCTCCCACCCAGTGTCCTCACCTAGGTATTGCTAAGCTTGGGTGGCAGCACAGGCTGGAGAATGGGCCAGGCATCACTCACTGGCTCCAGTTTCCATTTTCTCCCCACCCACCTCTCCAACATCGTACAGTGTCTGGACATTCCCACCCAACCCAGCTCCCAAGTCCGCTCCTGAACCCAAGTCGTTTGGTGCGGGAGTGCAGTGTGCTGACCTACTGGACCATCGGAGGGCCCCAGTCAGTGCAGGATTTCTAAACTTCCTCACGAACATGGATACATGGGTGCATGCAGTCTGTAGCTTCTAAACTGTGAATAGATTCAAGGAGGGGGGAGGTGAAGTTACCCAAGTGAGGACCTGACAGTTGCTCCCCAGATTAGCCTTTTGGTATGACAATTGAAATTTGCAAATACGCAACATGGGATAAGGAGTGAAATAAATCCCATATTTGTAAGGCAATCTTCAGACTGATGTTTTCCGGTAGGTGTGGATATCTTTTGCCCCTGAAGATCTGTACATTTTTTTTAAGTGCTTGTAAAAGGTGCTGGATTGACAGCCCAGCCTGAAGCCTGCTGTTTATACAGATGGGCGAGTACAGCACAGGAGGCCACGCAGAAGGTTCCCCGCACTGCCCTGGTAGTGTGCCTTAACCCTGTTTATAAAGAGAGCATGACACAGGTGAGGAGGCGATAGTTCACACTGTATTGCCATTCAGCCTTTGGTCCTGCCTTTGAGTGCCCAGCTGGAGCTTGGAATGCTGATGGTGCAGACAGGGTTCGGGAGTAGACCTCAGGGGCCACAGACAAACAAGAGTCCAGTGCACCCCCCCAGTGGTAAAATCTGAGAAGAAAAACATTTTTTCTGCCTAAATTGGCTATTTTCATCTCCATGGAAAAGGGGGGTTCCCTTAGTTTTCAGATTGGAATTTCAGTGTGAACAAGCCGAACCACCAGATGCCAAGTTAGAACCCCGTGGTTTGGTCCTAACTTTAAAATGCCTGCAGTGGCTACTGAGTGCATTGCCTAAATTGTCCCCTTTAAAGTAACATGCTTCCACCTAGGTAATTCACAGGTCATCAAAGGGAGCATGCTACAAGGAGTACCACAAAACTCCCAGGGGCCACGGTGCAGCGTACCTCAGCCGGGCAGGGCTTGCAGCAGGTTCTGGTGTGCCGAGTCCGAGCAGGCGGACCAAGGAGCTTGCTCGTTCTACAAAGGTATCCCTGCAGCGTCAAGGGTGACCACAGACCATGCCAGGGGAGGAAGAAGATAACAAGGGGAGAAAACTTGGAAAAATCCCCCAGCTGTATAAATGACTGCAAAATTGCCTGAAGGGGGTTGGCAGAAAAACCTGCATTGAAAAAAAGTTGAGATGGTCGTTTTGTAATGGGGATGTCTGTCCATTAGGAACTGAACTGAGAACCATTCCCGACTCATTTTACATCGGCCGCTGGACACGCATCAGTTAAGAATGACTTTCTTACCGACTTGGGCTGGAATCAAACCAGCGACCTAGATGTCAAAAGTTCCATAACTCTCCACCAGTCCACTGAGTCGTCTAGTTCTGGGGTAGGCTTGAGAGTCCTAGCAGGCAGCTGAGCAGCATAAGAAACGGTCCAGAAGTCCCACAAGTGACTCAAGCAGAACCTTCCTACCTGCACATGGAGTTCTGTTGCAGCTTCTAGCAGCCTTCTCTCACCCTAGGGAGAGCCAGAGATTTTGGTATAGAACTGTGGTGATGGGTCTGGGATCCCCCTTCTGACATTAAGAGTGCAGATTTATAAGAGTCCCACACACATTTTCTGTCTGGTAAAATGCCTTATTTGTAAGGAAACAACAGTTTGGAAAGTTAGTTGAAAATGCTGGGGGAGAAAACAATGTGTCCCAGTCCCCCTACCGTTCTGATCCTGAGTCTCCTGCAAAATTCAGGAGTCCAGGGACCCTCACCAAGGGGTTAATGAAACAATAATTTGATGTAGAAAGTAACTGTAGGTGTATCGTGTCCATTCAGCCATTAAAAGTAGGATGAATTAAATAAGTTGTGCAAGTAAGTACTACAGACGTTTATAGGGATTCCCTGCCACTCTGGTATCCAGGGCATCCAGTGAGTCCCTTGGAAAGCAGAAATTTGTCCAGGTTTACCTTGAAGGTCTGCACTGGTGGTAGGCCGTTCCATAGGTTCACCACCCTCTGGGAGAATAAATGTCTCAACTCTACCCCTGAATTCACCAGCACTGAGCTTCTGGTCTTGTCCCCGCGTCCTTTTGCTAGAAGACACCAGATCAAACATTGCCATCTGTTCGGTATTGTCAATACACTGGTGTATACGGCGGACTGAGATCATGTCCAGTGTCCACTTCCCGTTCATCAGGGTGAACATGTTGAGGGTCCCCAGCCTGTCCTCATAGTTTGTGTCCGCCATGCCCTGCTTATATTAGTGGCTCTGCATTGCATCCTCTTGACTGTTTTGGTGACCTTTTTTTGAGTACTGAGGAAGCGCAGAACTACATTCAGTACCCCTGGCGGGGCCAGACCAGGGCCTTGGAAAAGAGCAAGATTACTTCCCTTTTCCTGCTGGTCACCCCCCCATGTACCCAGAGTTCTGTGAGCCCTGTTGACCATGACAATGCACTGCTAGTCTGTAAGGGACATTAAGAAACTCTGGTGGGGGAGAATAGCAGAAAACTACATTAGGTATTCTGCCTATAGGTCTGATTATTACACCTACTCAAAAGAGCAGCGCATTAGCCGGCCTGGCGGCAAGGGTGACAGAAGCGTTGAATGTTTTACTCCTGCCACACAACCCATCTTGAGAGCGAGCACGGGTTGCTGGGGTCAGAAAGTGGAGAGGACTGAGAGTCCCACAGACTGTTCTCCTCTCCCGGGTAGGAGTGGCAAGCCGTCTCTGTCTCTGATTGCCACTGGGTGGAGGCCCTGTGGTAGTGTAGGTTGCGAGCGACTAGAAGGGATGAGTCGTGGCTCTGACATGCTTGCGCACCTCCAAGCGCATCCTTGAGTGTCACCGTGGCAAGGGAAGGGAGAAAAGCAGAAAATGGGGGCAGGCAGGCTTTATGAAGCCCTGCCCGATTGCCCACCCCCCCCAACCTGACCGCTGTGGCGATCTGAATTTGTTCACCGGAGGGGAGGAGCAAGGATGGCCCTTCTGCCTGACACTGCCACGGGGGATGGAAATCTGTGGGGCACTAAGCACCGGTGAGTTCATGAGGTGGACATCAGTCGTGGGGACAGGGCAGAGATCCTGCTCGTCTGCCCCAGTCAGGTGCAAAGCACTATGGAAAATAATGAGCAGTGCAGAGGTTAAACAGCAGAACAGTGTATAGTGATACCTCAGTCAGAATATCAGCATGAAGAAAACCATATACAGCCATGAAACTGGTATACAAAATGGAGTGGAATACTAGTACTTTCTAGCCGTAGTCTCTTATTACTAAGGTTAGACTTTTATAAAAGTAAAGTTGTGAAAATCCTAATAAACATCACAGAACGTCATGGCTCCATTTTGTGTTAACCAAACTGCATCTCTTTTGACAGATTTTTAAAACAATTCTACATTCAAAAAAAGTCCCGGCTGCCCTCACTTATAACAGAAGTGAAAATAGTCAAGCAAGAAAGGGACCTTGCGGTAATCCTATCTGATTAGCGGCCTTCGCTAATCAAAGTAAAAAAATGATTAGCAATTGGCCAAAGTTGATTATCAATTACCAAAACTTTATATTTTTGCTCAAAACCCCATAAATGTACTTACCTTGCTGTATATTGATAAAATACACATTTACACAAGTTTCTGAGACTGATATCTGTTTTATTTAGCCATTTCCAGAGAAATACAGCAGTTGTGCAGCAGCACACATACAGTTTAAGAGCCGAGATAGGATGTCTGCCAAAGCAGATGTGAATTTGTGATCGTGAGTCGTGACAAATTAAACATAATGAACCCCTGCCCCAGCATAAAACCTCTGGCACCTGGGACCATGATTGACCACACAGTAAACAACAAGGATTGGGTGCGATCTGTTTTGTTACTCTTCTCCACCAGGCATGTAGCCAGTAATTCTGGCCTGTTTTTTGGGGGGGGGGACCTGGGGGGGTGGTCCACCATCCTCAGCTGCCAAATCACCAGGACATCTTGGTTTAGCATTAAAAAATATGTCTACAGCCCTGTCTGGGTTGAATTCAGGTGGAGGGGGGGCCCTGCTTTTTAATGCGAATCAGTGTTTCTAGAGTATCCTCTGCCACACTTGCTCTCCAGTCAGTTTTTACCTTGCTCATAGTTGAAAACACATTTCTACGGTTGCATTAGACACAGGAAATACTCTCAACACTGACAAGCTTCAACATATTTGGATAAGAATTTTGGAAATCACATGCCAGCTTTGACCAGATAGCAGAGGCAGAAAGAATTAATGAAATTGGTTTGAGCAAAAAGCAGAAAACGCTTGCCATTCTGCAAGTAGCAGAGTGCTGTCACGCTCAGGCTGCAAAAGTGCTGAAAAGTGGTCGGTACTGCTGTAATGTCACTGTTACCATACAGCTCCAGTTCCTTTCTGTCTGCAGCTGCTGGCCAGAGTCTGGTATCTAATACTTTTGCACGCTTATAGATGTTAGTTTCATCAGTCAAACCGAACCTTTGTTCACAACAGTTCCCAATGTTTGTAATGTGTTTCTTAGTTTGCTGTTTAAAAGTTTTAACAACTTGGCCACTAAAATATGCTAATTTCACACTCTTGTATGTGACTTGAGCACATGCTCCTGAAAGAACATCAGACCCATTTTTTAAGAGAATGTCAAGTTCACTGCCACCTATGGGGCCACTCTGCTTAGCATGGTCAAGAGTGTTTCTTAACGTTTCAACAGAGCTAAGTAGCTCTGGCATTTCATCTACTTCTTTTTGAAGTGATAGTGAGAACCTGGCAAGCATACCTCTCAACTGTACCACATTACGAGGAACGTTCCTCATTTTACTTCACAAAAGCTCCCTGTTCCACATTGTGAGGACTTGTCCCACATTCAGTGTTAACATTTTAAAGCAAAACTCCATAGTAAATGATGCAAAATATATAATTTTAATTAATAGCAGACTTTCTGAACATAAATGCAAACATTTTCACAGTGTTGTGAGCTTCTAATGTAAAGATTTGATTAAGTGTTCCACATTTTGCCCATTCTTTCCACATTTTGAGAGGCAATGTTCCACATTTGGGGGACAAAAGGTTGAGAGGTATGCTGGCAAGTGGCTGAAGCAGCAGTTCAAAATACAAAAGGTGTGCCACCATTTGGAATGTAATTATAATTTTCAACACTCCCTTGGCTTTGGCCTGGTCATGAGTTGGGTCTGTGGCCATAGATTCTAAATGGGCACAAATTATGGGGAATGATTTGGTAACAGTATGGGTGGCAAGATGTTTATGATGCACCTGTATGCCATGGGCCTTCTTGGGCTTTTCAGCTGACATCTCCATGGCCTGGGCAAGGGACCGTAACTCTCTGAGTCTCTTAGGACTTTTCTGATAGATAAAACAGTTGGGTCAGAAACTTTGAAACATTGTTGAAATAGGTGTTATCCAAAGCGTCTTTTATGCCAGTTCTAACCTGTGTGAAAAGAATGAACACCAACTAACCACTGTATGTCTTCCTTTAATAGAGCAGCAAGCCCCTGTTCTTACACCCATGTTGACAGATGCCCCATCAGCCCCAAACCCAACTATGTGTTTTGTATTAAAGCCGGACTCTGTGAAAATGTCTAAAAGGAGATTTCTCAATCCCTCACTTGTGCCATCTGATACAGCTTTCATTCGTAAAAACTTAGTCTCCACTTGACAACTGATGGGATTTACATAAATCAGTTCCTTTTCAGTTACACCACTGTCAGTACCACCGTCCATAAGCACTGAAAAATAATTTGCATTTTTGACAGTTGCCAGCAGGTTTTCTTCTAGGTGCTTGCCAGTACACATTGTGAGTTCTTTCCCAATAACAGCGTTAATGTATTTATTGCCCAGATGAACTCCATGGCACTTTTGTTGTTCTGCCGTCGCTTAAAACTTTTTAATAGGGATGTCCTCTTTCGCCATCATATACAGGATCTCCATCAGCCTGCTTAGTATCGTTCTGTGTTGTTCCTCTCAATTACTGAAAGCTCTTCCTGCAAATAATTTAAATTAAGTTTTAAGTCTTGGTCTAAACCCCTAACACCCCACCTCCACCCCCCCATTTGAAACTTATACCAGTTGTTGTACAGTGATATATATCAAGTGGTGACCTTGTTCTTCCAAATTTGAAAATGTAAACCGCTTTCTTGTGCTGCTTTGTCAGATGTTGTTTCCGGATGGTGTCAACTTTTAGCTGGGGGGGCTGTAATCCCTGCAGTTAATGCCTCACTGAAGTTCCTCAACCCATGTAGCTCATCTCTGTACTCACAGCATTATTTGCAAGTAACACGCACTGCACAGTTTCCTTCACTGCTGATCTGTAGCCAGTTTTTGTCTGGATCCTATTTTTGGCACCAACCCTCTGCAGTTGCTAATTTAACTCCAGCCATGTCGGACTGGAATTAAAAAGTTTGAAGTTAGCAAAACAAGAGTCTGTCAGTCTGTGAATTAACACATCAAGTTACTGTAATCTGGCTAACTCTCTGTAAAAATAAATAAATAAAAATAATAATGGCAGCTGCTGATTTGCTGTGACCCCTGAGCCCCCCTTCCCCAAAATATCCCTGTCTCTGCCATAGGCAGGGCACCCACTTTAAGTTTCAGAGCCAGCTGTGACCATAACACTCCCCGTAGTTCACTGCTGCAGGAAAGCTGGCAGTAGGGCATAGTCTTACGTGCTCCAATCTCTGCCATAGGCAGGGCACACACTTAAAGTTTCAGAGCTGTGAACTGAACACTTCCCCAAAGTTCAGTGCTGCAGCAAAGCTCTAACTGGCAGCAGGGCTAGTGTCTTCATTTGTAATGTCCCCTCAGGTCCGATGGGCAGGGCAGCACACAAGAGTACAACTTCCCCAGTGCAACAGAGCAGGTGTATTTTTGTTTTTGTCCCCTTCATGTCTGCCAAAGCAGGGCAGGCACAGATACAATTTTTTTACTGCTTTGTTTCCTCTCTCCTGAGAACTCTGCAAGAACCAGGGCACAATTCTTAATCATCACTGCTGCAAAAAAGGGCTGGCTGGGCACAAAAAAAGCAGGCAGGGTGGGCAGATGACCACTCATTGTCCCCTTCATCTTTGCCAAAAGTAGGGTACATTTTACTTAAATGTCACAGAGGATTTTCTTTTGTTTCCTCCCCTTCATAAAAGTCTCTGGAGTAAACCAGGGCACAGTTCTTCTTGTTCTGTTCCCAAAAATGTTCTGCTACTTGCAAGTCAATACAGTTTGTTTGCTTATCCCCCATCATTACTGCAATAAGGGCTGGGCGTGTTTTAAAGCGGGGTATGACTGTTTAACCACTAAGTTGCCCCTTCATCTCTGCCAAAAGCAGGGCAGGCACAATATATTAGTCCTCAGAACTCTCTGGAAGAACCAGGGCACAATATTTGTTTTCTGTTCCCGAAGTTTGCAAGAGCACAGTTAAGTTTGATATTTTCCCCCATCAGATCAGTCACTGGCATTCGATTGGGCTGGGCACAAGATAAAGACCGTTTACACCTGTTCACTCTGCCAAGCAGTAGTTCACATTTTCTTGTTGTTTCCTCTCCCTGATTCCTCTCCGTTAATTTTTGCCCACGACTCGGTGCCTGTCTTGCCCTGACCGCACCCCCCCCCCAGTCATGCCACTGCCCTGCCACATGCCCTCCCATTGAGTTCACTCCTCCAGGTTCCCTGGTCAGAAAATGTTAAAGTTTGTACTTTTTTTTTTGTAGACTCCCGCGATTGTCTGCTGAGCTGTCCGCGCTGCTCCTCTGCAAGTAAGTTGCTTGGCCGGGTATCTGCGTCATGCCTACTCGCCCCATCACGATGCTATGTACGGCTCTCTAGTTCTGGTCCCCTTTCGTGCCTTCTCAGCCTCCTTGGCTCCCCTGCTCCAGTGCGACTCCTCCCTGCAAGACAAGTAAAAAAAAAAAATATTACCAGACACCATCAACGAGCTAAAAAATAATATTAATTTTAAAAAAAGGAAACTGGAACTTACTTTAAGTTTTGCTCCGGCTGAAGCTTTTGGACCTGCTTGCTCTTCTCCTGGGGCCATGCTGCAAGAGGACGTGTTTCTCCCGCACAGAAATTGGCTGGGGGGGGGGGCGCTCGCCAATCAGGAGGGGGCGCGGGGGAGGAGGACAGAAAAAAAATTTAAAGAGACATGGCCCAAAATGCCAAAAGGGGCATTTTTAAAGGACCCAGGGCCAATTCAGAATGATTAGCAATGACTGCTAATCATTCCAAGCGTTGACTCGCTTTTTCCCGATCTTGGGTCGCAAAGTGCGACGCGAACCCGCTTATTTTATGTATTGTGGTATGTGGTCCTCTAGTCTGGAGGGGATTGGTTTAATAAAACATATTATTCCAGTCAGGACAAGTCTGACATCAGATGAGTACAGAAGAGGAATTTTTATTTTAAAGAGATCCACCAAGATAAATGGAGCAGCTACTGCACCCAACATTTATGTGCCTTAACGCCATAGAGTCCAGCAGTGTGCAGATATCCAAATTAGGTGGAGTTAAGAAATGATTTGTTTGTAAAATTCATAAAATGTCTCACGGACTCGGTTATGAGTGCGCCCCCGCACTCACTTGCGTGATGACGAGATACCAGTGAGAGCGGAGGCGTGTTTCCACAGGTAGCAATGGGCGTCGATTTCTTGTTTATTCAATCAGGCCACTTGGTAAGAAAATATGGCACGGCCTATTAACAATGCCCTTGTTAGTCGACCGTGCCCACGCTTACCAAGTGGCCCTGATTAGATAAAACTTAAAGGATAAGCCACCGCCATTGCTTATAATGGTAATTTATAACCGGAAGTCCGTGGGTCCCGGTTTTATGAATTTTACGGAGCAAATAATTTCTTAACTACTGCTTTACATTTGGAAATATGCACACTGCTGGACTCCTGTGGCAGTAAGGCACATAGATGTTGGGTGCAGTGGCTTTTCTTGTTGAATCTCTTTAAGGGAGTATGTGACTAAGAAGAACATGGAGGATACCAGGGGATGGGCATTTCCACCGAGTTCATCTGTTCAAGCTAAGAGACAAAAAAGGAAGGTGGGGGAGAGATCATTGTCACCCAGGAAGGAACTAAAGAACTACAAACAGCTCAGCTTATCACATGAAGTGGTAGTATGTGCTTTGAGAATGTTAAATTCCACAAGTAGAATTCTGGGTGCATTACCTGTTTTACTACCATAAATAATTGAGAATATTTTGCCAATAATAAGTTTTGGAATTTCCATTGTAAATTTGAAACTACTGAACCAAATGGTCCAGTTTTGTTGCATACCAGGGTGCATTGACATTGGATATGCATGCACATTTCAGCTCAGTGCCCGCAGCAGTAGAGAAATTACAAATTTCCACAGTTTTCGTATGTGAGTACATAGTGAAAACTGGAACCCCTGTGACTTACAACTTTCTAAACCAAGTCTCTCCCTGTTTAATAGATTGTGTGACCCTTCCAAAGGGTTATACTGTACATGCTAATTTGCACATATCTAGCACCACAGGTGGCCAGGTTATAAGTAGATAAATGCAGTAGAATTATTTATTCTTGTGCAAGTTATATTTAGTGTGTGGTGCTAATTGCCCGCACTTGTGTAAATTTAATTTCACTCTCTGCAATACATGCCTAATTCATGCTCATTGAAAATTAGCACCATGTTACTTTTGCAAACTTATCACTTGAGCTAATATCGCTGTAATTATTTTACAACAAATATAACCTGTTGTACAGTATTTTCACAGACTTTCCCTGCCCAAAATAAATTTCCGTACTTTGAGCCGCTATGGGTTTGAAATGACTGATGCGAATGTCAGGATATTTGGCACGTCATTGGGGCAACTAGTAAGCAAACCAAATTTCAGGTCTCTGACGTGCTAGACGGCTGAGTTGTAACCAAATAAATTTCAAACATTTCCACAAAATGTTGTAGCATTCTGTGGAATTTCACTGAATTTTTTAAATTCCACACGGGCCTGACTGTGACCTTTCGTGCAGCTGATGTTACTGGGTTCTGGACCTGATTGATTATAAAAAAAAAAAAAAAAGAATAACAAGCACAAAGTGGGCAGTGTCAACCAGGGACCCGGAAAAGGGAGGAAAAAGAAAGATTTTTTTGAAAGCAAACAAAAGAAAATGTATAGTAAGGAGATGGAGGAGGCTACATATGTGCCCGCACTTCTATTTATAATTAAAAAGGTAAAGGTTTATGCTCCCTTAAAAACTGAAGGGACAGTAGATTGCATTTAGATCTGTGTAACATCATTGCAAGATGTCACATGCTAAATTATCTGTTTTTGTCTTTTGAAGGTCCTGGGTCATTTCAGTATCGCCATGGCAAAGATTCAGCTGCCTTTTTAGAAGCTAACAAAGACACGATACGGGAAAACCCAGCAGGCAAGTTCAGTGATTTCTTAGTGAAGCAGGCTCCCAGAAGGAGGAGGAATGTAGGTGAGAAAGAACCAAAGAACTCCCCGACCCAAAGGATGTCTGTTGCACGAAGTGCAGCTCAGAAAGCTTCAAAGAATGTCTGCATCCACTCTGAACGGTCCCGCATGCGAAAAAAGTCCCTTAAATGTGTTCAGTCTGGGAAGGCTGCGTTAGTGTTGCTCGGTAAACGCCAGATGTCTGACAGACAAGGTGGGAAGCTGGGTGCCATGTGCAGGAAGAGGTTCCGCTCACCTTGGCACCTTAGAACACGCTGGCACAGCCGTGTAGGACAGCGACTGTTTAAATGTGGTGTGTGTCTCAAGAGCTTCAGCCGGCTTTGCCACCTAACTGTGCACCAGAGAATCCACCCGAAGCACAACCCCTACATCTGTGGCGAATGCGGGGAGAGCTTTGCCCGCTTCAGGACTCTAAAAGAACATCGGGCCATGCATGTGGCAAAACCTGTGGAAACCCAGCCATCAGAGAGGACTCTTACATGTCCTGAATGTGGAAAGGTTTTCAGTGCATTATCCAGCTATAATGAACACATGCGGGCCCACACAGAGGCAAAGCCCCATAAGTGTGATGAGTGTGGAGCGCGTTACCGCCTGCTAACTGCACTAAAAGTCCACCGACGTATCCACACTGGAGAGAGTCCATATGGGTGTAAGGAGTGTGGTAAGAAGTTTGCTACCCCGTCTAACCTTTACAGACACCAGCTTCTTCATGTCCGGAGCAGGCAGTATGAGTGCACAACGTGTGGGAAGAATTTCCAGCAGCTCCACCATTTGGAAGAACATCTGGCCACTCACACGGGGGAGGAGATGTTTGAGTGCCCTGAGTGTGAGAAAAGCTTTTGCAAGCTGTCAAGCTTCCAGAAGCACCAGCGGCTCCACACGAGTGACAGCCCTTACACTTGCACTGTGTGCGGCAAGAACTACTTGATTGCTGCTTCCCTGAAGAGACATCTGCGAGTTCATGATGGGAAGGGGCAACAGCAGTCTGGAGAACTCGAGAATAGCCCACAGGAGCTGGAGGATCCCCCAACCAGTGCCACAGAAGAACCCCACAAAGGCACTGAACATGAAGAAGAGTTAGGCAGTTTAAACTCTCCTGGTGAGCGGCAACATGACATCTCGGAGGAAGAGGCATCCTGCAGCTGTGACCACTGTGGGAGGACATTTAAGAAATTAGCGGATTTAAAGAGACATCAGCATGTGCAGGCTCAGCGGTATTCTTGTGGTCAATGCGGAGAGAACTTTAGCCAGCTGGACATCCTTATGAAGCATCAGAAAATGCACCCAGAGCAGAACTCATATAACTGCACAGAGTGTGGAGAGACTTTCAAAGAGCTGTCTGTCCTGAATTTACATGTCGGAGTCCATCAGAACCAACTGACCTACCAGTGTGCCGAGTGCAGTAAGATTTTCACGGGTCTGTATTCCTTTGAAAGACACCAGGAGATCCACAAAGGCGAGACAGTGTGCAACGTCTGTGGAAGACAGTTCCAGACACCGATGGGCCTTCGGTCCCACCTGCGCGTACACGCAGCTGAGAAGGCCTACAAGTGCACCAAGTGCAACCAGAGCTTTTCGCAGCGGGAGGCCTTTCGGGTTCACCAGAACATGCACTTGAACGAGAAATCCTACACTTGCACAGAGTGTGGGGAGAAGTTCAGTGAGCTGTCCATCTTGAACCTGCATGCAGGGATCCACCAAGAAAGATTGACTTACCAGTGCACGGAGTGCAGTAAGATTTTCATGGATCGGTACTCTTTTGAGCGGCACCAGGAAGTCCATTGGGGTGAGACGCTGTGCAACATGTGTGGCAGAAGATTCAAGACACCTATGGGTTTGAAGTCTCACCAGCGCATTCACACAGGCGAAACACCATACAAATGTCTCGACTGTAAGGACAGCTTTGCGCATCTGGAATCCCTTGAAGCCCAACGGCTCATACATGCTGTGACAAAACCTTTTCGATGTTTTACATGTGGAAAGGGTTTCAAAAATATGTCGACTTTTGATAAACACCAGGCTGTTCACAATAAATAAAAAAAAAAATTAACTATAAACAGTGTATGTGTTGCTGTAGCAGAGAAGAAATGCAAACAAGATATACAGACTGTACGGGGTGAAAAAATCAGCTGAGGTACTTTCCCTTCTCAGCTTCAAAAGGGAAGGAGAGTCAGTTTATTACAGTGCTGCTTGGCTGAACCAGTGGTGTGCTGCCACCTGAAAACCCTGGAATTACGAGGCATTGGGATTAGCGGTAGATGTTAGCAGTCCCGAGACATGAATATCTAAAGTATCTGTAAATGAAATTAAGGCAGCTGCCATTTCATGGAATCCTGGGAGCGGAGAGTGTTGTCACTGAAGCAGCTGTGTCGGCATATAACTTGCCCTCAGTGACATCACTTTCTGTCTCAGGATTCCATGAAATGGCCGCTGCCTTGGTATAATTTACACATTATTCTGATATTCATAGTGTAGGACTCCTGACAACTACAGGGAAGCCCAGTACTTCTTTTGAAATATTTTATCATGTTCTTTCACAGTTTGAGTGACTCCTGCAGTGTTTACTTTCCCTTTAAAGGGAAAGTCTCCTCAGCCTTTTGTTCTGTTTACCTGTGTAGTGTGTAGACATGCACAATGATTGCCTCTGTTGCACCCTCCTAATTTCATCAGGATTTAAATGTAAATGAAGGTTCTTAAATCTGGTGTAAAAACCTGCCTGACTCCATTGCAAAGGTCATGACCTGACACACGTAAGGTGTCCTGGAATTTTATGTTTTGGTGCTTAAGCCTGCAGTAGTTATACTGTATTAGTGTTGTTGCTGTCCTCTCTAGTCTCTGTGTTCTTGTCGTATAGTGGTCATGAAACTTTTCAAGACATAGTAAGTGCCCTGCTACTTTCTGTAGTTTAACGTGTATCTGAGTTAGAAAAAAATGCTTTAGAGAATATAGGGACCTCACTAGACATGTAACAGAACTGAATCAGAGTGTAACTTCTGCTGGCTTGTGCTTGTACACATCATCAACTCCCACGATGCCTTGCACAAGTGGGGTCATACCTTTGCAATGGAGACAAACAGGTTTTCACGCCAGGGCAACACAGAGTGAAGCAACCTCATTTATATTTAAATTAGGATGAAATTAGGGAGATGCAAGAGCAGGAATCATTGTTCATGCCTACAAATTACACAGGTGTACAGAAAATAGGTCAAAGGGACAGTGGCGGAGCTGGGGGGGGCCTGCTGGGGCCACCCTTCCTGGTTGCCCCAGTTTGAGTAGTGGTGCCCCACCACCATCTTTATTCAATGTGTAGTGCCCACTGTGGAGCCCATGATTGACTGAATGGCCCCCCGTGGCTTCCAAATGCTCCCAAACCTGGCTCCGCCACTGCCTTCAAGGAGTGTAGCAGAAATACAGAACATTGTATTACATTTTTAGAAGCTTCCCTGGTGGTGTTGGGTTGCCCTTCATGGCCCTATCCCCTGCAAGCTAAAGTAATTTTTCTGAGTTATTAAATTGTAAAATAAAAATAACCAGTATTGATGAAACAAGACACACTGTATTGGGAATGTCATGTCATGAACATTTTTGTGGTATAATAAACTTAGGGGAAAACTGTTAACATGTTCGTAAGGGCACTGGCTTTCTGTTTTAAAAATAAGCAGTTCAGGTTTGGCCATCTGTTAAAGTGACACTGACAGCTCTTTTTGCATCATATTATTTTGTGTTAAAAACCTACATTTTATGAGTGTGGAGGCTGCATAGCACAGGGTTAAGAGCACTGAGCTGCAAACCTGGAGAACTGGGTTTGAATCCCACAGCCACCACTTGTACACCATGTGACCATGAGCCACTTAACTTATCTGTGCTTCCAAGATGCACCTGGAAACCTCCTAGCCAACAGTTGAACAAGAAAAAAATAAAAATACGATTGCTTGCCTTCTCTGAAATTCACTGATGCTGCAGGTTGTTTTATCTGCTTCCTTTCTTAGTAGAACTGAAATGCAGGATAATGGTGTAATTGTAATCAGACTTTTGTTTCGAATCCTTGATCTGCTCTTATTGCATACTTTCTGTACATTAGGAACAGCCCCAAACAGTGCAGCCACTCATGATGCAATAGTCTTCTCTCCTGCCACTGTATCATCAGTGCCTAGACCATGTTGGGGGTGTTCCAAAGTCCAAGAAAGATGCAGTGGATCAAAGACTACAAACAAACAAGTTTTGTGTGGTAACACCAGTATGGTGGGCAGTCTGTTATTGAAAGGAATCAGAATCACGCTACCAGCTACATCAACAGATCCTATGAAATGTCACGAGTTATAACGTTTTTCAAACTAGAAACGGTCTGAGGACTAAGGGGTTGACAGTGTCTCTTTCAAATTCTGTTGTGTCTCCAAATTGAAAGTGTATCGATGTGTTTTGCACAAACATTTGGGGTAAAATTTTAGAGAGAGTGTGTGTGCGCGTGCTCGCATCGCCTCTCTAAAAATTTGCCCTGCATTGGTAGTGATTGAAAGGGGTGTGTTATGACTGGGACAAGATCCTTAACTTAGCATACAGATTGAAAAAATGCCTTTTTTTCCCATCCAATTAAAGTTGTGGGCATTACGTTGTGATGTGATGTAGAAAGATAGATTTTATTGGCAGGAAAGGACCTTTAGGCCCATCTAGTCTGCCCTTTGTCCCTGCCTGGTCTGTCACCACCGACCCTGTTTGGACATAGTAGTCACTGCCTCCACCTAGTTCCTCTACCTAATATGCCCCTGTACTTGTTCCATGCATGCTTGAAGCTCCCCAGCAGGCTGTTCAAGTCACCCATCTCCCTTTACGTGAAGAAGTATTTCTGCATGTCTCGTTCCCCCTCTTAGCTTCATTGCATGCCCCATAGTCTAGTGCCTTCTTTTCTCTGAAAAAGACCCTCAACTTGTACCTTGTTCATGCCTGTGAGGTACTTGTAATTTTCAGTCATGTCTCCTCTTGCTCTCCTCTCTTCCAAGGAGTACATGTTGAGTTTCTACAGCCTTTCCTCATAGGACTTTTTGTACAACCCCCTCACCATTTTGGCTGCCCTCCTCTGTGCCGCCTCCACCCTTTCAAATATCCCTGCGGAAGTAAGGCCTCCAGAACAGAACCCAGTACTCCAGGTGGGGCCTCTCCAGTGAGCAATACAACGTCAGCGCCATCTCCCTCCTCCTGCTAGAAATCCCTCTCCCAATGCACCCCAGCATCCTGCTAGCCTCTCCCACTGTTTTGTCACACTGCCCAGCTACCTTGAGGTCATCAGATGTGATAAACCCACTAGGTCTCTTTCTCACTTGGTGAAGGTAAGCTTCACTCCCCAATTTTATACACAGGCCTTGGGTTCCACAGCCCTAAGTGTATAACTTGCATTTTTTGGCATTGAAACCCAGCTGCCAGCCTCTAGACCATTCCTCTCACTCCTCAGATCCCCATGCATTCTCTCTGCCCCATCCTGAGTGTCCACCCTGTTGCAGATTTTTGTATCACCTGCAAAGAGACACCTTAGCCGCAAGCTACTCCGCAGAGTCACTTATAAAGACACTGAAGAGGACCGGACCTAGTGCCACACTCTGTGGCACTCCACGAGTTACTCTGCCATTGCCTGAGTGGCTACTGTCTGCCACCACCCTTTGCCTCCTACCCCTTAACCAGTTTGATACCCAGCTTGTCACTCTCTCCCCCACCCCTATGCTGCTTAGTTTCTTAACTAGTCTCCTGTACGGCACAGTGTTAAAAGCTTTACAGAAGTCCAGATAGGCCATGTCCACTGCGCTCCCTTGAGCCACCTTCCTGGTAACCCAGTCAAACAAATCTACAGAATTAGTTTGTCATGACCTCCCCTCTGTGAAACCGCTGCTGGTGGTCCTGCAGCCCTTTGCCTCCAGGTGCTCCATGCTTTCCTTCAGTAGTGTCTTCGTTGACTTCCCCACCACTGATGTGAGACTGACTGGTCTGTAGTTGCAAGCATCTTCCCTACTGCCACGTTGGTGCAGAGCCAACATCGGCCCTCATCCAGTCCTCTGGAACTTCCGCCATCTCCACTGAGGTGCTAAAAAGCACTGCCAGAGGGGCGGCCAGCACAGCGCTCAGTTTCTTTAGGACCCTTGGATGAACTCCATCCAGCCCTCATTGCCTTATTCTCCTTTAAGGCTTCCAGTCTGTTCTGGACCCTCTCCATCGAGAATGGACTTGTGTCCTCTCCCTTTTCCCTGGTGCTTACTGCAGCATGCTGGTCCATCCCCCACCTCTCTACTATGAAGACTGAGCAGAAGTAATTGTTTAGTATTTCCATTTTCTCTGATCTTCCTCGCACGTCCCCCACCCTCCTGATTCTCACTGTCCTTCCCCTTGTCTTCCTCCTTTCCCCCACATACCTGAAGGACTTGTCTCCTTTTTTGATCTCCTTGACTTTCCTGTTCTGTGTTAGTGCTTTAGCTGTCCTCACCCTCCTTCCTGCCTCCCTTTGTTTTGCCAGACATACCGCCCTGTCTTCATACTTCTGGGTCTCCTTGTGCTTTCTAAATGCTGTCTTCTCCTTCTCTGCTTTTGTCATCTCCTTGGAGAACCATAGCAGCCTCTTCCTCTTCTTTTCCGTGCTCACTTCCTTCAAACAGCATGCCATTGCCTGGGCTATACCCTCCTTAATCTTTCTTCATTGAGCCTGTGGTCTGGGTTTTATTGGAGGACTCCTGGCACTCTAAATTGGGGTGGAGGTAGTGGACTGAAAAACTCATTTCTTTATGATTTATCATGACATAGCAAGCTATATCATAACAAAGGTTGTCACACTATAAGAAAAAACAGACGTATCAGTTCCGCCTGTGAAAATTGCCACGGTTATCATGAAAACTGGTAATCATGACACCCCACACAGTATGCTTTGAGTTTTTTTCTCCTTCTCAAATGCAGTAGTAGTGGTATATATTTTATTCATAGAATATATGAATAAGAATTGCCCAAATAAGTAATATAATTTAGACTGTACCAAAACAAAATGTGAAAAAGAAAATATTGTAAATTCATTTTTTTTTTGTAAGGGCCCACCCACAGCCAGGTGATAAGTGTGTCTGCTTACTATGTGCAGGACCTCCAATTTGTATCTGGAGCCCAGGGATCCCAAGCACCAAGGAGGTGGCAGCAGCAGAGTTCAGTCCCTAGGGGACATGTCATTCTTCCGTAGATGACCCATGACATCTGTAGTAAGCCACACTGGTGATTTAGGAGGTTGGGAGCCAAACATCCTGGGCCTTACCCTTTCCCAACCCCTCCCCAACATCAGTGGGGCTTAGAGATGAAGTATTTAGGTGGCCTATACCCTGCCACCCCCTCTCCCCCAACAATTCACTCACCTCCTGACCCAGCAAGCTTGATCCGTTTTTCTCCACAGGCTCTGTCTCTACCTGTTTGGGGTGACTGGAGAAGAGCTTCGCTATGGGGCTGTGCAGGCAGTGAACAGAGAAGCCAGTGTAGCAAACGGTAGCGTTGCCGTGTCAGCTATGAGTTCAGTCCTTAAACTGAGACCCCCCCATGGGTATGGTATTGAGGTGCTTATACTGATTGTAGGGCAGGTGAGGGGATTGACTGAGCTAACTGCAGGACGTACCTCTGGTTGTGGGGGAGTGGGTCCACTTTTGGTAGAATCATTTATTTTGTATTTTTGAAATGTTCTGTGTGAGTTATGAACCATGTCTAAGCTACAGAGTGACCACTTGGGCTTCTTTTTACCCATCACCTTGAAAGGAACCAAGACACTGCAGAATCTCACCTGCCTTGGGAAGGACTTCAAGCAAAGTGACAGCCAAGATAGCAGTGGACAGTTCTGTTCGAACAGCCATTTTCATTGTAATGTACAATGTTCTGGTTATAAATCTGTTTGTATTTCATGGATATGTTGCTTGAACACTGTGAGGCACGTTGCATTTTAGAAAGGCACCAGATAAATGTGTTCATTGATAAATAGTGAAATATTGTAAACGAAAACGTTCTCCAGCCCTGGGATGCGGTATTGACTGCAAGAAGAAGTGGAGGTGAAATCGGGGGGGGCTTCAAGCATACGAGGGATAGACATAGGGAAATATTAATAAATAGGCGGGGAAGGGGGAGGGTCGCCGGAGACCAGTTAGGGTCTGTGGAGACCGATTAGGCAGGGAACATTTGGGCAGACTGGGTTGGCCAAACGGTCCTTTTCTGCCAACAGATTCTATGTTTCTACAGTTATTACAGTCACAGTGCGCACACAGGATTTCGTGTTGGGGTTTGGTTTTGGTCAGGAAGATCTTAGTTCAAAGCACTGTGGGTAGTGGTATGCAGATTCTTGCTGGGGTGAGCGGCCAAGTGCTTGGAAAGATGAAAATAGTACCAGTTGTTATTTCTGAAATTTCATAAGCACTGCTTTTGTTTCATGGAACCGAGATTTGAGATGTACTCTTGTTATATTTATTTGGGAAAAAGTTTTGGCCTAGTCAGTAGAGCTTAACGTTGTGCATCTAGAGACCTTGCTTTGAACACCACAACCACCACTCACTGTTTGTCCCTGTGTAAATTACGTAACTTTCCCGTGCGTAATTCTTTCTGTCTTTGTCTCTCTGTACCTAAACTACCTGCCTTCCAGCCTTTCCTGAACCTGTCTGTGTACCTTTTAGCTGCTGTCAGCTGTCCATGTAATAAACTTTGGGGTACAGCGTATGTTAATTCCACCACTGAGACTGCCCTTACCATTGTAAGAGTGGTCTTATGCGTAATCTTAAGGTATGAGAGCCGCAAACCGAAGGTGAGCGGTTCTGATACCCTAAGGCTGTGAGAGCATTCTTACAACCGTAAGAGTGGTCTCAGAGGTGGTATTAATATATTATTGATCAATCAATCTATTAAAATAAGAACTTCACCAAAGCAGCTGTTTTCCAGGGCAGCTGCGTATGAGATACTCTTTACAGAAGAGTGTGTCACTCGGGGGAAGGGAGCACTCCAATTGGTCGGGAGCATTACCTCAGTCTGTAATGTATGAAAGGCACTTTATAAATTCCTTCGGGAGCAAACTGGCCTCAGGAAATACTCTTGGCTAATGTAGCTCGGATTTGCACTTGCTGCTTGATTAACGTTCCATGTGGACCTGACCACGCAGCAAGTGTGACTATAAAACACAACTTCTGAGCTTCAAGTTGGACAAAAATACCTCTTGTGAAAACAGTTAAAGGTTCCATTGTGCTCATGTGTCCGAAAGATAACTTTTGGGGGAGTGAATTAAATATGAATAAATGGGCAGGCTGGAAATGCATTGTGGAGTACCAGAGCAGGAGGGTTACTTTCTCCCTAATGACGTACACAGATGGAAAAAAGGCCACCTCACTGTCAGTAATCCTTGGATTCTGCAGCTCGCTTGACCTGTTTTGATTTGAATCTTTTCATAACTTGTATGTATACTAATGCCTCTCCCTCTGACACAGAAGTCGGAATGCAGATAAAACTGTCTTGTATTTTTTTCTACAAAGAGGTGTTTCTACCCGGCCACTCATATCATCTTGGGGATATACCCTGTTCGGGCCCTGCATCCTCCGACTCCTCCCCCCATCCCTGGTAACCTGACTGTTACCCATATGGCTTTTCCTCTATGGCAAGGGCTTTGGTTGGGGGGAGAGACTAGAATCCAGTATTGGCATGCATTAGGACCTGGGGGGTCCCAAAGGCCCCATCATTTAGACATGTGGATTTTTCTGCCCCTTGTTTTTGTCCCCCCACCTCCCCTGATGTGAACACAGCTGTTCAACTGGCCTTGCATGCAGCCAGCAGACCCTGCAGCAGGAACAAGCTCCCTGGCTCTGCAGTAGGGGTTGCTATTGCGCCGCAGCTCACAGCCAACCCTCCCCAACCGAGACACTGCTGCGGGGCAGCTGGCCGAGCCTGCTTGTCTGCTAATACGGTGACTGAGTTCGGCCTCAACCTGAGTCGCTTGCCTGGTGCGATTATTTGGGGGTATTGCTTGTATTCAATTTTATTTCAGACACTGGGTGCTCCATTCATGGCATGACAGCACAGTAAAAGCAGGAAGGCTTCTAGAGAAGCTAACAGGCATACTGGCTGATCCACATACTGTAGTATATATCTTGGGCAGTGATACATCCAGTTCCTGTGGAGAATTCAACTGCATATGAGGGCCATCTTACAACCACAGCACAGCCTCATGCACAGCGTTTGGGGAAAAAAAATGGAATGGTCCACTGTCAGAATAGAAGTGTCAGTTATTAAAGCAGTACTGGCCAAACGTGGGCATTTCCTGGGATCAGCGCCTGTCTGGGAGTGTTGATGGCCTGAAGCACAGCTGAGGGCCATTACCTAAGCAAGGGTATTAAACCCATGGCATAGCCACTTGTGAGGGTATTGAGATTATAAATCTAAATGTGCCGTATGGGGCATTTCTAAGAGATTAACACCCTGTGCAGCAGTCAATCAGAGCTTGCTCTAGCCTCATGTATACTTAATCTTCTGTATTTTTCTTAATACTAGTTTGATGATTTAATACATTTATATGGTGCGCATCTGTTGCAGCTGTAAGTATATCACCTCTTCTGTTCCTTGTGTGCCAGAACTACTCACCTTTGGTTTGCTGTTCTCTCCCCCCTAAGGGCGCAGTAGGAGACACTCCTTACAGCTGATAGATGCTTGTTGCCATATAAATGTATTATAAATCATCAAACTAGTATTAAAAAAAAGCTGCAACAGACACCCCGGTTACCATTTAAAAAGATATACAGTATAAAACATTTCCTCAGCCGCGTTTACAATGTTGTGCATTATTCAGGAATGCAAATTAAAGTTGTTAACATGATTTAAAGTGCATATCATTGACGGAAAACATACGCAACACTACAGGTTGCAAACCATCCTCCTATGACACGGACTGGGAGGGCTGTGAGCAGTTACATTACTGGTGTATGCATATGCAGCATAACGGCCACATTTTATTTATAACTGGTGGGATATGTTTATTAGCGAGTAAAAACTGCAACACTATTATTGTATTACGTATTACACTGATTAAAAATGAATTTGTTACCCAATTAATCTTTTTTTTTTTTTTTTTTTATGAACTAGGAGCTTGGTTTATTAACTGTGAAGTGGAATACCGAATTTACAATAAAATCCGTCAGCCATGTCACTCTGGCTAGGCCTATCAGATTCTTAAAAAGTATTTATTTACTTAGACCATGACAGAAAAACAGGTGGGTCCTGGAGCTTCGTCTCTTTATTTTCAACATTTTTTTTTTTTTAACTTTGAATCAGTTTTAAATCAATATTTACCATATTGTCATGTCTTTGGAGGTTAACGTGGAGTTTTTGACCCCAGTATTTCTCCTGGACAAAAGATGACTGATGACCTGTGAAACAAACAAACAAAAAAAAGATTTTACTCCACTCCAGGAAATTCCGAGCCTCAGCATATTAATTTTTTTCTGGCTTTAACCACCTCAGGGTACTGAGGGAAACGGTAGAGGAGGCACTGGCAGAGCCATTGGCAGATCTGTTTAACTGATCTCTGGTGTCTGGGGTGGTCCCAGAAGACTGGAGAGTGGTGGATGTAGTCCCTGTTCACGAGGGAAGGGGACATACAGGCCGCTTAGCCTGGCCTCTATCTTGGGGAAGTTGTTTGAGTCTGCCATCAGAGGACAGATAGTGAAATTCCTTGAAACTAATGACCTAGATGGGATGCATTATAGCACAGTGGTTAAGAACACTGAGTTGCAAACCCGGAGACCTGGGTTTGAATCCCACAGCCACCATTTGCATACTATGTGACCATGAGCAAGTCACTGAACTTTCCTGTGCTCCCAGGACACACCTGGAAACATGCCTTGGCTTAGTGTGTCTTTCCTGGCCAAAAATCATAAAATAAATAACAAAAAAGGCAGCACAGCTTTATTAAGGGGCGGTTGTGCCAGACAAACCTTATTGACTTCAACTCCGTGTCACAGGCAGTGGATAAAGGCCAGCCTGAGGACATCCTCTACTTGGACTTCAGCAAGGTCTTTGACTTGGTACCACTGAGGAGACTTTTGAAGAAGCTAAGGGACCTGGGAGTCAGGGTGAGCTAATCCAGTTGGATAAGCCACTGACCGAGGTAGAGTATACAGCAGTGGTGGTTAATGGGACTCACTTGGGGATCAGGAAAGTGACAAGCATGGTGCCACAGGGTTCGGACCTTGGATCAGGACTCTTTACTATGGTTATCTGCGACAGGAGAATGACATACTGGAAAATATTTGCTTATTTGCAGATGACTCAAAAATATGTGGCAGAGTGAACATGGAGGAGGGTTTTAGTGGAATGAGATGGGACCTGCAGAGGCTGGAAAAATAATCTAAGGTCTGGCAGCTTAAATTCAGTGTGGAAAAAAATGCAAGGTTATGTATATTTTTAAAAAGAACCCCAAAGCAGAGTATTGGATTGGCGGTGTCAGAGTAGGCAGTACAGTGGAGGAACGGGATACTGGTGTTCTCATTGGTGAGAACTCAGGACATGAGTCCAGTGCAGTGAGGCACACCATATGTTAAAGGGGAACAGTCGGCACAAAGGGTCCCACACTCAATAGCCTGCAGTGCATGTTATGTTTATATAAGCTCTGATCTTTTGTTTGTTGGTTCCGCTGTCCTCTCTGGGCTAAGTACAATCACAGAGGACTATAGTTAGCCGCTGGCGAAAAGCAGACCTGGAAAACATCTGATCAGAGATTATAAAAGCTCTAACATGCATTGCACGCTACTGAATCTCCCACTGCTGTCTACCGATCTGATGTCAGCTGCAGGGGATTCTGGGATTTGTAGTAACAGAAGATGTCCGCCAAGAACTAAGCAAAATTAGTCTGATACAATCTACTATATTACAGTAAACGGCAAATAAACTAAAATATTTTTGCACACAAAGTACACATTGAGACCAGCACCACACTGGAGAGTGGGGCCCTAGGTTGTGGCTGTTCCTCTTTAATGTCAGAGGAATGCTGGGCCGTGTTGTTAAATACATGTGTTATAACTTGGGTTACAGTGTTAGGAAATACAAGACACAGAAACGTGTTCTGCCTGTTTGCGTAAGAACCTGGTTACATTGCTTTCTCTTGCTAATTTGATCTGGCAATGTTGAAAGCAACCCTGGTCCTTTAGCAAACGATATGGCAGATAGTGACTTTTTTTTTTAGCAATATTCATATGGCCTCAAAATTATGCATTTTAATGTATTAAGTTTAACATCTAAATTTCATGAGGTGGCGTCATGGATTAGTTTATATAATCCGGATGTTCTGGCACTGACTGAAACCTGGTTAACCTTACTTGTTCTTGATACTGAACTTTGTATACCTGCTTATAAACTTTTTAGAAAAGATCGTGTTACTGGTAGAGGGGGTGGGGTTTTGTTTTATGTTAAGGAATATTTAGCGGTAAATGAGATCACTATTTTTAACAGTAATTTGGATTATTGTGAACATATCACTATTCAGTTAATATTGGGATTTGTTAAAAAATTAACTATTTCTTGTGTATATCTTCCACCTAATGGTAGCAAATTAGGCTTACAAGAACTTGCAAACGCTTTAAATACTGGGGCTTTTACAGAGTTAATACTACTGGGGGATTTTAATTTAAACTGGATGGGTTCAGATATAACAAAGTTAAATACGGTTTTGTCTCAGTCTGGTTTACAGCAAATTATTACTTTGCCCACTTGACACAATAATAGATCATGAAATCACACACTGCTGGACTGGATATTAACAAATAGACCTATTATTATGATAAAATGTGGTTTGATCTCTGATTCGTTAAGTGATCATCATCCAGTCTTCTGTATTTGGAATCATGGGGGATTGAAGAAGCCTAAGCCAATTATAAGGATTTCGAGATCTTTTTCTAAATTTGACATACACTCTTTTTGTAGAGTTGGGTAAAATAGATTGTTTTTTTTATATTCTATCCCTGATGTGGATTCTGCATTGCATTTTTTCATTACTGAGTTTACACATGTTTTGGACCAGTTAGCTCCCCTTGTTAAAAGAAGGGTTCGAGGGAAAACTTATGGGTGGTTAACATCTCCTTTGATCAAACTTATGAGACAACGAGACAAGGCTTGGAAAATGTATAAAATGAATCATTCTGTTTCTGGTTACCATGCACATAGGACTTTAAGGAACCAATGTAAGGCTAAGATAAGGAAGGCTAAAACGGACTATATTCGTCATAAACAATGTGAAGGGTTATCTAATGCTACTACTTTTTGGAAAACAAAAACCCTGGGAGTGGGTCCCAAGATGACAGCCTGGGTAAAGAATTGGCTGGAGAATAGGACACAGAGAGTAATAGTAAATGGAGTCCACTCAGAAGAAAGGAGGGTTACTAGCGGGGTACCGTGAGGTTCAATATTAGGACCAGTCCTCTTCAATGTCTTTATAAGCGACATTGCAGAAGGACTGGAAGGAAAGATGTCTCTCTTGCAGATGACACTAAGATCTGCAACAGAGTTGATGCACAGGGTGGGGTGGAAAGGATGAGAAGGGACTTGGCAAGGTTAGAGGAATGGTCAAATGTATGGCAGCTTAGATTCAATGCTAAGAAGTGCAAGGTAATGCACCTGGGAAACAAAACCCAGGGAAGAGTACACAATGGGGGTGAGATACTAGCAACAACAAAAATGGAAAGGGACCTGGGGGTAGTCATATCAGATGACCTAAAGGTGGGCAAGCAATGTGAGAAGGCAGCAAGGAGGGTTGGGGGATACTGGGATGCATAGGGAGAGGCATCACCAGTAGAAAACAGGAAGTTATTATCCTCTGTACAGACAGCTGGTGAGACCCCATCTGGAGTACTGTGTGCAGTTCTGGAGACCCAATTCCTGAAAGACATAGACAGGATGGAAGCTGTCCAGAGGAGGGGCAACTAAAATGGTTCAGGGTCTGCACCGGAGGACATATGAAGAGACTTAAGGAGCTTAATATGTATAGCCTCAGGGAGAGGGGGGACATGATAGAAACTTTCAAGTACCTCAAGGGAATCAACAAAGTCCAAGAGGGTAGCATCTTTCAAAAAAAGAGGTGTGCAAGAACAAGAGGGCACAATTTGAAGATAGAGGGGCGGCTCAGAGGTAATTTAAAGAAGTATTTTTTCACAGAGAAGGTTGTGGATGCATGGAATGGCCTTCCGGAGGAGGTTGTGGAGTCAAAATCAGTGGTGGAATTCAAGCATGCATGGGATAGTCATAAGGCAATTCTGGGGGGGTGGGGGTAGGAAGAAGTAGGCTGCTGGTTAACTAGGATCTGCAGCTTATCCAGTAGGTAGGGAAATGGGCAGACTGGGTGGGCCAAGCGGTCCTTATCTGCCGTCAAATTCTATGTTTCTATGTTAATTAATACTTTGATAAGGCCTAATGTTTGTAAACCAGGTTCAATGAGGTTGAATGGTGACTTGTTGACTTGTCCATTGAAGATAGCTAATGAGTTTAACTTGAAATTTACTGCATTGCCTGATTCCTTTAGTGACCAGTCTGAGGTGAATTACCTGGGATTGACTGAAGATCTTACAGTTAATCATAAGTTTTATCTAAGGACTACTACTCCGAAGGAGGTAGAGAAGTTGCTGCATTGTATTAAAAGGGATTGCTCAGCTGGTTCTGATGGCCTATGTCCTAGTTTACTGGCGGATGCTGCCTCAGTTATAGCACTTCCAATTAGTATTTTCAATTTGTTTTTTGTTACAGGTACTATACCTAACATATGGAAACATTCTCTGGTCACTCCTATACTTAAATCTGGTTCACAACAGGAGTTTTGTAACTACAGACCTATTTCCATCTTGTCTGCTTTAGCTAAAGTTCAGGAAAGAATAGTTTATAATCAGTTGATTGGGTATGTGGATCGCTTTGGATTATTATCTCAGAACCAACATGGTTTTAGAAAGGGAAGGAGTACTGAGACTGCCTTGGTCGAGTTCATGAACACGGTACTTAATGGCATGGATAAAGGGTGTCTGACTGGTGCCGTGTTCGTGGACTTGACCAGGGAATTCGATTCAGTTGATCACCAATTGTTGATTTCTAGACTTGAGTCACTGGGAGTTGGTGAGTCTTTCTTGGCCTGGACGAGGGATTATTTAACAAATAGGTTCCAAAGGGTTAAATATAGGGATGTTGTATCAGACTCTGTAATGGTTAAGTGTGGGGTTCCACAAGGTTCTATTTTGGGGCCACTTTTGTTTTCTTTGTTTTTGATCAACTAGTAAGTGTGATTAATAATTCTTCTCTAACACTTTATGCTGATGATGCAGTAATTTATACACAGGGTTCGTCTGTTGGAGATCTAGGTGTTTCTTTAATAGAGGAAATGTGTAATTTTCAGTCTTCACTTATGGCTTGTAAATTACTCTTAAATAAATCTAAGACAAAGGTGATGGTTTTTGGTAGCCCATCTAGATTGAGATCTGAGGTTAGTAATTTGGAAGTTAAATCTCTTGATGGATTACTGTTTGACTGTGTAGACACATTTCAATATCTTGGGGTATTACTAGATTCTCATTTAAGTTATGAATCTCATTTTTTGAGGGTTACCTCAAGAATACATTGTAGATCGGGTTCTTTGTATAGAATCCGCTCATTTCTTATTCCTGAGTCTAGGTTGGTTACTTCTAAATGCTGCTTACTTTCCATTGTGAACTATGCAGCTATAATTACTGATACTGCTTCTGTGACAGTGATTTCAAAGAAATCCACTTTACTTCATCTGATAGCTAAGATTGCTTTAAATTGTTCTAAATTATCTCATCATTGTGTGATTCTGAAAGAAATGGTCTGGTTACCGGTTTCATTAAATTTCCAATACTGTGTGGCCAAGTTTATATATAAAGTTATGGACTCTGGAATTCCACATAGTATCTCAACATTTTTGAGACTGTATAATGATGGTCATTATTCTAGACATAGGTCAGATAGTAGGTTTTTTGAGATTCCTTTCATGAAATCTAAAAGTGGACAAAGATCTTTTGCTTATATTGCTCCACTTATTTGGAATGAAATTCCTCATGACATTAGGTGGTTGTGTTCTGTCAAAAAGTTTGCTGATGTATCAAGGATGTATTTTGAATCCCAATTTAACTGTAATTGTTTTTTATGAATTTTATATGTAACAAAGACATTCTTTGTCTGCAGTTTGCTGTACTGTATATGTATGTTTGATTATGTATTGTTTGTATGTAATATATATGGGTTGCACCTGTAAAAGGAACTTGTTTCCAGTGTGCTTACCCGTTAAGCGAATAAACAAACAAACAAAACAAATTGGCAGTGGCTTCTCCAGTAGGAGGCAGGAGATGATCCTACCCCTCTGCAGATCCCTGGTAAGGTCATAATTAGAACACTGTACCATTTTGGACCCCTCACCTTAAGAAAAACAAAGATCACATGGAAATGGTGCAGAAGAGGGCCACCAAAATGATGCGTTCTACTAGGAAGACCTTTCCGGGAACAGTTGAGCAGGCTTAACATGGATATAGAGAATTTGTTGGTAGTTTAAAACCTAGTGGTCCTTCCAGTCTGCCCATTACCTACCTGATTCTGTGTCCACGCTAATGCCAGACTGGATTTATTGAGCTGATTGCCCTAATGGCATCTCAGTATCCCTCTACCCAGGCTGTCAATACAACCCCCAACCCCATAAACCTCACTGTCCCCTTGTATGTGTCCCATCCATGCTTGAACCCTGTCATTGACTTGGCTTTAACCAGGGGTCATCCTTAACTTTTTTTTGCACTAGCCAGCCGGGCAAGTTGATTAACAATTGCACTAGCCCACAATAATAATGTTAAAATTTGGTTATACAGGAAAAATGCAAGCCAAGAAATACTGATTATTGCATATTTATCCTGCTCCTACATTGCTTCCTGCCCTTGCAAAAAAAAAAAAGACTGCAGTACAATCACATGCAGTGTGTACCCCCACTGTTTTACCATGTGCCCCTAGCTTCCGCTTTCTTCACCCCCTCCCCACCAAACCAGAGGATACCATAATAGCAAATGTTTAATCAAGCAGTTCTAGCTCTGCACACACAATAACCATCATCATCATACACCTCACCACAGTCCCACCCTGATCTGCAGGACAATTAACAGAGTCACGCAGAGAAAGACACTCTCATCCCCCACCCTGTGATTAACCAGACTTGCACTTCTGGAAGTTTTCTTACACTGCGAAGTTGGACAGGGGCAGTTCTTGGATTACTTTAGAGAGAGTTAAACAAAAACAGGAGGCTTGAGATGTAAGAAACTTAGGGAGGCAGTATAGTGCAGTGGTTTAGGCTCTAAGCTGCAAATCTGGAGACTTGGGTTTGAATCCTGCAGCCCCCATTTGCATACTGTGTGACCCGGAGCAAGTCACTTCACTTCCCTGTGCTCCCAGGTTGCGCCTGTAAACAAGCTTTCAGCTTAGTGTGACTCACCTGGTTAAACAATTGGAAAAAAAACCCAAAAAACTTTGACATATCTGTTTATATACACCAGGCACAAAAGTATTGATTTAAAGCAGCAGTGTAATAATCAGATGAAAATTTTGACGTATACTTTTTTATGCTATTTTAGATTGCCGCTTACCTCCTGACTTGTATGATACCCTTCTGCTCACAATTTGAGTCTGCTTTAGTCCTTTTTGTCATGTTTGAAATAATAAAAGAAGCGGTCCTTTTAATATGGCTTGGAACAGGTCTTCATCAGTATTCTCAGCTGTTTTGTCCATCAGTTGTTTAACTATCTCTTATGTTGTGACTAAAATGATACATTATGCCCCAGGCAGTGCTACCTGACCTTATGGAACAATAGATGTTCAAAAACAGCTGAGAATACTGATGAGAACCTGGTCTGAGCCATATTAAAATGAGCGCTCTTTTTGTTATTTCAAACATGAAAAAAGTACTACAGCAGACTCAAACTGTGGAAAAAAGGGTTTCATACAAGTCAGGACTCAGGAGGTAAGTCGCAGTGCAAAATAGCATTAAAAAGAATAGTTTAACATTTTCACCAGATTGTTGTACTGCTGCTTTAACATGCTCTGCCCTAACAACATATTTTTCATAAGTGTCCTTTCATCAGTCAAAGGGGGGGGGGAGCAGTATACAGACATGATGCTGTATTACCTCTTTTTCTATATAGGATGATCTATGCACAGCAGGAATACCTATTTTAACTTTAAAAATTCTATATTTTACTAAGGTTTTGCTTTGTACCATACATGCTCCAAAGCATTGTTTTTAGGATGAAATGACATGCTGGTGGTATAAAGGTGGTACTGCATGGATGACATTGACTGGTGTGATCCTTTAAGAAGAGCTGTGGACCCCTACACCTGTCAGTAATGGCAGTTATTGGTCTATGGATGGTCACTTCAGAGTCTAGTCTGCAGTGGTGTCCAGGGAAAGTATAGCATGGACAGACCACCTGGTTGGGCATACCGTTTATATATCATAGCATTCTGTCTCTGCAGTATTGGAAACAGACACTCAAAAGGTTGTAAAATGAGGCACACTGGTCTTAATATTGTGGGAGAAATCAAAGACAAGTTCAGCAAACTGGAAGCTAGTGACTTAACAGCACTCTACCCTTGAATCACAGCATTCACACTAGCTGAATATCCTAACAACTGAGTGATAATGACTCACACTGAGTCTTTTGTTGGATCCCCCTCTTGAACTGCCAGATAATTGCAGCTGTTAATGAACTGCTAATCACACCAGGCCATCTGGAACACTGAGGGAGATTAGCAAAATGACTACAGCCTGCTAAAGCAGGCACTTTTTCAGCTTCATTAACAGCCATGAAAAACCTGCACTAGTCAAGACAGACAAGTAGAGGGTTAGTTGCACTAGCCCTGGCCAATTTGCACTAGGTTTAAGGCTAGTAAAACAATGTTAAGGTCAAACTCTGGCTTTAACCTTCTGCTTGGATGAGTGTTCCATTCAGCCACCACCTGCTATGTGAAGAAGAACTTCCTAGCATCCCTTTTAAATCACCCCCCACCCCATCTTCAGTCCATGTTCTGCTTATTGGTGAATTTGTACCTCGTGAACAACTCCTTGCATTCTACCCTGTTTGTATCTCCTGGCCTCCAGAGAGTACGTCAGGACACTTAGCCTCTCCTCGCATGCCTTTCCTTGCTGGCCTGCATTGTTTTCGTAGTCCTCCTCTAGACCATCTCTAGGTGGTCCATGTTTTTCTGTAGGTGAGGACTCCATAACGTGTACTCACTTGAGCCCAGATGGGAAAGGAGAGATGCTGGAGCCCAGACAGGAAAGGGCAAGATGTAACAGAAACGTTTAAGCACCGCAAGAAGATCGGCAGGGTCGATTGACACCAGTTGTTCACAGGCAGGCCGAGTGGTGTGGAGGGCTAAGGCATCTGCTGCACTACCTCCTGCCACGCCATTGACCCGTGTCTGGGAACGAGCACAGGTTGCCTGGGGTCGACAGGGCAGGAAAGGATTGAGCATCCCAGGGATTGCTCTCCTCTCTAGGTGAGGGGTGGCCAGTCAGCTCTGCCCTAGACTGCTTTCAGGTGGAGGCTCGATGGTAGTGCATGTCGAACGGCTCAAAGGGAGGGGCTGAGATCCCGCAGAGCACTGTGCCTCCATGTACATGTCTTGTCGCTGTCTCCTGGCAGGGGAACCAGGGACAGAAAGGCAGAAAAAGGGACCCAGCAGTTGATCACTGTTCCACACATCTCTTTGGGCTCGTGGCAGGGGAACCAGGGACATAAAGGCAGAAAAAGGGACCCAACAGTTGATCGCTGTTCCGCACATCTCCCTGGGCTCCTGGCAGGGGAACCAGGGACAGAAAGGCAGAAAAAGGGACCCAACAGTTGATCACTGTTCCGCCCATCTCCCTGGGCTCCTGGCAGGGGAACCAGGGACAGAAAGGCAGAAAAAGGGACCCAACAGTTGATCACTGTTCCACACATCTCCCTGGGCTCCTGGCAGGGGAACCAGGGACAGAAGGCAGAAAAAGGGACCCAGCAGTTGATCACTGTTCTGCACATCTCCCTGGGCTCCTGGCAGGGGAACTAGGGACAGAAAGGCAGAAAAAGGGACCCAATAGTTGATCACTGTTCCACACAGCTCTCTGGGTCCGCACCGCCACCCGGACACCAGGAGTGATTCTAGTGTGGACTGTGGGAGGGGAAGGATGACCCGTCCCCCCCCCATCTCCACCACAGGGGGCAATCTGTGGGGGACTGGCTCTGGGTAGATCCGGCCGAGGCGATTGCCAGCCAAGGGGAGGCGGGGATGGACGCGAGATCACCGATTAAGTAAAAAACGATATGGAAAAAAAAAAATTGTTGACAAAAGCAGCGAAGGGACCTGCACTAGAAGTCATAGATACAAATTGACTTTGGGGGGTGGAGGTTAGTCAGAAGTGTGATTAAGTAAGGGAGGAGGCTCAAGTGTCCCAGAGGATGCTGTCGGGGCTAGGAGAGCAGTCTGCTCCAGTGAATGACTTTCATTGGGGTGACCACAGGTGGCAGTGCACTCTGGAGTGGCGAGGGCTGGGGAGACAACGCTGCATGATGTGCACCAGGCTTGCTTGAGTCGTTCCACAGGGTGGTGTCTTGGGGAAGGGAGAAAAAGGAGAAGAGCTGTAAGACCAGGGTAGAGCGATGGACCAACCTCTCTCAGATCCTGCACTAGCAATGTGGCAAGTTTCCACTGAACTGGATCCTGTGAAGTGGCAGTTGGAGCCCTGCTGCACCCCACCATGGGGCAAGCTGTGGGGGCAGACAGGGGAACCAAGTAGGACCACGAGATGTGCCCAGATGGTGGGGGGAAGGCACCAATCTACCAGGAGGCACACACACAAAAAAAAAAAGATGTGAGAAAATGTTTCATGGAGAGAGTGGTGGGCAGGTGGAATAGCTTGCTAAGTGAAGTGGTCAGTTCAGTGATGGTGCAGGGATTCAAGTCGGAGTGGGACAGGTATAGAGTGTTGATAGCGGTTAGAGCAAGGGAGATGGGAGGGGGTAAAGCTGCTGCAAAGACTGAGCTGCTAATAGGAGCCACAGGCCAAGCCCACCCAGTGATAGGTTGAAGCGGAAGTACCTGGGACCAGAGCTGACTGGATGGACACTTAGGGCAGGATTCTCAAAAGGGATTTACCAGCGCATCCCCAACTTGCGTGATTCTGGTAGAGGTGCAATGCGCCAACACATCCCAGATGTGCCGCCCACCACACATAATGATATGCAGCACATCTGGAGGGGGTTGTGCAGGGGGCGTGCCCATGCATATGGTGCCCAGCCCCATTCACAACCCATCTAGGAGGCGCATCCCCGGAGCAAGTCCGGAGATGCACCTCCAAGCGATAAGTCTACTTCAGGTAGACTTAAGTGGGTGGCCACCCACAGGCAGCCTGTCAGCCTACCCACCCTGCCAGTCCAGAGTGCCCCTCCGGCCGAGTCCACATTTCAGTGCCATTCACTGCAGCGGTAGATATGGTACACAGTCCCCCTTCCCTGCCCATAGCCCCTTAGGAAAGCCGCACACAGCTGAAACATGTCCAAGAGTCACTCCCTTCCCTGGTAGTCCAGTGGACCACTGCCCCCCCCAAACGGCACCCCCAAACCACCCCGTCCCAGCAGGTGCTGCCGATCGGCAGGCAGCACAACTCACCCACATTCTGCCATGGCTGCCTACCGACAGAACTGTCTAGGAATGACAGCTACTGTATCACTGAAAGCCCATTGGTGGACCCTGTCGATCAATGGGCTTGCATTGAGTACTGTACTCTGTCATTCACATGTGACTGACAGTACTCACTGCAAGTCCATTGGTAGACAGGGTCCACCAGTGGGCTTTCAGTGATACAGTAGCTGTCATTCACAGACAGCTGTGTCGGCGGGCAGCCGTGACAGAATTCGGGTGGGTTGTACTGCCCACTGATTGGTGGGACCTGCTGGGATGAGAGGAGTGGGGTGGTTTGGGAGTGCCTGAGTGGGCGGAGGGTCCACTTGACTACCAGAGAACGGAGGGACTCTTGGATATGTTTCGATCGGGTGGGGGTGGTGAATCCAGTATTTCTCCTCTACTGCCACCGTGCGCGGTTTTTCTAATGGGCTACGGGCAGGGAGGGGGGATTCTGTGCATGTCACAGTACTGCCGCAGTGGTGGCTTAACTCAGGGGATACAGGCAGGGAGGGGGTGGTAATCACCCGACAGGGATGCTGGGCTTGGCTGTACTGCTGCTCATGTAGGAGGGGGCATGGGATCATAATGACATGCAAATGGCCCCATTGCACCTTGCATGCCTAGTGGCCCCATTTGCATGGTGGTGGCTCTGAATGACGACTTTGAGTGCTGCCCTATTGGATTCCCAGCTCGACCAGGGAGTTGTACTGGCGCATCCAGGGCTGGGTGCAACCATGGTATTCACAGAGGGGATGCGCTGGAAGCATTCCCCGGTGCATCTTCTGTGAATACCACCATTGGTGCTCGGTGCATCTCATTTGCGCTGGGGCATCCAAGATGTGCCGGGCGCAAGCCCTTTGTTAATCCTGCCTTTGGTCTATTGCTGACGGGGGGATGCAACATAATTCTCAGCCTGTGACTGCTGACATGTGAAATACTAACCTTCAGAACGTGGGGTCAAATCATGGCGACATCACTGGCAAATATATTCAGAGTGGCACTCATACGATTAGATGATGATCGTGTCTTGAACTGACTACAGTTCTGCACTGAAGAAGAACTGCACTGAATCGATAATTTGTCTGTAGAATGTTTTTTTTTGTTGTTGTTGTTTATGAATACCCGTTCTGTTGTTGTTCCAGCTTTACTAGCATTGTAGTAAACTCTGGGTATTTCTGCTGCACACGTTAGTGGTGAGAACCATTTTTTTTTAATTATACATTGCGTTTGTTTCAACTACAAGAGTTCTGAAGTGGAACATGGATACATTGTGTCGTCATTATTGCTGAACAAGGACGGTAATATTATACAGTTCTAAAATTATCCTTCCCAGCAGTGTGTAAGTCAGAAACAGTCACTTGTTACGTGTTTTACTAGAAGGCCAGTAAGGATGGAACTATAACAGAACGGGAAACATTATTTGAAAAATACTTTCCGCACAACATTTGGGCTTGAAGATTAAATGCAGCTCTTGGTGTATGCGGGACAGGGATTCTGTGTCATAAAATGGGCAATTGTGAAGACTGGCTTATGGATCTGCTCACACAAGAGTTAAAAGCAGCCAGAGTTTCCGGAACTGCCTAAGGGGCCATTATCCCACTGTTGTGTTGCACCTCTGCTGTTGGCCAAGTCTCCATCCACGCAGACACTTGCCCTCCCAAACCGCAGACCATTGATTCCAACACTTGCTTCAGAACCTACCCACCACTAGCCAAAATGCCTACCTGGTTCCATATTTGAACTTCCATTATGACATTAACCCCCATCTTAGTTATTGCCTCTTTTGGAAGGATGTCCCTGTGGATTTTCCCCGGCATATAAAATAATGTTGTATTTTGTTTTAGGAATATGTAAAAATGGCTAGGATGAATAAAATATCAATCCTCTGACTTCTGTTTCTCTTTACCAGCCTCAAAGGGAACATTTATGAGCTGTGTCCTCCTAGAGTAAAGTCCTTGTAATAACTGGGCTCCATTTTGTCCCCATAGGGAATCCCAGTTATAAATTGCCATAGCTGGTTATAAAAAGGATTCGCGTGCCTGGTTTCTTTAAGAGCCCATGTGCACACTTTGCGTTTGGAAAGTGGAAGTGCGGTCAACTCCCAGCCTGTACGGAGGTCAGGCTATGGCCTGCCCTGTGTGGGTGAAAGAGAGGGCTTGTGGCAAAAAAAATAGAGCCCAGCATTTATATAAAACAAACCCTGAGGGACTGTGTATAACGATCCTTCAAGGTGTGTATAAATATAAAACAATGCATGGGTAAGTGTGGTTTATGAGGATTTTATACACACCCGAGGTATGTGATGCCCTATAAACCCCGAGGGGTTTATATGGGCATCACACACACCGAGGGTGTGCACAAAATCCCCATTAAAACACACTTACCCATATTTTATTTTTTTTATTTACTGGTTCTGATTTAATTAAGTTTAAAAAAATTGCTTCATGAGGTACTGTGGAGCCGTCGAGAAGCTTGTGCCTCGCGTTGACTGTGTAAAAAAAAACAAAACTAGCGCTACTGGATGTGCAGCGCGAGAACAGCTTCTCCAGTGGCTTTCTCAGGTGCTGCTTTCATTTTTGTGTGCCCGTGGTTTGTGGAGCTCCGTAAACCACATATGTGGTTTACAGAGCTGTTGAGCACTTGCTGGCAGTGGTTTATAACCACTAACCAGTAAATATATTCTCATTATACACAGTCCCCCAGGCATTATTCTACACCTAAAATGGGTTAAGATGACCATTGCAAATACTGCTCTCGGACTGAACAAACCAAGTCACTGTCCTAACCTCTGTATACATATGTGCACACAGTACTGCATTTTTGGAGTAAGGGGTAACTCAAGACTGGGTATGTGGTAATGAACTAATAATAATGCATGTCTCTGTTGGTTGATTGACACAAGGCATATCTGAAGGCTGCAACCACCCAAGAAATACATTATTCCCTTATGACTGCACACCCTGGAGTGTGTTCTGCAGTACTACCTATAAAATGGAGTTTTATTTCTTAAAAGTGTAGTTTGGGGAGGTGTGTAGTTGTCAGAAAAATAATCTGTCATGTGAGGTGTTTTGACCAATGAGGTTACACGATGTTCATGGCCCATTTTTATAAGCCAAAATTGTTTCATACCAGGCCATGTTATAAGTGCAGTAATATACCCCAGGATGCCTCAGCACACACCGGAAGAGTACCTGTATCACTCAGCAAATGCTCACCCTTTCATGCATTGTTGTGTACATGAAAAGCTCTTAAAAGTGAGGTATTGGGTTTACTTTTAGCTGTCGGCAGTCTTGAGATATCCAAGACTAAGCCTGCCCTATATTATTACTACTGCTCTGCCACTTTTTTTTTTTTGCCACAAAGGTTCTTCTGCCATGGCCAGTATGCAGACAGCTTCTCAGCCCTGTCCCTGCTTCTTCCAGCTGACCCATATCTTCCCTGAACCTACCTTCCGCTATTCTCCCATGGCTTGCACTCCCCCCACTTGGCAGGACCAGGAGGGGGAAGGCCATTCTCCCCACCCCTACACACACACGCTACATATCCAGAATGGCAGGCAGTCCAGGTGATACGGCGGGGTGAAGGTAAGCACTCAGGGCTTCACATAGCCTGCATCACTCAAGATCTTCCTGGACATAAGTCTCCACCACTCATTCACACTAGTGGGATTAGCGCCGGAGGCACTAGGACCCATCGGGAGCAAACTTTTTGCTGGAGGGTCGGCGCGAGAGATGGCGCCACAGGCATGGCGCCAGCGAGCAGCGGCTCGAGCGGTAATGACCATCTCAGCGACGACCTCCAACCGCCAGTTCCTTTTTCCCGCCATCGAAAAGCGCCCAGTGACGACGCCGCCGCTTGTTAGAGTCAAACTTCAAACTAGCGATAGTTTTCAGTTTGTTTTTGTAACTTTATCACGATAGTAGTATCGCTTAATTTTATTCTATTTTCGCTTAAATTTTCTAATATTTAAATTTTACTTGAAGAAGTCTCGGCCTACTGGACGGAGTCGACCATGAGCAGGTCAGGTGACGGTAGGGAGACTTCGTATGAAAGCTGTTCAGTCAGCCGGGCTGGGTCCGGTCAGCCTCCTTCTCCTCAGCGGGGTTCCGACAACGGTCAGTCCGATGCCCGGGGGGATGGGCGGTCCCCCCACCGGCATAAAAATAAACGGTCGCATTCTCGGCACCGTTCGGCCTCGAGCTCTTCTTCGGCCCACAGGTCAAAAAAGAGAAGGCATCACTCGAGGTCGCCCTCTGGTATGTTCGCGCACGACGCCGGGTTATCGCTAGTTGCCGTCTCCTTCTTCGAGTCGCCAACTTCCGTAATCGCCGCCTCGACATCGGAGCCCTCCCCGCCTATAGGTAGGACTCAGATGAGCAGTTTCATCAGTGGGCCGCTCTTATGGAGCAATGGGCTCGGAGGTTGGTTCTTCTGCCTGGCTCGGTTGCCTCGAGCCCTCGGCCCTCCGCGATCAAGGTAGGGCGGTTGGACCTTCCTAGTCGCCTGGGCGCCTTCTTCGGTGCCAGCGACCTGCGCTTAGGTGTTTCCTCTCATGGCTGCGGCGCAGGGGCCTCACCGATGCCCTTATCTCCTGTTTTTTTTCCTTCAGCTTCCAGGTTCCTGGGGCTCTTCCGCGCCCGCAGGGTCTGTTGGCTTGTCGGCGCGCTGTGCCGCTGGTCTCGCGGGCGCCGCCTGCGGTGCCGGCTGGCTGGCGGCGCTGTCCGCTGGTGCTGCCGGCTTCGGCGGGCGCCGCGCAGCGCTTGCGGTGCGGCCAGGGGTCACAGGCTCTTGGCGCCAGGCGCCTCCTCGGTGCCGCTAACCCGCTTTTGCCGCCTCGGCGCAGGGCCCTCGGGACTCTCCTTGTTTTTCTGCTATTTCCTCCTCTCCTAATTTTCACTCCTTTCCTGTCCAAACAGTCCTTTCTGGACCATCAGGAGATGATGTTGAGCCTGACCCAGACCTCGGTTGGGTGATGAAGTGGAGGAAACAGGATCTTTCTTTGCTACAGAGCCTGTGGTCGAGGACCTGTCCTTTAAGTCTCTGTTGAAGAACCTGAGATCCACTCTTCTCTCCAGACTACAGACATCGATCCTGGGAAGATATTAAGACTCAATACCTTCATGCCTCGGAGATCCCTACGGATTTGACTCCTCCGATCCAGCTTTTCCTTCGAGACGCTGTCTCAAATGGTATGGAATAATCCTGCTCTTATTCCCTCAGTGGCTAAATCCATTGATAAGAAGTATTCAGCTCCCAAGGATCGCCCCATTTTGCATCCTAAGCCTTTATGATCCTATTGTAGAGAATGACAAGGTCGTTTCTTCCTCAAACTACTACAGCTCGAATTCTATTAACAAAGAGTCTTGTAAGATTGATACATTAGGTAAGAGAGTCTTTGCTGCCTCCACTCTAAGTATGTGATTCAGTTATCAAGGCTATTTTTCTCAGTATGAGTATATCCTGTGGCACTCTATGAAAAGAATGGTTGAAGCTCTTCCAGATTCGGACTCAAGTCAGAGCTTCTTCTGACCGTTATTGGAGGTATTGAGTCCAATAACCAACAGGTCAAGCCGCCATGGACACTTTCGACACTGCTCTCGCTCAGCAGCTGCAGGATTTGTACTGCGCCATTCCTGGCTGCGTACTTCTGGCTTCACTGAACGATGCTCAGCAGCAGGTGATGGCGCTGCCTTTTGATGGCTCCTATCTTTTGGCCCTCAGGTGGAGCAAGCCTTAGAGGCCACTCAGAAGACTAGATCGCCATTAAATTGGCGAGACCTCCTCCCCTCTCGGGGCATGTGAACAGACGCCAGTTTCATAGTCGCCAGTCCTTTCGAGGCAGAGGCAGGGAAGCTTCCATAAAAGCCAACCTGCCCAACCTCAAAAGAAGGCGAGCAGAAAGTGCAGGGGCCCAAAGCCCCAGTGCCACCTTATGAATTGCTGGCCCAAGTTCCATCCACTCTGCCCGAGGTGGAACTTTCTCCTCGTGGAGGTCGTCTGATGTACTTTACAACCAGTGGAAGTCCATAACTCGACAAATGGGTCCTTCAGATAATTCAGCGAGGTTATTCTCTCAGTTTCTTGAAACCCCCGAATTGTCCTCCCAGACGACAACCCAGGTTGTCGGCCTCTCAGTCAGACCTCCTCACCGCGAGATCCAGGGCCTTCTGAACAACAGGGCAATAGAACTGGTGCCCCAAGATTCATGAAACACAGGGTTCTACTCCCTTTACTTTCTGGTTCCAAAGAAATCTGAGGATGCGCCCATTCTAGACCTCAGAAGCTAAACAAATTTCTCCCAGGAGAAATTCAAAATGATTTCTAGGTACCCTGTTACCTTGCTGCATCAGCACGACTGGCTGGCCTCCTGGATATGCAGGACGCTACCAGCATATCCCGTCCACCCGCCCACCGCAAGTTCCTCAGGTTTGTAGCTCTGGGTCAGCATTATCAGTTCAGAGTCCTGCCTTTTGGGCTATCCTCGGCGCCGCGAGTCTTTACAAAGTGTTGTGCAGTTCTCGCAGTGCATCTCAGGAAGATCGGACTCCGAGTGTTTCCCTACCTGGACGATTGGCTTCTAGCAAGCCCTTCCAGCCAAGGGACTTTGGAAGCCGTGCAAACGACTTCTTGTCTTCTATCATCCATGGAATTCTGCTGAATTTGAAAAATCACAACTGCGGCCCTCCCAGAGGCTCCTTTTCATAGGGACGCTTCTAGACACCTCTTCCGCGAAGGCTTTCCTTCCAGAGGACAGAAGACTCGACATCCTTCGGATGGCCCGTTACATCGGGGAGAACCAGTCGGTTACAGCTCTCTCGATGCAACGCATGTTGGGTCTCATGGCGTCCTCGGTGTTCACTGTACCCTTGGCCCGGTTGCACATGAGAACCACCCAATGGATGCTCTCCACTCAGTGGTCTCTGACCTCTCACCCCCAGTCTTATCCCATCAGGGTGACGGAGCCCCTTCGAAGGTCTCTCACCTGGTGGACTCAAGAGAGCAATCTCCTGGAAGGTTCCCTTTGCTCCCCCGGATCATCAGATCTCCATCACCACAGACGCATCGCTAATGGGATGGGGAGCTCACTGTCGCCTCTCCACACTCAAGGTGTATGGACTCAGTTCAAACTCTTCTCCACATAAATGTCCTGGAGATGAGAGCGGTCCTCACGCGATCCGAGCTCTGAAGGATATCCTTTGTCACAAGAACATTCTCCTTCAAACGGACAACAAAGCTGTGATGTATTACATCAACAAGCAAGGCGGTGCTCATTCTTACCCCCTTTGCAGGGAAGCAATGAGGGTGTGGGAGTGGTGCTTGGAGCACAAGTCTCTGATTCAGGCGGTTTATCTGCCAGGTATACAAAACGATCTAGCAGATCACCTCAGCAGAACGAGGCAGACCCTCACGAGTGGTCTCGATCCAGCCGTAGCTCGGTCACTATTCAAGAGTGGGGGACTCAGACCTGGACCTTTTGCATCCCCACTCAACGCAAAACTGCCTCTCTTCTGCTCCAGAAACCAGGGCCTGGCATTTTCTGTCAGGATGGTTTCAGGCGCGTGTGGACAAAACGCTTTTTACGCCTTTCCACCGCATCCTCTAATCCAGAGAGTTCTCCTCAAGTTCGAGTCTCAGGGGACCAAAAGATTCTCATTGCTCCTCCTGGCCTCGCAACTATGGTTTCTCTGCTCAACAGTATGTTGGCAGCCTCCAGACCACTTCCTTGCAAATCAACCTTTGACTCAGGGTTCGTGGTCCATCCCAACCTGAAATCACTTCACCTTCATGCTTGGCTCCTGAAGAGGTAGAAGTGAATCGATTCAACGCCTCTCTGAGAGTCTCGGACATCCTTCTGGCTGCTGGAAGCCAGCCACCAAAACGACGCTTCCAAATGGAAACGCTTTCTCTCTGGTGTGCAAAGTCCTCTTGAATCCCTTTTCCTGTCCTCCTGACAAGGTTCTGGAGTATCTTTTGGACCTATCAAACTCAGGTCTCCAGTACTCCACAGTTAAAGTTCACCTTAGTGCCATCTCAGCGTTCCATGAGCCGGTTTCTTCCTTGACTCTGGCTCAGCTTCCTATGGTGAAGAGATTTCTTAAGGGGATTCTTCATACCAGACCCTCTGTTAGGCGTCCAGTTGCAACCTGGGACATTAACCTGGTGCTGGACATACTCACTCGGAAGCCTTTCGAGCCCTTAGCTACCTGTGAGCTAAAATTTCTTACCTGGAAGACTGCCTTCCTGGTGGCCATTACCTCAGCCCGCAGGGTCTCGGAGATTCATGCCTTGGTGACGGACCCTCTGTATACTGTATTCCATAAAGACAAGGTAGTTCTCCAGACTATCCTAAATTTCTTCCCAAGGTTGTGTCAGAATTCGTCTAAACCAACCTCTGGTACTTCCTCTTACTTGCTAATTTCCAAAATGAAGGAACGATCTCTTCATTCCTTGGATGTTAAGAGAGCTTATGTTCTATTTAGATAGAACCAAGAATTTTCGCAAGACTCAGCAACTGTTTGTTTCTTTCAGCGACACCGGCTGGCGTCAACCCGTCGCTATTAGATGCATCTCATCATGGTTAGTGGCATGCCTTGACATTGCTATTCCATGGCTCAAGTTAAATTGGAGGGTAGAGTGTCGCTCACTCTACTAGGGCGGTTATGGATCTTTAGCGGAGATTCGCAATGTTCCAATTGCGGATATCTGCAATGCCGCCACCTGGAGCTCAGTGCATACCTTTGTTAAGCATTATGCACTGGATGTTCATGCCAGGCGACATTCCTCATTTGGCAGAACTATCCTTCATGGTCTTCTATCTTAGACGCGTGAGCTCTGGCTCTCCTGCCGCCCTTTTGGGGGATTATCAGCTTAGTACTCTCCCACTAGTGTGAATGAGTGGTGGAGACTTATGTCCAGGAAGATATGAAAATTACGTACCTACCGTAATTCTTGATCTTCTTGGACGAGTCTCCACCACTCATTCACACGCCCACCCTCCATCCCCGAGCTCACCGCTGTGTTGGTCTTCTACCTCAAATCTTTAGGCCGTGAGGACTTCTTTGCTGACCCTTCTACACGGGTCGCACGGACTATCTTATGTCCGCTTTTTAAGGTTAGATTTACTCTTTCGTTAGTTGCGCTGCACCTCCTTGGTAAAAAGGTACTGAGGCGGTTGGAGGGTCGTCGCCGAGATGGTCATTGCGCCGAGCTGCTGCTCGCGGCGCCATGCCTCGCGGCGCCATCTCTCGCGCCGACCCTCCAGCAAAAAGTTTGCTCCCGATGGGTCCTAGTGCCTCCGGCGCTAATCCCACTAGTGTGAATGAGTGGTGGAGACTCGTCCAAGAAGATCAAGAATTACGGTAGGTACGTATTTTCATTTTTCTGCTTTTCTGTCCCTGCCCCCCCCCAGATGTCAGACATAGCCACTGCAGCCCTTGACAGGCACTGATATCCCCCCGCAGAGGAGGCAGCTTCCTGAACCACTGCAGGGGTCACCATTGTGGCAGAACCCAACGCCATCCCTCCCCGAGCTGGGAGCGCTGCCGAGTGACAGAGCCTTCCCAGCCCTTGGGTCGCCCAGCCAACTTCCGAACTCGGGTTGCTAGCATGGGGGCCCATAGTGCTACCCACTGGGTCATCGAGTGGCCCTGTGCCACCATTTTTTTTATAAACCTCGTGATGTGCAGGGAGAAACTGACAAACTACCACATGTTTAGGCAGTGCTTCTCCCTGCATGACATCACAAGGGTCCATTAACTAGAGACAGCCTCCCATTAAAGAGCTGTTGTACTGCCTAAAACTAATACAGTATTCGTGTTTAAAAGCAGCCATCTATTAACTTTCATATCTGTTGTACTCTTTCTGTTCCCATTGGTTAATCAGAAGATTTCTTTATCTGATGTGTGATTTGTGGAACAGCACACTGCCTGGCAGCTGACATGTCTAGATCTGTTCCCCCCAGTGCATCACCAGCAGTGTGACCTCATGGACTGTGACATCACAGCTGCTCCAGGAGATTCACTCAGCAGCTGCCAGGTCAGTCACCAGTGATGTCACAGTCGGTGAGATCGCAGTGCTGATGATGTAGTGGGAGTAATTTGAACTAGATAAGTCTGCTGCCAGGCACAGCACTATTCCACACATCCAGCATATTACTATCACATGAAAAACTTTCAAATGAGCGCAAGGAAAACAAAAAATACTTCAGAAAACAATAATTTCTTAAAATGTCTAACATTTTCCTGTCTGCTATTTTTGGTTCTACTAAACTCTTTAATTATAAGAGGAAGCACCAAGGGAGGTCGACAGTGAAAATGCCAACCTCCTGCAGAGCTGACTGACACAGTACCAATGCAGGTATTGTGCCACCCGATCGAGAGTGTTTTCTGGGGGCCTGTGCCCCATTGGACATTAAGATTCTCAACCCAGGTCGGAGTTGGTCCGGGGAAGGGGGCAGAACACTGGGGGAAGCATAACACGAAAAAGGACCATTACAGAGACTGTTGCCGTAATGATCTTTTTTCGTGTTACGCTGTCGGAGTGTCGAGCTCAAGGGGTGTACCGACATTAGGCAGGCTAGGTCATGACCAATCAGACTGCAGTGTGGAAATTAACCATTTTATATTACTGTGTTACGAAAAAGATGGTCAAACCCCTCAAATCTGACTGGTTGAGATCACTTGCAGCCGGGATATCTCACTACATAACCTCAATCTGAAAGTAGGGCATACAGTCAGTCCAAAATTCAACATGGATCCATTTCATAATAATAGTAACACACTTGAAGGTGTGCAAAATCATGGGATGTTATCCCTTCTGGGGGGGGGGTTGAAGTCACTTGACCTGTGGCCTCATGCCTCACAGTGTACTGGTGGCAGGATGATATCCCATGATAATGCATACCTTGTTGTGTATTATTGCTTAATTATCCCTGGATCTTGGTTGTGAAATAAACAACATGACGCTTTGTCTTTCTGTGAGCCATTGGACTTACTTGCACTCATGAAATATTTAAATACCCCAGAGAAACCTGTTAAGCATTCTTTGCATGGAGATAAGGAAATATGATATTGCCGTATATAACTTCAGGATATTATGATATAGTGATACTAGTGTTGCCATAAATTATATCTTGAAGGTACATTACCCTAGAATAATGAACCAATCAGACAGCAGCTTTCACAATGCTGATGACATCACAAAAGCCCTGTAAAGCACTGAAGCTAACAGTTTAAATCAAGGAGAAACAGTTCAATCTTCAAACAAACAGCAGATTCAAAAGCTATAGCTATTACATTGATGTTGTATGCATCAGATATGCAACGGCCTGGCTCCAGTGTTCTACCACTCCTGGGTTATGTTTCTGCCCCTCTCACTTGAAGATAAATGGCATTTTATGAGTTAGGTCATTGCATATACCCAATTTATACAATATGTCTGAGAGTTAAACCTGACAGATAAATAATTTCTTTTAGCCATGATTGGTGAGTCCTAAATAAAGTTAAGTCGTGCGTTGCACTGCAATAATACATTTATCTCCACTAGTGAGTGGTAAGACCCATAATTCATGAATGGGGAAGCCACAGCCCAGTATGTGTTTAATTTTTTTATATTACAGTTTCTTTCCCCAGGATAGCTCAGCTGAGATGCATCTCGTTTTCAGTGGTGTCCTGCCATTTCCACAGCTGGGTGGACTGCAGTACAGAGTGGTTACGTGACCCGGTCACAGTGAGTAGCTGACTGTGCAGAGGGTGTAAAGAGCCTGTTTTCATGCAAATGCATTCAAAGCTTGGAACGTTAAGAAATGTAATTTTGTTTTTGAACTCTTAACCGATTTGGGTCCAACTACATTTTTTTTTGTTTTTTTTAAACAGTAAACCGGAAAATCACTTTAAAGATTTCTGGGCAATTGTGGGCTGATGAAAATAGTTGGGGATTACCCCTGCTATCCTTGCCAGTGTCATAATTCCTCTGCCTCTGACTGTGTTTGATGCAGCTCTGCTTCACAGAGCCAGTTTGGCTGCAAACATTATTTAAAATCCAGATTTGTGACTGACAGTTTTAATAAGAGGATCCTTCTGCTTCCATTCTGAATTATGGTACCAGAGGCTAGAACACCACCGGTCTCTCCTTAAGTGCTGATAGGAAACTGAAACTTAAAGAACTGCTATCAATCGTAAGTCTGATTAATTATTCATGAGGCAAACATGTGCTCTGATTGGCTGCTGTACCAGGCATTAGTCCCTTTGACGGACCCAGTACAATTCAGAGTAGTGCACGTTTGTTAGCTTTTTGTTAACAAAAAATACAGCCCCCCCCCACCTTCTTAACGTGATTAGAATTACTGCAGTAATGCCTCACGACCGGACATTTTCATGGGCTGAACGCCCTTGCTGGAGAAAGTGGCCTTTGTCTGCCCCTTGGGCAAGATGGTTATGGACAAAAAAAGACCATCACGGTTGCCCTGATGTTCCTACGTTGTGCTTTATTCTGCCCTTTTGGAACTCCCCGTACCTCCAGCCTTGCTTTTGCTCCTAAATTACCCCAGTTTGCTAATGCAGCTCATAAATGGGGCTGCAGTGTACTTACTGACTAGAACTGGAAATGGAGGAGGGGGAATCAGTCTAGGTGGCAGCAGTGCTACCGGCTGCAATAAAGACAACCCAGGTTCACGCCACAAGGCCAGGACATCTGATGTCAATTGATGAAGCGGGGCTCTGGCATCCATCTCAGACACCTCCTGCCTCGGGGAGGGAAGGCACCTCCTTCCACTGCATTACTGCCCCCTGGTGGCCTAGGGGGAGGGCATATTGTGCGGGGAAAGAAAAATTCCCGCTGGAGTGGCCTTACATCAGCATGCACCTGCCACTTGGCAAATGACGCGAAGGGTATCACACGCCCAGAGAGAGGCTGGCAGGGGAGTTCCAGAGCTAGGGCAGGGCTCATCCACCCTTGTGACAGCCCTCATAGGTATTCTACCAGATTGCTACTCAGAACCCTGCCCTGGAAAGTGAGTAGGGGGGATTGTGGAAAACAATATCCTAGCAACCCCAGGCACAGGAAGCTGCCCCCCTCCCTCACAGTAGTGCCCTACTAACTCCTCCCGTGCCTCGCCAGCTCCTCCTCCTCCTGGCCTGTGACTATTAAGTGAAATACCCACCTCCCAACTTGGGTCCCATTCACAGGGCAGAAGATGTGGGTTACAGTCGGGAGAGGATGTCAAGCACAGTTCTGTGGTGGGTAGGACAACTGGAGGACTCCAACGGCTGGCAGAAGGGCTTGTGCAAGTGGAAGGAGGACCTGGCATCTGGCAAGTAGAAGTGGGGTAAAAAATTAGAAAGTAGATAAAAGGAAATGGGGGGGGGCAGCAAAACATAGCATTAAACCTGCGGGCCTCTTCACATATTGGGGGAGGGGCACAGTATATAAACATAGCACTGCTCCCATTAATGTGAAGTGACCCACAATGTGTTTATTAATCTTATGGTTCGCTGCCCCCACCTTCCATTCATCAAGTACACTGCCAGCCCATTGAAAGTTTGTGTCATTAAAACGTAAAGTCTGTGGGGGCGGGGCTGCAGAACTCTTAAGGTCACTCAGTTTATAATCGACAGATAAGTGTGCAACGTATTAAAGGTAAGTACTGAAAGCCTGCACAGAAAAAATTCAAACTGGGCTAAATTGGTACATCTGGAGAGCAGGCTGATTCTTGGTATGAGCTGCCTACTGAAGAACAAATGAGCTGCCAGCAGCTCGTTAACAGATTCTGTAATCTTTGGAATGCTGCCAAATATCACACACTGCTTCTGGTCAGCTCATAAAAAGCTGCTGATACCATGAGAGGAGCATTGAGAAACAATAATATTTAAACAAAAGGGTAACATACCTGAAATAAGTTTTGTGTTTCCCCTCATTAACTTCTGCATGATTAGATATTTGCATGAAAACAGGGTCCTTGCACTGTAATGACAAGCGTACTGGATTTTTTTTTGGGAGGGTGTGGTTTAGCTGGTCACAGCGTCTGAGGAAAGACACCTGGGGGTATCATTAATAACTCTCTGAAACAATCCAGTCAGTGCAGCAAAGCATACACCACAGCAAAAAAATGCTGGGATGCGTTGGGAGAGGGTTTGATGGCGGGAAGGAGGAAGTGACGTTGCTCCTGTACAGGTCCCTTTTGAGGCCACACCAGGAGTTCTGTGCAGTGTTCTGGAGCCTGCACGTGAGAAAGATTAGGGACAGGCTAGAGACACAGTCCCCATGATAATCTTAGGCCAACAGGGCAAAATCTGCAAGTGACGGCGGACTGCTCTTAAAATGTACTCGCTGGAGGCCAGAAGGGAGAAGAGAGTGACATGATAGAGACATGCAGGTTGAAGGTTCTGGAGGAGAGCTGACAGAGTACACAGTGATGACCTGTTCACTCATAACAATACTGCAGTAACAGGAGGACAAGAATGAGGTCTCGGTGGTGGAAACTCCAGGAGAGACATAAGTTCTACTTCCCCAAGAGGGTGGTAGAGCCTTGGAACAGATTACCAACGGACGTGGTGCAGCAGGGACTATAAAAAAAAATAGTGGGACTGGTGTAGAGGACTGGTAATACCAAAAGGATGGCTTAGGGGGTAGGCATTAGGACTAAATACCCTTTTTAGACAGTAGGTCGGAAACAGACTGGCTGGACCCTTGGAGGAGCAGGACTTTCAACAGAACTGGACCCGGTACTCATATCCATATTTTGGACAAGTGCTGCATCCAGACATATGTTCTGGGATGCCTGTGGCATATTGACAAACACCCCAATGCATCTGCAACACTTGTCACTTTTTCCTGAACAAAAAAAAAAACTGACGCATGTGGCATTTTCGCGGCACAAGTCAGGGTGATTGTGCTCAGAAGTTAGACCACCTTGTAGGTGGTCTTACTATCTGGGCAGATGTTGGCAGCCGCAGCAGTAAAACAGATGCAGCCATCTGAAAATCCCACCCTTGGTTTTCGTCTGGCAGAAACAGCTACGTTTCTATAGTGTATGGAGAGGCGCTGTTACCGATAGAGTTCAATGTAGCCTCAAACATTGTTCTGCTGAACTAGGTATGTCATACTGCCATGCCTGCAAGCTTCAAAACAAACGTTTCATTAAGCCACATCTTGTGGTAGTCACTGTATACAGACGAGCAACCAATTGTTTAAAAAAAAAAAAAAAACATTTTGGTAAGCAACTGTGTGTCAGCTGCTTCATTTTAGTCACATACCTCTGTAACCCCCTTGTTCCCACGGGTTACTAGAATCCCATTAGAATCAGTTGCAGGCAGAGGCAGCTAGTGAAATGCCAGTTCAATGGGTTTCACCCTGTCATTCTCTGGTTTCAGTCTCAGCTGAGCTGGAGGATGATGTAATCATGGAACTGTCGAAGCAGCATAAGCCACACCCGAGCTAGCTGCAGGGAGTTAGCTTTGGAATGTTCAGTTAGAGTGTAGTCAGTCTGTAGAGTGGAGTTCTAGGAGAAGGCTGCAGCCTGCAGCAGCTACTCAGTTTTAGCTCTGACAGAGAGCTACCACTATGCTCTGTGAGTACCCGTGACTTTTGTTTGGAAAAGCCCTGGGGCACCTGCATTCCTTGTGGTGACTGCTCTCTGTCAAAGAGATCCTGTCACCTAGACTGTTTTCTGTTTAAAAATGTCTGCTAAAGTTGGGGTCTAGTGAAGAGACAGTGCCAGTTACACAATTTTTAACTTTCTGACACCTCAGAGGTTTGTAATGTAGTATGTTAAGTGTGAAAGACATTTCAAGATAGCATCTACAAGTTTTCTGGGAGGGTGTTATTAACCAGATGAATGGCCGAGTATAAATTTGGAAGCAAAAGGTGGGAGACCCCCCATCTCGAATAACCAGTTTACGTCTCCGGATTCAGTTTGGGCACCTGTGTTTTCTTTCAGTGCATTTGGCCAGTGCCTGAAGAAAATAGTTTACCCAGACATGGGTTGGATTCTCTTTGAGCCTGTATGTGCTCTTTGGTGGTTGAGGGTGCCAGTAATTCCTCATGAAATACAGGAAAGTGTCCTAGTACTGGCCGTGTGTGCCTAGTCAAGAGGAAATGTACCAGTTCTAGCCATGTGTGTCAATCTCCGTTCATAACCACTGAGTTTGCTGTGTAATTCAGAACCAGAGAGTTTGCTATGTAATTCAGAACCAGAGAGTTCACTGTGTGTGTTCAGTATGCCTATGCTAAATGGGAATTTAGGAATGTCTGCACCTCAGTAATCTATATTACCAGTAGGAGTAGCCCTGTGGCAGTCCATCTTTGCTTTGTGATTATTCTCTTTGTATGTGAATAAAAGCCACACTCTAGAATCCCAACCTGGATTGGACAGAACTGTGTCTGGATTTACTTGGGTGCCTCTGACCAGAAGTACAAACCTAGCATAACTGTGAGCAGACGTTTTCTCCCAGGGACCTAGGTTGATGGCCATGGTAAATGGTCCCACCAGGTGTGAGCCAGGTAGTTGCCACACTGGGTTTGCCTGTCTGTGTATGGCAGGCTCAGAAGAAGATGTACTAGTAAACTGTAGTGACAACCCCATCCCTCTCTTTGGTGCCAGGTGGTGAGAGGAGCAGCCCTGCTAGCTAAACAAGGGGGGCCGGTGAGGGGTGGGTTACACCTCTGCTAAGCGATGTCTGCCGAGGTTCAGCGTAACTGAATGTGGGCGGGAGTTACGAGAGGCAGTGTCAGGGGTCACTATTCAGGGTTCAGGGGACTATATTTTTTCCTTGTGTTTTCTTAGTATGGTGCCCAGTGTTGGGGGCTTAGCTCGTTCAGCATTTAACCATAGATGATACTACTAGAAGCATGAGACCAGATCATTCACAACTGCTGTACTGCACGTAAGCACCAGTTCTTTTTTTTTGTTTTCTGTTGTTTTCTTTGTCCCCAGTTCCTAATTTATGTCTCTACAGGAGTCAGCATGATGGAGCTACAGGAGAGCAGCAGGCAAATAGTTAACGTGACACCTTGCTGTTTAGATTTATATTGAGCGGCGTTATAAAAAATGTATTGTTTTTTCCTTTTTCAAAATCAGTAAATGCTGCCTTGAAAAGTTTATTATTGTACCGAGTGTGTTTTGTTTTCTCTCAAAGAGCAAACTGTGCTCTATACGCTATATAGAAAAGTGTATGGCACAACAGGGCTTCTCTCCAACCTCGTAGTTACTATGGCGATTGTAAGACCTCTTGAGCTGGACTGTCGAGGTCAACAGTCACCATAGTAACTGCTTGGTTGGAGAATAGCCTTGTTGTCTATCATGAACCATACACTATCTTATAAGTATTCGCCTATTCCTGCTTAAAGCCATAATCCTATATGTGTGCTATCACAGTGTGCTGTGAAGGAAACCACTGTGATGTCACAAGCGAGGATTATGACTGCAGGTGGCATAAAGCAGCTGCAACAGTTAAAGTCTGAGGGACAGAAGTTCTGTTTACAAGCAAATATAAGTAAGAAAGAACGACAGAGCAGTATAGAAACTGTGAAATGTAAACTGATTTCCATCTCAAATATTATGTTTTCAAACATTTTCAAAGCAGCAGAGCTGCTCTTTAAGGATAGAACAGTGTTGTCCTATTCTGTGGTACCAGTGTTCTCAAAAGAAGATGCCACCACAGGTGCTGAAAAAAAGAGAAGTGCCCCAGAGCGTAGTCACAAATGGAAGAATGAAGGTGGGGAGAGGTACAAGAGAGGAAAAGGATTGAGACACAGAATCTAGATGTTGAGATATAAATAAAACAAAAATTGGGAGATGTAAACAGCAGAAGAAAAGATTAGAGGTTTAAGATCATTCTTTTTTTTTTTAAATCACACCTTTTCTCATTCTGCCACTCACCTGATGGCATCCCCCCAACCCGTCACCAATCTTCTCATGGTCTCACTGGTTATCCATCTTGCCCAGGACCATGGTACTTGTGGGTGTCCTGCCGTGTCAGTCGTGTGTGGGCCAGGAGGGTGGTGCCAGAACAGTAGTGCACCAGAGCATATTTTATTTATTTAGTTTTTGTTGACCGGGTAAGTGCACTAGACAAATTCTGCTTATTTTCGGGCACAACCTGGGGGAGGGGTATACAGATGAATGGCAACTGACCTTGGACCAGATTAAGCTGTTGGTGGTATTTTTAGTGAATGGGGGGAAATTTGGTCAGGACACCGGGGAGATTCCCCTACTCTTTTTGAGAAGTGCCAAAGGGTCTTTACCATCCACCTGAACTACCACCAATCCAGGCAGATGGGACCTCGGTTCAACGTCTCATCCGAAAGATGGCACCTCAGGAGTGCAGCACCCCTCTCATGCTGCATTACAGTGTCAGTACTGGGATTTAACGCAAGTGCCTGGTGTGGGGCACCACTTTTTCCTCTGGCTCCTTTTTTTTTTTTTTGCTACCCCCGAGGGTGCCAGTGCACACTGTTTTTTTTTTTTTTTTTTAATTTACTGCACTTTTTGTCCGCACCAGCATCTGGACTATCGACCCCGGTCATGGTCCTCGCCGCCCTCCACTCCCATGTGAGCTGCAACTTCCCCGTTGCCCCCTTGGCTTGCCCCCCAGGGTGAGGCCGTGGCACCAGCCAAAGTGTTGTGGACATTGGTCAGGTCAGGGGAGATGGCTTGGGAGCTGATGAGCGGCCTGGGAGCGGTGAGGGGGGCATCATGGAGGCACTGGTGCTGTGACTTTTCCCATTTTTTCATGTGGGCGGAGACGTGTAAAGACGCCCCACTGCCTAGATTTCCAGACGCCGGCTGCTTATGGTACCCCCAGCCTCCGTCAGGGGTCCATCGAGCACTGGACCTTTCTCCCCACCCTCCCCCCAGAGAAGGAGAGCAGTCCATGGGATGCTCCTTCCCTCGCCCCCACCGGCTGGCCCTCCGATGACCTAGGTCTGTTCCTGAACCCCGGTCGCTGGCATCACAAGCAGAAATCCAACCTCTGCGCAGTGTATACTGACTTGCATGCATGCATGCTTGGTGTCTGCCCTTCTTCCCATTTTGTATTTCCCAGCTGTGCCTCCAACTGACCTCCACCAGGTCTTTGACAAAGCATCAGAGCGACACGAGACCTCAACCATGTGACCTCCTGAGGGGGTGCTCTTCCGTGTAGTCTGTTGCACTTAAAGTATTGAATGTGTTCTAACAAGTGGACTTGTGCATTCGCTCCTTTGGACTTTGGCTCCTTTCAGAGTGTTTTTGAGCCGCCGCCTGTGCTTATATTCGGACGTCCACCAGGTGGCAGTCTTTATTAGGGTGCAGCTTCCCCCCCCCCAACCCAGGGAGGAGAAATGCCCTCTGCACGCTTGATCCTCCCACCTCCCGAGCGACTCAAGTTCACTCTCCAACCCGGGGTAACCAGCATTGTGGGTGACAGCGTTACTGAACCAGCTAAATGAATGTATTTTTGGGAACATATTGCATGATGTAAGTGGCATGAATGCATGAGAAAGTCAGCTCAGTAAACCAATGCCTGCTCCTTCGTTTCACCTACGCAAGAACAAAAAGTTATGTATAAGGAAGGAATGTACTATTAGACTATGAATAGTAACTTACTTTGCAAAATACTGAACTGTAATGTAAATGGTGATCAAATATATAACTGAGGTGTACCATCTCAATCTTACTAAATAAAAATAATGTTTGGGGAAAAAAGATACAGTCATACAAACACTGTGAATCACTATATCTAAATACTGACCATGTTGCTTGTGATTTATGCCATAATATAAAGTACGTGGTGTAAGCTGTAACAATGGCTGCTGTTGTCCATTTTGCCCGAGACGTAATTGAAAGCGAGACTTTGTCTCGGCCTACCATCCCAGGTACACAATAATAGATCAATACAAAAAATATAAGAAAAAATGCAAGAAAACCTAAAGAGAGAAAAACAAACAAGGGAGAGGAAATGGGGAAAGTAAAAAAAGAAAGAAAAAAAAAGCGGAAAGAGAAGAAAGGCAGAGAGGGTTGAGAGACTAAAACAGGTTCCTGTGTGACACTCTGACATAATGTCTATATGAAAGGCACTATAAAAATTCAGTTTCTGTACTTAATCCATTGCATCACATTATAAGTGCTTACAAAAGTAGGGGGAGTGGTGGAAACTGATCAGTCAAATTCTTTTCAAGAAATGAATGTATTTTACTATAAAAATCAAACAAAAATATACAAACTTCCCGTCTTTCAAAATAATATAATAAATACACATTTTTTTTGAATGTTTTATAATAAAGTAATATAAAAACCTTTTTGAATGTTCTCTCCCTCCCCACCCCTCCCCCCCAGCAGGCTCACTGTCCGCTGGATCCCGATGGCCTTGCAGGGGATTGGTGGGCTGCATTTTGGCCCAGGCCAGCGCGCACAGCGTGGATGTCCTCCTTTATGATGGATAGGGTCTGCACCATGGTACCCATCTGGTGGTGGAAGCCCTGCAACTGCTCACTAATACGCTCCATACTGCTGGCCACACGGTTCTCAGCATCAACGAGCTCCTGGAAGACCCTGTTCAGGACCTGGGTCTGCTGGATGTGAGCGTCCAGTAAGCACCGTTCAAACAGAGTCAGTGTGGTCCTTGCACTTGGCCGAGGAAGCCCCCTGCCGCCGTCTTCTCCTGATGTGTCCTCCGAGGGCTCTGGGGGACTGCGAATTTCCCAGTCCTCCGGGGAGATAGTAGGAGGTGTTGGTGGTGGTCGGGACGGCCCCTCAATGACATGCTCTGGAACTGGAAAATATATATATTTTTTTAAATAGTAAAACAGTGACTGGAAATAGAGTATTCCTATTAGCTGATTCACATTCTAAAGATATTTTATATTAAAAGCTAGACACCTCTTGTGCATAGTAAAACAATTAGAATTCACACTATAAAAAGATGTTTAGTTTAAAAATAGCATTAGGCTCTCTAGGGCTTGGGTTGTCTTCATCAAGCTAACCCTAGTGGCAAAAGGCACTCGGCTCTGCCTTCTACCATATAATGCCCCTTAGGTTATATTAACATACAGTAACTAAATCTATCATATTGTAACACCATAAGCAATCAGACACGTCAAATCAGCCAGCATAAATAACTGAGGCAAAATGTAAGTAATTTTGGTTAAGCATTTCAGTATTTTGCTACAAATAGCATTGTTCAAGTAGCCACAAAACTGTTGCTCAGGTCAGCCAGCTTACAGATCAGAATTCAGGTTTGGCAGAAGGGTTTTGTCATTTGGGTAAAACGTTGCCATAACAATTAGCCAACATTCTATAAGGTTTCAGACTTCTGGCTTAAACACAGCAGAAGCAAAAACTAAGGTAAATACTTTGTGAAGCTGGTACTTTTTGATTCATGTAAACATTGCAGTTTTCTGCACATCGAAGAGTTCTTTCATTTTTTGAAGTTGGTACTTCCCGGGAGGGGGGACTGCATGATATTGTTCTGCAGAAAGATTACTTCCCAAAGTAGTTTTAATGGGGGCGCTCTAGGGTGCCGTACTGGCACCCACCAAGGATACTGAATCCCAGCATACACAGAAAAGCAGAACGGTGGCCCTCAGGAAGGAAAATCTTTTTGACGCTCAAACTTCAAAAAGCCAGGTGAGTTTATTCAGGACAAATCTGACACGCCCCCTGGGGAAGACCCACGTGGTCGAGGTGCTGGGGCTATTCAGCATCTTGTGTCCTGAATAAACTCCCCTGACATTTTGAATTCTGAGCATCAGAATTTTTCCTTCCTGAGTGGCTCCTTTCTGCTTTTCACTTTCCAAAGTGTGGCACCTGCAGGGACTTTGCCAGCAAAGTTTAAATCTGTTGCATCTCTAGGGTGCTGGCAGACATTTAGGACAGCAACAGCCCAGCATCAAAGTGATGTTTATTTTTCATGGTGGGCGTGGCCAGAGAGCAGAAGTTACTTTGAAACTTTAAAACTACATATCTCATTTTATAGAAGGCAGAAATACAATGAAATGAAACATGGATATACTGATGATGTTTCTGCTGACTGTTGTCTAAAAAAATGTTTTTCATTTGACTCTGTGGCAGCAAATGTTGGGAGATCTCTCTGGTACGCTGGCACCACAAGTTTCAGTCTTGTACCCAAGATGTCAGAAACAGAGCCTGACAGGGAGAGACACATAGGGCCCTTTGGATGCTATCCCAGTTGCACTGTAAAATGCACTAGTGAAGCCCCTCTTGAAGAAGCCATTGCTGAACCTGGATGTCTTGGTGAATTACCGACCTGTCTCTAATCTTAACTCGTTTGTATGTACCTCCACTTTTCCCCTCTACCCAGATTGCACCTGGAAATGAGCCTTGGCTCAGTGTGCCTTTCCTGGTTATCAAATTTTAAATAAATAATAACCAGCCCTTTTTGGATAAGGTAATTGAGGAGGTGTTTGAGCTGCAGCTCGAGGCACACCTTACCGCCGTTGATATCAATGAGCCCCTCCAATCTGGTTTTAGGTCAAGGCATTGCACAGAGACCACACTGGTCAGGGTGCATAATGATCTGCTCAGGGCAAGAGATAAAGAGCAGTGGTCAATTTTCCTTGATCTCTTTTCAGTGTGTGGCACTGTAGATCACAGGTTGGTATTGGATTGGCTCAAGGACTATGCAGGACTCACCGGCAAAGTTATCAGCTGGGTTGAGTCCTAGCTCAGTGGCAGGACACAGAGGATAGTGGTGGGTTATTTCTCTTCACTCCCAATGGCCCTGCGCTGTGGATTACCCCAGGGCTTGGTGCCCGCATCCAAGCTGTTTGTGATGCACATGCTGTCCATGGATAGAATCATTAGATAGCATGGACTTGGGCTTTACTGCTACGTAGATGATACTCAGCTGTATATGTCCTTTGCACCCAGGATGGATGTGCTCAAGAAATGCCTGGCTGAGATCCAAGACTGGATGTCATTGAGCTGACCGAGATATAAGACTGGATGTCACTGAGCTGACTGAGATCCAAGACTGGATGTCATTGAGCTGACTGAGATCCAAGACTGGATGTCAAGGACTTGGCAAGGTTAGAGGAATGGTCAAATGTATGGCAGCTTAGATTCAATTCTAAGAAGTGCAAGGTAATGCACCTGGGAAACAAAAACCCAAGGGAAGAGTACACAATGGGGGGGTGAGATACTAACGACAACAAAAATGGAAAGGGACCTGGGGGTAGTCATATCAGATGACCTAAAGGTGGGCAAGCAACGTGAGAGGGCAGCAATGAGGTCTGGGGGGATATTGGGATGCAGACGGAGAGGCATCACCAGTAGAAAACAGGAAGTTATTATCCCTCTGTACAGACAGCTGGTCAGACCCCATCTGGAGTACTGCGTGCAGTTCTGGAGACCCAGTCTTCGCAAAGACATAGACAGGATGGAAGCTGTCCAGAGGAGGGCAACTAAAATGGTGCAGGGTCTGCACCAGAAGACATATGAAGAGAGACTAAAGCAGCTTAATATGTATAGCCTTGAGGAAAGGAGGGAGAGGGGGGACATGATAGAAACTTTCAAGTACCTCAAGGGAATCAACAAAGTCCAAGAGGGTAGCATCTTTCAAAAAAAGAGGTGTGCAAGAACAAGAGGGCACAATTTGAAGATGGGGGGGCGGCTCAGAGGTAATTTAAGGAAGTATTTTTTCCACAGAGGGTTGTGGATGCATGGAACGGCCTTCCGGAGGAGGTCGTGGAGTCAAAAACAGTGGTGGAATTCAAGCATGCATGGGACAGTCATAAGGCAATTCTAGGGGATGGGGGTAGGAAGAAGTAGGTTGCTGGTTAACTAGGATCTGCAGCTTATCCAGTAGGCAGGGAAATGGGCAGACTGGGTGGGCCAAGCGGTCCTTATCTGCCGTCAAATTCTATGTTTCTATGTTTCTATGTCATTGAGCTGACTGAGATCCAAGACTGGATGTCATTGAGCTGACTGAGATCCAAGACTGGATGTCATTGAGCTGACTGAGATCCAAGACTGGATGTCTTTGAGCTGACTGAGATCTAAGACTGGATGTCACTGAGCTGGCCGAGATCTAAGACTGGATGTCACTGAGCTGGCCGAGATCCAAGACTGGATGTCATTGAGCTGGCTGAGATCCAAGACTGGATGTCACTGAGCTGGCCGAGATCCAAGACTGGATGTCATTGAGCTGGCTGAGATCCAAGACTGGATGTCACTGAGCTGGCTGAGATCCAAGACTGGATGTCACTGAGCTGGCTGAGATCCAAGACCGGATGTCATTGAGCTGGCGGAGACTTAATCCCGACAAAACTGAAGTACTGGTGGTGGAGCGGGCTCTATAGGGGTGGGGGAGTAGCAGCTGTTGAGAGAGAGTTTGGGCTTCAGCCTGTGGCCGCTACAAAAGTGGGACATCTGTCTGTTTTTTGTTTATTGAGTCCTGGATTACAACACCTTTGAGCAATACAACTCATTTACAAAGGTTACACGTCAGTAGTACAAAAACAAAACAAGGTAAACAATAGATAAGTAAATAGCGGACATCAAGAATATACTTAAAAAAAAACGAATACAAGGAAAGCAATCAAAATAGCACTGAATGTTACTCAATATAACAGTAAAGGGGGCTAGAGGAGTGGGCAGCCTCGGAGGCCTTGTCAAAATCTAGGAGAGAAAGTAATGAGGTGTAACGTTGGGGGAAGGGAGAAAGCGAGAGAGGGGGAGTGGAGGGAAGGAGAAGAGTTGCACTGGGAGGTGGAGAGGAAGGAGAAGAGTTGCGCAGGAGGTGGAGGGGAAGGAGAAGAGTTGCGCAGGAGGTGGAGGGGAAGGAGAAGAGAGATGCGCAGGAGGTGGGGGAAGGAGAAGAGTTGCGCAGGAGGTGATGGGGACAGAGAGATGAAGGGAGGGGGAGGTGGAAGGAGGGGAATGGGGCTAGCACAGAGAGAAGGGGAGAGCGCTGGCGAAGGGGAGGGAGACAAATTAATAGAGGGAGAAGAAGTGTTTAGCCAGGGGAAGGGGCAGCCTAGCAGGCCTTGTTGAAAACCCAAGAGAGAATAATATGGGTGGGAGAGAAGGTAAGAGAGAGAAACGTGGGAGGGAGGAGGGGAAGAGTGTTGTAAAAGAGGTGGCATGAGATAAGAGAATGGGTGGAGGGTGGAAGGGGGAAGGTGAGGAGGATCAGGGGAAGAGCGCAAAGATGGACGAGCAGAGAAGAAGCAGGGGTGGAGGGGAATAGGTTCGAGGGTAGGACTGAAATGAAGTGCCAAGATTTAAAGTGCCGAAAGGTATAAGAGGAAGAATTTCTTCACAGAATGGGTGGTGGACAAGTGGAACACCCTGCCAGAGGAAGTGGTGGGGGCTGAAACAATCACGGGATTTAAGAATGCATGGGATAGACATAAAGGAATTCTGGAGGTCAGGGGTAAGGAACAACAGACTTCTAGGAAAACAAACTGAACTTACAAGCTCAAATGGGCAGACTGGGTGGGCCATAGGCCCTTATCTGCCGACACTGTCTATGTATCTATGTATGTAACAAAGATATCGTAAGCAGAAGGCTGCTAAGGGTGGCAGTCACATATACTGTTTGCTAACAGATGCTGCTGGAGTCTGTGTTTGAATTGTGCTGAACTGAATTATATAAAATAAACAACTGCAGTATACTCGTGAAATATACCACTGAGGGCAGCTCATGAGGTAATCACTGTTACTCATCCTTCTGGCTCATGGCTAATTACCCCATGATTTCCCCTTGATGATATATTTTACTTAAAATACATGGATGGGACTTTTCTCCATACAAGTGGTGAGCAGTTATTTCCTTGTGTACCACACTTACTAGTCATTTATTACGCATATATGTGTGTGCGCGGGTGTATATATATAGAATGATAGGTAAGTGGTGTATAGGGATATAATTCCATCGGGGGTCCTAATGAGATCAATAAGCCACAAGCCCAAAGGGCGAGTGGCATGACCTCATCAGGACCCCGAGATCACTGAATTATAGCCCGATGTATCACACTTACATATTATTTGTTTTATCTAGGGCTACCTGGGGTTGATATCTGCCACTTGCAACTTGTGCAGAACACTGCGACCCAGCTATTGACGGGTACTCCTCGTGTCTGTCATATTTCTCCGGTGCTGCGCAAACTGCACTGGCTGCCAATACAGTAGCGGATCACTTTCAAAGTCAGTCTTCTGTCTTACAAAGCCGTACACGGACTGGGCCCGGACTAAACTTGAAAGAGCGCCTGGTACCCTACTGCCCTAAGCGATTGCTCCGCTCGGCAGATGAGGGGTTGCTAGAGGTTCCGAGAGTTTCTTTGAAATCTTCGGGGGCCCATGTTTTTATGTATGTGGCCCCAACCCTCTGGAATTCTCTATCCCATCCGCTGCAGGAGTGCACGTCTGTGGAGGAATTTAAACGGGCCTTAAAGACCTATCTGTGGTTGTCAGCTTTCCCCTACTAATGATGTTTTAACGTATGTTATGAATTCAGTATTATTCTGTGTTTTATCTATTGTTTTATGAAGCTTATTGTTAGGGTCCCTTGATTTCAGAAAGGTGCGATATAAATAAAGAATATTATTATTATTATATAATACATGGGTAAGGTGCCTTTTTTTGTACCTGAAGGCTGTGTTTTTGTCAGAAGGCTCATTAGGTAAGGCTGTGTTTGTGTCACGGAGCTTATTATGAACATACAAATCTGCCAGCAGGAACAGGCCTTACGGTCTATCAAGTTGGTCTGCTTGAATACTCAGCTAGCACCCTTATATTGCAGCTGCCCCCCCTCCTTTCCCCCCCTCGCACCCTGTCCCATGCCCTTTTAAAACTGCCCACTGTGCTACAGGATACCGCCTCCTCAGGTAGAGTGTTCCATTTCTCCACCAACCTGTCTGTGAAGAAAATGCCTCCTCATCTCTCTCTCTGATATCTTCCACCCTCCAACCTGAGACCATGCCCTCTGGTGTCCCTTTCTCTCCTCAGCTTCAATATCCTTTCTGTGCCTGTTTTGTTAATCCCCTTCAAATATTTGAAGGTCTCAGTCATATCCCCCAATCCCTCCTCTTCTTCAGGGTGTACATATTCAACTCAGTCAGCCTGTCCCCATAGAATTTGCCTTCCAGCCCCTGGATCATCTTACTTGCCCTACTCTGCACCCCCTCCAGCAATCTGATATCTTTCTTCAGAAAGGGACGCCAGAACTGCACGCCATACTCCAAATGTGGCCTGACTAGTGACCTGTACAGTGGCAGGATCACATCCCTATTTCTGGATGGGATTCCTCTCACAATACACAACAGCATCTTGTTGTCCTTAGCTGCCACCTTCCGGCACTGAGCTGAGTTGTTCACGTTACCCGTTATGATCACCCCTAGGTCCTTCTCCTCCTCTGTGACCTCTGTCTGAACTCCTCCCAACTGGTAGCTCCTCCCTGGGTTCCTTGCTCTGAAGTGCAAAATCTTGCACTTCTTCTCATTGAAGCTCAAACTGCCACTTTTCTGACCACTCCTCCAGTTTGATCAGTTCCTCCTGTAGCCCCTGCCACCCCTCTATGTCGTCCATCACTGCCTCTATCTTGGTATCATCTGCAAACAGACTGATCTTGCTCCTAACGCCATGTGAGATATCTGATATGAATGACCCAAACAATACCAGATCCAGGATGGAGCCCTGTGGCACCCTGCTTGTCACCACCCTTGGGGAAGAGAGTTACCCCCAACACCACCTGTTGCTACCTCCCCTTCAGCCAATTCACGATCCAGTTTACCATCTCTGTCCCTGCCCCCACATACTGCAGCTTACCCTCCAGCCTCCCATGAGGCACTGAATCAAAGGCCTTGCTGAAGTCTAAATACAGCACATCCACTGCATAGCCTTTATCCAGTTCCCTCGTTGCCCAGTCATAGTATTCAATTAGGTTGGTCTGGCAGGATCTTCCAGAGACATATCCATGCTGCTGACTGTCGTAGAGTCCATTTTCCTCCAAAAAGGTCACCAGCCTCTCTTTCAGGATTGCTTCCATAAGTTTTCCTATAATGGATGTGAGGCTTACAGGTCTGTAATTGTCTGGTTCGTCCTTTGGGCCACTCTTGTGGAGGGGCACCACGTGAGCCATCCTCCAATCCTGTGGTACGCAACCTGTGTCCAGGGAGTTATTGAACAGGTCCGCCAGAGGCGCCAGTTCTTTCAGCATCCTGGGATGAATGCCATCTGGACCTGGTACCTTATCCACCCTTAGTGCCTTCAGACCCTCCAGCACACTGCCCTCCATTAATTACCCCATCTGTCACCCCTTCCTCTCCTTGCCCACCTTCCCCATCCCCTGAGGTAGCAGTCCACTCTTCTACTTCAAGAACACAGAACAGAAGTACTCATTTAGTGCTTCTGCCTGTTCTGCCCCCTTCTCCACCCACTCCCCATCCTTCCTAATCCTCATTATCTGGTCCCTGCAGCTCCTTCTCTCACTTATGTATCTGAAAAAGTATTTCTCCCCTTCCCTGATGCCCTGTGCCAGCCTCAGCTCCTATCAGGCCTCATTCTTACCAGGTGCCTTCCCAGAATTTCCCCCATCTTGATAAAGTCTGCCCGCCTGACGTCAGCCACCCTGGTTCCTGTATGTACGGTCTCCCTGCCCATGCTAAGCGTGAACCACACCGATTGATGGTCACTCCCAGCTAGCGGGTCCTCCACCCTCAGCTCCCTCACAGCCTCCCCGTTAGTTAGCTCTAGGTCCAGAGTGTTTTCCAACCAAGTTGGCCCACTGACTATCTGCACCAGGAAGTTATCCTGGAATGCATCTTGTAACACCTGCTCCCTTGCGCTTGAGGTGGCTGGGGTTCCCCAATCCACTCCTGGTAGACTGAAGTCCCCCACGATATTATTAGATAGATTATTATTAGATAGGCTGTGTTTTTGTCAGGGTACTTATTAGGTGAGCTAATTAGCGTAGAAGAAAAAATTACTCACTGTAGAAATCTTCTTTCTTCCAAGGGGTCCTTTAGCATCAGTAACTATAGCAGTTAGCTGGCTAGGTGCAACTGCCCCGGAGGTATGCCTTTAAGATAATTAGCATAATGAGCTTGGGCATCAGCCAATCAAAAAACAGGAGGGGAGTGTGCTGAGAGGGAGCAGCCTGAAGGGCTTCAGAATTTATTTGCAGATAAATGGGCACATACTGCCAGCCCATTGGCACAGCGGTTGGATTTCCACTTGTGACACTGGTGACCTAGGTTCGGGAATGGACCAGAGACATCGGAGGGCCGGCCGGGGGGGGGGTGAAGGATGGAGTGTCCCAAGGACTGCTCTCCTTCTCTGGGAGGAGGGAGAGGATGCGACTGGTGTGATGGACCCCCTGGGAGGCGGGGTACATGGCGACTGGCGCCAGAGCGTTCAGGGGTGGGAGGCGGATGCTGGGCGTCATTGCGTCCCGCCCCAAGAAAAACCAAAGAAAATCTTCAGCTGCTGACTGCCCTAGATGAAGCCATGTAGCTTCAATTAGCCTCAGCCACCCTCAACCTATCCCGTTGCCTGTGGCATTGTTAGGGGCTTGTTGTACAACACCGCCCTGAGGGTAAAGCCAGGGTTTGGAGGGTCGCGGCCAATTTGGGGGTGGAAGCCTGAGGTCCGTGACCGGGCTGAGGTTCCGTGCGGCAGGGGAAAAAAAGCATACTGAATACAAAAAAAAAAAAAAAATGGGCACATGCCTCCAAAAGGATTCAAAAAACATGAAAATGTCCAAAACCACAAAAACAGATATCAACAACCTAAGCAAGAAACTTCTTTAATAATAGACAAATTTTGGTAATAAAACTGAGAACAAAGCCCTTCTTCTGAAAGGTGATCCAGGGAGGAAGGGTGGGAGCTTACTGATGCTAAAGGACCCCTTGGAAGAAAGATTACCTAAGGTGAGTATTTTTTTCTTCTTACCCCAGGAGTCCTTTAGCATCACTAACTGCAGCAGATTACTGAGCAGTACCAAGTGGGAGGTGGGCAGAGAGCCTACTTAGGAAAGAGGCTCTGCAGAACCGCCCTGCCAAATCTGGCATCAGATCTGGACTACACATCCAAACGGTAGTGTTTAATGCAAGTGTATACAGATCTCCAGGTAGCTACTTTGCAGACATCTAGAAGGGGTATGTCTCTTGCCGCTGCCACAGAGGCCGCAGTGCCCCTGGTAGAATGGTCTCTGAGCCCCACGGGAGGTTGATGACCAGCTTTTTCATTGCAGAATCTGATGCAAGAGACTAACCAGCAGGAAATAGTTCTCTTGGCAGCTGATCTTCCTCTGCCTGTATCCTCACAGGTGAGGAACAACTGAATGGAAGAGCCTCTGAACTGCCTAGTATGCTCTAGATAGTAAAAGAGAGCTCTTTTGACATCCAGACTGTGGAGCTTTTGCTCACCAGGAGTGGATTTCTCAGTAAAGAAAACAGGCACGGTAATAGACTGTTTAAAGTTGAAGTCTGAAAGTCTGTGGACATGGCCTACCTAGACTTTAGCAAGGCATTTGACACAGTCCCACACAAAAGATTAATATACAAGTTAGCCAGCCTGGGAGTGGGTCCCAAGATGACAGCCTGGGTAAAGAATTGGCTGGAGAATAGGACACAGAGAGTAATAGTAAATGGAGTCCATTCAGAAGAAAGGAGGGTTACCAGTGGGGTACAGTGAGGTTCAGTATTAGGACCAGTCCTCTTCAATGTCTTTATAAGTGACATTGCAGAGGGACTGAAGGAAAAGTGTGTCTCTTTGCAGATGACACAAAGATCTGCAACAGAGTTGATGCACAGGGTGGGTGGAAAGGATGAGAAGGGACTTGGCAAGGTTAGAGGAATGGTCAAATGTATGGCAGCTTAGATTCAATGCTAAGAAGTGCAAGGTAATGCACCTGGGAAACAAAAACCCAGGGGAAGAGTACACAATGGGGGGTGAGATACTAACAACAACAAAAATGGAAAGGGACCTGGGGGTAGTCATATCAGATGACCTAAAGGTGGGCAAGCAATGTGAGAGGGCAGCAAGGAGGGCTGGGGGGATACTGGGATGCATAGGGTGAGGTATCACCAGTAGAAAACAGGAAGTTATTATCCCTCTGTACAGACAGCTGGTGAGACCCCATCTCCACAAAGACATAGACAGGATGGAAGCTGTCCAGAGGAGGGCAACTAAAATGGTGCAGGGTCTGCACCAGAAGACATATGAAGAGAGACGAAAGGAGCTTAATATGTATAGCCTCGAGGAAAGGAGGGAGAGGGGAGACATGATAGAAACGTTCAAGTACCTCAAGGGAATCAACAAAGTCCAAGAGGGTAGCATCTTTCAAAAAAAGAGGTGTGCAAGAACAAGAGGGCACAATTTGAAGATGGGGGCAGCTCAGAGGTAATTTAAGGAAGTATTTTTTCACAGAGAGGGTTGTGGATGCATGGAACGGCCTTCCGGAGGAGGTTGTGGAGTCAAAATCAGTGGTGGACTTCAAGCATGCATGGGACAGTCATAAGGCAATTCTAGGGGGTGGGGGTAGGATGAAGTAGGCTGCTGGTTAACTAGGATCTGCAGCTTATCCAGTAGGTAGGTAGGGAAATGGGCAGACTGGGTGGGCCAAGCGGTCCTTATCTGCCGTCAAATTCTATGTTTCTATGAAATCACCTTAGGCAGGAACTTCCTATTTGTCCTGAGCTCAATTTTGTGTCTGTGGGGAATGATGTAATTAGGCTCAGTGCACAGGACCTGTAACTCTGAAATCCTGGCAGAGGTAATGACCACTAGGAAAACAGATTTCCAGGTTACAAACTTGAGGTGTGCAGTAGCCATAGGCTCAAAGGGCGGTTCCATGAGCCTGGCAATGCAGAGATTCTGGCTCCAAGGAGGAACCGGCTCCCTGACTGGAGGCTGGAGGTGCAAGAGGCCTTTGAAAAACTGTTTGAACACAGAGTGGGAAAAAATTACCTTTTCTTCCCCATCGAAAGGTAGGACGAAATTGCAGCCAAATGCAACTTGAGAGAGGAGGCTTTCATGCCTGACGCCTGCAAATGTACCAGGTAATCCAGCAGCGTAGAATCTGAATCTGTAAGAGGACTGACTTTTTTTGCCCTTGCACCAGAGGGAAAACCTTTTCCACTTGGCTGCGTAAGTCTATTTTGTGTTAGGCTTTTTGGCCATTCTCAGGATTTTAAGGACCTGTTCAGAGTACTGAGAGGTTGGGAACTCTAGCTCCTCAAGAATCAGGCCTTGAGGTGAAGAGAGTGTATGTCTGGATAATGCACTCCTGCCTGAGGAAGGGTCAGCAAACAGAGAGTTGGAGGCAGGCGAATGGGCCTGCTGCATGACAGTGAGAGAAGAAGTGGGTACCAGGCTTGCTTGGGCCAATCCGGAGCCACCAGGATCATTGATGCAAGCTGTTGTCTGAGTTTCAGCAATACCCTGAATATCAGAGGAAAGGGAGGGGGAGGGAATGCATATAGGAACCTCCCTGACCAGTCCAGAATCAAGGCATCCAGAGGAAGCGTTCCCGGGACTGGAGGCCTGCAACAGTACTGAGGAAGCTGGAAGTTGAGGGGGGGAAGCAAACAGATCTACTTCTGGTGTGCCCCACCGCCTGAACACTGTGGCTAGTACTTGCTTGTTCAGAGTGCACTCACTCTGACCCTGACTGATGCGACTCAGAGCATCTGCCAGGGTATTGTGCTTGCCTGGGAGGTGAATGGCTGAAAGGCAAGAGACCAAATTTTCAGAGCCTCCGAACAGAGTGTCCCTGATCTGGTGCCACCCTGCTTGTTTATGTAGAACATTGCAGTGGTGCTGTCTATTCGGAATTTGTACAGTCTGCCCTTTTACGACAGAAGCAAATGCTTTGAGAGCTAGAAAGATTGCCCTGAGCTCCAGAAGGTTTATGTGCAACTGTGACTCTTGAAGAGTCCAGGTACCACTTACTGAGGCACTGTAGGGATGCGCTCCCCACCCCAGGAGGGAGGCATCTGTTGTGATCACCTTTGCGGGAAGTGGAGCATGGAAGGGGATCCCTACTGTCAGATTTGCAGGGTCCTTCCACCAGAGCAAAGCCTAAAGGAACTGTTCTGTCACAGGTATCAGCTTTGAAAAATTGTTGCTTCTTTGAGACCAGCGAGCCCTGAGATAGGCTTGCAGGTCTCGCAATCCTGTATCTGACCCCTGGGACCACGTCAGTCATTGAAGCCATGTGTCCCAAGGGCCTGAGGAAATGTCTGGCTGGTCTTGGCTGTCCCTGAAATAATCTGCCACTAAAAGGAAACTTTGAATTCTCTCTTGTGGGAAGAAGGCATATCCTTTTTGGGTGTCCAGCTGGACTCCTATGAATGTAAGTAGCTGAGCGGGCTCCTGGTGAGATTTCTTTAGATTTAACAGGAAGCCCAGGGATTCCAGAGTGTGCTCTGTGAGGGGAAGGGACTCCTTGACCTGAAAAGGAGACTTTGCCACTATGAGCCAGTCGTCCAAATAGGGGTAGACTGGGACACCTGGCTTCCTAAGGTGTGCTGCTACCACTGTTAGGCACTCGGTAAAGACTCTCGGAGCTGAGGACAGGCCGAAGGGCATCGCAGCAAACTGATAGTGGCCCGAAGGGAGTTTGAATCTGAGAAACTTCCAGTGAGACTCCCTTATGGGTATATGAAAGTAGGCATCCTTTAGGTCCAGAGAGGATAGCCAGTCTCCCTGCTGTAAGGACTGAATGACCAGTTGCAGAGTGGTTGAATTTGTATTTTAACAGATGTTTGTTTAAATATCTGAGATCCAAGATAGGTCACCACTCCCCAGTTTTCTTTAGTGTCAGAAAGTACCTGGAGTAGAGGTCTTTGCCCTTTTCGTGGGTCGTGACCCTCTCCACTGCTTGTAGAGCTAGTAGGGTTTTTACCTTCAACTCCAACAGTAGTACCTGTGTTGGGGTTAGGGGCTTTGACACCTGGGTACGCTTGAGGTCTGGCATCTGCCTGAACTGTAATGGCAGACCCTTTTCCACAATCTCCAGAACCCACTTGCCCGAACAATGAGGGACCAGTTCTGAAGATAGTGGGAGAGTCTGCCTCCTACTGGCAGAGGGGAGGTGATCTGGACACTTACATCAGGGCTTAGACTGAGAGGCTGCTGGCTGGGCAGAGGTGGGTCTTCTTTGGCTTCTTCTGCCCCTCCCTCTGAAGACACCCTTGTACTGAGAGAAGTCAGGCTGGGGATAGGGGATGTAAGGTCTGGGAAAATAGCCTCTGCCTGTTTCCCCACAGGTGGGATTTTTGTGGGGCAGGAGGCTTAGGTTTAGAGGAATGACTCTGCCAAGAGGCCTTGTACTCGTCAACCTTTTTCGTGTAGTCTGTTGTCCTGGAACCAAAAAGTATGTTTTGATCACAGGGGAAGTCCATGGCCTTAGACTGGGTGTCTGGTGTTAGACTGGTAGTTCTAAGCCAGGCAAAACGCCTCAAAGAAATGGTATGGGCCATGGCTCTGGAGGCGCCATCACTGTTGTCATCTGCCACGTAGAATTGGTACTTCGTAGCTTCCAGGGCAGGTTTTACAGTATACACCAATTCCTGCACCATTATGTCTGAGCCATTGCGGGTAATAGCCAGGACAGAGTTCCACAGTGCTTTCTGATACTTGGCTGTGAAAGCCATGTAGGAGGAGAGTCTGATAAGCAGGGAAGCTGTGGTGTACATCTTCTTTGCAATTAAATCTATTTTTCTGGAGTCCTTGTCAGGGGGTAAGGAAGACAAGGAGACTCCAGCTTTCTCACATGCTGCCTACTGTACTATACTCTCATGGCTGGGATGTGCAGACAGGAACTCAGTATAATTTTTAGACAATTGGTATTTTTGTTAGCACGCTTGTCAACCTCTGCCACAGAAGTGGGGGTTTGAAGCAATTTCATATTTTTCTGAAAGCATTATAGATAGGCATGACTCCTCTTTTGGGGGTGGGAGGCCTTTCATTTCCCTATAATCTTTATCCTCGTCCTCATCCTGGTTAGACTCCTGAGTAGGGAGGTCCAGGGTGTCTAGCAAATTTTGAATAAACGTAAGCAAAGAGGAGGGATCCTCCTGGTCAGCAGGGGAAGCTCCAAAATCAGGGTCAGGGGACACATTAGGTTCTAGGCCCTCTAAATGCATGTCAGGGGCATCACAAAAATGTTCTTCATCATCTGCATCACCCTCCCAGTCTCCAGAAGAGAGAACTATGGAAGAGTGCCTACCAGCCCCTGAAAACATAGACCCAATGTTTTGAAGGGTCTGAAAGACGTGCCGTGCTTTTGCTATGTCTTGCACAGGTGGGATTTACTGCACAGACTGGCTGTGTATGTTTTGTTTTTTCATTATGTGTTAAGCTACCTGTTGTCTCACTATTGGCTTTCCCCTGGAGGAACAGGAGCGTTTTTGTCCTTGCAAATCATCTTTTTACCTACTTCATCAGTAGCTTGAGAATGCTTCATGTTTAATACAGGCACTTCATCATTGCCTTTATTTTTAATTTTTGAGGAATTTCATCAGCTCCTTTGGAAGCTTTATGTTTAGGCTGGGACTTGGATGCTTCATCAGCACCTCTGTTTGAATTTTTATTATTTTTAAATGGTCCCTCATCGGTAGCCTTTGATTTTTCCTCAGCCATAATATTTTAAAGTCTCTTTGCTCTGTTTCTCAAAGTTTTTTTTACAAAATTTAGTGCAACGAGAGCAAGTATGATCTGGACCTAAGCACTTAAGGCACAGGTTATGAGAATCTGCTATGGCCAAAAATCTTGTGACAGTAGACACACTTTTTAAAACCCGTAGGTCCAGTTTTCTTTTCTGTTTTGGGAATCTCTGACATGCCAGTCCACAGAGAACCCAGCAATAATTGTCAAACTATGAAAATTCGAATAGGTTCCCTCGGGGTAAGGAACCGCGATTACCGAAGTAAAAAATACAGAAAAAACCTTTAAAATCATCGGTTCCCTCAAGAAAAAGGGAACCGTGATAAAATAGAAGGAACAGTCGAAAACGCTCAATCGCAGTAAAAATAAAGAGAAAATAAGTGGAGGGAACCGCGAAACTGACCAAAGAACCGCTAAAAAAACAGTGAACATATACTCAGCACACAAAAAAGAAGTTTGTGAAGAAAACTTTACCAGGAGAAGCAGAAAAAAAGCTGTCAACAAGGAAAGTTGAGAGACTCCTCAGGGGCAGTGTTGCTCAGTCAGTGGAGAAATAAATCTGGAGCCCTTGAGTCTGCTCCCTCTCAGAACACTCCCCTCCTTTTTTCTGACTGGCTGATCCCTAAGCTCATTATGCTAATTATCTTAAAGGCACACCTCTGGGGCAGTTGCACCTAGCCAGCTAACTGCTATAGTTACTGATGCTAAAGGACCACCCCAAGTGTAAGAAATTTCTTAATTGGTTCAGCTGGTGTGTTCACTGACATATTTATTGATTTAACTGGTCATTAAGTTGTCTGTTTTGGTGGTCATAATGTTGGTCTATGGGTGTTTTTTTTCCAAGGTATTCAGGTTTCGGTGCAGAGGTATGTAGCTTTAATTGTTTGGAATGTAGGTTTAGTTGGTGTGGTATACACGGAAATACACAGTAAGGGGCCCTGTTGGGGAAATGCCCCATCCATGTTTTTTCCCAGAGGTATGCAACTTTACATGGATGGGGCCTTTTCCCCACAGGAGCCCATTATTGTGTATTTTCCTATATACCACACCAATTAAACCTACATTCCAAACGAATTCAAAGCTGCATACCTCTGCAGAAAGCAACCATGGACCAACATGATTATGACAACCAAAAGAAACTACTAATGATCAGCTAAATTAATAAACATGTCAATGAACACACCAGCTAATTAGTTAAGAAATTTGTATGCTAATTAGCACACCTCATAAGCCCCCTGACAAAAACACAGTCTTACCAATAAGCTCCCTGATAAAAACACAGCCTTACCATGAGGTCATAATGCCACTCACCCTTTGGGCTCATGGCTTATAGCCCATTTAGCCTCGATAGGTATATATCCTTGTATACCACAAGTTGCCTGCCATTTACTCTCTCTCCCTATATGTATTTCTGCATTCTGTTTTATCCACCACTTTTGCTTCATCATATTTTCATATTAGGAGTTCTGCATTCCAGATTTCCTTGTATTTTTGCTGTTCTGTTGTATCACTCACCAGGCCCACCCCCACCCCAGGTTGCCGCTGGAAATGAGTTACGGCTTAGCATGTCAAGCCTAGTGAACACATTTTAAAGGAAAAAAAAAATGAACAAAATACTGTGTGCCAAGGAACAGTCACTGCTGGTATACAGAGGACACTGGTGATTATCTGCAGGCCCTACTGGAGGACACTGGACTGTGTTCTAGCATGAATTGTTTTTTCTTCCACACATTCTACACAGCCCTTTCTTCTCTGGTGTCATCTGCCCAGTCCCTGGACCTTGGGGTATACGCCCCCCCAACCCCATGGTGCAGCTGCTTGCCCCTGCCTCCATTAGCCCCACTGATTGGTCCAGTGGTGATCCACGGCGTGATGCCAGAGAACTCTACCAGCCATCATTTCGATGACATTGTGGTTTTTATTCTTTTTTTTTTTCTCTCTCTAGTGTCCATCCCTCCTCCCCATGGTGTCTGCTACTGCTGTCAGCCCACATGCATGGAGACGTCCCCTGTGCAAGCGCAAGCTCCCTGAGCCTCCTCAGGCGTCATTGCCTTACCAGAAGCCAGCATCCACCCTCCCCGGCTGGTAGTGCTGCCACATAACAGGCCCACTCCCATGCTGCTCGATGGCTCCAGAGTCTGCACCCGAATCCAGGATGCCAGTAGGGCAGTGCAGCGGCCATTGTGTGGCCCTTTTATTTATTTTAACCTTTGACCCCAGAATCACCTCCTTTAGATGCCACAGTGAGTGTACAGAATTATCCCAAACATACATTTCCGTTACATGGGGGTTTTATTGCTGTCATCATAACCCCTAGTACCTCACTGTTTTAAGCCCAAAAGCTCCTCTGCCTGTCTGGACACTGCAGGCCTTGGGATCTTCTCTGAAATCCCCAGTGCCTCCACTATCAGAAGCCACCAGTTTATGCCACCAAGGGAAAGCAGCGTGCTTAGCATGATTGTAACTAAGGGCGCAGCTGGGAGGGGAGGCTAGAGGCCAGCATTAGAACCAACAGGCTGGCCTTTTCTCTGTTTGCCCTGAAACCCCCCACCCACTTTACCTGTATCAGACTGTGATGTCAGTATTACCATTCCTGTGGGCAGGGACCAAGTCAGCAGCATGTGGTAACCCACTGCCAATTCCAAAATGCCAACTTGCAACTTGAGGTGCTTCTGCAGCAAGCATCTCCACAGCCCCACCCCCACCACCAGATATGGTCTTCTGCATGTAAATTTATAGCTCTTGGATTTCTGAGAGAACTTGGGAGCTGTCAGATGCCCCACTGTATCCAAGGTAACACATGCAGACTTGGGCAGAGCAGAGGGAATGACCACCTTCTGCCAGCTAAACAAACAGCTGCACTGTTGGAATTCAAAGATGCTACTCAACCCTCCTTCTTAGCAAATGGAAAGGTACTGATTTGATTGGGTGGTGATCAGCTGGGGGCTGTCAGAAAAAACACACGCAGCCAGCCCAACAGCAGCACTCCTGCTCCCTGTGCCAATGATCCGGGTTCAGGAACAGACACCGGTGGCTCGTGGGCTGGCCGGGGAAGGGATGGAGGATTAAGCATCCCAGGGACAGCTCTCTTCCTATGGGGTGGGGTTGAGGGGGTCACAGTGTTCTGCTGTTCATTGGTCACCTGGTGGAGGCCAGGAGACTGTATTGAAGGATCGTAGCGGGGGGCAGCTGCTGGATCGGCATGCACATGCACCACTGTGCAGTGCATGCACAGGTCACTGCATGCCAGCACCCTAGGGAAGAAAAACAGGAGCTGGAGGAAAATGCCTTGGCCTGCCACTGTGTTGGTACCTCCCCACATGACTGACACAACAGGCCACTCACCACTGTCATGCTCACAGGCAAGTGCTGGACAGCTGCTAAGTCCTGAGAAGGTCAGTGATGGAGCGGGGGGATGCTGTCAAGTGAGTCGGGGGGATTGAGAAGAAGCTTGATACAAGAAGGGCTCAGTGAAGCAGCAGCAAGCCGCACTGTGACGTGAAAGGCCAGGGTTCACGTGCAACCCCCAGAATCTCGCACAGAGGTCAAATATATCATGGTAGTGAGGTGCTCTGCTGCAAGGCAGAGCAAGAGCTACCTGGCATTGGCACTCTGTCTGCTAACTGACCAGCGAGAGAGAGAGAGAGAGGCACTGGCTGTGAAGGCAGCTGCTGGTCCACCCTCCTAGCCAGGGGAATGCTGGAGCTAGGAAGCAGCACAAAATGCAGAGGAGCTTATGTCCACCTTGTGACCGGAATAAATCTGCACGAGCACTTCACTGTTCTCAAATATTTTGTGCAATTTGTCTTTCTTGTTTTCCTCTTCGCTTGTTAAAAGTCTGGCAGACACAAGAGCACGTCCTCGTTCAGATGTGCACAATTAGCTGGTTTGTCATCAGGGATGGGGAACAGGGACAGAACATACAGTATACGACAGGGAAGTCTGCTTACCAGCAGGATAAGGATAACCGACAGCAACGCCTTCTTTGCCCTCCACTAGGATAAGGCCAGTTTCCCTCTTGTGTCTCCGTATGGACGGCCAGTCATCCCCACTGGAGTCCTCCGACAGGCTGCGCTTCAGGAAGGCCAGCTTCTCTTGCTGCCGTCGCTTGAGGTCATCCCACCGTCTCTTGAGCTGCTTGACTGTCCGGGGCACCTTGGTGATGGCCTCCATTTTGTGAGCGATGGCCTCCCAGATGCGATCCCTCTCCTGCTGGGACAAGCCGATCTTGCCCCTCCCAAACAACTGATGCTCATTCCTCGTCACCTCAGACACAAGTATGTTGATTTCTTCCTCGGCAAATTTCCTCTCCCTCTTTCTCTCTGTCATTTTGCAGGCATCTGCAGTATTCCGCAAAAAGTAGTGGGTTGGCATCTGTTAACAGCTCACGATTTAGTGAAAGAAAAAATAGAGAGAGAAAATACTGTATCATGCTTGCCCAGCATGGCAAATTCAACAATCATTTCAGAAATGTTTGGCCCCACAGACTCAGAATGAATCAATGTTTATGTTCAGTAGCTGCATAGCTTACGTCAACAGTAAGTCAACCTTAACGTGAGTTTGGTCACTTTTTGTAAAACTTTGAAAAATATAATTTTGAGACACGATTTAGCGTCTCTTCTATAGATCTGCCGTACTACAGTTTGTTTCATTATTCATGACTAGGTGACTTTACATAGAAAAAGTCTCTTTGTTCTCTAGAGTTGATTTATTCCTGTTGTTTACCCCTTCGCCGAAGTCACAGCACTTTGCTTGTGACATCAGAATCATTTCCTCGGCAACATGTTGTGATGTCACAAAGGATTTGGACTTCAGCAAAGGACTGAGCAGCAGAAGTAGATGACGTTCCAGGAATTTAGGGGCAAAGGCAGAGTACGGAGGTCTTGGGTCTGGGTATGTAGGTGGATTTAAATCTGAACTTTTTTTTGTTTGTGAAGTATTTTTACTGGAAATTATAATGTTATTTACAGTACTTCTTAAATAGGGCAAAATACCAGACAGGTTACATATGCTGGCATCACGTGTTTTTTGGTTGTTTTTTTTTTACCTCCAATTTTTTATCCTAAGCCCCCCCCAGGCCTGGCAGCCTTCTTATCTGGTCTCCGTGGCTTACTTCCCAGTCCCACCACCCTGTCTCTTCCCAGGGCTTACCTCCTGCCCCCGCCTATGCATCACATGTGTTTGAACAGTTTATCATGGATGTGTGATGATTCAGAACACTCTGATTGGCCAGTCTATTTATCCTCTTACCCTTGCCATCTAACTTGGGGTCTACCTTATTCAGGCTGCTCTGAGCCATCCAGTAGATGGGGAGAGTTTTTCTTCCCGATTTTTACCCCTTAAGACCCCACCACCACCATGGAGGTGTGCCTTATGACCACACACCCACACACACACACACACACACACACACACACAGCAAACACCTACAGGAAAAGTAAGATCCCTGCCCACTTGCAGGGTCACTGTTGTACTGGAACCCACCACAAGCGCTCTCCGGCTGAGGCGTACTTTCAGTAGCTGCCTACAGCTCAACCTGCCACCGATACGGTGAGCAATGTCTGCTCCTGAATACACACTTGGCCACTGGGGCAACCCTTCTTTTCAGACCAGTCTTAATTGCCCCCGACCACTCTGGAGAGTGAGGTTATAGACACTCTTCCCCATTTATGTACTGGAAAAAATACTGTTTTCTATAGCTTGCACCAAGGGGTTCCCTATATGTACATACTTATCTGTGGTCTCCTGCACGTATAATTTTGTGGGGTTTTTTCAGCTTAAGGCTGTTTACCAAGATTGTCAGCCACTGGTTGTTGAGCTGTTATCCAGTTTTGGGCAACTTTTTTTATTTTGCCGCCGCCTGAACTAATTGTCAAAGCAACACCTTATCCGTGGGATGTCCTGCCCCTGCTAGATTCAAAGTCTACACAAAGTTCACAGTTTTGTATCTCTGCTGGGATACAGCTTATTTTCACAAGAGCATGTGCCCTGCTTGCCCCAGCCTGGAACCACACATGACCAGAAGCAAACGGACTCTAGGGAACAAAGATCCTGTTTCCATTTAGATTAACCCAGTAACGAAGAACAAAGAGATGGGACATGCAGGCAGTATATTAAATATAAGTTTTGTGTCTAAATGTAACCTTTTTAAAACTTCTCAAATGTGACAAACTCACTTTAAATCCCCCTCCCTTGCTGTACCACAGTGGTGCTGCCTAGATTTCTTGTGGTGCCAGTCAAGTCACGGGACAGACATTCCACCCTCCGAGGGAGGAGAGCTGTCCTACCAACTCTCAATCCTCCCTGCGCAGCTAGGGGGCCCCCCAACCCTACCCTGAGTGACCCAGGTCCATTTTCGAACCCAGGTCACCAGTACGGCAGTAAATGCCTCTGCCCACCACACCACTGGGCGCTGGCCTTTGATCACTAGTTAATGCTGCATTCATTCATCAATCCAAAAAGTAAGGGCAGCTCCCCGCAGATCCAGATCAAGCGATTGCAAAGCTTCATGGGAAATGAAGCTGGAATTGTGATGTAGAGTCCACCACTGGTGTGAATGAAACAACAGTGGCTAAGTATTACACTAGTGGTTTAAGTGTGTCAGTGGGGACTTTATTGTTCACAGTGATACCTACAGCAACATTTCAAAACAAACATTGCTATAAGTATTATTTTAAACATTAAAAAAGGAACAGTCACCACCAAGGCCCCCACACTCAAGTGTGGGGCTGGTCCCAATATACACTTTGTGTGCAAAAACATTTTGGATTACTTACTGTTTACTGTAGTATAATAGATGGTATCAGACTAATTTTGCTTAGTACTAGGCTGACATCTTCGTTTAGTACAAGTCCCAGAATCCCCTGTAGCCTGCATCAGAGCAGTAGGCAGCTGTGGGAGTTTCAACAGCCTGCATTGTATGTTAGAGCTGTTATAAGCTCCGATCAGATGCTTTCCGGGTCTGCTTTTGTCCAGGAGATAAGCACAGTCCTCTGTGTACTTAGCCGAGGAAGGACAGCGGGACCAGCAAACAAAAGATCAGAGCTTATATAAAGTCTAACATGTACTGCAGTCTATTGAATTTCCTACTACTGTGCTCCGTTGTCAGCTGCAGGGGATTCTGGGATTTGTAGTAACAGAAGATGTCAGCCTAGAACTAAGCAGAATTAGTCTCGATACAACCTACTATACTACACTAAATAAACCAAAATGTTTTTGCACACAAAAGTGCACATTTGGACCTGCCCCACTTGGTGAAGACTGCTTCCTTTAAACTCCCTTCAGACAAACTTAAAACACTAATATTGATCAAGGGAGTGCACCTGACCCAGCAGAGCACTCGTTCCTCTTGGGCCTGAGACGCTCTCTGTTTTATAACTTTTCTTCCCTTCCCCTAGTCTGCCCTCCTCAGCTGTGCCACCACTCCCAGCCTTGTCAACGAATAAGCCAAGCCGCTGTTTGACTCTGACCTAGCAATCCAATTACCTGACCATGATAGTGTCTTAGAAAAATGAACTCCATCGGAAATAGTGCACTATCCCTTTAAAGAACCCCTGACACCACAGGGAAAACTCTGAAAAATGCAAGATTTATGCACAGTTCACTCAGTATTTCACACCTGTTATTCATTGCCTCTTTCTTCTTTATTTCTGAAGACATTTGCATGAAAACAAGAACACTGTTCCTAGATTGTATCTGCTCGGACTGTTTTTACCTGACATCAAAATCCCATTTATGACATCATAACTATCACCACAGCAACAGGTTGTGATGTCAGGTGTAGACAAGCAGACAAAGTAGATAGGGCTGCGGACCTGTTTCATACAAGTGTCCTTAGTAATATCGAAATATGGGTGAGAATCACAGGGAGTTGAAATTTAATTGTGTTCAAATATTACATTTCGTCAAAGATGTCCTGACGGTGTCAGGGGGGCTCTTTTCCCATTGATTCCTTTTGACTCCCATGGGACCAGAAACTGTACTGAAATGGTGTGGGGATTTGCCGTGAAAGAAATAAAGAAACAGTGAACAACTATTACATTATTACTCTTATTCCTGTATGAAATAGTTCCGCTGAGCAAGCAAAGGCTCCAGTTTACATCTGCCATTTGTGACAACTACCTGGGCAAGCCCTAGGGAGGGAAGGTTTAGCCACAAATTGCAAACTGCATTATTTCTATTACAAAATACAGTAACTGTAGTATTTTTCATTAGCCACATTATATTTTTTTTTTTTTTTTAATTCAGCTTTTTTCTCAACCCCCCCCAGTTACCTGACATCACCCTGCCACCCCCCCAGACCAGTAACTAGCCTTCTCATGGACTTAGTAGATTTGCACCACTTACCCAGGATCACCATAGCAGTGGGTGGCCACCCATGTCGGTTGTGTGTGGGCCTGCGGGGGAGGGGGGTGCCGGCAGTGGCAGACCGGGGGGGTTTCCTCCAGCTGTGGCTTTTCTCCCGGAGGGTGCTGATGTGTAATGACACACATGCATGAGGGTCTGGAGGCTGCCCTCCCACCTTTTACATTCTCTTGCTATGCTGCCCCCGGCCTCCACCAGGTGGCAGTTGAAGACTGGGACCCCACGTCCTATCTCACTCCCTCCTCAAGGGAGGAGAGCTGTCCTTCACATCCTCGATCCCTCCCAGGGCCAGCCCCCGAGTGCTCAGAGAGTCCGTTTCCGAACCCAGGTCAGTGGCATGGCGAGGTGCAGTGGTACTGCTCGGCTCTTTGGCCAGCTTACATTGTACTTTTTTTTTTAATTATTCTCATTTTATTTTTATGAGCTGTGGCTACTGTAACTGTCCTTAGTATCCACTCAGACCACAGCCACTAGAGCAGCTTAAAAAAAGCGACAGAAGAGTACAAACCCCAGTCTATGTATTGAAAGGAGGAAGTTGCAAGGGAAATGTGAGTGGTGGACAGTCAGTAGGGACTCCTTCAACGGTAGGTGTCGGCCAGAGCCATTTCAAGTTCAAACTAGGTACAAAACTTGAAGAAAAAGGCACAGAACCGTATTTCCACTCCACTGGTGGGGAAAAGGACCCGATGGACCGATGATCTTCATGCTTCTCCTAAACTTGTTTGTTTGCATTGATTTCATTAATACATATGTAATGAGCTCAGGGGCTGCACAGTCAGCCAGGGTGAAGTACAGTAAACTGTTCCAGGGATATGAGAGCAACGCTCAGAGTGGGCAAGAACTCACTGGTGCCAACAGGTACCACCACTATGAAATGGTATGATCAGAACATGTGTTGGGTGCCACAGACAGTGCTTGATACTGGGCCCCTTACTTTGCCCATACGCATCCTGTACTGTATCTGAAACAAAACAAAGGCTGCACCGGGAATGAGGTGCTGTAGTTGAAATTAGCACACTGGGGCCTATGCACAAAACTGAGGGTCGCCTATGTACCACAGATTCATGGCATGTGGGCAACCCTACATCCCTGAGCCATGCACAGGGGGACCCATGTATCTCCCGCAGAATGAACAGAAGGTATGCACACCCGATCCAGATCCCCCAGCCAGTCAAACAGCTACATATGCAGCCGGTCTGGGGGTATATCTGGGCATGTGCTTGCACTCTGCCCCATTTATGAAGGCACAGAATGCTGGGCAAGAGGGCACAAGATGCAGCAGTGAGGACCCTGCTGTATTCTTTACATGCCCCGCCAATGACACTCGATGGCTGCGGTGGGACAGGAAATCCCCCCACTGTGCTGCCCCAGTCCACTGGGCCAACATGGGGGACTGGGGCAGCCATTCAGGCACTCGCCCATACATATAAAAACAACTGGTCCCATGCCATCCCACAATCCCCTGCTTGCATGGAGCAGGGGATCCACTGCGGGACCCAGGATGGGTATCTGACTCAATGCCTGCATGTGCCCCTTGAACCACCACCTCGCGCAGCTGAGTACTGGGGATGGGGCCGCAGACAGGCACTCTTCCTGGTGTGCACCTTCACGCATGCCATGCATCCTACGCTTGTCCCCGGTGTGTAGCTGTGTGGGCCAGGTACGCGCGAATCGCGAGTACCCGGCTGCAACTTCGAGCATAGGCTCCAATATGCATAAAATAGGACTGAGCACATTCACCCAGAAAGATGCCACAGGCTTCATGCCAAAAAGGGCTTCATTTTATTCAATGCCAGACGTGTGGATATACAACTAGGCCCCTGCAAAAAGCCTGACCGAACACATGTCACACAGTGCTGTGCTTTATCAAATGCTGTGATACATGAGCAAAAGGGTCTTAAATACTAGCAGGATTTAAAGGTCCAGACCCTCACAACAAAACTGCTCACCATCAAGGCTCAGTTCATAGTTAAAGTATCAGGTGCAGACTTGAAGGGCTCGTTAGCGTACCTAGGAATCTGCATCCAACAGGAGCTGTAAATATTTTTTATTTAAAGGATCTGGCCATACAAATAGTAACTTTTTGACAGAATTATTTACAGACAAGCTATCAATTCTTAATCATAGTTGTTTTTAACATATCTTTTGTACATATGCATGCATATTTATTACACTTTACCCTTTGTTGCGGCACTTTGTTTAAATGAGAATTTAGCCTCGATGCTGAGCAGTTTTATTGTGAGGGTCGGTACCTTTCAATCCTGCTAGTATATAAAATGCCTTTGCTCTTGCCGAGGCAGCTTTTGATGAAGCACAGCACTGTGTGAAATGTGTTAGCTCAGGCTTTTTGCAGGGGCCTTCTTGTATATCCTCACGTCTGGCACTAAATAAAATGAAGCACCATATGGCATGAAGAGTGTGGCTCTTTTTGGGGTGTGTCGTCAGTCCTCTTTAATGCATTCTGTGCTTAACCAGTCTTATAACAGCATGCATTTGCAGACATACAAACCTCGTAAGCCCTTATAAAACACAATTTGCAGTCACCCCGATGGCCTAAGGGTAGCACACTGGGCTGCTGTACAGACAACCCGAGTTCAGGAGCAGACTTGGTTCACTAGCATCGGGAGGCATCCACTTTGCTATAGAAGGAGGGATGCATCCACTCTGCTACCAAGGGAGGGATCCATTCACTCTGCTGTACAAGGGGATCCATCCACTCAGCTATATGGGCAGGGAACCATCTACTCTGCTACACAAGGGGGGGATTGATCCACTCTGCTATATGACAGGGTATCTATCCACTCTGCTACACAAGGGGAGATGGGATCCATCCACTCTGCTATATGAGGGGGATCAATCCACTCTGCTGTACGAGTGGGGATTCATCCACTCTGCTACACAAGGGGAGGGGGGGAGGGGGGATCCATCCACTCTGCTACACAAGGGGAGGGGGATCTAGCCACTTTGTTATATAAGGAAGGGGAGATCAATCCACTCTGCTATACAAGGCCAGTGAGACCTATCCACTCTGCTATATGAGAGGGGATCCATCCACTCTGCTACACGAGGGGAGGGGGGATCCCTCCACTCTGCTATACAAGTGGGGATCCTTCCACTGTTCTACACAAGGGGGGGATCCCTCCACTCTGCTACACGAGGGGGGGGATCCATCCACTCAGCTATACAAGGGGGATCCAGACACTCTGCTATATGAGGGGGGATGCATCCGATCTGCTATATGAGGGGGAATCCTGCCACTCTGCTACATGAAAGTGGGACCCTTCCACTCTGCTATCATGAGGAGGGATCTGTCTGCTCTGCTATATGAGGAGGGATTCTTCCGCTCTGCTACACAAGGAGGAAGATCCATCCACCCTGTTACATGAGGGGAGACCGATCCACTCTGTTATATGGGAGGGGTCCATCCACTCTGCTACACAAGCCCTCCTCCAGTAGAATTGGTATAGGTGGTTGAGTGCCTCAACACTGTGAATGACTGTACAATGCTGGCCCTCCCCTCAGAGTTCAGGCGCCAGCATGGGTGGGCTTTCAAACGAACTGTGTACGTGACATCTGCGCCTGGCCCCCACATCACCATGCTCTGTGTCCCACGTGATCTACCCTACCTCGGATGGCCGAAGAGTCTGTAAGTCCCAGTCCGCTGGGTCCTTGTGGACTGGCCGGTGGGGAGGTGGCAAGGAGTGTCTGCAGGTACAGGCCACTGTCACACCGACATGAAGAGCACAGAAGGCAACAGTTGAAGGGAACAGTGGAGCTCAGAAGGGACAAACAAAATATCACCCCCCCACCTAGAAAAAACAGAATGGGGGCATCCAGTTGGTCCAGTGGTAGTGTGTCACTCTACCGTGTGGGCAGCCTAGTTTTGGAGGTGAGCATCAGGTAGTTTCAGGACATCAAAACACAGATGTGCTGATATCAACTGCATTCTCTGCTGGGGGCAGTTGTGCAGCTTCCCCCCGCCACAGGCCAAGTAAGGTCATGACTTCCACGGCAGGGGTGGAAAATCAGGTCATGTCATGGTTCAGGTGGGGTGAGGAATGCACGCTTAATGTTATGAGTGGCTGAGCAAAGCTGGTGACATGGGAAAGAGAAAACAAAGAGGCTGGGGACAGGAAGATGTCTTCCACCCACCACCCAGTCTCCCCCAGTCATGTGATATGTTTTCTCCTCAATGCTGTATAGGGAAGCCACCAAGAACACTGTGTGTGTGTGTGGGAGGGGTTAGGGATCATGTTAGCGGAGATGACAGGACTCATACAGCAGTGGAAGGATTGTAAGGGCCACGGGGGGAGGGGGGCTGAGGAGGAGGAGGAAACGAAAAAAAAAATGGAAAAAGGCAAGAACATTTAACAAAAATATCTGACATTACAAAACTGAAGTGACTAAACAGGCCACAGCTAGGGTAAACGTATTTATTTTAATGTAGCAGTGCAACAAATTTGGTCAAAAAAATAAGGCTCTATCTTTTTTCACTATTCCAGGCTTCTTCTAGTATAATTTATGGTAAAATGAGTGAGGGGCCGGGGCAAAATTGGTGCGACGGGTGGAGAACTGGCTGCAGGGACGGCAGCAGAGGATGGTGGTGGTGGGAGGTGAATTATCATCCCCAAGGGCAGTGACGAGCGGGGTCTCACAGGGGTCAGTACTGGGGCCGGTGTTTTTTGGGGTATTTATTGCAGACATCTCGGTAGGCCTAAATAGCAAGATCAGTCTATTTGTGGACGACATCAAGATGGGAGCAGTGGTGGATGACCAAGGGGGTGGCAGGGATTGCAGAAAGATCTAACAAGGCTGGAGACATGGTCTGACACCTGGCAACTTGGTTTCAACGCCAAAAATTGCAAGGTGCTGCATTTCGGGACAAAGAATCCAAAGAGGAGCTACCATCTGGGGGAGGCAGCTAGGTGTGACTGAGAAGGAGAAAGATCTGGGGAGCAACGAACAACTCAGCACAGTGTAGGAAAGCAGCAGCAGTGGCCAACAAGATGCTGGGTTGTATTGCAAGGGGAATAACCAATAGGAGGAGAGAGAGGTGATTCTGCCATTATACAGATTGCTGGTCAGACCCCACCTGGAGTACTGCGTTCAGTTTTGGAACCCTTACCTAAACAGGGACATTAGATTGCTGGAAGGGGGTGCAATGCAGAGCAACAAAGATGATCATGGGTCTGGGGGAGTTACTGTATGAGGTTAGACTGAGGGAATTGAACATGTACTCTCCAGAGGAGAGAAGGGACAAGGCAGATATGATTGAGACCTTTAAGTACATGAGAGGAATAAACAGGACAGGCACAGAGGGACTGTTCATGGGGAGGGCAAGGAGACACTGTCGGGGTCATGACATGAGATTGGAAGGTTGAGGAGGGAGATGAGGAGGCATTTCTTTACCGAAAGGGCAGTAGCAGAGTCGAGCACTACGGCAGAGAGGTGGCCTGTAAAACAGTGGGATGTCAAGAGGGCTGGGATAGGGCAAAGGGTGGGTCATGGGAGGGGTAGGGTGGGAGGGCAGCTGCAGAGTAGGGGTGCTTGCTGCAAAATTGAGCAGACTCGACAGACCAAGTGGTCTTCTTCTGCTGGCAGTTTCGTATGTTCATATGTATGTTCTAGTCCCACCAGAATATGAGTATTTTATAAATATTTTAATTTCGTTTTTTTTCTCAAGAAAAAATATGGCCCCCACATTTGGCTTAGAAGTAGCATTTTAGATACAGCAAGGGATAGGATCAAGAAAATTAAAAATATAAGAATCTAGTGGGCAGCATAGTAGGTACCTAGAAAAGTGGACTAGACAGGTATGCTAATATTTTTGATCAACTGTAGCGGAAACTAGTTATGTGGAAAAACATTTTTGTTGCTCTGCTCCTTTAAAGATTAAAAAAAAATCACTGGCTAAAAAAGGGGAAGCAACACAGAGCATTGCTGGTATGACTTCTAATAACGTTCTTACCACAGCTAAAACTGCAACCTTTGTTCAGTTGAGAGAGAGAGAGAGAGAGATAGAGAGTGAGTGAGTGACATGGGGGGGGGGTCCAAACAAACTAAATTATTCGCTGCTTGCACCTAACCATGGTGGGATGGTCTGTCCTTGCCAGCAAAGGAAGAACTGGACCTCTGGCCCAGCCCCATGGAGAACAGAAGGGCTATCATTATGCAAAAAAAAAAAAAAAAAAAAAGAGGGGGGTGCCTGTTGATCTGATTTCAAACTGCTGGTCTTGGTTGCACTGATGTCCAACAAGCTTTGCAAAGTAAGCCACAAAAGAGGAAATGATCCTCACAGCCCGCATGTCTGCAGGCAATGTAGCGACAGCAGAGCCCGCAGGGCTGTAATAGTAGCAACAGCAATTGCTTGTTTGTGTACAGCACCCATCTAAGGCTCAGTGCACCATGCAATTACAAATCAAAGACAAGAAACAGATCAACTCGCAGAAGGGCGTAGCAAGGTAATAACTGAAAAGGTTCAGAAAAATCCCCATAAGCCTAATAATATATATTTTATTTGTTTAATCAGGATGTGGTCTGGGTCAAGCGACCTGTTTTTAACCACCCATGGGGGTAAAAGAGCTGGTCCTAGTAAAGGTCATTGTACAGAAGCCTCCTGAATCTTAACAGGGAGGGTGGTCAGACAATGGAAAGGATTTTTTAAAGGCCAGGGGGAGTGACTGAGTATGTCTGACTGCATGCAGATTTTAATCTAGATGTGAGGGGACAAGAAACAGACCCTGACTGATGGAGTGGCTCATTCTTCCTGGTACAGCTTCATGTCCATCTTTAGTCATCACCAGTTGCTCACCTCTACTAAGAGGGTCCAAGCTTACTTCTGGAAGGAATTCAGTCTGGACCAGCTGTGAAATCTTTGGAAAGGGACATCAGAGTGCAATACCATACACTCCCACAAACCTGAGAGGAGGGTCGCAAATATTCTGTAATAACCGCTCCTGGAGTGGGGGAAGGGGACTGGAAAGAGCAAGTCAGCCTATAGGTGGTGGCTCTTAATATAGCTGCAGCCATGTCTAATGGAACCCGTTTCTACTTAAAAAACAGAATGTAAAGAATGAAGACCACTGCATCCCTTGCCAGTACATGTCACCAAAGTCTTGGCTTCCTGTACCCCTTACAATGGTGTCACCAAAGCCTTGGCTTCCTGTCCCCCCTACAACGGTGTCACCAAAGCCTTGACTTCCTGTCTCCCCTACCATGTTGTCACCAAAGCCTTGGCTTCCCATCTCCCCTACCATGGTGTCACCAAAGCCTTGGCTTCTTGTCTTCCCTACAATGGTGTCACCAAAACATTGGCTTCCTGTCTCTGCTACAATGGTGTCACCAAAGCCTTGGCTTCCTGCCTCACAAAGGTGTCACCAAAGCCTTGGCTTCCTGTCTCCCCTGCAATGGTGTCACCAAAGCCTTGGCTTCCTGTCTCCTCTACAATGGTGTCACCAGAGCCTTGGGCTTCCTGTCTCCCATACCATGGTGTCACCAAAGCCTTAGCTTCCTGTCTTCTCTACAATGCTGTCACCAAAGCCTTGGCTTCCTGTCTCCCCTACCATGGTGGCACTAAAGCCTTGGCTTCCAGTCTCCCCTACAATGGTGTCACCAAAGCCTTGGCTTTTTGTCTCCCCCTGCGATGATGTCACCAGAGCCTTGGCTTCCTGTTTTCCCATACAACAAATGTTACTGAAGCCTTGGCTTCTTGGTTTCTTCTATGATGATGTCACCAATGACTTGTTTACTTGCCTCCCGTTACAAGGATGCCACCAAGCCTTGGCTTCTTGTCTCTGCCTACGATGTGACTTAACCTTGGCTTCCTGTCTCCCCCTATGATGTCACTGAAGCCTTGGCTTGCTGTGTACCTCCACAATGACATCACCAAGACTTGTCTTCCTGTCTTCTCCTACAATGGTGTCACCAAGCCTTGGCTTCCTGTCTCCCCTTAAAATGCCACTGAAACATTGTCTTCCTGTCTCCCTCATGATGATGTCATGAAGCCTTGGCTTCAAGTCTCTGCCTACAATGTTGCTGAACCTTGGGTCCCCATCTCCCCCTACAATGTCACTGAAGCCTTGGCTTCCAGTCCCCCCTACAATGATGTCATCAAACTGTCAGCCTACAGTGTTGCTGAACCTTGGATTCCAGTCTCCCCCTACAATGTCACTGAAGCCTTTGATTCCTATCTACTGCCACAATGATGCCACCAAGCATGGGCTTCCTGTCTCCTCCTATGATGATGTCACCAAGCCTTGGCTTCCTATCTCCCCCTACAATGTCACTGAAGGCTTGGCTTTGTGTCTTTGCCTACAATGTCACGGAGTCTCAGGTTCTTGTCCCCTTCCCAACATGATGATGCCACCAAGTCTTGGCTTCCTGTCTCTGCCTACAATGTCAGCAAACCGTGGGTTCCTGTCTCCCTCTACAATGTCAGTGAGGCCTTGGCTCCCCCCCCCAAATGATGTCACCAAGCCTCGGCTTCCCGTCTTTGCCTACAATGTCACCAAACCGTGGGTTCCTGTCTCCCTCTACAATGTCACTGAAGCCTTGGCTCTCTCCCCCCACAACGATGTCACCAAGCCTTGGCTTCCCGTCTCTGCCTACAATGTCACCAAACCGTGGGTTCCTGTCTCCCTCTACAATGAAACTGAAGCCTTAGCTTTGTGTTCCTCCTCCCCTCCCATGAGGATGTCACCAAGCCTTGGCTTCCTGTCTCTGCCTACGATGTCTCCAAACCTTGGGTTCCTGTCTCTCTCTACAATGTCACCGAAGGCTTGACCTCCTATCTTCCTATACAATGACAATGAACCATAAGTTCCTCTCTGCCCCTATAATAATGTCACTTAAGCCTTGGCATCCTGTATCTCCCTACAATGATGTCACCAAGCCTTGAATTCTTGTCTACCCCTATAGTGATGCCTCCAAAGCTATGATTTTCTGTCTGTGCCTACATGGACAGGTCACGTGACACTATGCCAGGACTCTGAAGACTGCAGGAGTACACTAGATTAAACAAATAAACAAGGTGTTGCTGGCTGCTTGGGGTCAAGTGATGGGAGAACTCGCTCTGGCATGCCTGCGACTCGAGTTTACACGCTGAGCCCTGGATGTCAGAAGCGCTTTCCTCTCAGGAATGGGGTGTGGGTGGGAGAGTGATGCCCTATTCCAGAAGCGGCTCCTGGTGATGTCGGAAGCACTCTTCTCTTCGGGGATGGGGTGGGGGTAGTAGCACAATGCCACACTCCAGAAGTAGCTCCTGGTGATATCAGAAGCGCTGTCCTCTTGAGGATGGGGTGAGGGTGAGAAGTGATGCCCTACTCCAGAAGTGGCTCCTGGTGATGTCGGAAGCTCTCTTCTCCCTTGGGGATGGGGTGAGGTAGTAGCACAATGCCCCAATCCAGAAGTGGCTCCTAGTGATGTCTTAAGTGCTCTCATCTCGAAGGAAGGGGTGGGGGTGGGAGCTGATGCCCCACTCCAGAAGTGGCTCCTGATGATGGCTGGGTGGTAGTGCCTTTGATGGCATGGGTAACCTTGCACTGACAGGCACTCACCCAATCCAGCTGCAAGCATGAGCAAGCTAGTGGATGTGGGAGGGGAGAAAGATGATGGAACTGTTGCACCAGGTGCCAGAGGACAGCCTCCATGGTTCCCCCTACAGTAACCGATTCCATGGTTGCACTAGGGAGAGCCACTCCAGCCAGCCCATTTCCCTTCTGAGCCAGGGGAGGCTACTGGCAGGAATAAACTGACCAATGGTGGGCAAAGTGGGAGAAAGGACATGCTCCTCCACTAGGCTAGGAGGTCCCTGACAAGGACAAGCTGGTCCCTTCAATATCTGGAGGCTGCACATCTAGGTCGTCCCTCAGTGGCTGTGCAGTGTGAATGTAGTGGGCAGAAGGAGTGGGGTGCCAGTGGGTGAGGATAGGTGTATAAACATGAGGTATAAAAAAAATTCAGACGTGATACCATGAAGGTGACCCCTTTCTCTATAGCAGAGGGGCAGGAGCAGATTCTTTATGCAGATTCTTTCCCTGAGCTTCCGCACTCCTTACCTGCTCTGGAATTAGTGGTTTGATTGGAATGGACTCTCTCCTCACAGTTCATTGGCCCCCGTTCAAGGACCCCGTCTTTCATGTACAGAGATTCCAGCTCGCAAACCTCTTTCTTAATGTGGATAGAGTCCAGCTCTGAGACTCGCATGCACACTGGATCCAGCTCAAAGACCTCCTCCTTTATTTTGATAGTTTCCAGCTCCGGGATTTCCTCTTTGATACATACAGGTTCCAGCCCATATACCTCCGATTTGCCAGACAGAGGGTCCAAGTCACAAGCCTCCTTCTCAGCACGACGTGTTGATCTCAATGTAGCAGGCTCCTCTTCCTCCACACTGCGGATATGCGCCAATCCTGGGATCCCCTCCTTCACGCGTACAGCTTTCTCGCCACGAATGGAGTTCTTCACAGGGTGTCGGGCATGCCTGTGCAACTGTGACATGACTGCCAGTCCCTCACCACTCAACTGTAGACAGGAAGGGGAAATAAAATAACCAGAAGTCTTTATTTTTTCCAACATAGTTTTTGCCACTCCAGTTAGGACTTTCATCCATTTTTGTCAGTGTCACCTGCCCAGCGCCGGTGTCCCATCCAGCCACGGCTCCCCAGGTGCTCAAACCTCTAGCTGCAGCCTGGATTCAGCCCCCAGATTTCTCTCTGGGGTGTGGCACTGCCTTCAGTTCCACATCCAGTCAGCTACTGTAGAAAGTACTACAGCTCCAATAGCCTTCTGGCATCTGGAAGGAGTGCGTACCTGATCATGCCATGGGGGGGATGGGACTAGACTTTATCTGCCCAACTGGCAGCTCCCCTTTTTCTTGTTTTACACCCACCCATCCAAGCAAGGAAGATGGTGTCATAAGGTGCTGCCCCCCCCCCCGATGTACTGACACCTACAAGGCTTCTCCCCTCCCCAGTTGTGCCATCACTGGTCACCAGAGTAGAAATAAAGCAGCAGAAAGCACAACCTACCTCCCTGTAGGAGAGCATCTTCTGGGATGCTCCATCCTCCTCCCCCCCCCCCCACATGACTTGGGTTTATTCCCTAACCCAGGTTGCTGTTGTCATGAAAAATAACAGAATTCTAATGGAAGGGAGACACATGTGCATCCTGACCTCCAAACTACCACTTCAAACACTAATCTCTTTCTTCTGCGGTGCTTTTAAAAAAATGGGCGAATGCCTCAGAGATGACCTAGCAAGGAGGAATAGCCGATGTGGGGTGGGAGAACAGTGGATCAACATGAGGGATGCCACAGTGAAGGCCACAAAGCTCTGCGCAACAAAAAAAAAAAAGAGATAGAGACCACTATGGCTGTCAAGGGAAGTGGCAGAAAAGGTTAAGGCTAAAAGGGCAGCATTCAGAAGGTACGAAGAGATGCAGTGAGATGAAGAGAGGGAAGTGTACCAGGAAAGGTAGAGGGAAGCAGTGAAAGTGGTGAGGAATGCAAAGCCACAACCCGGGGCAACCAAAGGGGTAACTAAAGGGGATAAGACCGTTTTAGGTACCTAAGTGAGAACAGGAAGACAAGAGAAAGGATTGTGAGGTTAAAAAGGGCAGGGAGAGACTGTGCCGAAGAGCATCAGGAAAAAGCAGGGATCCTGAATAGATACTTCTGCTCAGTCTTCACAGTAGAACGGGAAGAGGATGGGCTACATAAAAACAGCAGGAATACTGGAGGGGGAGGTAGACACAAGTCCTTTTATGGAAGAGAGAGTATTGAATGGACTTGCAAATTTGAAAGTGGACAAAGCTATGGAGCTAGACAGGGTACCCCCAAGGGTGTTGAGGGAACTCAAGGAGCCGGAGGTACTGGCTGCACCTCTGACAACAACCCTTTTCAATAGCTCATTGGAAACAGGAGCAGTTCCAAAGGACTGGAGTGGGGCAGATGTAGTCCTGCTTCATAAAAGTGGTAACAGGGAGGAGGCTGCAACTATAGGCCGGTCAGTCTGACATCAGTGGCAGGAAAGCTAATGGAGTCTTTTTTTTAGTTGTTAATTTACATTTTTGCCCGGCCATGCTCCATCAGGTATCTACCTTGGTCTCAGAGATGTACCCTGATGAGACCTGTTGATCACCAGCTCCACCCAGCTCTCCACACCCCAGCTGGCATTCCCCACAGCTGGGGCCCCACAGGGAGGGCCATCCTCCTCCTCCCTTGGGCAGATCACTGTGTGGGCTAGGATCTGATGACAGCAGGCACTAGGTCCCAGTGGAGCCAGGAAACCCCAGGCCAAGGCCCGGCCCCGCTGGTGCAGTGGTTGGATTTCTGTTTGCGACGCCAGCAAACCGGGTTGGGGAACGAGCCCAGGTCTTCGGAGGGCCGGCCGGTTGGAGAAGGATTGAGCATCCCTTGGACTGCTCTCCTTCTCGGGAGGTCAGGAAGGTTCTCATTTCGGTGCAGGAAGTGACACCTAAGCGGCTGGGTGCATCACCCAGAGCACCGGCCTTTGTCAAAGAAGGGCACTGAGGAGGGGCAGACACTGGCGTCACTGCATGTCTCCGCCCCAGCCTATAGGGATTAAAATCCCTCTCTGTCGGACGTCTCTATGATGCCCTACCCCTGAGAGTCGATCAGCTGCCTGGCCGAGGGCTCCCCCAACCAGATACGGTCCCACTGCGCCGGTCCCTCCTATGGTGCCATGCCCCGCCTCCTGGGAAGCAAGGAGCTAATTAGGCAGTGAATCTCAGGGGCACCATGACCAGGGCGGAGGTCTGACAGGACGACAGAGGGGGGGAAAAAGCAAAGTAAATTAAATTAAAAAAAAAAAACCTAGGCTGTTATTATAGAGGCAGTGCCATGTTTTGTTTTTTTTTTAACCCCGGTTTTCTCCCCGCCTCCATCCTCCCCTGACGTGCACCAGCATCCAGGCCTCAGATGCACGTAGCGACGTCCCTGCGGAGGGAGCAAGCTCCTCTGTCCTAATGCCGAAGTTCCTGCAGCACCGGTGCATAACACCAACCCTCCCCAACCACAGCATATCGCTGGGCAGCAGCTGCTGCAGTCAGGCCTTACCCCTAGTGTGGCATCCCGCGCTAGATCTGGAATTCAGGTCACCTACACGGCAGCGCGAAGCACTGTCACGGAGCCACTGAGGTGGCCCCCATGGAGTCATTTTTGAAGGAAAGGATTGTGGAGTAACTTGAATGCAGCCGGTTACAAGATTCAAGGCAGCATGGATTTTTTTTGGGGGGGAGGGGTTCACGTCAGATGAACCTTACAGATTTCTTCGACTGGGTGACCAGGAGATCAGAATGAGGCAGTGGACATGGCCTACTGAGACTTCAGCAAGGCTTTCAACACAATAACACATAAAAGGCTTATAAGAAAACTGGAAGTTCGGGGGGGGCAGGGGACCTAAGGTGGTAAACTGGGTATGGAACTAGTTGAAGGATAGGCGACAGAGGGTGGTGTTTAACATAATTAACTCAGGGAAGGGAAAGAGTGACCAGTGGTGTACCTCAGGGCTCAATGCTGGGTCCAGTCCTCTTTTAATGTCCTTATAACTGACATTGCAGAAGAGCTGGAAAGAAAGGTATGCATCTTTACACATGACTCCAAACTGTGCAGTAGGGTGGCCACCCCAGAGAGGGTACAAAGAATGTGCAGAGACCTGAGAAAACTCAAATAGTGGTCAAGGGTAGCAGCTGGGTTTCAATGCGAAAAAGTGCAAAATCATGCACCTAGGGCACAGAAACCCAGAGCCAGAGAATAACATGGGGGGAGGGCAATTGATGGTCACCAAATAGAAAAGAGACCTGGGAGTAATCATATTTGATCAGTTTCAGTTTGTTTGTTATACTGGAAAGACGTGAGCAAAATTTGCCCATTTTCAGAAGCGTCCAGTTTAGGAATCACAACAAGGTTACAGAATACATAAGGAGTAAGACAGTCAAACAACAAAACATTATATTTACAGAGTACAAATGGGATGCAATACAGAGCTGGTCACTGTCGGACAAAATTTACACCATATAAAAACAGGAGGGAAATGATTAAGGTGGGTTAAGGTTACTAGGGGCTGTGCTAACGTGCCGGACATTAGGAAATTAAGTGCTACCAAGGATAAAGGAGATGACGAAGGAAGTGGTTTTCCCCCGGAAACGGGGGGTGATAGGATGGCATAAAGTGAGGAAATGGAACAACAGGTAAAACGAGGGTGAGAGGGCAGGGGACAGCTGCATGAAGTGGTGGAGGAGAGGTGCTTCATCAGGGGGTACTTAAAGGATGAGGTAGAGGGACAATGGTGGAGATCAGGGGGGAGAGAGTTGTAGAGTTTTGGGCCCATAAAAGAGAGTGTGTTTTGGCTGTGAGTGGCATGGCAGAGGGGACAGAAAATGAGAGGGAGGAGGACCTGGAGTGAACTGTCTTAGGGAAGAGTGATATGATACTATCAGGAAGGAGCTCAAGGGAAAGTTTATGGAAGGAGGTAACAATTTTTGCTGTTGAGACAGTTCTTAAGGCATGACCGGCTACATAGTTGGTGTAGGTCACTGTGGTGAGTTAGTCTGGGGAGACCAGAAACAAAATGAATGATGCTGTGGTAGGAGCAACAAAGCTTGCTGAGATTTTTCTGGGATAGGGGAAGGAAGTAGACTAAGGCTCCATAGTCGAAAAGCGGAGAAGGAGACTATAGGCGAGGAGTGACTTGGAGTCCCTGTTTAGGTACATTTTAACCCCGTAGAGCATGCCTAGTCTTTGGTGGGCTTTCTGAATAGTCAGAGTGATGTGGGCGTCAAAACTGAGGTGGCAGTCGAGGAGAAGCCCCAGGTATTTAAATTCATATACCCTCTCAGTCAAGTTACCGTCATTATTGTTTAGGGGGAAATTGAAGGCTTGCGATCTCCTGGGCCTGGTAAAGACCATGACCTTAGTTTTCTTTTTTCACTGAGTACCAAACCCTTAGATGACAATCATGTGTGAAGTCTCTTAAAGTCATGCTGGAGTTTGTTAATAAGGAAGGAGGGGTCTTTGTCTTTGCTATAGAGAGCGGCATCCTCTGCATAGAGAATTAACTCTGTATTACTGCAGAGTTCAGGGAGGGAATTTGCAACAAGGGAGAAGAGAAGGAGACCGAGAATGGATCCTTGGGGTAAGCTATATTTGATGGGACAGGAGTCAGAAAGAATTTCTTTTTTAATAGTTTGATGGGACCTGGCGGAGAGGTAGTTCCGGAACCAGTTAACATCGGGAGAGAAATGAAGACGAGTAAGGGTGTGGAGTAGTACATCATGGGTCAAACGAGGTTGAAGGCTTTTGTTAGATCAACAAAAACTGAACCAGTGTAGAGGCCTTCATTGTTGGTCCTATCACTGAAGTAGTGAATTTTATGAGGACAGTCTCAGTGTTATGGCCAGCCCTAAAACCATGTTGTGCATCGATCTGAAGGTATTTTAACATAAAGTCTACAATTTGTTTATGAACAATTTTTTCTAGAATCTCGGAGACAGGAGCCAGGAGGGAGATAGGTCTGTAGTTGGAAATTTCATCCTTAGGGCTGGATTTATGCAGGAGTTTGATGATCACGCTTTTCCATTTAAAGAGCAACTGTTATGTTGCCCTCCCTGAGATGCACAAAGAACCCTTACCTGCCCCTGAATCCAAATCATCTAAAAATTTATTGTTTTGGGTGCCCCAGTTTAGGAAGAGAAGGGATCGTATTTTTGCTCCAAGGAGCCTCACGGCGCGGATCCCTTCCACTTCCTTATAGCTCTACAGAGTGCACTCCATCCCCGAGCTACCTCGTTTTGTGACATCAGTGTTTGAGGAGCAGCTATGAATGGGGGCTGCTTTTTAAAATAAAATGTCAGTACTTTAAATGACCATTCAGAATTAATGATGGCCACTGCTTAACTAAAAAAGATCTTGTTAGTTAAGCAGTGGCCATCATTTTTTCTGATTGGCCATTTAAAGTACAGAAATTTTATTTTAAAAAGTAGCCCCATTCATATCTATAGGTGTGCGCCCGCCTCCCTGCTAAAACACCGATGTCAATAAAACGTGGTACTGCTGGGGCGGAGGCACTCAGAGCTATAAGGAAGTGGAAGGGGTCCGCACCATGAGGCTCCTCAGTAAAATGCTGATCCTTCCTTCCTAAACTGGGGGATTCGGGAGCGTAAGGGTTCTTGTGCTTTGGGGAATGTAAAGAGTGATACTGAAAAGAAAAGTGTAGTGAAGGTTGGAGGAGGGAGACCAGAGTAGGGGGCAAGTTGGGCTAATATTTGTTTAGATCCACAAAGTGGTAATTCAAGAGTGAGGCTACCTTGAGGGGATCAGTGACAGCTACTCCATCTAAGGACAGGCAGATTTGGTCATTGTATTGGCCCCTTTCAATGAGGTTACTGAGGATGTTCCAGGTACATCTGGGGTTGCCAGCAGCATTGCACCATTTCTCGGAGAGAAAGGTGGTTTTGGCAGACCTGACAGAATCATATTTGATGACCTCAAGGTGGTTAGGCAGTGCGACAGGGCACTTGCTAGGGCCAGTGGGAAGCTGGGGTGCATAGGGAGGGGCAACACCAGCAAAAGAAGGGAGGTGGTGTTGCCTCCGTACAAATCGCTGGTGACACCCCACCTGGAGTACTGTGTCCAGTTCTGGAGGGCACAATCTCAGGAAGGACACAGACAGGGCAGAGGCTGTCCAGAGAAGGGCAGCTAAAATGGCGCAGGTGCTGCATCAGAAGCTGTATGAGATGAGACTAAGGGAGTTCAATATGTACACTGTGGATGAGGGGAGATATGATGGAGACATAAATACTTCACGGGTTGAATGAGGTACAGCAGGGGACTATTTTTCAGGGCAGAAGGTGCACAAGAACAAGGGGACATACAATGAACCTGGAAGGGGGGGAACTTATGAGTGATGTGAAGTACTTCTTTACTGAAAGAGTGGTGGATACTGGAACGGTCTTCCAGCAGAAGTAATGGAGGTGAAAACAGTGGTGGCTTCATGCATGCATGGGAGAGGCACAAAAAAATCTTAGCTGGGAAACGGGGTGAGGGGAGGTAGCTGAGGTCAGGTAGGGTCTGCAGTGAAAGTATAGGCAGGAAAAAGGGACAGACTTGGTGGGCCAAGCAGTCCTCATCTGCTGACAAATGATATGTTTCTATGTTTTCTTCACAGAGGCTCAGAGCAAAAAGATTTAATATCGGCACCGGCCCACCAGCCAGACACCAGTAGCTTTTGTACTGGACCAGTACAAATTTCCTTTAAAGCAGCAGTGCAACGAGAAAATGTTTTCCCAGAAAGGTAGTTTCAGCTACATATAATAAAAATATTAGCAGGCCTGTCAATGCACTAGCCAGTTTTTTTGGTTTTGTTTTTACCGGTTCCTATGTTGTTCTTATTGCTGTATATTATGGCAGACATGCAAATGATGATAGTGCCTAGGAATGAGATAAATCACTGCTTGTACTCATAGTCATAATGACTGTTTAATATGTAAACTGTATACTTCTATAAAATTAACAACTGAAAACAATTCTACTTTGCTAGGTATCTCCTGTGCTGCACACCATGACTTTTTATTTTCTCAATCCTAACCCTTTGCCAAGTCTACACTCTTAATTCTACCCAAACGTGGCACCCATCTTTTTTTTTTTCTTGAAATTGAAGCATTTATAAAATACACAAATTTTGGTACAAATTGAAAAAAAAATTACCAGCAAATAAAACTGGAAGATGCCAGGAATCATTTATACAGAAAAAAGGTAGGGTCAAATCTTCGGCCCAGTTTCGTTGCACAGCAGTAGCCATAAAGGCTAGTACTGGACATCACACATCAATAGCTTTTCCAGCTGGATTAGTGAAATGTCTGAGTGGACCCCCCTCCCCAACTACTTGCCCTGCTTCCTACTGGCTGCAAAGATTTAATTCAACTCCTCTAAGCACCTGACAGTGATCAGAAAACAATGCTACAAAAATTATCAAGTAGCACCTGTAGGTTTCAATTAGCAGTTTGTCCAAGACAAAACGTTTTAACACTTCCAATTTGGCAGTGTGGGAGGAACTCTCACGAAGTAACAATGGCAACCATACAGGAGTTAAATGACTGGCTTTACCTATAACACTATGGTCTTGCTTTGCTCCCACAGCGAACAAGTACAAGGGGGTTCATACACACATACCTCCCCGCAGTATCCCTGTCTACCCAACACATTTAACAAATACCAGTGAGTTTATACACAGCAGACACCCCTCTCCCAGTACTGACCCAGCTGAACAAAATAAGGAACACAGTAAACTGGGGGGAGGGGGGTTATACCCAGATGCCTACCCTTCCAAAAGTTCCCTCATCCTAACTGTCTATAGATCCTACCAGTACGAGGGGGGGTTGGGATATGCAGAGTTGCCTCTCCCCCAGCATCCCCCATTCAAATTGTCTACTGAACACAGTGAACAAGTACCAGGGGGGTTTATACAGAGACTTTTCCCTTTCCAAATCCCAACCGTCTACAGAGCCCATTGCATAAAAACTCAGGGAAGGGGAGTTATGCAGAGATACCCAACCCTGTAATACATGAATAAGTCCCGGGAGGATTTATAAACAGCTGCCAGCTCCACAGTCTTGCCGTCCCTGTACATAGCCCCTCTAGGAAATCACCTGCTGTTGTCAGGGAACACAAAAGCATTAAGTTTGCCATAACCCGACACATCCTCCTCCTCCTCCTCCTTCTTTTATCTGGGGATGTTCACCCTAACCCAGGGCTAATTACTCACACCACGCCCACTGGTGATAAAAAGAAAGGTCTTATTGCTGCGTCTCTAAATATCTGTAGCCTACTTAAAAAATTTGACTCTCTTCAGGGCTGGATCATGCAGCACAAGCCAGACATCCTGGCTTTAATTGAGACCTGGCTCTCCAAAACCACTATGGACTCACATGTGGCCCTAAATGGCTGCTCCATTTTTCGCTCAGATCGCCAAAGCAAGTGAGGTGGCGGCTGCACGCTCTACATCCAAAACTCCCTTCAAGCATTGGCTGTCCCCCCCCCCCCCCAGATGAGGCCCAAGTACTCACCGTAAAGCTTACTCTGGGCAAACCAGGTAAAACCCTCTGTGTCTAGTGGTATATATCCACCACAGAACAAAGGCAGCATCTGCAGGTTGCCAGCTGCATCTCATCCCTCCCTCCTCAAGTGAGATCATTGTGTTGGGCGACTTTAACACAAATTGGCTAGCAACGCCAGCTGCCCACTATAAAGATGCTCTCCTAGCCATGGGCCTGACTCAAGGTCCAATCCCCACAAGACATAACCACAGGACAGGGACTGCCACTTTGCTGGACCTAATCTTCACTAACTGCCCAGACAGAATCTCTAAGGTCTCAGTGCTCCCGGATGCCATCAGTGATCACTCACCTGTACTCTGCTGGTGGTCCTGTAAAGCCCCAAACCCTCCCCCCAAAACCTTATACTGTAGGCGTTTAAAACGAGGTTCATTAGCCAGGTTAAAAAAACATCTCTCAAACTATGACTGATATCCCATAAATATAGCAAGCAGCACTGATGATGCACTCAGCTACTTCATAACCTCCTTCAATGCTGCGTGTGACCGTTTTGCCCCAGTTACAAAGCAGATGGTAAAAAACCGTGACACCTCTTGGCTATCTCAAACACTACCTGACCTCATGCACCATACCTCTCAACCTCCTGCCTCATAAATCAGGGACAAGGCTTAAAAAAATCAGGGACAAAGGCCCAAAATCAGGGACACATTTTTAAAATTGGTGCTATCCACTTAAGAAGCTGGCAGAATAAGGGACTCCGTGTATAATACATTTTCTGAAGAATAAGAAGTCTGCAACTTTATTGTTTGACATAATTTTATTCTTACAATCATCACTGTTTAGTCAGGGGAACACAGATTTTAGGAGGGACAGAGTAAAATTCTGAGGTGAAATCAGGGACAACCCTGAAAATCAGGGACACTTGAGAGGTATGTCATGCACCACCAGGACAATCTCTGGCATAAAGCCCTCGCGTCTAACCTGCCTCAGGACAAGCAATGGTATAGGGAAGCTAGGAACAAATGTACCTGCGCCTTACGTCAGGCCAAAGCCACTTATTATAGGGATATCCTCACCGCCTCTAGGGGATCGGGGCACAAATTCTGGGATTCTATCAAAGAACTAAATGGTAAAACCCTATCCCCCCTGCCTTCCCAACTCACAGTTAATGGGACCATATCTCATGACCCCGTACAAATTGCTAATGCCTTAAACTCTTCCTTTTCTGACCTCAACAGTGTGCTCCCCAACTTTTTGCCCCCCTTCAGCCTCTTCATGGCAGACATCCCCCTCTACCGCCCCACCTTTCAGGTTTCGAGTTATAACAGTAAAAGAGGCTAAGTCTTACATCTCAAATGTACTGGGCAAGAGCCGCCACAGTGGTGACTCCCTGGACTTAAAACTCCTTCACCTATCCCTTGATGTTGTCCTAGTTCCCCTCACTAAAATCCTAAACCGCTCCCTCTGTATGGGGGAGTTCCCCACCTCCTGGAAATGGGCTGTCATCACCCCACTTTTGAAAGGTCGTGAGCGTACCTCCCCTGCTAATTACCGGCCAATCTCTATTCTGCCCCCTCTCTCTAAGGCCCTGGAAAAAAATAGTAGCTGATCAGCTCTCCGAACATCTAACTAAATTTAACCTACTATGGCCCAAGCAGCATGGGGTCCACAGGGGTCACAGCACCACCACTGCTCTTCTCGAATATACCTCCTACATCCACAAGGCCATGGATCTGGGGCACTTAGTTGGGTCGGTTTACATCGACCTAACTAAAGCATTTTACACTGTCCATCATGCCCTTCTCCTTAGATCCCTGTCTAACGTGGGTCTGACACCCGATACCAGGGCCTGGTTTGAAAACTACCTATCAAACAGGTCACAGCAGGTCAAAACTGGCACAACCCTCTCCTCCCGCCTCTCAGTTCGCTCTGGGGTCCCTCAGGGCTCCATTCTAGGCCCCTTTTTATTTAGCCTTTTCCTAAACTCACTACCCGGAGCCTGCACTGGTCAGTTACTTCTTTATGCCAACGATGCAGTCATTTACTGTAGCAACCCCCAGCCTCGACCACTGCAGGATGCCCTACAAAAGACCTTCACTGAAGCCGAGACCTGGTTCGCAGAACACAGGCTAGTAATAAACTATAAGAAAACCAAGACCATGCTCTTTGCACACCGTCAGAACCCCTACCATGACTCCACTCTACTTGTCAACACCGCCCAAGGCTCCCCACCTGAGCAGGTAAACGGTTTCAAATACCTGGGCATCACCCTTGACTCCTCCCTTACCTATCATACACATATCCACACCCTCTGTAACACCATTAACTCCAGAACTGGCATCCTATATCGGATCAAACACTGTCTGCCTAATGAGGGGCTGCACCTTGCTGTGTCGTCCTCGGTCCTCTCTGTGCTGGACTACGGAATTGTGTTCTATGGCTCAGCTGATAGCACTGCTCTCTATCGCATCAAGACAGCACTAAACAAAGCCTGTCGCCTGGTGACAGGCTGCGATAGATCTACACACACATGTGACCTCTACAGCCGCTCTAACTGGCTAAATTTTGAATGTCGCCTGAAGTACCACACATGCCTCCTAGCGAAGAAAATACAGTTAACTCTCACCCCACCTACCCTACAGGGCCTCATTCAACACTCCCTCCCACAAAGATTTACCAGAAGTCCCTCCAAGGTCCCCTTACTGGTTCCCCGCTGCAGGACATCTATGGGTCAGAGAGCCTTTTATCACAGGGCCCCAAGCTGGCTAAATGACCTACCTGTTGCTCTGACTGCTAATACAAAAATTGGCCCTTTTAAAACCTCACTCAAGGTATTTCTTGCTAACAACTCTATGTGCGACTGCCCCTGGTAGGGCTATTCCAACCCAGCCCCTGCCACTTCCCTTTTACTGTCTTTACAATCTGTATCCTGCTTCCAGAATTTCTGCTGCTGTTGTTACACATGATGCCAGGTCGTTTCTACCCTCTGCTAAAGAATGTTACTCTGCTCATTTACTGAACCTACTAATGTAAGACAGGGTTTTAAATAATTGATTAGCAGTTTTTTTCTGGGACAATACCAACTGTACAGATAGTATTTATGTAGGTTTTCTAGAAGTGTTATATTTGTTAAACACAATGAGGCAAGTGCTATGCATTTTTACAATGTTTTAGCACTTTTATGAGCAAAACACTAATCAACTTTTAGAGTTAAATAAAACCCTGCAAGATATGGACTGATTGAAGTCCGGCACCAGTCTTGTATTGTTGTACTGTCTGCTGTTTTGCACACAACTCTGGGCTGTCTAGGCCCTCTGCTATGGTATGTTTCTCAGTTCTTTACCTTACAATGTATTTTTTGTACTGATTGATGTTCCTGTACCTGTTCTTGTGATGTTGTACTCTGTCTACCGACGAAGAGCCTTTGCAAAAGTGTGTTTGACTCAAAGGGTGTAATTCTGATTTCTCAATAAATAAATAAATCCCAAACATCTACTAAACAAGTACCAAGGTTACACACAGCCACCTGCAGTCACCCCCATCTCAACCATTTACAGACACATTGAACAAGTACAAGGGGGTTTCATATACAACCACCTCCCCCAGTATTCCCATCACAAACATCTACAGTGCACACAGAACAAGTAGCAGTGAGGTATTTATACACAGCTGCCTCCCACCCAACCCCTTTCCAATATCCGCATTGCAACCATCTACATAACACATTGAACAAGTACCAGGGCAGGGGGGTATATACAGCATATACTACAGCATATACAGCTGCCCCCCCCCATCCCAGCCATCTACAGAACACAATGGATAAATGCTAGGGAGTTTATACACAGCCCCCCAATATCTCCATTGCAACTATCACACTCTGAACAAGTACGGTGGGAGGAGGTGTACACACAGCTGCCTCCCCATCACAACTGTCTACTGAACACAATGTACAAGTACCAGGGAGTTTATACACAGACACCCCCAATATCTCCATCGCAACCATCTACATAACACAATGAACATGTACCGGGGGTATACAGCTGCCTCCCCCCATCACGACTGTTTACAGAACACACTGAACAAGCATGGGGATACGCAGTCACTCCATACGCTCAGCACAACTGCCTACAGAATGCACTGAACAAGTACCAGGGGGGTTTAACACAGCCCTCGCCCCGCAGTATCCCCATTCCCATTCCAGCTATCTACAGAACACAGTGAACAAGTACCAGAGAATGTGGAATGAACCTGGGGGTTTTTTGTTCTGTTGTAGAGATCAATAAAGTGGGGCATAGTTCTGCGGATGAGACTGACTCTGCAGAGGACTACTGCTCACACTGCCTACTGATGACACAATTCAGACTCTCCACATTTGAATAAAACTCCCAAGGTTCACAGAGTCAGCGATCTTGGTGGTTGGACCCCAGAGGTTCACCCTTCAGCTGCATGCCAGCGGGGCCCCTACTGGCACCATGGTTAGTGTTGGGAGCTAGAAGGGCAAGTGGAAGAAAAACAGGGGAGGGGGAGATACCACCATCATCATGATGGTTGCTGATACTCTCGGACCCACACCACGAGGACCTCACGGGGATTTGATCCAGTCCAGTGTTGTAGTGGTGACAGAGCTGGGAGGTTGCCATACAATACAGCCAATGGACTGGGCAGATGGCAATGAAGGACAAAAAGCCAGATAAAATTAAATAGCTCTTCCCATTGGCATACACAAAATGCCATTCTAGTTCTCTAATATGTTCATTTTATACTCTGCGCAAACTCATGACATAGAAATAAACGAGGGGATATACCCATGGTGGTGGGTACTAAGCCCCTTCCCATGACATTTTAAGTGCCAATTATTCAAATATTTCTCACAATACTTCTTACACTTGCTCAGCTGATGAGATGACAGCTCAGGACTATATCCAGAGATCCACAGGCAGGGAAAGGACATGAATCTGGGATACATTTCTCTTCAGTTAGGAGAGAGAAAGGCCCGTCTTTGCACCCTTGTTCTTCCTGGCTCATCTCACCTTCCTGTTAGTTACCCCGCCCACCCTGGTGCTTTGCTACTTTGTGTGTGATCATATCTGTGCTGCACCCTTCCTCACCCCACCCCCAGTGCAGCACAGGCCAAGCCTCCCGTCTCATCACCAGCAAACACTAGTCTGAGCTGGCCTGGGGCACCTCTGCTGTCAGTCAGGCCTGATTATACGCACAATACATTCTCTGCAGCTTAAAGTAACTAACCTCATTTCACATGCTTGCTGTGTGTGAAAAGGGCTTTTCCTTCTTTGCTCAGCCGAGCCTCCTCCTCCTCCTTCTCCTTTGGATTCATTCTTTGCTGAGACCTTCAAGCTGCCCACCCCTTCCTCTTCCCCAGCCCCATCCATTTAAACATTGCTGCTTCCCCTTTAACCCCCTGCTCTCTGCGGCTTTGTGCAGATTACAAAAAAAAAACAAAAAAAAAAAACAGCCTTTAACTTGGACTCACCAACTTGCAGCGCCTGCCAGCTACACAGTTTCATGTCTCACAGACTTGACATCACAAGGGGTGGGGTCCAGGGCTCCAGTGTCATCCAGGAGGAGTGATGACTAGTAGTAAGTGCCACCTCACTGCAAAGGGGCTGATGGGAAATGTAGTTCTTTTTTTACTCCAGGTGGGGCCTCCTAGACATCATCCAGTAGCAGCACCCCAGCATGTAATCACAAAACAGTTTTTTCACTGGATCAATATGTAATTCTTCCCCATGCAGCAGCCTTTGTCTGTTTATATAATTAAAACTAATTATTCACGTTTTTTATTTGTAGTGTGCTTCGGGTTACCAGATGTCCTCTTTTATGAGGACATGTCCTCTTTCCAGCTGCCAGATATTACGAACATATGAGTGTGCCAGCAGAAACAGACTACCTAGTCTATCTAAGTCTGCTCTAGTGTGCAACTAGCACCCCTAGTTTGCAGCTGCCCCAACCCCTCCCATTTGTCATCCCACTGTCACCCTCCACCTCCCCCAACCTCACTCGCCCCTGTTCCATATCCCATGCCCTTTTAAAGATGTTCACAGATTTACATGATACCACCCATTCTGGTAGGGCATTCCATTTTGCTACCACCCTCTCTGTGAAATAGTGTCTCCTCATTTCCTTCCTAAATCTTCCCCCCTCTATTCTTAGCGCATGCCCCCTGGTGACCCTCCCCCTCCTTAACTTAAAGACCCCATCTGCCCCATCCTTATTGATTCCCCCCAGTTACTTGAATGTCTCTATCATGTCCCCCTTGTCCCTTCTGTCCTCCAGGGTGTACCTATTCAGGTCTCCCAGCCTGCTGTCATTGTCTCTCCCCTCCATTCCACATATCATCTTTGTTGCCCTCCAGTAGCCTGATATTACGCTTTAGGTATGGCCTCCAAAACTGCACTCAATACTCTAAGTGCGGCCTTACCAGCGACCTGTAGAGGGGCAAGATCTCCTCTCTTCATCTGGATGAAAAACCCTTCGCTATGCACCCCAGCATTTTGTTCGCTTTTGCAGCTGCTCTCCAGCACTGCCCAGTGCTCTCCTGCATGGGGCAGTGTTGTTCATGGTCCATGTTATCATTACCCCTAGGTCCTTCTCCTCTTCAGTGATCCCCAGCTTAACCCCTCCCAGCCAGTATTCTCTCCTTGGGTTCTTCACCCCAAAGTGCATAACCTTACACTTCTTTGCATTGAACCCCAGCTGCCACCTCTCTGACCACTCCTCTAGCTTGCTTAGGTCCCCCTGCAGCTGCTTCCATCCCTCCTCTCCAATCACACTGCTCCGATTTTGGTGTCATCTGTGAACAGACTTATCTTGCTCACCACCCCATGTGCAATGTCTGATATGAAGAGCCCAAACAATACTGGCCGTAACACAGAGCCCTGTGGCACCCCACTCGTCACCGGCCCTGGAGTTGAGAGCTCCCCTCTCACCACCACCCGTTGCAGCCTCCCACTCAGCCAGCTTGTAATCCAGTTCATCATTTTTGGCCCTACCCCTACACCAGTTAGCCCCCCCCAAGCTGCCCATGAGGCACAGAATCGAAGGCCTTGCTGAAGTTCAAGTAAAGAACATCCACCGCATGACCCTTATCCAGTTCACCTGTCACCCAGTCATAATATTGTATCAGGTTGGTTTGACAAGACTTCCCTGAAACAGACCCATGCTGCCTCACATCCTGGAGGCCACTGTCCTCCAGGTATGACACCAGTCTTTCCTTTAGTATTGTCTCCATGTGTTTGCACACTATGGAGGTGAGACTTACCAGGCGATAAGTACCCGGTTCATCCCTTGGTCCACTCTTGTGTAATGGCACTACATGTGCCATCCTCCAGTCCAGTGGCACACATCCCGACTCCAGTGAGGCGCTGTACAGATCTGCCAGTGGCTTCGCTAACACTTCAGCCATCTTCATCAGCACCCTGGGGTGGATACCATCTGGCCCTGGTGTCTTGTCTACCTTCAGTGCCCTCAGTCCCTCTAGGACTCTACTTGCCTCAATTCTTTCATCTGTTGCCTCCTCTCCCCGACCACACCCTCCCAGCCCATGCTGGTAGTGGTCCCCCCTTTTCTTCCGTAAACACTGAGCAAAAATATTCATTTAATACTTCTGCCTGCTCCTCACCCTTTTCTGTCCACTCCCCACCTCTTTTTATCCTCACTATTGTCTCCTTGCACTTCTTTTTTTCTCTGATGTATCTGAAAAAGTTTTTCTCCCCCCAATTAATTCCCTGTGCTAATCTCAGCTCCCTCTGGGCCTTGGCTTCTCTCACTTTTCTGGTCACCTCCCTGGACCGTCTTGCATACTCTTCCCTGTCCACTTCCTTCCCTGTCCTTCTATACCTCTGGTGCGTCTTTCATTTTGCTCTGACCACCTCCACAACCTCGCTGTTCAACCAGCATGGTTTTCTTGCTCTGCTCCTTTTACTCTGTCTTGGTGCAGGCTTCTGTTGCCTCTGTAATCCCCCTTTTAATAATATCCCATTTCTGCTCTGCATCCATCTCCTGCCTTATGCCCTCTAGTTTCCCTTTCAGTACTTCCTGCATCCTCCCAAAGTCTGCCCCTCCCCCCGAAGTTTACTACCTGAGTAACTGATTTCTCTGGCTCCCCGCACATCGTGATATTAAACCACACCATTTGGTGATCGCTGTCAGCTAGTGGGTCCTCCATCTTTATTTCCCTTACTGCCTCACCATTCGACAATAACAGATCTAAAATGTTCTTTAACCTAGTAGGTACACTAACCAACTGTGTCAGGAGAACCTCCTGGTTTGCATCCAGGAGCACTTGCTCCCTAGCACTGGAGGTGACTGGAATGCTCCAGTCAACCCCTGGCAAGTTGAAATCCCCCACGATAACCACCTTCCCTTTTCTACATACTGTTCTGATTTGTCTTGCTAATTCCCTGTCAGGCTCCTCAGACTGGGACTGTGGCCTGTATACCACCTCAAACCTCAGTTTCCTACTCCTTGAGTCTAGGAGCTGCAGCCAGATTGCCTCTGTTCTCCTTTCTTCCCCCTTGTCCCTTGTGCATTTGATCCCATCCCTCACATAGACTGCCACCCCACCCCCCTCCCTTCCTTATGGTCCTTCCTGTATACTTTGTATCCTAGGATTGCCAGATCCCAGTCCTGGTGCTCAGCTGCCCACGTTTCTGTGGCAGCTGCAATATCCACCCTCCACACTGCTAAGAGTGCCCGTAGCTCAGCAGATTTGTTCCCTTAGCTTCTTGCATTCAACGAGACCACCGTCCATCCTGCCCCCTTCCCTTCATTGGCCTCCATTTCCTTCCTTCTACTCCCTCCTTTTTCAGCCACCCCAAGTCCTTCCCTGCTAGCCTGGGGGTAGGCTCCATTCTATCAGATCCCTGCCCCCCCATCTAGTTTAAATCCACCTTTGTCACAATATACCCCAGTCTTTGCTTTAATACCTCCTTCCCCTCCCCACTCAGGTGCAGCCTATCCCTTGCAAACAGATTGTTATTATCCCAGGTACTGCCCCAGCCGCTCACAACCCCATATCCCTTAGTTTGACACCATTCTACCAACCATGTGTTCAACTCCCTAATCTTCTCCTTTCTCACTGTGCTTGCTCAGGGCACTGGGAGCATTTCGGAGAATGCCACAGACTCCCCAGTCCCCTCACACAACCTTCCCACTTCCTCAGTCCTCTCCTTTGTTACCTCCACCGTTTCCCCCCGCTAGGTCATTTGTCCCCACATGTACCACAATGTGTAGTTTCCTCCTACCCCTCCTTACGCACCTTAGGACTGCCTGTCCTGCCTTGTCTGCCTTTAATCCTGGTATGGACTCCACCCATATCTGACTGCGCCTCTCACCCTTGCTGCCCCATCTGATCCCCTTGAGTATGGAGTCCCCCAACACTAGTACACCTCCCTCCTCTTTCCTTGTGCCCGTCGCCACCCCTCCCACCCAGGTTCTCATTTCTGGGGCCACTCAAGACAATGCTTTTACAGTGTGTCCCAGTGTTTTCCCCCCTGCCCTTCTCAATTGAGACTCCTCCCCCTCCTCCTGTTTGACTGCCAACCTTCCGCTCCCTCGTCACCTCTCCGAGTATTATCCCTCCCCCTGCCATGCCATACTCAGCCTCTCCACTAGTAATGCCCCTCTCTCCCTTCTCTTTGTGAGTACTATCCCGTGTGCAATCTCCTCCTGCATCCTCTTTCCCAGGTGTTGCTAGTACAGCAAACATGTTCCCTCCTCCCTCCTGCCTACTGCTGCTCCTCTTTTTCTAGGTCCTACTGGAGTCCACCCTTCATCAACTGGCTTTCTGTCTACTGTGCCTCCTCTCCCTGACCTCTTCCTTGCCCCACTGTTCCTTCTCTGTGGTGCCCCCAAAATACTCTCAGATGTCAGCCCTCGACACAATCCTCCCCTCCACCCTCAACCTCCCCAGTTCCCTACCAAGCCACTGAACCTCTTCCTCAAGCCTCCTTCATGTACTTTCTCTATCCTGTTGTATTGTTATTATTATTTTTGTAATTTTTTTACTCTCTCCTGCCCAGGACCTCCTTGTAAATGAGTTGTGAAGGCAGTGGAGACTTTAAACCTGTTTACTTGGGGTCTGGCACAAGGGCTCATCAGGGGATGGACTAAGTGTCCTCTTTTTGGCATCCCAAAATCTGGCACCCCTGAGTGTGCCAGTGGTTTAGTAAGTTGCTACCACACTCAGCTCTGGGGCTGAAAGACTGTGGGTTTAACCCATATCAAGATCTCAGGCAGTTTTCAAGTACTGACACTTTGGTGTAGCATGGGGTGGGGTGGGTGGGGGCTACTGTGTTATTGAGATGCTGTCATTTGGATGACCTGTTTTTTGTTTTTTTTGGTCATCCCCGCCCGCTCCCCGGGTGGAGCCAGTTGGCACACCTCCCCGAGGAAAATGGTCGCTTATCCTGGCTTGTCCCCAGGATGGAGCCCTCCCAGCAGACACTGATCGCTACAGGAGGCGGTGGCGGAGGCGGGGCCATCATGAAGCAGGCCCAGGATTTTTTGTCTGCGGTTTCCTGGGGCCTAACGTCTTTCCAGCCGCAGCGTTCCCAACCTCTGCTAGGGGTCGCATAGCGCGTACACTCTTCCCCTCCCCAGGAGAAGGAGAGCACCCCTGGGATGTTCAATCCTGCTTCCCCGTCTGGTCCTCCAACTCCTGAGTCCATCCCCGAACCCAGGATATTGGTGCCGCAGATGGACACCTTACCGCTGTGCCGGCAGACCGGCTTATTTGGATGACCTGCTAAGTATGCATTATGACATGGTATGTAATTATTAGGGCTGGGAATTGGGTCAGGTCAGAGGTTTGGGCTGTTTGGGTTTAGGGGTGGGGCAGTGAAACAGGACGAATCGGGTTTTACTTAAAAACAAACAAACTGGAAAATTGGCCTGTAATCATTTTTTAAAATGGTGAGGGCTTTTCTTTTTCTGCCCCCCGTGCTCGCTGGTCCCCCACTCCTTCGGGCTCCACAGTCTCCCTCCAGCCCTGCTGTCCTTACCCAGCCCTCCTCTGGTCCACATATGGCAGCCGATCCCCGGGATATCCCGGTGTATCCCTTTGCCGGGCGGGTCCCCTTCCTCCGAGGGGAAAGGCACCAGGGAGAGGGGATGACCCCAGCACACACTACTAGGGTCCGGGGATGCTGCTGAGGAGCAGGAGGCCCAGAGAAGGCCTGGAGGCACTCAGGGAGCAGAGAGCCGTCATCCGGCAACCAGCGAGCAATTTTTCCCTTTTTCTGTTGGGGGCAGCGTAGTGACGTCACAGCATATGCCGACGTCCGCTCCTCCCCCAGTTAGCATTTGGGCCGTGTGTCCTGTAATACTCCCAGCGCCTCCGGCTAGGCTCCAGCAGAGTGCTGGACCAGTCCCCTACCCCCCCCGGAGAAGGAGAGCTGTCCATGGGATGCTCAATTCTTCTCCCCCACAGTGATCCTCCAGTGACCCATGCTTGTTCCCGAACCTGGATCGCTGGCATCGCAAATGGAAATCCAACCACTGCGCCGGCGGGCTGACAGGTGGTGAGGGCTTAACAGCCCTTGTTTCATGTTTTTAAGAGGCTGGTGGGGGGAGGTTGATGATTGACAGCCCCCTCTCTCTAGCCTAGCCATTAATGCAGGGAGGTTGTTGATGGTGCTGGCGGGACTTCCTGTTGGAAGTACACCATGAAAGGGGAGGATGGGGGGGTGGTACTAGTGGGTTGGTGATTTCTAGAAAATTCCAGATAGCTCCTCTTACATCAGCAGAGTCATGGTTTCAGGATTTGTCTAGTTAAATTCCTCATGTGTATTAGAGTGTACTTTTAGATCTGATTTGTATCAATGGATATGGTCATATGTGGTACTGTATCTGTATCTCAACCCTGCTTTGTTTCATAATAAAAAATCTAAATTTGAAAAAAGGAAGTATAACATGAAAGATTACCCCTTTAACCCTTTATTTAATTTGGGATCAGTTTGGTTGGGCCCAGCCTGGTTTGAAATTGGCTTGTTGGGCCAAATTTGCTGGCTCGCATGGCCCTAGTGCTGGGAGCATCTGTTCCTCCCAGTTTTTCTGTGGTGCACTGCCAGAGGAGGGATCGCAGAGGGGGTGGAATAGCCATCTGTTTTAGATCCACCCTGGGACTCACTGCACTCCCAATGAGAACTTCTGATCCTTTGAATGTGTGATGGCCGGATGTGTTTTGGGTGTCAGTGGCAGGATCATTCTCATCTACTGACCTCCGAGCGGTGGGAGTGATTTCCTGCAGGAGCTGGCGGACTTCATCCCCAAACAGGCCTTGGACAACCCCATGTTATTGGTGTTGAGAGATTTCAATACCTGGGTCGATGATGAATCCTCGCATTTTGGACAGGAGCTCCTCCAGTTGCTGTCCTCACTGGTTTTGACATGGCTTCTGAAACCCATGAGCATGGACACATGCTAGATCTGATCTTTTCATTGGGACTTGACATTGGTGCAGTCAGAGTTGATCTAGTCTTCTGGTCAGATCATCATGCAGTTGTGTTCCAGTGTGGAGTTCCCTGTCTGATTACCCCCATTGTGGAGACTACGCAAAACATAAATTGGAGCCTTGCAAACTCCAGGAGGCACTGAATGTCTTGGGTATGTTGCTTGCCTGTACACAAGGTCCAGAGGTAGCCGTGAAGCACTAAAATATGACACTTACAACTGTCCTGGATTGTATTGCACCCTTTCCATATTTGCCCCTTGACCTGTCCTAGCTCACTGTGGTACTGTGCTGAACTGTGGTAGTTGAAGACAAAGGGGCATAGGTTGGAGCATTCCTGGAGAAGATCTTTGGAGGACAGATTGGCATTGAAAATTCACTATGCAGAACATCAACAGGCAATTGACCTGAAAAAGACAGAATTCCCGTCACGGTCAATAGCTGCGTGGAAAAAAAATTGCCCAGCCCTGCTCTTTTGCTCAGTGGACAGGCTGTTAAATCCTCCCTGTCTGAAGTCCGTTGGAGCTATCTCTGCAGCAAAGTGCAAGGGGTTTGGGTGCTTTTTCGCCGACAAGATGTCAGCTATTAGATAGGGAATTTTTTCTAGTGGCCTGGCTTGGGCTGGGAGTGGTCACACCTATAGTGACGTAGATCTGCCTGTCTGGGACAAGTTTCGACCCATTTCAGAGGCTGAGGTTCTGCAGCTGGTCTTCAGTTTGCATTCCACAAACTGTATGCTGGACCTGGGACCAATGTGGTTGATTCTCAGCTGCACTGAGTTCCTAGGTCCAGTGTAACCCCTAGATGGCGCTATCCCAGGGGCTACTACCCCTACCTGATTTGCCACTAACAGGTTGAGGGGCCTGGATCCAATGGCGGGTGCCTCCACCCAGAGGTCAGGGTTTGCAATAGTTAAACTTACTTGGTCACAGCCCTCTGGGACACTGCAACCCCCCTTTCTTCCCACTAGTGGCCCACACAATATATCAAATTACCTTCACAGTATACACTTACCCCAGGGCTGGTTCAGGCACTGGGACCTCCTGTAAAATAAGATACAGTGCAACAATCACAGTACAATACTTTAACATAGACAAATACCTCAGGCAGTATAACTTTGCTGAAACAAGCAGCTCGGATTCATTTAGGGGAATATAACAAGGACAGGGAAATCAGGTTAATTAGCTTATCACTTTACTCATCTACCTTGGCTCTGTGCACAGGCCTATCCCTACCAGTTACTGTCCCTGGGTACCCAAGCCCTAGTGGCTAGTCCAAACCGTGGCAGCTGGTAGGGCCCTTTCCAAGAGAAAAGAAAAATTAGTTTAAACAGTCAGCAGTACAGTGATTCCATTTGGATTCAATGTGGCAATTCAACAGGGAGCGACCCTGAATTAGTACTCACGACCTCCAAACAAGATAGGGTCCTTCAATGTCAGCAGGGCTACTCTTGAGCTCCACGAGACTCCTCACACATTTATATGGCAAACTGCAACAGGCAAAAGTCCTTTAATGGCAGCAGGATTCACTTGAGCTAACCAAGCCTCCTCACACATTTATATGGTGAACAGTAACAGGCAAAAGTCCTTTAATGGCAGCAGGATTCACTTGAGGTACACAAGCCTCTTCACACATTTATATGGTAAAACAGAAAGTACTATACCAGGCAGGCTGCTTCTCTATCCCGATCGTAATTACTGCACAATACCGGGAGAACACACAGCAGATTCAGTTCCTGACAGACCGAGTGCAATTCAGCAATTTCTCCAGTCTTCTACAGGGTGAGCCTGGTTTCTACTCTTCAGATATCCTTTGATTCTCTTCACAGGATGGATTCAGTCCTAACAAGCAGTTACACAAGCTGCAGACCGAACTCTGGGCCTTACACCGTTCCCGACTAAACTGCACACTGAAAAGCACAGGGCTCCTTCCTTCTTCACTGCCAGAGCTCAACTGAAACTCCAACAGACAAAACCGGCACTTCCTTTGAGTTCCTCCAGTTCTTGACTGGATTGGCTGTCACTCACAATAGACTGCTCCTGTTGGTCCAAAAAGGCGCTAAGTCTAAACTACATCTCCTAGAGTCACTGCCCATACAATCCTCTTGTGGCTGGCTCAGATTATGAGTCCAAGTTCTGATTCGTCCAAGGCACCATTTTAGAGCTAGCTTACCCCACACTGATTGGTCCAGTTCAGCAGTTCAAAACCAGAATGGGGAACTAGGCAGACACAGTTCTGAGTGCAAAGAAAGCAGGTTAGACAAACTGTAATTTCATTATTACTCTAAATGGTTTCTGGCAAACAGTTACATCTTTCAGATAGGTTCCCTTTGCACTCCTAGTGACTGCAAAAATGGAGTGAATTGGCAGCAGCTCGAGTGGTACTCAATCAAAAAACACACAGTCCCCATACAAACTAATTATGTCTGCAAGCAGACAGCTCTTAAAGAGACAGTACCAGAGGTTCTAAAAACACTCACTGATAAATGGCTTAAACGCCAAACACCATTCAGGCTTGGAGCATTCAAGCAAGCTCCTGGAAGTCTTTTGGGAACCCCCATTTGCAGGGGGGTTACACCCTTCCTGGCCTGGGAAAGCTTGACATCCGCGTCAAGCAAGTACCCCCATAAGTTTCAACTGCAACCATATACATTTGCATTAGGCGCACATGTAATCATCAGTCAATATATCATTTTACCAAGAACACATTTCTGAAACATTGCAGTACGTCACTCTTTACACAGTATTACACACACATTGTACCATAACTCAAGTTATTACCTCTTGTACATGAAACCTGAAGAGAGGGGCCTTCCCTATCAGTTACCTTCGCTGGACGGGCAAGGGCACCATACTTAGAGGGCAACACAAGTAACTTGAGTTAGCACTGACGTCAGTTTGGGCAATGAGCTGGGGACACATACACTCCTTTATGGACAACATTGAGAGGCAGATCCACTGGCGCCCAGGGAATCATAACTGAGGTGCACCACAGGCTTTACAGCTCGACCAGTCTTTCTAGGGAGAACTGTTACAGTCTCTGCAATCTGAGCCTCATTTTCAGCATTGTCCTCACTTGTCAGGAGTCTCCATGGGGTAGAGAGGCTAGAACTTGGGGCACTTTCAGCTCCAGGAGTTACAGTTTCTGAGTCCACAACATTTGGCTCGCATTTAGAGCTTTCGGACACTGGCAGTGGACTGTCAGGGCACTCAAAATACTCTTCATGTTCTGGTGTATCACCAGTCTGACCCAATCCATCATTTTCCTCCCCTGAAAGCTCAAACAGTTCAACCATGCACAATGATTCCATTTCATCTGATCTGATGCTTTGCACTTCACTTTCTGGGAGCATTGGCTCAGGGACGAAGCTGGGGGCTTAGACAGTCCAGAAGGCCCAGCTTCATCTCCAGTATTGACTAGGGATTGCCCTGAAACAATTGACTCAGTTCGAAGAAGGATAGTATTCAAAGTCACTCTCACTTTCTTCCGATATGGACTGACAGTCATGCTCAACTGGGACTTGTGGAGGGAACACTTTAACTTTGCTTCTGTAGGTGCAGACTTTCTTGATCTTTTCTTAGCAGCAGCTCTAGTCACTGGTCCAGAGGGCATCTTCTGGGGCTCAGACTCAATCAAGATTTGTCCAATGGGCAGTAAATGATTTCTATGCATTGTTTTTACATCTTTGAATTATTCTCAGGCCTTACTTTGTACACTGGCAGATCATCTAGTTTGCCCACTATAATGTGAGGAGATGGTGCCATCTGTCAGCAATCTTGTGCTTGCCATGCAGTCCCAAATTTCTTAGCAATACCCGATCTCCCTCCTGGAGTTCCTGTGCTTTCATCTTTTATCATACCTTTCTTTGTTGGCCAGATTTCTTTTGGCAGCCATGGTTTGAGCCAGTTGGTACGCTGGAGTTAGCTGGGCCTTTAACTTTTGCACATACTGTAAACAGTTGTCAGCTTGAACCCCATCAGGAGAGACCCCAAAACACACATCTACGGTAGTCGAGCTTCTCTTCCAAACATCAGGCGGTAGGGGGAGAACCCAGTGGCATCACTTTTGGTGCAGTTATAAGCATGTACCAGGGTGCTAATTTGTTGGCTCCATCTAGTCTTGTCCTTTGGGTGCAGGGTGCCTAGCATATCTAGCAAAGTGCGGTTGAAACGTTCAGGCTGTGGGTCCCCCTGGGGGTGGTAAGGAGTGGTTCTGGACTTTCGCACTCCCCACAGAGAAAGCATCTCTTTGATCAGACGACTCTCAAAGTCTCTCCCTTGATCAGAATGGATTCTTTGTGGAGCCCCATAGTGAACAAAAAAGTTTTCTACAAGTACTTTGGCCACAGTGGATGCTTTCTGGTCTTTGGTGGGGAAAGCTTGGGCATATCTCGTGAAATGGTCAGTGACCACCAGCACATTACTGATATTTCTTTGATCTGACTCCAAACTCAGAAAATCAATACAGACCAGCTCCATGGGTGCACTGGTGGTTATGTTAACAAGGGGGGCAGCCCTCTGGGGCAAAGCTTTCCTCTGTAAGCAGCGACTACAAGTTCGAATGTGCTGCTCCACATCAGCCCCCATCTTAGGCCAATAGAATCTGGATCTCACCAAGTCAAGTGTTCTGTCTATACCAAGGTGCCCCATGTGGTTGTGCAAGGACCTCAATACTGAGTCTCGAAAGGCAGTGGGCAGCACCAGTTGTTGTTTGTCTACTTGTCCCCCTCTGTCTACTGTTTCTCTGTATAACAGTTTATTGATCAGTTATTACAAGGTGTGCCTACAGGTGTGTGTTAACAGATTACTGCTGTAATCTTCTGATTCAAATTGTCTTTTGCAAGGTATATCTTCTGTTACTACTTTATTTTTCTCTGGAGCAAAGTGTTTCTTACAGGGTATATCGTCTCTGAAATTATTACAGGTGGTGCTTTACAGGTTTTACAGTTTTATCTAACATTAGGATAAGCTTTCAGGGTTACTGCATTTGTTGTTGACTGATTGTTTCTACTCTTACCTCCTTGTTCTTTCGTCCGTGGTTCTTCTTTTTAGGCAGGGGAAGGGCCCAGCCACCCACCCCCATCCCCAACCACCCCACGCTACACTCCTTTTATAGGGTACCACAGTTGTGACATTTCCTGTGGCAGAGCAGGAAGGGCAGATCAGTGGGGCCTCCACAAAGTGATCTCATTTACAGGGCACTAGTAATTTAACTTGTTATAACAAGTTAAACAAACACAATTAAACCATTACTTGCATTGTTTTCCTTTTTTTCCTTCTAATTACTCTGACTAGGTTACAAACCCAGCAACTTATTTGGAATGGATTTCATTAACTGCAGGTACTGTGGAACAATTTTCAGAAGGACAGTCTTACAGGATTTAGGACACTGTCCTACATGCTGGGCCTTTGGAGATCTTAGGTCTCAGCTCCGGGCAGCATGGGCAGAGATTGCACGCCTCAAATTTCATATTGAAGAGAAATACATTATAAGAACCACCCGCCATTTCCCCAGCATCCAACAGAAAACCTCGACTGCAGAGGGTAGTTGGTCCAGGAGGTTGGCAGGTGGTTAGGAGGAACAAATCAGGTGCCCCATCACTCTCTGCTCTCAACACATTACCTCCAAAACCATATAAACACTACAAACAGGTATCTGCCTCTATCTCTGAAATCAAATAAAGAGGCAGAAGACACTGCAGAGAGCAGGACACTGCTGCACAGGAGCTAGCACAACAATACTCACCCAAATCAGGAACCAAAACTAAACAAGCACAAAGGAAATCCAAAAACTTCTGATCATAGGAGACTCCATGATTCGGGAGTTGATACCCATCTCCAGCCAGGGTGATGGTCAGATGTCTCCCAGGTACATCAGCATGGAAGACACTGACCGCATTACTAAAATTGTTCAAAGCAGGAGAAAACATTGATGTCCTAGTACACATAGGGACTAATGATCTCGCCAGCCGGTCAGTTGTGGAGACCAAGGAACACCTGACTAAGCTGGGTGACAAACTATCATCTACTTCGTCGGCATTTCCTTCTCTGAGATCCTGCCAGTCTGGGAGAAGGGAGCAGATGACGGAAGGTCAAGAAGGAGATAGGGGAGCTAAACCGTGGCTCAAGGACTGGTGCCAGGAAAAGGACACAGATTTGTAGGAACTGGCAACAGTTCTGGGGCGAAAGTTCTTTAAATTTGATGGACTGCATCTGACTAAAGAGAGTCAGTGCATTGGGGCAGAAGTTTGACGTCTTTGCAGAATATTTAAACTAGCAAATGGGAGAGGTGCAGCACCCATACGTCGAATGGGAAGAACACCTCCCCCTCAGCTAGTGGTCAAACAGGAATTCAGCGTGTTTGCCGTTCATTTGCATCACCAGGTAAGAAAAAGGTTTGTCTCATCATGCACAGGGTAATGCCAAACTTCACCCAACAACTAACATTCAAAATCTGGCCAATGGAAAATCATGTACACAAATGCCACAGCCTGGGAAATAAGATCCCAGACCTGCAGGCAATAATGTCAGAGGCTAAACTGGACATAGTAGCAATTAGTGAGGCGTGGTTTACCAGTAACCACACTTGGGAGACTTCAGTACCTGGCTATGTATTGTTCAGAAGAGACCGAGGTGCAAAGGGGAGGAGTGGCCTGTATGTTAATGAAAATATCAAAGCTACAGAAATTCAGAATACACATAAGGAGCCAGAAGAACTGTGGGTCACCCTGGAAACAGGAAATGGGACAGCCATAAGAACTGGGGTTGTCTACAGGCCCCCAGACCAGAGGAGGACATAGACACATTACTGTTAGAAGATATACAAAACATGACAGCTAAAGGGGAGGTTCTGATAATGGGAGACTTCAACATGCAGATACAGATTGGTCAATACCAGGAACATCTGCCAGAACTAGACTCATAGTGGATTCCCTGCAGGGGAGGGCCTCAAACAACTGGTACAGCAACCCACAAGAGACAGGCTATCCTAGATCTAGTACTGACTAACAAAGAAGGGATCACAGATCTCCAGGTAGAAGGTCACCTGGGGGCCAGTGACCATCAACATGGTATGGTTCAATTTGGCTACTACATCTAAATCATCCCATTCCAAGGCAAAAATATGGGACTTCAGAGGAGCTGACTTTGATAAGATGGCCAACAGAGTTAAGCTAGCCCTGGCAAAAAGAAACACAGGTGAGGAGGTACAGGCAAAGTGGGCAAGCATTAAGGATACAATACTTGAAGCAACATCCCATTGTGTCAGACAGAAAAGGAAGTGCAAAAGAAGAGGAAACCACTTTGGTTCTCAAATACAGTAGCAGAAAGGTCAGAGCCAAAAGGCTGGCCTTCAGGAAATATAAGGGAACACAGCGGGATGAAGATAGGAGGCATACCAAACTGCCTAAGGGAAGCAGGGAAGGCAGTAAGGCAGGCAAAGTCCCAAACTGAGGAAACACTAGCACGAACAGTAAAAGAAGGTGACAAGACTTTCTATAGATACATTAGTGAAAGGAGAAAGTCCAGAGGATTAGCTAAGCTTAATGGAGAAAGGAGCATGTGAGGAGGAGGACCTGTAAGGCATCTATCCTAAATAGATACTTTGCTCAGTATTTACTGAAGAGAAGGTAGGGCAGGGCCCAGCGCTCAAGCATCATGGACACAGGGGAGGGAGGTGAGCACTACTCCCTTCACAAAAGAAAGGTCCTACAAGAGCCATAAGCTCAGGGTGGATAAGGCAATGGGACCTGATGGCATACATCCCAGGGTACTTACGGAGCTAAAGGAGGAACTAAAAGAGCCATTAGCAGAATTGTTTAGTGAGTCTCTGAGCACAGGAGAGGTCCCAGAAGACTGGAGAAGGGCTCATGTGATCCCGCTCCACAAGAGTGGTAGTAGGGAGGAGGCGGGGAACTACAGACCAGTCAGTCTTACCTCAGTAGTGGGCAAGATTATGGAGGCACTCCTTAAGGAAAGGATAGTGCAACACCTGGAATCCATAGGGGCACAGGATCCAAGACAGCATGGGTTTACAAAGGAAGGTCCTGTCAAACTAATCTCACAGATTTCTTTGACTGGGTAACCAGAGTGGTGGACCAAGGAGCAGTTGATGTCGCCTACCTTGACTTCAGCAAAGCTTTTGACACTGTTCCACATAGAAGATTGATAAATAAGCTAGGTAGGCTCAGGGTGGGTCAGAAGTTGGTCAGCTGGGTGGCAAACTGGTTGACTGGCAGAAAACAGAGAGTGGTGGTAAATGGTATACAGTCAGAAGAGATGCAAGTCACAAGTGGGGTACCTCAGGGATCAGTCCTGGGGCCAGTCCTATTCAACATCTTCATTAGTGACCTTGCGGATGGACTAGAGGGAGGGTAAGGCTTGTCTGTTTGCAGATGACACCAAGATCTGCAACAGAGTAGATGATCCAGATGGGGTGGACAGAATGAGAAGAGATCTGGATAAACTAGCAAAATGGTCAGAAGAGTGGCAACTGGATTTAATGCAAAGAAGTGCAAAATCATGCACATAGGAAGAGAAACCCTGAAGCCACTTATAGGCTGGGAGGAGTTGCTAGCAGTCACAAAGGAGAAAGAGACTTGGGCATCATCATCACTGATGACCTAAAATCATCAAGCAGACCTCTAAAGCAGTAGGTAAGGCTAGGGGGTGTTAGGGTGTATTAGTAAGGTACCACAAGTCGTAAGGGAGGTAATAATCCTCTGTACAAGACATTGGTTAGCCCCATCTGGAGTACTGCGTGCAGTATTGGAGCCACACCTTCACAAGGACATTAACAAATTGAGGCAGTCCAGAGAAGGGCAACCAAAATGGTGCAGGGACTGCATCAGAAGACATATGAGGACAGATTAACGGAGCTCAATATGTATACCCTTGAGCAAAGGAGGAGAGAGGTGATATGATCGAGACATTTAAACACCTTAAGGGCATAAACAAGGTGAAAGAGTCTAACATGTTTAAATATAAGAAAATAGCAGGACAAGAGGACACAGCATGAGATTAGAGGAGTCGATAAAGGGGAATGTGAGGAAATTCTTTTCACAGAAAGGGTGGTAGATGCATGGAATGGCTTACCACAAGAAGTGGTGGCTATGAATACAGTGCAGGGCTTCAAACAGGCATGGGATAGGCATAGGGGCAATACAAATGACTATGAATAGATAGGTCACTGACAGAGCAAAGGCCGATGGCACATTTATAAGGTAGAAAAGAAATGGGCAGACTGGATGGGCCTTACGGTCCTTATCTGCCGTCCTTCTATGTTTCTATGTAAGTTTCAACCCAAGACCTTCTTTGTATAACAATGCAGTTCTCAAATCAGTGGGCGTAATTTGGACACATCTTTTCCTGCATAGAGGGCTTCTAAAGCTGCTTTGATCATGGGATGCGAGGATTGAGCCCGCGAATACTGTCATTGTCCAGCTGAGGCAGTGCACCAATGTCTATTGCAGAAAATGGCAATAAACGCGGTATGCAATCCTCAGAGGGTCCCAAGCAATCCACCATGCAGTCCTGCGTCCGTGGACATTGTTCCTCCTGTCAAACTCCGGCAGAGTGCCCGAATGTCAGGTTCTGCCAATCGGACCCAATCATTCTGGGGAACAGGCCTCCGGGAGAGCATCAGCATCTATGTGGTTCAGACCTGCTCAGTATTGAGAGCATAGTCATATGTAGATAATGCAGAAAGCCACCTGTGGCCAGTGGCATCCAACATGACTGAGGTCTGCACATAAGTCAAAGGATTATTGTCAGTTTTACTAGTATTTTAGCCCCATACAAGTACTCATGGAATTGGTCAACAATAGCCCACTTCAAAGCTAGGAACTCTAACTTATGTACAGGATAGTTCTTTTCGGATGGGGTCAGGCTACTGCTGGCAAAGGCCACTGGTCTCGAGGCCATTCTCGTGCTCTTGGTACAAACAGCCCCCAACCCTTGCAAGCTAGCATCAGTGTGCAGGGACGTAAGGTTTTCTTGGATCGGCATAGGCCAGCACTGGAGCATGGGTAAGTTGATATATGATCTCATGAAAAGCAGTCTCACAATCAGGAGTCCAGCGGCCCCAAATACTTCACTCGGATGAAAATACACTCTTTCAGTCTTGAGGGACGCTGACTTTTGGTATTTTTTGTGGGTTGGGGGATACCCTTGAGTAACGTTAAGTAAAGGGCGGATAACTCTTGAATAGTCCTTGATGAAATGCCGATAATAACCACAGAATCCCAGGAATCTTTGCAGTTCTTTTAGATTTTTGGGCTGTGGCCAGGTGGTCAAGGCCTCAACTTTACTTGGGTCGGTCTCTATTCCTCGTTGGATACTATGTGTCCCATACTTTACTGATGTTTGAAGAATTGACACTTATCAATGGACAGTTTAAGGCCAAAGTCCTCCAGTCGGTCCAATACCTTAAATAATCTGCTCTCATGTTCCTCCAGTGAGCTGCCAAACACAATAACATCATCTAGGTATACAGGCACTCTAGTAGTTCATGTCCCCACTGCACTCCATCAATCGTTGAAAAGTGGCTGGGCACCTGAAATCCTTAGGGCATCCTCATGAATTCATAGAAATAGCCGGACAGATAAAGGCTGTCTTCTCACGGTCCTCTGGGGCCACCGGGATCTAGTAGTACCCACTGCGGAGATGCAACACAGAGAACCACTTGCTCCCGTTTAGGCAGTCCAAAGCATCCTGAATGCGGGGCATTGTGTACTGATCGAGGATAGTCCGCCCGGTTTAAGGTGCGAAAATCCACACACATCCTTACTGTCCCATTCTTTTCCTCACTACCACAATGGGGAAGCATAAGGGCTTCTGGATTCTTGTATTACACCAGCAGCTAATCTTGCAGATGCTGTCTCACATCATCTATGTCAGCAGGTGCCAGGCGTGAGACCTCTCACGAAATGGTCTTTGTCTGCAGCGGATATTGTGCTCAGCTCCTTGCGCATCCTACGTCCCATTCCTTTAAAGAAAACACCTGGTCTCTCTGGGCAAGCTTCTCACTGATCCTCACTTTCCATTCAGCTGGCAATGGGGAGTCGCGAAATCAAACAAGTCAGGCATTACTCTGTCATTCTTCCTTGAACTCTTGCTGCTGGGTAGCACTGCAGTGTCTGCACAATGTACATTAGCCAGGATGCAACCTCCTATTTACTCGAATGTCTCTTTCAGACACATTATGAACTTGGACCATTACCCTTCTGGCATAAGCATGGGCTCTAGCAGGCAAAATACTAGGCTTGACCAGCAGTCCCTCTGGCAATTTTCCATCGCCTGGTGCATCCAACATTAATATTTTATTCTTAACATCCTTTCTGATATGGACCTCTCCTGTAAGGTACACTGGGCATTTGGAGCCAGGATCAGAGACTCAGGATCCTTCTTCCATACAATTCCGACAGTTCCTCTGGTTCTATTTTTCAGCATCTCTCTGTGCCTCATAGGCCTTCTTAATTAAAGCCGGAACTCTTAAAGCTCTACTAGTCTTTGACCCCTGTTTTTCATAACATAACTGTGCCAGCCTTCCGAACATATGAGCATTTGTTCCAATCAACAAAGGGACACCATCATACAGTCCAGTGGGGGGACACACTAAGGCTAGGGTTTCTACTTGTTCGGCCACTCCAGCCATGGAGGTGGGGAAAGACAGCCAAATTCGGATGTACCCGGAATAGGGGTAGGCCTTCTCACTTAACCCCCATACCTGCAGTCCTTCTAATGGTTGTAAGGGTACGTCTGACAAATGCTTCTGATACCAACCCTGGAACATAACTGTCACTTGGGAGCCACTGTTTAATACAGCTCTTGTAGACACTCCATTCACCTTTACAGTGGTCTCCATGGAGGGACCCACTATTCTGGACCAGTCTGGAGAGGCGGTAGTGGGGGCCTGGGCAACTGACCTTGCCACAAAGGACGTGAGTTAGCATTTTTGGTGCCCTCACTGGGATCATTTAGTGCACCTCTTAACCACTGATTTGTTCTCCGAAGCTCTCCTTGTAGCCTATATGCAACTTTGTCAGTGTCTTTTGGGGACCGCATTCCCTTTTCATGTGCCCATCTTTCCCACAATTATAGCAAACATATTTTCTGGAGTTTGAGCTGGCTGAGGCGCCACACTGGGAGCCAGGGAGGGTACTACTAACTGGAAACCTTGGTGCCATCTCTGTCTCGGCGTGATAAGCATTTGGAGACATCTCGTCAGTTTCTCCACTTCCATGGTCAAGGAATTGAGTTTGGAGCTGTTATCAGCAGGAGATAGATGGGTGGTACCCCACCCCCATAGCAGATGCAGTCGGATATAGGTCAGGGCCCGTACTTGCAGGCGTAGGCCTTCATAAAGGACTGTTTTTGAATTCCCGGATCTCTCAACAGTTCGCCCCATTGTGACATATCTTTTCCTTGTCAGAGCACTCATTGACTGTCAACCTCTGCCCCTGAACTTCACTTGATGGGTCACCTCAGTCACTTGGGTCAGTCACAGCTGTTGGTGCAGGTCCCTCCGAGTCGCCTTTTCAACTCCTCAATTTCTCATTAACTCATCATAGGAGGTGGGATTCCAGTTGATTTGCCAGGCGTAACTGAAGCAACAGCAGTTCTGAGAGGGCAGACTTAAGGATTCTGTCCAGTCTGGTTCGGTCCAGTTCAATCGCTGGCAAACTACCCTTTCTGAGGCATTCTTGCAACAATTTTTCCAGCCGAGATACATACACAGACAACAACTCCTTGGTACTGTTGTGCATTCTTACTTCCACCATAGGTCCTCATCAGAATCTGGGCTCCCATACACATTCTCCAAGGCCTCAAGATAGGCCTGTGCAGTCGCTTCAGGGTTACTGGCCCGGTTAGCACGGATGGTAGCCAGGGCAGGACCTCGGAGGCTCTCACTAACCCTCTTTCGCTTTTCAGCTTCCGAGCATTGCCATTCTAGCACTTGGGGGGCAACATAGTCTATCCAGGTCTCCCAGTCATCCTCCCCTTGGGGGGTGGGGAGGGTGCCAGAGAAGATCCTCAACCTTCGGTAAGAGTCGTGACTAATGGCAGGTGCAGAAATAGAGTCTGCATTGGTTCAGCCACCATTACGGGTACTGGAGCGGAGAGGGTGTTGGGGAGAACACCCCAGGTGGCAAGAATAGTTTCTTCAAGTCCTCCACAGTTTTCCCTTCCCCAGCAACCATTTAGCAAATTCTCCTCAAAAGTTTCAGATAGTGGTGGGCACTCATTCCCCCGGTCTTTACTGTCCTTAGTTATCACTCTCCAAGCAGTGAGGGCTCCTCTGGGGTAATGGTCTGTGGCACTTTGGAGCTATCTATGGGATCCTTAAACTCTACTAGGGCCAGGAAAGTGTGGGTGAGCAGATTAGCATGCCGACCCACCACCACAGGGTTTTGTAAACCTTCCACCTTGGAAAGTACTCCTGCACAGTGTCTGTATTGATACCCAGGGATGTCCAGGATAAGCATAGCATTTTGAGGTGATCTCCTCCCCAGTACACCACTCCACCAGCGGTGCACAGCCACTTCTGTCGGGTACCCATTTATTTTTTATTTTTTTTCCTTAACAGTGGTTTGTAAATATGGCCACTAGAGGACACACAATCCCAGTGGTGAGCCTCCAAGATGTAACCCCAGATGGCGCTATCCCAGGGGCTACTACCCCTGCCTGATTTGCCACTAACAGGTTGAGGGCCTGGATCCAATGGCGGGTGCCTCACCCAGAGGTCAGGGTTTGCAATAGTTAAACTTACTTGGTCACAGCCCTCTGGGACACTGCAACCCCCTTTCTTCCCACTAGGTGGCCCACAATATATCAGAATTACCATCACAGTATACACTTAGCCCCAGGGCTGGTTCAGGCACTGGGACCTCCTGTAAAATAAGATACAGTGCAACAATCACAGTACAATACTTTAACATAGACAAATACCTCAGGCAGTATAACTTTGCTGAAACAAGCAGCTCGGATTTATTTAGGGGGAATATAACAAGGACAGGGGGAAATCAGGTTAATTAGCTTATCACTTTACTCATCTACCTATAGCTCTGTGCACAGACCTATCCCTACCAGTTACTGTCCCTGGGTACCCAAGCCCTAGTGGCTAGTCCAAACTGTGGCAGCTGGTAGGGCCCTTCCCACAGAGAAAAGAAAATTAGTTTAAACAGTCAGCAGTACAGTGATTCCATTTGGATTCAATGTGGCAATTCAACAGGGAGCGATCTCGAATTAGTACTCACGACCTCCAAACAAGATAGGGTCCTTCAATGTCAACAGGGCTACTCTTGAGCTCCACGAGACTCCTCACACATTTATATGGCAAACTGCAACAGGCAAAGTCCTTTAATGGCAGCAGGATTCACTTGAGCTAACCAAGCCTCCCTCACACATTTATATGGTGAACAGTAACAGGCAAAAATCCTTTAATGGCAGCAGGATTCACTTGAGGTACACAAGCCTCTTCACATTTATATGGTAAAACAGAAAGTACTATACCAGGCAGTCTGCTTCTCTATCCGATCGAATTACTGCACAATACCGGAGAACACACAGCAGATTCAGTTCCTGACAGACCGAGTGCAATTCAGCAATTTCTCCAGTCTTCTACAGGGTGAGCCTGGTTTCTACTCTTCAGATATCCTGTGATTCTCTTCACAGGATGGATTCAGTCCTAACAAGCAGTTACACAAGCTGCAGACCGGAACTCTGGGCCTTACACACGTTTCCCGACTAAAACTGCAAACTGAAAAAGCACAGGGCTCCTTCCTTCTTCACTGCCAGAGCTCAACTGAAACTCCAACAGACAAAACCGGGCACTTCCTTTGAGTTCCTCCCAGTTCTTGACTGGATTGGCTGTCATCACAATAGACTGCTCCTGTTGGTCCAAAAGGCCAAGTCTAAACTACATCTCCCAGAGTCACTGCCCATACAATCCTCTTGTGGCTGGCTCAGATTATGAGTCCAAGTTCTGATTGTCAAGGCACCATTTTAGAGCTAGCTTACCCCACACTGATTGGTCCAGTTCAGCAGTTCAAAACCAGAATGGGAACTAGGCAGACACAGTTCTGACTGCAAAGAAAGCAGGTTAGACAAACTGTAATTTCATTATTACCTAAATGGTTTCTGGCAAACAGTTACATCTTTCAGATAGGTTCCCTTTGCACTCCTAGTGACTGCAAAATGGAGTGAATTGGCAGCAGCTCAAGTGGTACTCAATCAAAGAAACACACAGTCCCCCATACAAACTAATTATGTCTGCAAGCAGACAGCTCTTAAAGAGACAGTACCAGAGGTTCTAAAAACACTCACTGATAAATGGCTTAAACGCCAAACACCATTCAGGCTTGGAGCATTCAAGCAAGCTCCTGGAAGTCTTTTGGGAACCCCCATTTGCAGGGGGGTTACACCAGTGTTTGCAGAGATTGTGAATGGATCCCTGAGGGAGGTCTTTTCTTCAGTCCTGAAATGGCCCATGGTCAGGCCCCTTCTAAAAAGCCATCTTTGGACCCTGACGTTCTAGCAAATTACAGGCCTGTCTCTAACCTACCCTGTCTAAGGAAGGTTATTGAGAAGGTGCTGGCTGAGCAACTAACAAATCACCTGGAGTCTCTTTCTGTGTATGAACCTCTGCAGTTGGGATTTTGGCCTCGGCACAGCACTGACAGCTCTTGTCAGGGTGACCTATGTTCTCCTTCTTGCGAGGGACTGAAGGCTACATTCAATCTTGGTGCTCTTGGATCTCTCAACAGCATTTGACACAGTAGATCATAGGGTGCTGTTGGATCACCTGAGGAACTACATGGGCCTCACTGGTGCAGTTTTGCACTGGTTTGAGTCATACTTAGTTGGGAGAACATAGCAGGTGACTCTGGGGAGTTTTACCTCGGAGGCATCTCTGTTGTCCTGTGGAGTTCCACAAGGCTCGATCCTTGCCCCTATTCTGTTCTCTGTGTATATGCTGCCACTAGGAGAGATCATTAGAGAGTACAATGTGGGGTTTCACTGCAATGCTGATGATACCCAGTTGTACCTGTCTTGTGCCCCTGATGACACATCCACGACTCTGATGCTGAGCCATTGTTTGGCCGAGATTAACAACTGGATGCTTTAAACTGTTTGTCCCTGGTGCTAGTGGTAATCACCCTCCCTCCAATCCCAGCCCCAGTGTAATTAATGATATCCCTTGCACCAGTGGTGCCCTCCCCTTCTCCATTCCCAACTCCTGCTGAAATATGTATATGCCTGATACTAGTGGTAACCCTTCTCCATCCGATCGTCAGCCCTGATGTTCAATCAGCCCCTCCCTGGCATCCTGTATTCCCCCTTCCACAGCACCAGGCATCCCCCCAACCACCATATTCTCAGCAGTGGTGCCGAGAGTGCATACAGCGACTAGCACAGCCCTCCTCACACCTCCTCAGCCGTCCGCCATATTTACAGCTAGGGAGCTTGCCTCTTAATTATAGGACAGGGTGATGTTGAATGGATTCGCATATTTGAGTCACTGTGTCAAGAGGCAAGCCAGGTTGCAGCAGTTTATATAAGCGCTGATCTTTTTTTTGCTGGTCTCATTGTCCTCCCTGAGCTAAGTACCGTCACAGAGGACTGTACGAAGCCCCTGGAGAAAAGCAGACCCAGAAAACATCTGATCGGAGATTATAAAAACTCTGACATGCATTGCAGGCTGTTGAATCTCTCACTGATCTGATGTCAGCTGCAGGGGATTCTGGGATTTGTAGTAACAGAAGATGTCAGCCTAGAAGTAAACAAAATGAGTCTGATGTAATCTACTATACTACAGTAAACAGTAAGTAAACCAAAATGTTTTTGCACAGAAAGTGCACATTGGGACCAGACCCACACTTGAGTGAGGGGGCCCTTGGTGGTGAATGTTTCCCTTAAAGTTTTTCTTTTCATATCGTATAACACTGCCAATATCATGGAATCAGTTTTGTATAATACCTTCAGATTGGCTTATCTTTTGCCACAGACACAGTCATTAATCAGCCAGTCTTCCATTTTTCCCCATCCATGCAGAACAGGGTTGACAACCTGGGTAGTATGGTCATCACGTCTGTCTCCATCCCAGAAGGCTACATACCTCACTTCTAGCTACAGTTCTTTTATTCTTTGGTAACCGGGTAAGGCCCACTAGGTACAATGCTTGTTTTCAGGGGCGAATCAGGGCACTGAAAAGGTTAAGTGACTTGCTTAGGGTCACACAGTATGCAAGTGGAGGCTGTAGGAATCAAACTCAAGCCTTCTGGATGTACCAAGTTCATTCACAGCTTGTTACTCTGATCTCTAGACTATAGTGCCAGCCAAAGACACTGGGATGCAACGTATTCTAGATGTACACATTATTAAAGAGATAAATGATCTGGCTGGTCTGGTCATAATGTAGTGGTCGTGTGTTGCTGTGTGGACATCTGTGTCAGTGGCTCAGCAGGTTGCACACTCACCTCTGAGGCCAGAAGATCAGACGGCTGTGGGTTCTAGCCCCACACCAGGCATTTGGGTTAATTTCCAGTACTGGCACTGTAGTGCAGCATGAGAGGGGTGCTACACTATTGAGGTGCTGTCTTTCAGATGAGACATTAAACTGAGCTGTGTTCACTGCACTCGCTGTACTAAGCGAACAAGAGAATTTCTCATTAGGTTTTTCAGCAGCTTCCACCCGTTTATCAACACTTGTAATCTCGATTTGTTGACAGTGGGTTGTAATATTCCCAAGCGACAGGTTCACATTGTCAAGTGATGTGCACATTTCCTCTTGAAACCCCAAGATCATATTCTGGATTGACAAGAGAGAAGGTTTAGAAAGCTGTTTGGATTTGGCGCCTGGATTAAGGTGTCCTGTAGCTAGGAAGGACATATCTCCTTCAGGGCAGGTAGTAGCCATTACCCCCATCTGCCAGAACTAGAGACACAGTGGATTTCCTGCAGGGGGAGGGCCTCAAACAACTGGTACAACAACCCACAAGAGACAGGGCTATCCTAGATATAGTACTGACTAACAGGGAAAGGATCAAAGATCTCCAAGTAGAAGGCCACCTGGGGGCCAGTGACATCACATGGTATGGTTCAATTTGGCCACTAGAACTAAGTCATCCCATTCCAAGGCAAAAATATGGGACTTCAGAGGAGCTGACTTTGATAAGATGGCCAAAAGAGTTGAACTAGCCCTGGCAAAAAGAAATACAGATGAGGGGGTATAAGCAAAGTGGACAATCATTAAGGATGCAATACTTGAAGCAACATCCCATTGTGTTAGAGAGAAAAGGAAGTGCAAAAGAAGGAAACCACTTTCGTTCTCAAAAACAGCAGCAGGAAAAAGTCAGAGCCAAAAAGCTGGCCTTCAGGAAATATAAGGAAACGCAGCAAGATGAAGATAGGGAGGCATACCAAACTTACCTAAGGGAAGCAGGGAAGGCAGTAAGACAGGCAAAGGCCCAAACCAAGGAAACACTAGCACAAACAGTAAAAGAAGGTGACAAGACTTTCTATAGATACATTAGTGAAAGGAGAAAGTCCAGAGGGGGTATTGCTAAGATCAAAGGGGATAAGGGGGCATGTGAGGAGGAGGACCATGCAAAAGCACCTATCCCAAATAGATACTTCTGCTCAGTATTTACTGAAGAGAAGGTAGGGCAGGGCCCACAGCTCAGCACCATGGACACAGGGGGCAGGGAGGTGTGCACTAGTCCCTTCACAAAAGAAAAGGTCCTACAAGAGCTCGATAAGCTCAGGGTGGACAAGACAATGGGATCTGATGGCATACATCTCAGGGTACCAAAGGACCTAAGGGTGGAACTAGAAGAGCCATTATCAGAACTGATTAGTGAGTCTCTGAGCACAGGAGAGGTCCCAGAAGACTGGAGAAGGGCTCATGTGATCCCGCTCCAGAAGAGTGGTAGCAGGGAGGAGGCAGGGAACTACAGACCAGTCAGTCTTACCTAAGTAGTGGGCAAGATTATGGAGGCACTCCTTGAGGAAAGGATAGTGCAACACCTGTAATCCATAGAAGCACAGGATCCAAGACAGCATGGGTTTACAGAACGAAGGTCCTGTCAAACTAATCTCATAGATTGTTTTGACTGGGTAACCAGAGTCGTGGACCAAGGGGGAGCAGTTGATGTCGCCTACGTTGACTTCAGCAAAGCTTTCAATACTGTTTCACACAGAAGATTGAATAATAAGCTGGGTAGGCTCGGGGTGGGTCAGAAGTTGGTCAACTGGGTGGCAAACTGGTTGACGGGCAGAAAACAGAGAGTGGTGGTAAAGAGTATACAGTCAGAAGAGATGCAAGTCACAAGTGGGGTACCTCAGGGATCAGTTCTGGGGCCAGTCCTCTTCAATATCTTCATCAGTGACATTGCAAATGGACTGGAGGGTAAGGTTTGTCTGTTTGCAGATGACACCAAGATCTGCAACAGAGTAGATGATCCAGATGGGGTGGGCAGAATGAGAAGAGATCTGGATAAACTAGCAAAATGGTTGAAACACTGGCAACTGGGGTTTGACGCAAAGAAATGCGAGATCATGCACACAGGGAAGAGAAACCCTGAAGCCACCTATAGGCTGGGAGGGGAGTTGCTGGCAGTCACAAGGGAAGAAAGAGACTTGGGCATCATCATCACTGATGACCTGAAATCATCCAAGCAGACCACTAAAGCAGTAGGGTAAAGCTAGGGGGATGTTGGGGTGTATTAGTAGGGGTATCACTACTCGGAAGAGGGAGGTAATAACCCTCTTTTCAAGACACTGGTTAGGCCCCATCTGGAGTACTACGGCAGTACTGGAGGCCACAATCTTCAAAAGGACATTAACCAAATTGAGGCAGTCCAGAGAGGGCAACCAAATGGTGCAAGGACTGCATCAGAAAACATACAAGGACAGATTAATGGAGCTCAATATGATACCCTAGAGCAAAGGAGGAAGAGAGAGGTGATATGATCGAAACATTCAAACACCTTAAGGGCATTAACAAGGTGAAAGAGTCTAACATGTTTCAATATAAGAAAAATAGCAGGACAAGAAGACACAGCATGAGATTAGAGGGCCGATTAAGGGATAATGTGAGGAAGTTTTTTTCACAGAAGGATGGTGGATGCAGGCAACGGCCTACCTCAGGAAGTGGTGGATATGAATACAGTGCAGGGCTTCAAACAGGCATGGGACAGGCATAAGGGAGCAATACAAATGACTATGAATAGAGAGGCCATTGACAGAGCAAAGGCCGATGGCACATTAATAAGGCAGAAAAAGAAATGGGCAGACTGGATGGGCCTTGCGGTCCTTATCTGTCGTCAGCTTCTATGTTTCTATATTGGAGCAGTCTTCCCTTACTGTAGGGGAAGAAATCTCTCTATGGAAGATGATTTATTTTCAGCAACTTCTTTCAAGACTTTTGATCTCATTAGTGAAGCCATGCATGTAATTTTAGCTCCGAAAGTAACTACACAGCAGAGCACTACAACGAGCGTGCAGCCATGTAAATCTCCCAGCAGCCCCCAGTTATGACTGCCTTTAAAGAAAACACCAGTTCTCCAGTTCTTGTTGTTTTGGTCAGGGGGGAGAGGGTATGAATAACAGGCAGTCTGCCCCCTCAGCCCAGTGCCTCTCCACTGGGATGTGTGCTGCCCAGATGTGGGAATGATGGAATTGCATGTGAACCCCTTTCTCCTAGGAGTAGCACGACGCATCTAAACTGGCATGCTGGAACAAAGTGCCAGCATGCCTGTGTAACTGCTGGATAATGCATATGGTGCACAAAAAACCCTGGAATAACATATCAGTTTGGGGGGTGAGGATATAAGTTGGTTGGCACTGGTTCCACTGCTTGAGACTGAAGCAGTTTTTGAACCTCTGTTTCCAGGAGTTTTCTCTCTAGATTTGAGGATGGCTTGAAAACTCGAGTTCTTAAGGGTGGAAGGGATTTGAAAGTTAGAGACAGTCCCTGGCTCACTACTTCCAGGACCCACTTGTCTGTGGTGATGTTTTCCCAGAGGTATGAAAAGTCAGCCAGTCTGCCTCCTACAGGTAGTAGGGAGGCAGCCTGTACAGACACGTCAGGGTGCCTGCTTTGTTTGGGACTGAGCTTGGGCCTGGGAACCACGCCTGGAACCCCTTCTGCCCCTACCCCTAAAGTGTCCCTGCTGTGGATACTGCCGGTATGGGGTTGTAGCCATGGCCTGGAAAAAGGGCCTGCTTTGAAAGGATCTACCCTTGCCTCCCTTTCCACAGGGTCAAGTGCATGGGGAAGCTTTCTATTTTGCAGAGCTGCTTCTGTAGGTGGCCTTATACTCATCCACCTTTTTCATGTAAGCCTCTGTCATTTGCCCAAAGGGTGAACTTTCCTCTAATGGGAAATCTAGTCTAGTGCCTTGGTCTGTGTATCCTGGGTTAGGTTTGTGGCTCTTAACCAAGCAAACCTTCTCTGAGCCACAGTGTTTGCCATTCACCTGGCAGCTGTGTCATTCGAATCAGCAGCCATTTGAAATTGATATTTGGCTGCTTCCAGACCATATATAGCTGTTTTAGCTAAGTCAGTTGAAATAGGAGACTGCACCTTATCTGACAGCAAGAACTGACTGCCAGAGAGATTTCTGGTATTGTGCGGCATAGGCCTGGAAGTTGGCCTGCCTGATAGCCAAAGAGGCCGAAAGGTAACCCTTTTTAGACATGCTGTCAATTTTCCTTGAGTCCTTGTCTGGGGGGATGGGAGGCTAGAGGAACTCTTGCCTCGTCACAGGCTGCCACTTGCACCACCCCCTGGTGATCAGGGTAAGAGAACAAAAATTCAGCACCCTGCCTTTCTGATACTTTTTATCCAACCTCTTATACAGAGGTGGAGCAGTATTTGGTGTATGCAGTGTCTTTAGGGCATCTTTTTTTAAGATTTATTAATGGGAAGAAGCCTTTTAGTGGGTGTTAACCCCATAAGTTCCATGTATTCAACTACTTCTTCATCCTCAATAACTTCACTTGTGGGGATGTCCAATGCATCCGCCATTCTTCTAACAAAGGTAAAATGAGAAGAAAGATCCACTGATGTCCTTCAAGGAGAACCAATTTCTTGTTCAGCGGAAACCTCTGGTTCAATGGGGTCCCCTTCCTCCTCCACATCAATATCCAGATACTCTTCTTGCTCATAAAGACAAGACTGAGAAGAAGAGCCAGTCTGTTTGGCTGGCGTCTGAGGCAAAGGAGCAGTCAGCCCCTGTAAAGCCTGGATAACAGGAAAGGCCTGTGCAATCTCATCTGCACTTGGCATTTTTTACTGCAGGCACAGAAATCCTCAATTGTTCTCAGCAAGCGGTTCTGTGTGTTTTGTCTTTTTATTTATTTAGCTTTTGTTGACCAGGTAGGTACATTAGACAAGCTGTATGCCTGTTTTCAGGTACGACCCGGGAGCGTACAGAGAAAATACAGGTTCAAAAAAGGTACATAACGACAAGAGGGGCAATGTACATGGTTATAGGAGAGCAAGATGAACATAGCTAGTCTACAGTAAACAACACTAGGTAAAATATGTATATACATACAGAATAAATAGACTAAGACATTCAATGGTAATTACATTGTTTGAATGACCCTTTTACCAGGGTCACATAATTCATAAGCAGATAGCAAGCAATCACGTACTTCCCAGAGTTAAAAAGGACAGTGGGCAGTGGGTTGGATGAGACCAATTTGGAGACCTGGTTAAGGTGGTTTAGGACACCCCCACACAGAAGACAGTTTCAAGTGCCTCCAAAGGGAATTCTGGAGACTTAGGTGGGAGGAGGAGGCTCGAACGTGGTCTGGAATGGAGTTCCATAGCCTCAGAGTACACATAGCAAAGTCCCTTTCCCCCATTAGGGTACAAGTATAAGGAACTTTGAGCACCCCAGGACCTTGTGACCGGAGAGAGTAGGAGGAGGATTCAGCAGGCTTGAGGAACTGCGCCAGCCCAGGGAGGATTCCGGTTCTGAGTACCTTTCCTACGAAGCAGCCAAACCCATATTTCAAGTGATTGGCCGGGGAAAGCCAGTCCAATTTGTCGTATAGTTTGCAATGATGGGTGAGATGTGGGGCTGCCAGGGCAAAGCGACAGATGTTGTTGTAGGTCGTGTTCCATCGAGCAAGGTGGACCTTGGAGGTGCTAGCGAACAAGAGAAGGCCATAGCTAAGTGAAGGCAGCAGCACACCTCTAGCCAACGCCAAGCGAGCTGCAGACGTCAAGTTTTTCTTTGCCCTGAAGGCAAGACCCAGTTTGCAGTTTACGGCTCTGCAAACATTTAGGATGTGACACCCCATGTCAAGTTGGGGGTCAAGTGTCTCTCCAAGGTATTTTATTGAAACCATGGTTAAGAGGGGAGAGACGTCAACACCTCTGACACACACAGCAGGACAGGGGAGGCCTTGATCTTGGCTACTGACCCAAAAAGCATGGCCTGAGTTTTTTTTAGGTTGAGGACCAGCTTGTGAGTCATTACCCAGGACTGTATATACTTAAAGGCCTCACTCAGCTGAAGGTTGAGAACCCCAATGTCCCGGGAATGTGCAAGGATGACAAGATCATCTGCATTAAGGGTGGAGCTACAGTTGGGGACAGCAGCAGGGAGGCTGTTGACAAATTCGGAAAAGAGAAGAGGCCCCAAAACTGATCCCTGTGGGACTCCAGAGGACACAGGAATGGGGTCAGACAGGACCTTGTTGACTTTTGTCTGCTGCATTCTGCCCTGGAGGTAGTTTCTGAGCCAATTCAAGGCAGGAGGGGACAGGCCAAGGGACTGCATCTCTGAGCAGAGTAATGCATGGCCCACAAGGTCAAAGGCCTTAGATAGGTCTATAAATATGGCTCCAGAGAGTTCGCCCTGGTCCATGGCCACCCTGATGCTAGTAGAGGGGCCGTGGATGCGCCATACCCCTTTTGATAGCCATGCTGCACAGGGGACAGTAACTTATGAGCCTGAATGTACTCTGTGAGCTGTTCAGCCACTGCTTTCTCTAAGAGTTTGCTAATGGCCGATAGGATGGCAACTGGACGATAATTGTCCAGGACTTTGAGGTTACCTTGCTTCGGAATGGGGACAGTACTCGCTACTTTCCAAATGCCAGGGACAACTCCAGTGGCAAGGGATAGATTGAAGATATGAGCCAGTGGGATGGCAATGTAGGGGGCACCCAGGTTCAGAAGCTTGGGCTCCATGTTGTCATGGCCTGAGCTGGAGTGTGGGGAGAGACCAGAGAGGAGTCTCTGCGTCTCCATGACAGACACAGCCCTGAGATAAAATAACGGGCGAGAGGGGTGAACCTCCTGAGGGACAGAGGCCGAGGGACCACTGATGTTCTCTGCAGCAGGGAAAAGGGAGGTGAGCGCAGACAAGTCAGAAAAGTGGGAATTTAAAGCAGCAGGAATCGTAAGTGGATTATTACAACTTGACCCACCAATGATCATATCAGATACCCCAGAGTTGGAGGGGCCACTGACTAAGCTTTTTATGTTCCTCCAGAACCTGTGTGGGTCCTTAGCAGAGCTAAGCAGGGCAGATTTACAGTAGTCACTTTTTGCTGCCCTGATGGCTTTTTTGCACTCATTTCTGAGCTTCCTATAATGTTGGAAGATGGACTGATCTAATGTGCTTTTGAAGTGAGCCCAACACTTGTCCCTTGCATGCATCAGGGCTAAGAGGCCCCCGTGCAGCCATTTTGTGGCAGATCCCCTTACTCTCCACCTGATAAGGGGGGCATGCTTGTCCTGCAGGGCGCCAAAAACAGTGAGAAACTGGGAGACTGCTGTAGAGGCGTCATGGGCACTAAGCACTTCTGACCCGTCAGTGAACCTCAGATCCTCATGGAATTACCCCAGTTCAAACCTAGAGAAATCCCTAACATGAATGATCTTATGGGGAATTTTTAGTGAAGGGACTTTCCATACACAAAACACCGGGGTGTGATCCGAGATGGAGTCAGATAGGGTTCCAGCAGAGCTGATCCTATCTGGACAGTTTGATAGGACCCAGACTGGTAGGGAGCTAGTTCCACCATTAGCAGACCATCTGGTGGGCTCCTGGATAAGCTGAGACCGGGCAAGACTTGCCAACAGAGATTCAAATTGCTTGGAATTACCTCCTGTCCAGTTTAAGTTCACATCTCCCAGGATCAAAAGTTCACTGTCCCCAACATAAGGACCCATGGTATCCAGGAGGTGGTCAACCCTGGCAGACCACCCTTGGGGGGATTGTAAGTGCATACAACATGCAGCTCCTTAGTATTTCCAAGTAACAACACAGTGTGCAACAGCTCACAGGGAGACAGAGAGGACTGCTGATGGATTACCTCAGATACTTTCAGATGACTCCTATAGTAAATTAGGACACCACTCCCTCGCTTTTTTCCTGGCCGATCATGTCTAATAAACTCAAAGCCAGGAAGTACACAGGCAGACTCTGGTATTGAGGGTTTCAGCCAGGACTCTGTAATGCCTAGCATGTCAGGCTTACAGTGGGCAACCCAGGCAGATAGTTCATCAAGGTTGGGTAGTAGACTGCGAATGTTAAGGTGAGCAATTTTTAAGCCCTTTCCCAATTTCCAGTTTTCCAGGATTGAAGAAGCCTGATAGGTGGGACCAGGATTTAGCTCGATGTCACCAGCAAGGGCCAGTAACACTAGGAACAGCCAGGAGAGAAGCCTTATGGGGAGAAGGGTACCGCTGACCGAGGGCTTATGGGCCGGATGTCTTCTCACCATGACAGTACTCAGAAGGTATCTGAGGTCAAGACAGCTGGTAGGGCAGGGAGGCAGTCTATCATGAGCTAGAAGATTAGAGAAGGTGAAATCAAACACCTCATGAGGGGCAGTCATTCCCCAGTGGTTACCATACAACCTAGAAGAGTCTAAGGCCATTAGGGAGAGAAAAAGGCCAATGAGGAGACCAATGGAGACGGCAGCACGAGGCAAGGAGGGCAGGACACCTTCCCTAGTCGGCCTGGGGGTCTCCATTTCAGATTTTAACTCAGCAGTGACCAGTGACACCCAACTCAAAGAGACAGTATGAAACCTGATTACTCTGGCTTATTACCCAGATGGCCCAGCAAATGTCCAATACAACATCCTAGGGAGAAAGAGACAGATTAGGGTATATGCTAGCATAAAACCTGGAGAACAGTAATTTTGCCAGGTAATTTTAAAGAAACGGCAGAAATATTCAATGATCAAATGGCACAGGAAAATGTAAGTAGCGCAAGTAACTACACCGCATACAATGTGAGATGTCATAAGCTAGTGAAAAAAGATAAAGACAAACCCTTCTTTTTTTTTTTTCTTTAGCCACACCCAATCTGTTAATATGGTCCTTTAACATTTAAGGGAGGGGCTTGCAAGCATTTAAGGGGAGGAGGGAACGGGGTGGGTGGGAAGAAAATTTGTCCCTGAGTCCCAAGTGGGGAAGGAGGGGGTCTCAGCGAGGACCAGTCCACACCTCCAACCCCGATGTCTAAAAACACCAACTGACTTAGTCGGTGCTGAAGCCCTGCAATTTAAACTGCTCCAGCAGTTTAATCTCCATGAACAATTAGCCCCGAGGGAGACTGCAAAATTCGTCCAAGTCCCAAGTGGGGAAGAAGGGGGTCCCAGCGAGGACCAGTCCACACCTCCAACCCCGATGTCTAAAAACACCAGCTGACTTAGTCAGTGCTGAAGCCCTGTAATTTAAACGGCTCCAGCAGTTTAATTTTGGCGCCCTTTTTTTTTTCTTCTGCCCTGTCTCTCTCTTCTCCACGGTCCTGACGCCACGAACAAGGAGCCCTGCGGGAGTCTGCAAAATTCGTCCCCGAGTTCCAAGTGGGGAAAGAGGGGGTCCCAGCGAGGACCAGTCCACATCTCCAACCCCAATGTCTAGATTTCTTTGAGGGAACCAGAGAGTCAGCCGGTTCAGCAAGCCTCTTTGAAACTGCTTGTGTACCCGTCTCAGTGGTGGCAGTTACAGATGTTGTGATCAAAGTGGTTTTACCCACAGGAGCAGAGGGTGTCAGCTGATCAGAGCTCGAGGGACCCTTGGAAACAGACATCTTTTTCTTAAGCCTTTCAAGGCACTTTTCCACTGTTTTTTCAGGAAAAGTTTTACAGATATCACAGTCTGTTTCCAAATGTTCAAAGCCCAAACAGACAACACAAAGACTGTGCTTGTCTGCTTTGGCAAAAATCTCACCACAATCAGTTCAAGGTTTGAAACCGGGTCCACCAGTTCTTCTTTTTGGTTTTTCAGACATTCTGAGTGAGAAAAAGAAAAATATATGTAACCGCTAAATAAGAAGGATTTTAAAATCTTACTTGGTGCTTGCGATCAGTTCCTGAACCAAGAAAACCCTTTCGGAACCGGGAACCGAACCGAGACATGAACCGGAGCTAGCGGTTCTCGAACCGGGATTAGGGGTTCAAATTTAAAAATATAGAAACTTAAATTCAAATAAAACTAATGGAGTTCCGTAGTCAGGGAACTCCAAAAAACACTAAAGAAAGCCCTGGTTCTCCACCGGTTATACCGGACTGGGAGAAACCGAGAAATAAATTATTTCACACTAAAACAGTGGTTTAAGAAACAAAAAACACCAGTTAAAGGCAGCTAAAGAAAAAATAAGGCCGGCCCGGTGGCACTGAGGGTTGAGGCACTGGACGCCACATCGCATCACGCTGGTGACCCAGGATCGGGAACAAGCCCGGGAAATCGGGGGTTGGCAGGGGAGGGAGAGCATTGAACGTCCGAAGGACAGCTCTCCCCTCCCGGGAGGGAGGAGGTCTCCTGCTCAGCTGGCCTCTAGCAGAAGCTGGAGGCACAGCAAGTGTTGGAACATGAAAGAAGGGCTGGGAGTGGCAGACGTCGGTGGAAATGCCTTGACATTGGGGCATGGGCCACTCCCCTACAGAACAAGGGGAAAATGCCCTCCAGCTCCGAGAAAGACAGAGCACCGCAGCTTGCCCTCGATGTGCAGCCACCTTCCTGGCACATCTCGACTGATGAGACCAGAATGTTCGGGGTGTTTTGGCCCCACCTTGTCCCCGCCCAGGGGGTAAACCAAGGCTCCATGGGTGACAGGGGAAGATCAGGTAAGGAGGTTTGCAGAGGGATGACTCCTAGGTGTCCCTGAGGATATCGGAGCTGGAGGGAGGGGGAGGAAAAAATAGAAAGTTAAAAAAAAAAAATACATAAGTCTTTATTTTTTAAGTTTTATCGCGTCAGAACAAGTTTAGATGAGGCGAGGATCTCCGAGCTTCTGATCTTGACAGGCAAAGAGTGAAATCTGAGGGTTTAGAACCAAGGCAGTTAGTTCAAGGCAGCATTTGAAAAATAGCACGTGCAAAGATTCCATCATTTGCATAGCATTCCATCTCTTTGGGCAGGTCAGTCTTAAAGGGACACTGCAGAAGTTATGAATACCTGAATATTACTGGGGTTAGAAATTAGTGATTTCTTTGCCGAGCCCACCAATAGCCAAAGCCTTTGTGGCTGGGTCAGCTAGCGTGTCTCCAGTGCTCACCTTTGAACCGCAATTTACCGGTCTGCACCAGCTTACCAAATGTGGTAGCAGCCCTACATGTATAGCCTGGGCATGCCTTGCCGTGGGTCTGTCACAGACTGGTGACAGAAGTATGATGCTTTGCAAACAAGTTTTCTGGCTAAAAGAGAAACTATTACTGTGTGAAATGTTATTTTGTGTTGTAACTAAACTTAAACATGTCCCAACCAGAGGAAGCTGCTAGCCCACAGATACCCCAGGTAGGGGGAGGTGTGAGACAGCCTGCCATCATGCCAGATTCCTTTGGAGAGAACGGGAATGGACTGATTACATACATACATACATACAAGATGTCAGCAGAGAAGGATCTCAAGGCCCACCTACTCTGCCCAATCAAGCCCCACCTCACTAGAGAGCCCCAGTCTAACCCCTATGCAGAAACCTCTCTCCTATGTACCAGAATCCCCTAGTATCTGTCTCCACACATTCCTAAAGCCAGTAATTGTGTTTGCTCCTACTGCCTCCAACGGTAGACCATTCCAAGCATCCGCCACCCTCTCCTTGAAGAAGTACTTCCTTACAGTATGTTATACTTGAACTATCCCCCCTCTAGCTTCCAGCCATGACCCCTCATCCTTTAGCAACTCTTCCTTTGAAAAACACTCCCCCTTGTACCCTACTTATGCCCGTGAGATATTTGAAGGTCTCGATCATGTCATCCCTCTCCCTCCTTGCCTCCAAGGAATACATATTCAGTTTCCCTCAGCCTCTCCTCATAGGACATCCCCTGCAGACCCCTCATCATTTTTGTAGCCCTCCTTTGCACCACCTCCAGTCTGTTTATGGACCCCTTTAGATGAGGCCACCAAAACTCAATGCTGTACTCGAGATGAGGCCTTACCACTGTCTTGTAAAGGGGCAACAGGACCTCCCTCTTTCTACTGGTAATACCCCTCCCTATGCAGCCAAGCATATGTCTAGCCTTGCCCTCTGTGGCTTCACATTGCCTAGCCACCTTTGGGTCATCTGTAATAACTTCCAGGTCCCTCTCTTTCTTCATTACTGACAGTTGTACTCCTCCCAGTTTATATGTTCCCCCTGGGTTTCAGCTTCCTATGTGCATAATCTTGCACTTTTTCATACTGAACCCAAGTTGCTAAACCTTAGACCATTCCTCTAACCTTTTAAGGTCCCTCATCTTTTCCACACACCCCCAGCTCATCCACTCTATTGCATAACTTGGAATCATCTGTGAATAAGCATGCCTTTCCCTCCATAATGTCACCAGTGAAGACACTGAAGAGGACTGGTCCCAGCACTGAGCCCTGTGGCACTCAGCTTGTCACTACTCCCACTCCCGATGATACCCGGTTTACCAGCACCCTTTGGCTCCTGCCAGTTAGCCAGTTTTTAACCCATGTTGCTATCTTACGACCCATGTCATAATAGGATTAGTTTATTTAAGTTTGCAACTGAGTTGAACGAATGGGATGCAGCAGCTAAGCAAAAATTTATGGGACTTTTGTTTCAGGGAGAAGCCCATGAAGTGTATCAGGGTTCGGAGTCTGACATCAAACAAAATTATACTGCTCTGCTAGTGACCAGGAAACAGACCCTTGAACATGCTGAGTGTGCTGATCTAGAAAGAACTGTCTTTTTTTCAATAGTAGGAGAGAAAAGGGTGAATCTGCCCGAGACTTTGACAGAGCCCTGTGGCTCCTAGCAGTCAAGGCCTTTCCAGATGCTGGCTTGGCCACCCAAGAACTGTTGGCGCGAGACCATTTCATTGCTCATGTGGAGAGTGGGGAACTCCATTTCCAGCTATGCCCACAGAAACTCTCAGGGCTAGAACAAGCAATCCAGTATGCCACTGAAATGGGGGTTGTGCGAGATGTGGATTTCCCTCGGAGTCCCCAGGTTCAGGCCTATGCAGTGTCCCCCGAGGCATCTATTCTTAAAGAACTTTCTAGAGCCATTGTAGAGGTACAAACGGAAATAGCAGGGGCTTTCACAACCCAGCACACTGAACCTGAATAATTAAAAGTGAAGCTTGAAACCTTAGGACTCCACAATTAGAGATACTGAGTGAGCAAAAGATAACTTTGGGAAAGCCACCTCCTAGGTTGGGGAGTTTTCCGAACAGAAGGCCGGATAACTGTGCATGTTTTAAGTGTGGAGGCCTGAACCACTATGAAAAATAGTGTTCCCAGTGGAGAGGTTCATCTGGATCTGGAGCCGTACTGGTTGTGGTTAAGGATCAAATACCTAACAGGCAAGGAGATGCCCCTAAACAAATTGTGACCTGTTCTACAGTGTGACTGGGCTACTACCTTCTCAGGGAAATCAAAGGTGCCCTCTGCAAGTTTTTGGTAGATTCTGGTGCACAGGTGTCCACTGTGAGTGCTTGGGTGTGGGGAGGAGCAACTAAAAGATCCTTGCAAAGCTTACAGCGCTACAATGGAAAAGTTCACGCAGCTTAAAACTGACATTTGTACTAACTCTTTCTTGCAGGTGGTCAGTTGCTAATAAAGCTGTGTTATTCTGGTAAACTTGGGCTGTTTTTTGACTCCCCATGTGGTGGAGGAATGAGTGGTTTCCTTACCGTGCCCACAAATAGCAGAAGCCCTTGTGGCTCGGTTGACTGGAGTGTCTCCAGCACTCACCCCTGAACTGCGGTCTACCAGACCGCACCAGTTTACCAAATGCAGTGGCAGTGCTACGTGTATGGCCCAGGCAAACCTTGCCGCAGAGTCTATCACAGTACAGAAATCCTGTGGGGGGAGGGGGCAAAAGCAATCAGGAAAAACTGCCCCGAGCATGGAGGATGAAGGGAGACTCCCTCTGCAGGATCTGCATCACCAAGCGCAGCATCCACCCCCAGAAAGCTGGCTGACGTTGCAGGGCCCTATTGGCTTAGAACTCCTGGGGGGGGGAGTCACAGGGGACAAAGGAGGCAGGGGCGAGTCTTAGAGACGGGATGGTGGGGCTGACAAGGAGCCTTACAGAAGAAGGCCAGTCAGAGTAGAAGGAGGCATAAAAAAAATAAAAGATACGAAAACACTATTTTTTTTGGAATACTGCACATGAGGCCGTAATAGAGTTAAGAGGCTCTCACATATGAGTAACTCCTCATCACTGGTTGAAGCAGCGCTGGTGACTTGTATTTTTTTTTTTTCTTTTAATGTTTTCTTACAGTTGTCCCATTGCACTCTGTCAGCACTAATAATGGTTGCAGTCTGGCACATTGACTCAGTGGTAGGGCTACCACTTCCGCCACTGGCGACTCGGGTTTGGGCATGCGCTCGGGTTGCTGGGGAATGGACAAGGGTGGGAGTATTAAGTGTCCCAAAGACAGCTCTCCTTCCTTGAGGTGTGGTAAGGGGTGGGAATAAAGCATTTTATGTAGGCCAGGTAGCTCAGGTGTGAGCACACACTACAGGGAAGGGCACGCTGTCCGACGCCATGCACGTATGCGCACCAGTACAAACATGCATACGCGTCACTGCAAGAAGGTGCCTTAGGGATACAATCTGAGGAAAGACAGCTCAGGTCTGATCCGGCATGGTCCCCCTCATGACTGACATGGTAAGCCACCCACCATGTGTGGTCCTGGGTAAGGGATGGAGAATCTGAAAGATCATGAGGTCGGAGAAAGGGCTGGGGTGCTACAGAATTATGGGTCAGAAGCGCAGAAACATAAGGTGGAAAAAATGGTTGAAACACTACTGAACCCTTTTATATTTTTACATCTCTGTAACTAATTGTTGGTACTTTTGAATGGTGCCCGATTGTCAACAAGATAGACTTCATACTGCTACCAGGTGGTAACCTTTTGTCCACTGCTGACCTGGGCTAAATTCAAACCTCTGACCTAGATATGAAAGGTGAAACAGTAAGCTATCCAGTCCCCTGAATCGCTTCAGTTAAATCCCCCTGCTTCAGAGGCAATCTCCCCAGTAAGCTGAACTGGGTTAGTCTACTAGTTAGCAGTTGTGCTGATGGATACAAGCTAAGCTGGTTTGGCGATGCTGGATATTATGTGGGCTGGTTTGGGTCTTCTGGGCTGGATACAGACTGTGCTGGCTTGGTTCTGTTGGACATCAGTGCAGTTGGCAAGGCCAGACTGGATTTCTTTCCATGGCTAAAACCGCTGAGCATCTGGCTGTCTCTGGTACAGCCCAGCGCAGATCCTCCTTCACTCTTCCACTGCTCACAGCTAGCAATGCTAGAGTCATCCCTTTCAAAACAAAAATCGTAGTCTAAACCGCAACCCAGGAGTTCCAAGTTCTGCTCAGGATACACTGCAGAAGCTGCAGCTCCAGCAGTTACCATGGCGATAGAACCAGCTTCAGCAGTCACCACGGAGACGAATCTTGAATTGCTGAGTCTCAGCAATAAATGCTCCTGGCTTGAGCAGCTGCAGAAGCACTATAAAAAAAATGTTCTCCAAACATCAGAGTAGAACCTTTCTGTTTCAGGGCTAGGGGCTTGGTCCTCGTGCACTGGACAGAGGTCCATACCTACACCTAGTTATAACATCACCCGACTCAGTCACCAACTGAATAACGTAACCCACCCACGTAACCAACACTGGGAGACAGTTACTCCTAGTGGTTGTGAACTTGGAGATTCATGTTTGAATCCTACTACTGACTGACTCTGCAACCCTGAGCAAGTCACTTAACCTCCCTGTGCTCAATCCATCTGTACTCCATCACCACAATGTTTGAATCTCCCTTTGACCTACTGCTGGCAGCATTCTCTCCTCGCCCCATAATTTGGATTGTAACGCTCTTTGGGATAGCTTTATGAAAAGCCAGACAGCAAACCAGATTCCTTTACTACTAGCCGACCCAGTGTTCAGCTATCTAATAACACCCCTCTCAGTCCCCAGGTAAATAACATCCTACCCAGTCTCCAGGTAACCAACACCCTTCTCGACGTCCAGGTAACCGACTCCCCACTCTGTGTTCATGTAAGCAGCAGCCCACCCACTATCCAGGTAATTAACACCCCACCCAGCCTTCAGTTAACCAACATCTCACCCAGTCTTCAGGTAACCAACACCCCACTCAGCCTTTAGTTAACCAACATCTCACCCAGTCTCCAGGTAACCAACACCCCACTCAACCTTCAGTTAACCAACACCCCACCCAGCCTTCAGTTAACCAACATCTCACCCAGTCTCCAGGTAACCAACACCCCACTCAGCCTTCAGTTAACCAACACCCCACCCAGCCTTCAGTTAACCAACATCTCACCCAGTCTCCAGGTAACCAACACCCCACTCAGCCTTCAGTTAACCAACACCCCACCCAGCCTTCAGTTAACCAACATCTCACCCAGTCTCCAGGTAACCAACATCTTACCTAGTCTCCAGGTAACCAACACCCCCACCCAGCCTCAAGGTAACCAACACCCTACTCGATGTCCAGGTAACCAACTCCCCACTCTGTGTCCATGTAAGCAGCAGCCCACCCACTATCCAGGTAATTAACACCCCACTCAGCCTCTGGTTAATTATATTCAGCCCAATTTCCAGGAAACCAACACCCCTCTCAGTCTCCAGATAACCAACAACCCACTCAATCTCCAGGCAACTAACATACCCACCTAGTCTCCAGTGATCATGCTCAGCTGAGCCGGTTCAACAGTTGAGCGCCCACTTACAGCATAGGAGGCCCATGATGAACATCTGATCCCAGGAATGCATGTACACTTAGTGAAAAGTTGAGGTGTAATCCATGGGACACACCTTCCTCCTAATGAAGGCTCAGTGGCACTCTGCAGGACGTACATGCCCCCTAGAGACCCAGGGAGAAAGAGGAGTCAGGCACATCCACAGAACCCCTCCAAGCTCCTCTGACATCACTGCTCCATCACCAGTTTCTATCCAACACTGTGCATCATAGCTCAGCGAACCAGTGTAGCGGTAGCGCTACTGCTCATAATGCTGACAACCCAGGTTTAGGAACAAGCCCGGGTTTGAGGGCTGGTGGGGGGGGAGGTGAGCTGAGCGTTCCAGAGTATGCTCTCCACCTCAAAGAGAGAGCCAGGACAGCCTTTGCTGTGCTACTGCCACCTGGGTGACCACAAGTGGCAGTGCAAGCGGAGCTACGGAGTTAGGAAAGACAGCAATGTGCAACACGTGCAGATGAGTGCATGCATGTCGAGGGCTCATCTCGGCATCCTACAGGGGCTGAGACAGAAAACGGAAAATTTCAGATACTGCAGAAGGACATCCGTTCCTCACCGCAGGCCACCCACTGCCAATCGAGATGCTCCCCTCCAAAGAATTTACCGAGTCTCCGTCAGGGGTGGAGCCCCCTACCAACGGTCCTGCCCTGTGGGTAAGCCGGACTGTCAGTAGTGGGAGAGGCAAGTCCTGACGAAGGTGGGCAAGTAGGTAGGACTGATGGGGGCCAGAAGGCAAGAAGGGGGAAGTATTCTAAAAGCAAAACAAAAAGTAAAAACACTGTACATCATCCCCAGCACCGCAGGATGATTGATGCTCCCGCCCACGAGGATAGAAGTGAGAAGCCTCAGTGAGCCAGCAGCAGTTTAGAGTGATGAGAGTGGCAATCCACAGGGTCCCTGGGAGATGACCCTGGAGTAGAACGAAAGGCAGAGGAAACAATGAATGAAAGAACCCAGTGGGAGGTGGACTGCTAGGAGGAGAAAAGAAAAAAAAAAACCCAGTCAGTTCACAATGAGCCAACACTGCACCCAGTAAATATGTCACCTACTTTTCAGTTAAAGTATCACCCAGTCCTCAGTAATAAAACATCACTCATCCCCCCCTCAGTGCCTGCCTTCATACCTTCCCCCATCATTCTATCCCCCTCACCCAGCCACCGCCATCACCTTTACTTCTCACTTGTCCTTTTCTGATGCTCGCGTATTCCCAAAAGGCACATCTATTTAACCTGGAGGCCGCCCAATCAGCTCCCCTCTTCTTCCAGGCGTAGAGATTCTGGCCTACTAGGGGAAACCCATATCCAGTTAAAGAGGTAGAGAAAGGAGGGACTCGGGTCAGTCAGTGACTCTGAGGTGGGCAACCAGAGTCATCTATACAGGGCAGGTACTTTCATCCCGTGTAAGCAAGACACTGAAGCAGTATCCTATTTCTGCATCACTTCCCTGGTCCCTACCTGCCTGGAGCAGGAGTTGGGGATCCCAGGGCTTTATCACTGAGCCAACTTGATAGTATAACTCATTACTCCTGGAAATCTCGTCCCACATTAAGGTACTGTCCACTAACATTTTAAAAACAAGATGCAGTTCAGGAACGGACTCAGGGCGCCGGGGGGCTGGCAGGGGAAGGAGAGGACTGAGCATCCGGAGGACTGCTCTCCTCTTCTCTGGTGGGTTGGGTGGCAAGCCTCACTCTGTAGTGGCCCCCAGTGGAGACCGAGGGCACTACAAGCAGCAGTGCAGGAGGGACAAACCAGAAAACTGGAAACAGTTCCAGTGGGCCGCCGGATGCTGGCTGCCATTCTCCGCTCCGCGGAGTCCTCAGGGAGCTCTCTCTCTCTCGGTCTCCAACACCCAGACCTACTAAGATTGCGCTGGTATGCTCCCTCGGTGCCTTCCCTCGAGGACCCACGGGTTACACCGGATACTTCTGGGGTTGGCTGTGATGGGACTGAGGAGTGGCTCAAGGGGAAAGACAGGGTAAAGTCGGGGAACATGGCAGCCCGAAGGAGTGGGGGTCATTGGGGCATGTAGGGGGATAAAAATATCATACAAACCCCCCCTAAAAAAAAAAACAAGCTGCATACTGATTTTTAATGAACCATTAATAATAAACTTTTAAACCCAGAGTGGAATGTTTCCAAAGTTTGCACTCGTCAGCCCACGGGTGCGACAGGGGTGCCACTCGTGTTGCCGGTGACCCAGGATCAGGAATAAGCCCAGAACATGAGAGGGCTGGCCAGTAGACTCAATCGCTCTCCTCCGCAGCGAAGGTGGGTTACAGACACCACTGCAATATTGCCACCTGGGTGACCACAGGTGGCAGTGCAGGGCAGAGCTGCATGCTGGGAGAGGGGGACACTGTCTGGCTCTACCATCATGGTACCCCCATCACTGGCCTCTTTGAGAACAGGGAGAAACAATCCACAGGCATGTGGGACAAAGCAGAGGGCACCCTTGTGCTCAGAGTTGCCCACTAACTTCTGGAAGTTTGTCTGTAGGTGGGGGGCAACTCTGGCCAGCTCCCCACAGATGTCACCTAGGAAAGTCTGGGGTAATAGGAGGCTGTGTTGAGTGGCAAATGAGGCATGGATGGGGCTGGGGTGTCACCTGATGAAGTGGACAGGGACCACTGCAGATGGGAGGAACAAACAAAATGCCCCCCAGAAGTACATAAGCATCCACGTTTGATGATGTGTTCCACATTTGGGTTCTGAAAGATTAACAGGTGTCCGCCTGTCTGATGTCAGTGTAGTTTCTCCACTTTTAACAATGCCCTCAGTGGGTTACAATGCTGAAGTTTCACATCAAAACCGGTACAGCCTCACTGTGCCACAATGCCTGCAGCATTTTATCTGCCTTTCTGCAGGGAGACTCTCCCAGTTTTCAGGCATGAACGAATTCCATGAGGAAGCTCTCACAAAACTCAAGAAAGTTGGTACGCAATGCCAAACTCATGGAAACTTGATTGTTTACATCTCTCAGTACATACCAATGAAAGCAGCTTTGCATAAATGCACTGTAAGGGTCGCAGGTGAGCCGAGGCAGAGCCCTCAAACACCTGAGGGAAAGACAGGTGCAAGGCAAGGCAATTTTATTTATTCAGCATCCTATCCCAAGGCTCAGAGCAGCTCACAACAATAAAACATCATGTATCAGTACAACAGAACAACAATTAAAAAAAGTTAGAATTAATTAGGGAAGGCCAGTGCAAATAAGCCTTCAGCTGGTTCTTAACGGCCCCCACCATACATGCAGATCTAACTGTCTCTGGTAAGGTATTCCAAAACAGTGGAACAGCAAACATAAAGGCCGTCACCTGACTGCTTTAGGCAATACCAGAGAACATGGCACAAGCCCACACTGGTGGATCGAAGAGAATGGGAGGGAGAGTAGGGCACCAAGAGGCTTTTCAGGCCAGCTCCGAGGCGCCGAGTGAAGGGGTTCGCTAGGCATGCTGGTGACATGGGTTCACACTCCGAGCCTAGGTACCAGGAGCGAAGACCAGCAGGGAGGGGGTTCAGAGCGTCCATAGGACACTTCCCTCCCGGGGGGTGGGGTGGGTCTTGTCTCAGCACCCTAGGGTGGACTGGCGACGTGGTGCCTCGACATACCCCCCCATACATCCCTGCCCAGGGTTGCTGTGCTCACGCATGGCCGAGAACTGTGGAGGGTGAGGGCTGAACAAGGGAAAAGGAGCCCCCGCTGGACTGGATGACGGGAGCCGGCACCCCGGCCACGAAGCCCCGGAAGACAGCAAGGCCCAGTTCTGCAACACTCAGGATACATAGGCGTGGCTGATAAGGTATCTTCCCCTCGGAAGAGAGGGACCCTCCAGATGAAGGGTTACATCGGGTTACCTGGAGGGTTGCAATGGGAGCCAGTGGCTGGTGGCAGGGTTTGGAAGGGAGGTCGGGACCATGGCAATCTGAAGGAGTGGCCAGACTGGGGAGACTCCGCTGGGAAGAGCACAAAAAAAAAAAAAAAAAGATTTCAGGTAGCTTGGGCCTAGACTGTGTGGGGCCTTGAATGTGGACTAGCCTATCCTGAAGGTGATGCGCCACCACCACCAGCCAGTGCAGGCTGCGCAGCACCGGCGTGATGTGCCTCTCCGAGAAGTTCCCATAACCAGTCGGGCTGCAACATTCTGAACCAGTTACAGGTGTCACAACAACCTCCAGATAATCCCAAGTACAGAGTGTTGCAATAATCCAGTCTGCAGAATACAAAGGCATGGACTACTGTCTCCAGATGAGCTGGCTCAAGATGTGGCTTGAATTCAGGCAATATTACGAAGATGGTAAAGACTCTTCCTGACTACCACCTACACCTATTGCTCTAGTGTCAGCTTGCAGCCCAGAACAATGCCCAGATTCTTAACCATATCCAGGCTCGGACTGACCATTTACAGATGACGACGATACTAGTCATCACTGGTGACCCATGGCAACCTGGGTCAACAATCATAGCCTCTGTCTTGATGGAGTTGAGACACAGTCATTCAACTTGTCCAGAGTGCAAGACAGGCAGAGCACAGTACCATCTGCATAGCAGTGAAACTCTACCCCATACTACCCAATGTTCTCACCCAATAGCAACATGCACACATTGAATAGTATTGGCACCAAGATCGAGCCTTGTGGAACCCCAAAGGACACCACAGCCACCCCGAGATGTAATTACCTAGGGCTACCTGCTGTGATCTCCCAGTAATGTAGGGCTCAAACCCGCACAGAATTGTGCCAGTGAGTCCCACATAGTTCCCAAGGTGACCAATCAGCACCCCATGGTCAACTGTGTCAAGTGCCGACGAGAGATCCAACAGAACCAAGATGAAGCAAAGTCCCCGGCCTCGTGCCATGAGGAGATCATGCATCACCCTAATGAGGGCAGGCTCAGTACTGTTATGAGGCCTAAACCCTGACTGCAGAGGCCATACTGTAGATGTTACACCTCTCCAGGTGAACTTCAAGCTGCGCTGCAACTACCTTCTCGATAACCTTCAACAGAAAGCGAAGGTTCGAGACAGGCCTGTAGTCAACCAAACTATCGGGGTCCAGAGGTGGCTTCTTGAGGGGCTGCACCACCACCCTTTCCAGTGCTGATGGAAAACCACCCACAAGTGCATTTGTTTTTTTTTCCTTTAAGTTTCCCATCTCCTTTATAAACCCGGAGTTTTTGGCTAGTACCTATGGAGAAGATTTGGGGAGTACCTAGGGAAGGGAGAACATTCTGGGGAATAACTAGGAAGTAGGAAACAGCCTGGGGAGTACCTTGGGAATGGGGAACAATCTGGGGAATGCCTAGGTGATATGGGGGGGGGGGGATGGGAAGAATTCCTGCAATTACCTAGGAAGCAGGGAACATTCTGGCGAGTACCTAGGGAACTGGCAACATTTTGGTGAATACTAGGAATGGGGAACATTCTGGCGAGTTTGTTGCAATTGTTTCAGCAATTTTATTAATTTACTTCAAATCAACAAGGCAAGTTTCGAGATGACGCCACATGGGTGGATGTGATGGAAAAGAATGATAATATAAATCATTAAAACATTTCATATGTATATTTAACAGAATAACACAGTTGGGCCTGATGAAGTAGCGTCGCCACAAAACTGTCGCCCTGTTGGTGTGAAGTAAATGAATAAAATTACTGAAATGGAATTAGGGTGGAGTTCAACCTATTTTTTGACGATTTTATTGGTCGGTTGGTGGATGACCCAAGATTTTATACATTAATCTCCAAGAAGGGCAAGGGCAGCCTGAACCTCAACTGGGAACAGTCTAGTGAGTACCTAGCAAATGGGAACATTCTGGCAAGTACCTAGGGAATGGGAAAATTCTGGAGAGTACCTAGCAAATGGGAACATTCTGGCAAGTACCTAGGGAATGGGAAAATTCTGGAGAGTACCTAGCAAATGGGAACATTCTGGCAAGTACCTAGGGAATGGGAAAATTCTGGCAAGTACCTAGGGAATGGGAAAATTCTGGAGAGTACCTAGGGAATGGGAAAAATTCTGGAGAGTACCTAGGGAATAGGAAGCAGCCCCGTGAATACCTAGGGAATGCTGAACATTCCAGCAAGTACCCAAGGAACAGGAACACTGCTGCAAGTATCTAGGGAACATTCCAGCAAGTACCTATAAAATGGGGTACATTCTGGGGAATGGGTACATCCTGCAATTACTTAGGGGATATGGGGAACATTTCACCAACTACCAAGAGAATGGGAAACATTCTGACGAGTACCTAGGGAAGGGATGTACAGTATTATTACAAATTTCCAAAGGCTATTTCTGGCCTCTACCCCCACGCTAAAACTTGAACATTCCATTTGTGAATTTCTGAAAGCACCACACCAAGGCTGGCTGGCTCTGTGGCAGGCAACGGTGATGGAGCACTCTGGCACACTAGTAAACAAAACTGCTGCCCTGGGATAGATCCTCACATCTCCTTTGGTGGCAGCGGGAGGTGTATGGCTAGATCTGCAGACAGCGTGCAGGCCCACCTCCAGCTGCAACCATCCAATCCTGCAGAAGTACTGGATCACATCCTGTCAAAAACAGACATTCTCTTAAAGCGACCGTTGTTTACAGAGATTCTCCAGCCCATGGGGACGTCTGCAAAACATACACAATTTACTTTTATTGAAAACATGTCATCTCCCCTCATTCAGGATAGCTGCATGAAACCTTTGCACCTTAGACTTCAACCCAACTGACTTGTTTTCCTTCTGTACTCCCATTTTTTGAAATCCGAATTTCCAGAGCCACCAACCCAGACGACACAAGCAGGATTATGAAAACAGTAGAGACATGCAGGGGGGGGGAGGAAATGTTCTCAAAGGGACCAAGAGCTTGTTTTCATGCAAATGTCCTCAGTAATGAAGAATGACGGGAAATACAGAACATTAAATATAATTTATTTATAAAATGGCTGAGTGCGTAAGACACACATTCCCAGATGTGACCCTACAGAATTCAGTTTTGCACTTTTTGACCATCCAGGTTATTTTCCTGTAGATTGCAGCATCTCTTATGATCTTGGCTCATTTGGGCGAGCCCCCAGGCAGCACTTTCAGCCAGAGGAAGGATGGTGGTCGGTTCCACTGCACTGGTGACCCCTGCGGTGGGCCCCAAGAGCTGGCCTCTTTCACAGTGCAGATGCCTCTGCATGCACGGTCACGTGCAGACTACGCAGACACCAGGGGAGGTGGGCAGGATGAGCCACCAGCCTGCCACAGGCTGTGCACCACCGATCAGCTCTGATCCCTACCTGTAGATCTGGATGTGGACTGGGGGGTGGAAGAGGACCAAAAAAACACAGCCGGCCCGGTGGCGTAGGCGTTGAGGCGCTGGCGCCTTACCTCAATTCCACACCGCGACCCGGTCGGGAACGGACTCGGGTCTCGGGGTCGGCAGGAAGGGCAGGATCGAGCGCCCATGGACTGCTCTCCTGTCCTGGGTGGGTTAGAGCACCACACGCAGAGGCCCCTAGTGGAGACTAGAGGCAATGCATGTAGCGACGTAAGTAGGGAGGAACAAGAAAACGAGAAAATCCGCCTCCGAAGTTTATCGGATGATCGGACGCTGGCCCGGACATCCCTGAACACTCCCTGAGAGCCACAATTGCCTCAGCAGCCCGAGGGTCCGCAGAGAATAGTAGTGTGCTGGTTCCTGCCTCGCTGGTGCCTTTTCCCTTGAGCAGGGGGACCCATCCGGTGCAAGGGTTACATCGGACTAGCCCCAGGAAGGCTGCAAATATGAGGTAGGTGGCTAAGGGGAGACAGTAGGGGAACGCCCGGGTCCTAGGCGTCCTGAAGGAGAGGTAACTCTGGGGCACGTAGGAGGGGAAAAGAGACAATATAAAAAAAAACAAAAAAAAAAAACACAACACCTCAGCAGTTAAAAAGGTAAACATGAAGGACCACCCCCCCCCCGTTCTGCTCAGTCAGAGTCTGGTCCCAACCCGTGCATGCCTTTCATTCCCCCATGGATTACCCCTGTTCAGCCAGATGAGGCAGCCCTGGATGGCACTGCAGGTTGGACAGTGGGCAGAGACCCATTTTCCAGCATGTGACATGGTTCTAGCGTGCCAATAAGGAGACACATGCGTGGACCCGCACATATGCACATGCGCCTGTCAACCCCCTTCCGAGTCCCGGCTGCTGGCCTGCCACCGAGCCTCCGCATAGTGGCAGTACTGTGCGCAGTGCAGCACACCCTCCCTCCGTGAGAATGGAGAGCAGTCAGACACTCAATCATTCCAGTCTTGTTTCTGAACTGTGTTGCCGGCTTGGTGGAAGGTGTGGCATCCAGCACCTCAACCTTCTGCGCCAACGGCCCTGCACTGATGAACAATTTTACCCTTAATGTGCCTGTTAGTGCAATACAAACACTCATACTGAAATGGGACAGAGCCACAAGATGCACCAAACGAGCCTAATGCTTCGCTCAGCCCCCTTAGAAAGTTTCATCACAGGTTCTGCCGGGGACAGAGCCACACGGGATACCAAAGCAGTCTAATGCTTCGCTCAGCCCCCTTAGAAAGTTTCATCACAGGTTCTGCCGGGGACAGAGCCACACGGGATACCAAAGGAGCCTAATGCTTCGCTCAGCCCCCTTAGGGATTTTCATCACGGGTTCTGCAGTGGATGGAGTGAAAGGTTAGTCTCATGCACGTCTTGTGAGGCTCTCTGCCATTTGAACAGGAGCGTGAGTGGACAGATATTCAGTGGGGGGCTTCAAACACGCATGAGATAGGCACAGGAGATACTGGCTAAAAAGCAGGGAAGGTCACCGGAGACCAGTTAGGGTCTGTGGAGATAGACTAGGCAGAGACCATCTGGGCAGACTGGGTGGGCCAAGCGGTCCTTTTCTGCTGACAAATTCTATGTTTGTAGTTTCTATTGCACGCTGCAGTGCTAGCACAGTAAAAGGGAAAACTGTTTACTTTCTTTGATTGCCAATTGTGTTTTTCTGTTGGTGCGCAGTTTTCCCCCAGTTGATTTATATAAACCTTTACAGAATATCTGTTTTGAGATAACTGGCCAAATAAGTGGTATCTTTCTAAACATGAAAAGATAGCTTTTCCTGAAACAGTGTTGTATTTGTTTTGGTTTATAATGTTTAGCCTTGGTAGCAGTTTTAACCATACATGAATGCAAATAAATTTAAAGTGAAAACTGATAGCATAGTACTGTGAGCATGAAAAGTTGCTCAGCACAAAAATATCTAAAAAATGAGAGGTTACATTTATAGATATACCTTTTACATTTAATAATCAGCAAAGAATGGCAGAATTTTTTTTCACTTTTTAGAACAAATACGAATAAAAAAATGATAGCATCGTAGTGTGAGGAAGAATGTTGTTCAGCACAAAAATATCTACAACATGAGTGGCGTTTCATTTACAGATATCAGAAAATTCTTTTTCTGTTCACTTTTTCAAACAAATACCACCCCCTCCCCCCAAAAAAAAGCAATTTTCTAGGAGGTCCGGACCAGAATATAAAGCTATGGAGCTCAGTAAGTTTATTTATTTATTTAGTTTGTGTTGACCGGGTAAGTGCACTAGACAAATCCTGCCTATTTTCAGGCACGACCCGGGGGAGGGGGATACAGATGAGTGCCAACTGACCTTGAACCAGATTAAGCTGTTGGTGGTATTTTTAGTGAATGAGGGAAATTTGGCCAGGACACCGGGGAAATTCCCCTACTCTTTTCGATAAGTGCCATGGGATCTTTAACATCCACCTGAACTACCATCAATCCAGGCAGATGGGACCTCGGTTTAACATCTCATCCGAAAGACGGCACCTCAGAAGTGCAGCACCCCTCTCATGCTGCACTACAGTGTCAGTACTGGGATATTAACCTAAGTGCCATATGTGGGAACTGAACCCACAGCCCTCTGATCTCCCGGCCTCAGAGGCGAATGTGCTACCTACTGAGCCACTGATTAGTTGAACAGACGTAGTAGTAAATCTTGGAAACCACTCCCAAACAAGTACTGTAAATGTAAAAGAAGCCAAATGTTAGTCACACATTTCAAAGTCACAAGCACTTTTTTTTGCTACACATTCCCAATCATGTTTATCCAAACACATATTTGTATAAACAGAACATGACATGGCCTGACTGAAAGTATATCTTCATTCGAGGCCAATGATAATAAGATGGGTCATTCGTGGCTTTGTCACTCATAAGATATCATAATATCAGTAGTCTCTTGTGAAGATAAATATGATATCTAAAGTCAGGCCATGTCAAATCTCCTGTGTGTGTGTGCGTGTGTGTGTGTATGTATATGTATGTGTGTGTGTGTGTATGTATATATATATATATACATACACACACACAAATGTGTGTGTGTGTGTATATATATATATATATATATATATATATATATATATATATATATATATATATATATATATATATATATGTATGTGTGTATGTGTGTATATAGCAGTGGCTTGCCTTTGATGCCACACCCCCTTCAGCCTCTATATCCAATAAGGTGAACTTTGTCCAAGTTTTTACAAACGTGACAAAAACTAAGTGCCCTGGTGAGGGTTGGGAAACTAGAACTCATCCGATTCCCTTTTCTCTCTCATAGTTTACTGTGGGCTGATCCAGACCTGGGCACGTGCCCCTGGCACAAATCTGCCATGCCCCAGCCAGGACAGCCGGCAACGCAGTCCTGATTTAACTCCACCTCTATGTGCCGACACAAGCCATCAGTACTCCACCTGTGCCCTGGTCTTCTTTAATTTCAGGTGCCACCACTGTAATTCACTTCTCTTAGGAGGAGTGGGAACTCGCTGGCTAAATCAGAAAGATAACCCCTTTTACAAAAATGGGAAGGGGGAACATACACCAAGCTAATATTCAAAGCAAGCTGGCCAGTTTTAGCTTTCCAAGCTTTATATTTTTAATTCATTAAGTGCTATACAGTACTTCAAAAAGCAGGGTGACTGGCAGCCCTCCAGTCTCCCTTTTTAAGTATTTTGTGGTGGTCTACACATTCCAGCACTGGGGTTGCCCACCAATCAGGGATTCCACAGATCAGTTTTTTGTTTTTAAATAAGTGTTTTTTTTTTCCTCTCTTACAACTTAATATCTGAAAAAGGCCTTTAGTTGCCGAGGGTAATGATACCCACAGTTATCTCAAAACAACCCCCCCCCCCAATTGTGTAGTGTCTGCATCTGCAAACTGGCCCTCGACAAGGTGCTTGTAATAGTAAGCTAATGTGTTAGGCCAACCCCCACATGCAAGCATCCCAACACCCCTCCTGATGGTAGGGCTGATGGCGTGAAGGCAGCCCCAACTCCTTACATTCTCAATGCCACCCCAACAACCCAGTGGTAGTGCACTGCTCTGCTGTGTAGTCGATCCATATCTGGGAGAGAAACAGAGTCACCACGTCAGGAGGCTGGCCAGGTTGAGGCAATCGCTGTGTGGCAGCGTGCCTCTGCCAGGGAGGGTCAATGACAAAGCTCTAGTGCTGCAGCAACCCATGGCTGGGATACAGAGCTTGCTCCTGCCACAGGGAAGACAATCTGGGCCCTGTGTTCCCCTGGGTCCTAGTACCTGCTGTCAATGGATTTTACTCCACACTGTAGACTGCCAGGGGGAGACATAACTCCCCCCCCCCCAAAGACCCTTGGATAGAGGACAAAGCCATAGCTGCCAGGATCCAGGGGGACTGGAGAAAGAGGCCTCAACCAACAGGGCACATTTCTTGGACTGGGGTATATCCCTGTCAGAATGTACAAGGGAACAAACACGAACCATGCTTAGAAGAACTACTAGGACTTCTCTTTTTTCAAGAATCAGTAAGGCATTTCTGATCCAAAGGAAAGACGTGTTGGTTCTTGAAAGTGGAGGGTTATAGACGTACAGCCTTGGTGATGGTCTTGGATTACTGATTTAGCTCATTTGTTCCTGGTGGCCATATGGCGTCTATGGGAACAAATACCGATTATATGCACAGGGAAAAATAGCTTGAGACAGCTTAGTTGAAATATTAGTAATTTACAACGCTGCACTGCCATCTTTAGCACAGGTTAGCTACCGTAGCTACATTTTTTGATGGCCTTTGAGATAAATATTTAATTACAGCTATGCAAGCTTGTAAGATCATTTATACTGGTATTCATGGACTTCACAGCTTAAAGCAACATTGCATGTTATAGTGTAAGGCCCTGGACACACTACAGAACTGTTTTTGAAAAACCAGTTTAGCTAAACCATTTCAGTGCAGCCACACTACTCTGTAACCATTTTTGGTAATGGTTTAGTGTGGCCACACTGCTAGTGTTAAACCTGTTCTCCTTGTAACCATTTTGTGTTAAATCCAACACACAGAACTGTATTTGCCTGGACACACTGCAGCTAGAACTGTTTTAGTTAAACCATTACAGCTTAAACGTTTTTACTCCTGGACAGACCTGTGAGTAAAACCATGCTAGCTCCAAAACATTTTTAAAAATGGTTTTAAGACTAGGTATCTAGCAGGGTTTAAAAACACTTATTAAACCACTTTAAGGGGCTTGTAGTCTGTCTGCAAACAGTGCTAGGGGGATTTAAACCGTTTTAAGGCACTTAAATTGTTTTAAGTTCCCAGTGTGTCCAGGGCCTAAATGTCCCCCTACACTATACATTTTCATGCAGTTTGACTGCTCCCATCTTCTGTTTGGCTATTTTGAGTCAACTTTAGCACTGGGGGGGCGCGCAATAATAAATATTAATATTAATAAAAGTTAAAACCTGTGACAAGTAGGTTTACTTCTGAAAAGAACCATGCCAACGGTACGAATCTGACCATAGTTATCTTGTGCATTACCTCAGCAGTTTTTGCACTGATACGCTAATAGTGCTACAAACGCTGCCATTAGTTTGTAGCACTAATTATCATATCCAGTGCAAAGGAAGTCGCCAGGTGTGCACGAAATGGCTGTAGTAGTGGAGTCCGGAAACCAGAAAGTCGTAGTTCTTTTCAGAAGTAAAACTACTTGTCACAGGTATCAAAAGTTTTTTTTTTTTGTCAAAAGCCCCAATTGGGCATTTCTATAGCATCTGCTGCAGTTCTAGACATAAGCCTTGTTTTCCCTTAACCAAAGGGTGTGCAAAAAATTGGATAAAACCTGGGGAAAGCCATTTTATAAGGAGTGCTCCTTTTGCGATTTCCAAAATAATTATTTTTTTTTTTTTTTTTTAAGTAGTACTACAGGAGACTCAAAATGGGGACAAGGGGTATCTTAAGATGGGAGATGAGAGGTAGTTTAAAACAGAATTTAAAAAAGTATTGGTCAAAATGTCACCATTAACATGCACTGCTACTTTAACATGCTGTTATTTACTTATGTTCTTTGCTTTCTGTAACAAAGAAGGCGTATTTCTTGTAAAACATTTCTCCCCATTAGAAGTGCATGGAATCGGTAACAAGATGCCTGCATCTTAAAGCGGTGGCCAGCGGGACATGCTGGTGCCCAGGCACTACTTTGGGTTTAAAAGTCAAAACAGTGAAAGAAATCTAAGCGACCAGATCAGCACAGCGTTTCACTCGATTATCTGGGTATGTGGTACAGCTAGACACTTCCAATCTCTGAGGATTTTAAAGATACATTTTTTGATGTCGGTCACTACTCTCTGCATCTACAATTTAGGCCAACAACGCTTTCCAAAGTCTAGTTGTAAATAAAGAGAGCCTCCCCCAATAACAGACAGTACAGTAGGTAATTAAGAAGCCACCAACTGTAGTCCAAAATGATCTTAGTTGCATAATGACTTGCTCACACTGAAACCAGCAAGAGGATGCAAACTTCCTGAGAACATCCAACATTTCACAGTATGTTATACAGACAATCAATGCTAGGTAAGTGTGGTGTATAGGGAAATATACCATCGAGGGGGGCCAATTAGCTCCATAACCCACGCGTCCAAAGGGCAAGTGCGATTATGGAGCCAATTAGCATCCCTCAATGTTATATTGCTCCATATACCACACTTACCTAACATTTATTTTATACAAGGATGGTCTTGTTTTCTGTAGATTGCATTTGCAATCGTGTATGGGTTTGCCTCTGCCTTTTTTGGCCCCCCACGGATTTCCATACTGTAATGGCGGTTTCCTGTTGGGCAGTGCTTTGGCCCCGTTTTAGGGTCCTCCTATACAAGGAGGTGTGGCTAGGGTGGCTGGTCCCTTACTGTGTGCCTTGGAGGATCGGGAATGGCATGTGGTTCCAGTTGGCGTGGCGGTGGGGAGTGCGGTTTGGGTCAGCATGGCAGTGCAGTGTGGTGCGGTCTGGCATCAGTGCGGTGGCTGGGTGTGCCCTGTGGTTTCTATCATATCGGAGAGGTTTGTGTTTTCACTGGCAGCAGCTGCATGGAGGGCTTGGCTCAGTACATGCCTCCACACACACACACACACACACACACACACACACACACACACACACACTTCTTTTCAGTTTGAGCTCCTAGACTCCCTTTAAAAAAAAAAGCAGTTCACTCAGTGCTTTCTGGGAGCTGGCTGCAGGAGGAAGACTAGACCTGCAGAGGCAAAGTCATATACCACGGCCATTAAAGTCACATACCATGGCCATTAATCAAAGTCACATACCACGGTTATTAATTAAAGTCACATACCACGGATGGCCATGGTATATGACCAATTGGTGATATACAGGAAATGGATGATGGACATTTCAATGGGACACAAGTCCCATCCCCCAGTGTAGATTAATTCTCAAGTAGACCCACGCTTTCTTGTGGGTTAATGCTACATATACACCTACACATAAATATGTATATTCTGGATGGGACTTTTCATATACTCTTCTTGGGGAAGGTGGTTGAGAGAAAGCCACTCAGCCCTTACCATCTGATTAGACCCCCCAATAGGTATATTTCCTTGTATGCCACACAACCATTATTTATTCTGCATAAGTGATAGGTATGGGGAAATGCACTCATTAAGGGGGCCAACAAAATCAGGATGGCTACAAGCCAAAAGGGTGAATGGCTTTAAGATCTTGTTAACCCCACCAAGATGGGTAGCTTTCCCATACAGGGCTTACCCATCCTTCATTTTATATAATACTTGAGTATGGTCAGTTTTCTAACTGTAGATCTCATTTTATTTGCAGATGTGTGTACAGGGAAATAACCGGTAATAGATCCTATCGGGAAACAGTCTTGTGCACGTAATATACATATATCTATATCTATATATATATATATATATATATATATATATATATATATATAGTAAAAACAAGGCGCTGTGTCAGCTCAGGAGTTCAGTTAAAATGAAAGTATAATGTGACGCAGCGCTAGTTGTAAACCCATATGTTTCTGAGTTTGTTCTTCAGGAAATAACAAAGAGGGGAAAAAAACCTAACTAACTTTGTTTTTTTTTCCTCTTTAGATATTCCCTGAAGAAGACCTAAAGTCGAAACATAGATTTTAACTCTATTTTCAGTGTGCATTTAATATAACTATTTTGTTTTGCTATATATATATATATATATATATATATATATATATATATATATATATATATATAGGGATACATGATGGGCATGAGTGTGTTATGGCAAATATTGTCACTCCTGCAGAGTGAGCTCTGGATATCTCACGAGTGCCGATGTATTCGATATATACAATAGGGCCAATAGTTTCACAAGTTTTGTTATGCCGTCTTGTGTTCTGTTCCTGTTAATGTGTTTGCTCATTCTGTGTGTGAGCTTTTCTGAATGGGCTGGCAGTGTTATAAACTGTGAGAGACACATGAGTGTGTTTTGCAATGCTAAATGAGTTAGTTTTAGATAGGAATGAGAAACATACTTTTGTGAAGCTGTATTGTTTAGCAGTCTGGCTGCAGTGAAGTTAAAAGCATCACAGTAATTGTAATGAACTGAGAGGCAGAGTGTCAGAACAGCTGATACTGTTTTCAGTGGTAAATTAAGTTAGCTGCAGGCAGAGTGTTCTGTGAAATTGTGCTCTTTAGGATTCTGGCTGCAGTGAAGTTGAAATTGTCACAGTAATTGTAATGGGTGAGAATCAGAGTTTGAGGAACAAGTGAGAGTGTTTTAGTGGTTGAGTTAGCTGCAGGCAGTAGTTTAGACTGTTCTGTAAAGCTGTGCTGTTTGGAATTCTGGCTGCATCAAGTTGAGAGCATCACAGTAATGAGCTGGAAGTTGGGGGGGGGGGAGATAGGTGTGTTTTGTGATGCTCAGTGAGTTAGCAGTAGGCAGCAGTGAGACCTCTCAGGTAGTTCTGCATTTGTGTCTATGGTAACAGCACAGGTGTTTCATGCTGAGGGGAAAGCTGCCTAGGGTGATGACATCAGTGACCTGTGTGTGTGTAAATGTCTTGTATCATCACAGTAGAGCAGAGGGTAAAAATATCACACTGCAGTGGATGATACACTGTTTTATCTCACTCATTTACCACTCACCCCTATTGTGTGTGTGTGTGTGTGTATATATATATAAATAAAAGCATTAGCCACGAGAGCGTGGGTCTACTTGAGAATCAATCCACACCTCAAAGTCACATACCACGGACGGCCATGGCATAGGACTTTAACTGGTGTGACATACAGGGAAATAGATGATGGGACACAAGTCCAATCCCCCCACCGCAGGCATGGATTAATTCTCAAGTAGACCCACGCTCTCTTGTAGGTTAATGCTTACTTCTACAACACCTACCCATTATTTGGGTTATACAATGCACTGGAATGTTTCCAAGTTTGCACCATTTTTTGTTGAGATGTGATCAGGCCATTATTGGGTTTGCCTTTTTTGAGTCTCATCTATTTCTGTAGTGTAGTGGTGTTTGGGTACTTGGCTCTGTTTTGGCCCTTTTGTCTTTTCATAGTGTAGAGTTCCCCTCTAAAAAAAAAAAAAAAAAAAAAAAGGGTGTCTGGAGACAGTCATCCCTTACTTCACTGGCAGAGTAGTGCTGTGTGAAGGGTTCTGGTTGGAAGCATAGTAAGATGTTGTCAGTTTACTTTTTTGGGTGCCATGTCCGCTGTCAGGGTATTGGTGCCAGTGTGATTTGTGGCATGGCGTAGTGTGGAGATGGTGGCAGCATGGAGGATATGGCGTTACCGGGAGAGATGGCACACTGAGGGACACGGCTTTTGGTGTATAAAGGGGAGGGGTTTCTTGTGTGCCCCCCCCACTCTTTTTTTTCAGGTATGTGGTAGTTCTCCCTGCAGCCACCAGGTCCCTGTGGTAGTGGGTAGGAAGAAAGTGAAAGAGTGGTTTCCTATGCTGTTTCCTCCCTGAAGTGCTCCAGGTCTCTGGGGAGGGGGGGGGTTTGTATCCACAGTATACAGGTTGTATACCTCGGGAGGTACACAGCTTTAACTGGTGAGTATACAGGGAAATACATGACAATGGTTCCTATGGGACAAAAGTCCCATCCATGCACTCTATCTGGATACATATGCAATGAGCTCGACTCCAAATATGCATTTTATCTTCAGATGTGGGGAAGCAGAACCATAACGGACAAGTGGGAGAGCCACACAAAGCTTGACCTTCACAAGTGATAAACTGCATACTCTGAATCACATCTGCAGTCTATTTGAAGCCTGAACCGTTTTCACTTCGATTTCAACTACTGGCTTTAGTGCTGCACTAATCAACTGTGATGTCACCAGCATTGTGAAAGCTGCTCTCCGACTGGTTCAGTACTCCACTGTAATGAAAACTAACCTTCAAGATATCAGTTATGACAACACTAGCAAGATACATTTTGATACTACCATCAGAGGTCACTTGTTATCTGGCCATGGTTAGCAATGAAAGTCTTAGCACTTGGAGATAAACATGTTACTCCACTGCAAGCCCTTGCATATTCTGTATACAACAGATTTTTTTTTTTTTTTGAGTTAAAGCTCAAACATGTTTTTCTTTTCATTGTAAACTCTCCAGCTGACCTGCTCTCTGCATTGTTTCCTGATTCTAGACTGAAAAAAATAAAAAACATGCAAGTGAAACAGCACGTGTTCCAATTGAAAATAAATACCCCCAAAAACAAAAACAAAAAACCCAATTTACCCAGTTTATTCATTACGTGAAATATACCACTTCAGTGCAGCAAACAACGCAGCCCCACATCAGACTCTGCTATTAAGGAGGTGCTGTAGTGTTTTCCAACGTCAAGAAACTTTTACATTTCCTCTATCTTGTGTATAGTGATTGATTTTACTAATCCATGTCATATACAGCATGTGATTGGATATGCGTTTATATTTAATAATTGTAGGTCCCAGGTGGGTTGAAGCCCCCAGACGCGAGGTTATTACATAACCCCCACTCCCAGGAGTGCATTATCAAGACTATAAAATGGTGGAGAAAAAAGCCCCAAAAGAAAAGCCATTTTAAATGACCATGTGCTGTTATACTGCAATACCCACTCGGTCACGTGACCGGATTCCACCAATCACAAGGTAGGATTTGTCTTTCCCATTTGAGTATTTTAAATAACATTTTAGCTTATTTTACACTTTTAACAGTAGCAATGTGAACTTCCTTGTATCAGTTTCAGAAAATGTCTAATGCTTGAATAAGTCTAAAGAGAGAAAGTAGCTCCTTCCAAAGGTTAAAGCTCTCCTCTCGCGTGCTGGATATAATGGTCATGAAGCTCTCGCTCTTGAGGGAAAGCCTCACCACACTCAATACACTCATATCCCCCTGCGCCCCTGGGGGTCCCCTCTTGGCCTTTGAGTAGTGTGTACAGAGTCTCTCCCATGTGGAGCTGTTGGTGTCGATGGAAGTTGGAGGACTCGCTGAAGCTCTTCCCGCACTTGCTGCACTCAAAGGGCCTTTTCCCCAGGTGGATACGAGCATGTCTCTGGAAATTAGACAACTGGTTGAAGCTTTTCCCACACTTGGGGCATTCGAATGGTTTCTCCCCCGTGTGAATCAACAGATGTCTGTTGTACCTGGAAAGGAAGTAGAAAATCTTGCCGCAATCTGCACACTTATGCTGTGTCTGCCTGGAGTGGATTTTTTGGTGGGCGATGAGGGCCTGCACATCCCCAAAACACCTTTCACAGTCACCACATTTATGTGGTTTTTCCTTCAGATGGACCCTCTGATGGGCTTTTAGTGTCTCCAGCTGGGTGAAGCTCTTCTCACACAAGTTGCACTTGTATGGTTTTTCACCTGTGTGAATTCTCTCGTGCCGCATTTAGTTTCGCCACAGTCAAACTGTTTTCCATGTGGGCAGAGTCTCCTGCCGGGGACCTCTGTGCCTCCAAAGGAAGGAAAGTCAAGAAAACTCATTCCACAGTCACCACACTTGTACAGTTTCCCCTCAATATGAATCTGGTGGTGCTGGTAGAGCTGGCAGCCAACTGAACGCTCTGTCGTGACCAGCATTTGTATGGGCTTCCTCGCCTGCATGCACCCTCATGTGCTTGTCACGGTAGGAAGGCTGGGTGAAGCACTTACCACACTCACCACACCTGTAAGGCGTGTCCGTGCCATGGATGCGCTGGTGCACCTTGAGGCTCTTGGATGTTCTAAAGAAGCGGCCACAGAAGCTGCACTCCTCTGGTAGACCCCATGGCAACGGGGGCTGCACGTCCTCCCCCTTCAGAAGCAAATGGTTCTCTTTGGAAGACAATTCCATGCCAAGGTCTTTGGATTCATTTCTTTCTAAGTGGTCACCTACAGGTCTCGCATGAAAAACCATTATGCTGCTGTCCACGACCCTAGCAGGATCTTATTTATCTGTGGTAAAAACAAGGAGAAAGACTTGGGATTAACTTATGCACAGTTTTGCTTTTTTAAATAAAAATCAGACAGCACTAGAGGAATGACCCTTTGGACAGCTGTGAGTCAGTGCAGTCATGCTCATAGATCCAGTTCTTAACTGCATGCCACCTCCCCCACCACACGAAAGTCTCCTGGCATGAAGCCCCTGCAATGAATGGAAGAAAAAAAAAAATATCTGAAGCCGGGTTTCACATCTGCCAACACTGTAACAAGTGTTGCAACCATAAGGACCCCCCAGGAGATTGTGCAAGTCACCCATCGAGTCTGGGGCCCCATCTCCCACATGTGGTTCTCAACTCCACAGCCCAACTACACCATGTGTGGCCTCTCCCTGCAACCACAGCCCACCTGCACAAGTCCCTGGGTCCTTCATGCAGCTAGACCACACAGCAATAGACCAACTGCATGAAGCTGCACACTCAGAGCTAGCCTACCTGCACAAGTCTGTTTACCCTTAATGCAGTCGCAGCCGACCTGCACAGGCCAGGGGTCCTCCAAGTTGCCTCGGTTCAGCAGCATGGATCTGGGTCACATTAAGCAGCTACAGTCCACGTGGACAAGTCTGTCACCCCTTAATACTGTCACAACCCACCTGTACAATTCAGGAACGCACCATCCACCTGTCAAAGCATCACCTCTTGTGGCGGGGGCCCTTACAGTCCAGTACATTTTTCATTAAAGTAGCCATTCTGCACCTCCTTTCCCTTCTGGATCAGTAATGACTCCTTGTTATGCATTACCATCTCCCGCTCCTCAGCTGCCTCAATTTCAGTGGCAGCTCCAAGAATTAAGATAACCAAGGAAGAGGCAGGGTTCAGAGGGCTTACGGCTCGGCATGCAGGACATTTTCAAATACAGACTAGGTTGCCAGCACTATGTATCAGTGCTGGGGCACAGCATGTTTTACTGTAAGGCATGTACCCTGGCTGGCTCTGTGTCCCGGAGACCCCCTATGCTCCCCCAGCAGGATAGATTGGAAAGTAACATCTTATTATCCAACAGCGTTGGGGGCAACACAGAACCGTTACATCATATTAACAAACAAACAAACAAAAAGGGCACTTCACAGAAACCTATCTCCCTCCCTCCTGCCCATCCTAGCCTGCGCTGCAGGCCGAAGGCTCGGCTCACAGATGGGGGTGCACCAAATAACCCCCTCCCGCTCCCAGGGTTGCACAGAGGGCGGCAGGAAAGGCCCGGGTTACTGCGGGGCCAGCCTGAATACCCCCCTTCCCGGCCAGTGCCCCGCGGCTCACCGATGCGTCGCTCTCCACCCAGCCCGCCGCGTCCCGGTAACCAGCCCCTGTAGCCCGGCTCCCCCCAACCTGCGGGCAGCGCGCACACGTGGGAGGGAACCCTCCGTGACGTCACGGGGCGTGCCCCGCTGCCACCAGCCTATCAGGGCAGTCACCGCCTGCCAAGGGAGGGACACGTCACAGGAAGAGGCAGGACCCCTCAGTTTGACAGCGAGCCCCAACACCCTAGTCAGCATCAAACGTGAAAGCGGTTCCACGAAAGGAATACAAAGTTTTCAGCTCAGCTCAGCCGGCTCGGCTTCGGCTCGGGCGGGCGGGGACTGTTCCCGGCTGCACTGAGCCGGTAGCGCCCTCCCTCCATGCACTTCGCACAATCCTCCAGCGCTTGACCCGCGCACCACCTCACACCAGGGCTCCTCCAGCGAAACTCGTCGCAGCCCTCCACTCCCACCCGTGTTGTGTACCCGGCCACCCGAGTCCTAATTCGGGAACCCCACCCGTGCATCACCGCTCAAACATCCCACGCAGCTGTGGACCACTAGCCCCTGAACCCCAAAGGGGTTGCACCGCTCGAGCATTCCCCCGCTCGTGTTGTACACCCACAGCCCGAGAATCCGTCCCCTACCTCTTGTACATCACCTCCCGGCCGCGCGCTACTATAGTTCCCGAATTCCACCGCTCGTGCATCCCTCCGCCGGTGTTGTGCACCCACACAGCCCGAGAATCCGCCCCCCTACCACTTATACATCACCTCCCGCCCCTGCAGTGGCTCCTGAACCCAACCCGCGCCCCGACGCTCAAGCATCCCTCCCACCCGTGCACCAAGTCCTGACCCCCGCCAGTCTCCCTCCCTCCCGTGCACTAAGTCCTGACCCCCGCCAGTCCCCCCTGCACCAGCACTTGTCAGGGACCGAACCACTGCACGCAATTCTGCACAGCAGCGCGCTTTCTGTAAGTGACAGCAGGAACACCCCTCCTCCCGCGTACCGTAAACGGTGGTGCCAAACACAGTGACAGCTGGGCCGTGCATTGCGGGGGGAAGAGTACAGCAAGCTATGCAACTCACCTGCAGTACCGTGGGCTGCTTTCTCTCTCGGCTCGGTCTATGTTCCGTGCAGGGCGCCACGGGCCGGGCACAGCCCAGACCAGAACCGTTTTTAACGCTTCCCTCCCCCTTCCGGCCAGAACTGACAAATTCATACTGTAATTGCAAAGTTGCGGAGCTGCCAATCTTGAATCCGAAAAAAAGGCGCCAGTTGCTAAGAGATGTTTCCATAGGGACATATAACAGCCCAAAAAATAAAGGGGAGGGGGCAAAAACAGCTGAGGGGCAAACCCTGTTGTCCTGGAAACAGCACACAAAGCAGCCCAGACAGCCTCTCTGACCGGGAAGAGACATAGGATTTGGTGCTTGTGTGGTATTTTTATTAAATGTAGCACAACTGTTGCTGCCTGCGTAGGGCACTGTGAACAGCAGTATTTGTTAGCTGGCACAAACTGTCATCCTTTTTAATTTTTACAGCAATGATTTCGTACTGACATACATTTATCATCAGTATATTGTTAGGTTGCTCTGATGATTTTTTTTTTTTAAACTTGCTGTTTATGCTTCCCCTGCCCACAGCACTCTGCTACTTTCAGGAGTTGCTTGCAGCCTTCTAGTCCTCGCCCTCTTACCTGTATCCCTTGGAGTGATCCATCTTCCATGTTGCCGTGGCTTGCCCCCCCAGGCGGGGACAAGGTGGGGCCCTTACACCTTGCATTCCTGAGTTTTGCTGGGATGCCATATCACTGGGACAGGTAGAGGCATTGGGAATCAGGGCCTGGCGCTCCGTCTACTGGGAGTGCCGCAACCTGTTTTTCCCGTTTTCTGAGCGTGATGTACGCCCTGAAGTCAAGGTGCTGATCACCAATGTCCCTCACACAGCTTCCCCTAAAAGTGGCTGGGCTTGCTGTACCTCGGGCCTCCGGCAGGGGTCAGCCAAGAACCGAGCCCTGGTCCCCCCTCTCCCCAGAGAAGGAGAGCGGTCCCTGGGATGCTCAAGCCTCCTTCTCTGGCTGGCCCTCCAGCTCCCTGGGCTCATTCCCGAACCCAGGTCGCCAGCATCGTAAGCGGTAGTACTATCATTGCACCGGCCCACTCTGATGTTTTAAAACAGCTTTTATGCAATAGGAGTGGGCTCAAAACTCATTGAATAAATCCATTTGTGCAACAGGCGTGGACATAAATCCTATGTGATAAATACAGGTTACTCACCTGTAACAGGAGTTCTAGGAATGGTATATGTTGTTCATCCACACTCATTGGCAGGTATCCTTGCCGCTTTAAATCTTGCCGGAAGGTCTTCAAGCTTGCTCCTCCCACCCACCCGGGTGGTATAACTCTCGGCTCCGCCCATGACGCCAGATCTGGCCCGGGCTGAAGCTCGTGCCAAAGTGGCCGGGAGAATGGAGAATAGGATGAACAATATATACCATTCCTAGAACTCCTGTTACAGGTGAGTAACCTGTATTTCTAGGGACATGGATATGTTGTTCATCCACACTCATTGGCAGACTCCTAGCAGTTCTCCGGGAGGAAGGCAAGACGACACCCCAATACTTACTTGGGAAAGAGAGACTGAGAACCGAGGCCCCAAACCAGCATCCCGGGCGTGACTCAAGGTCGATGGTAATGGGTAATGAAGGTGTTTGCTGACTTCCAGGTAGCAGCCCTGCAGATTTCCTGGATAGGGACGCCCCTGGAAGCAGCCACTCGTTGCAGCAGTATGGCGGGTAGAATGAGCTCTTATCCTCTGGGAGGCTCCATGCCCGCCAACTTATAGCAGAGATCTATGCAGGAGGTTACCCACCTGCTTATCGTCCGCTGGCTGCAGGTCTGCCAGATGCTGCTTCAGCGAGGTGACAAACAGCTGGCGAACCTCTCCCCGAATTTCAGCCGTCGCTCCTTATAATAAGCGCCTTCTAGGGTCAGAGTATGGAGCCTATATTGACCTCCGGTGTGATTGGGGTAGAACACCGGCAGAGTCAACACCTGGTTAAGGTGAAACTCCGACACCACCTTCGAAGGAATTTCGGTGGGGACGCAGGACAACCTTGTCCCTGTGGAAGACCAGGTAAGGAGACTCGATGGAAAGCGCCTGGAGCTCTCCCATCCTTCTGGCTGACGGATAGCCACCAAGAAGGCGGTCTTCCACGACAGGTGAGAGAGAGCACACCTGTGCATAGGTTCGAATGGCTTGCCCATGAGCTTTGCCAATACCAGCAGTAGATCCCACGGAGGTGGGGGTTCCGTGACTGGAGGAAATGTGATCAAGGCCTTGAAAAAGCGCCAGACCACCTTCTCCTGCGCACTCGACTGCTTCCCCGCCCGCGCCTCGGGTAGAGAGATGGCTGCCAGGTGCACCCTTAGGGTCGCCGACCTAAGCCCTTGACTAGAAAGGGACCATAAATAGTCCAAGATGCTTGCCAAGGAACAGGAGGAAGGGTCCAGGCCCTGTTCTGACACCAAATGGAAAACCTTTTCCATTTGAAGGCATAGCATTTTCTGGTCGACTTTACGGACGCCAACTACATTGAGGACCTCCGTCGGAAAGACCCAAGGCCTGGAACTCTAGCCAGGAACCAGGCGTCAGGTGCAGGGATTGAAGGTCCGGATGGAACACCTTCCCTGATTGACTGAGAGCAGGTCCGGGCGAGCTGGAAGCTGCCGCTGAATCCTGGAGCTGAGACTGAGGAGATCTGGGTACCAGAACTGGCGAGGCCAGTCTGGGGCTATCAGAATCACCTGCGCCTTGTCCCTCCTCGCCTTGAGAAGCACCTTGTGGATCAAGGGAAATGGGGGAAAGGCGTAGAAGAGGCCCGGGGTCCACTGCCTCGAGAAGGCATCCCCCTGCAGCGAGCCCTGCTGAGGGGGGCGGGCATGGAACAGACTCAGCCTGCTCTCCTGGAGGCAAACAGGTCCACCTGAGGTGTGCCCCAATGGGAGAACAGATGCTGTACTACCTCCGCAGGAGAGACCACTCGTGGATGCAGCCCCTATCCGCCCAGGGCATCGGCCAGGTGTTGGAGGCTCCTGCCACGTGAATGGCTAGGAGATCCGCCCAGGCTGCGCACGAGTGACCAAATGCGGAGAGCTCTGCATAGAAGCATGGCGCGCCCCGCCTCTGGCGGTTTAGATAGTACATGGTCGTGGTATTGTCCGCCTGACTCGGACCACTTGACCCCGGAGGAACGGAGCAAAGGCGGTGAGAGCTAGGCGGACCGCCGGAGCTCCAGCAGGTTGATGTGGCATCGACTCCGCGGGACCAGAGGCCATGAGCCCGTGTTCCCCAGATGGGCACCCCAACCCATCAGAGAGCATCGGTCGATAGAGAGACCGTCGGCTCGGGCGATGAATGGGATGCCCTCCTGCAAATGATCTGGAACGGTCCACCACTGGAGAGCTGCTCACATCCTCTGTGTCACCGGCACAAGCTGGTCCAAAGGATCGCAGCGCCAGACCACTGGCTGGCCAGTCCCCACTGAAGGGGACGATGTTCCAGCGGGCCCAACGGACCACGCTGGTGCAGGCCGCCATGAGACCCAGGAGGCGAGGAAGTCCCGGCAGGCGAATTGCCCAACCAGAAATGATCGGGCAAAGGAGGAAAGAACCGGCCCTGTCCGCCGGGAGCCAGCTTGGCTCAAGAGAGTCGAGCTGCGCCGATGAATAGAATCACCTGCTTCGCTCGAGTTCTGACTTGGCCTCGTTGATAAGGAGGCCCAGTTGAGAGCAGACCTGGAGGGCCAGATCTCTGACCACTCCGCCTCCTTCCTGGAGGGAGCTGCTATCAGCCAGTCGTCCAGGTAAGGGTACACCGACCCCTCGGCGCCGAGGAATGCTGTCACCACTGCCATGCATTTGGTGAAGACCCTGGGAGCTGAGACAAGCCAAGGGCATGGCTTGGAACTCAAGAGGGATCCTTCCGCTGGAAGCGAAGGAATCTCTGTGAGACGGACGGATAGGGACGTGAAAAACGCTGGCCCTGCAAGTCCAGAGAGCAGAACCACATGCCGCTGCTCCAAGGATGGTATTATCTGAGCCAGAGTGACCATCCTGAAGGTTCGAGACCTTAGAACTTGTTTAGGTCGTGTAGGTCGAGAATGGGGCGCCAGCCCCCGTCTGCCTGGAACCAGGAAGTACCTGGACACAAACCCTGGGTCTGAAGGGAGGGTCCACCACCTTCTTATCACCTCCTTCTGGAGGAGGAGAGCGCATGTCGGCTCGACGAGCCGCCAGTGAGGCTGGGATCTCGAAGCCCCCGAGGCGACGGCCCTGAAGGGTGGTGCCTGCTCGAATTCCAGAGGCAGGCCTCTTCCCACCACTCTCCAAGACCCACCTGTCCGTGGAAACAGCGGACCAGGCGGAACGAAGTGCGGAGCCGTCCCCAGGGGGACCCAGGGGCAGGTGGCGGGAATGGGAAGCACCCCTCAGCCCGTCACTGGGCAGGCTTGGAGGAGGGACCGGCCGAGGACCTCCTGGGCCTTTTCCTCCCTGCCTCCTGTTAGAGGAAGCCGGGCGGCTTGGGTTTGGGATGCCAAGGCCGAGCCTGCTGGCCCTGGACGTTGCTGGGCCAAGGCCGGGGCACAGAAGGACTAAAGGCTGAGCTGCGCGTTTGCGCTGCCTTGTCCTGAGCGGAAGAGACAGAGTCCAAGGTAGCATTGGACTCTCGATCCTCTGCAGGTGACCTTCCACCCCAGGGTCAAGAGGTCAGTCCCCAAAAGGAACATCCGCCAACTTGTGCTGGGTATCCAGTAAAGGTGGATATCTCAGCCAAGCCCACGACGATAGCCACTGCGGCCGCCACCGATCTGGCACATGAGTCCCTATATCCAAAGCAGTCTGAGCTGCTGTTTGGCCACTGCCCTGCCCTGGTCCCACACCGCTTAACCGTAGTCTGCAGATCGGGCGGGAAGATGAGGGATGACCTCATCCAGGGAGCCCAACAGGGCATGAGAAAAATGTGCCATGAGGACGGCCGAACTGGCCTGACGAAGGCCGAGAGAGGACGTAGCGAGACTTTTCCCCGACATAGTCCAATTCTTGACTCCTTGTCAGGAGGTTTGTCCATCCCTGGCGCAGCCGGCGCCAATGAAAAACGCTGTCAGTAACCAACCCTCAGCAGAGGGTGTTCCAAACCGGACAAGGAACCGGTAGGGACCGTGATACTTCCTGGCCATCCTGGCCGGGCGAGGGCAGGAAGCAGGGCGCTGCCAAAGCTCCAGTGCCGGACCCACTATGGCCTCGCCACCGGAAAGGCCTCCGCCGGAGAATCCTCGGTCCAGAATCTCCGTGAGGGATACCTGGCCTGCTTGGAACGGGTTCGAGCTCCATCCCGTGGACTCCGAGATGAGCCGAAGTAGTCCTAGGAAGGACGACGGCTATCGTCCATTGACTGACTCCTGAAGACTCCAAGTCCAGTCGCTTGGAGAAAAGGAGGAATCATCTTCGGACTCGAAGAGTCCTCAAGAGCTGCCTCTGGCCTGAGGCACCTTCACCTGCCGAGGTCGGTCGGGAGTGAGGGTAACTGACAGCCGATGGGTAGACCCTTAGCCGACCGAGAATCCTTGGTCGGAGCCCCAATTGGTGGCTGTGGAGGCGGAGGTTCCACCGGAATCGGTGGAGCAGCTGGTTTTGGCCGAACAACTGGCCTGGGTATAGGCTCCTCGGATAAGTCGAGGGGTTGTGTCGGCCGCTCCGGTGACAGCTACTTAATGGCCGGGGAAGGCGACGGGGTCGGCTTACTCCTGGCCAGGAGGAGCTGTTGCAACATAAGGTCCTCGTACCGTCGACGTAATTTACGCCGAAGCCTCCCCTCATCCGAGGAGGAGGATGAGGCCGAGCGGCGACGCCGCTTACCGCGGTGCCGAGACCGCCTATGACGGTGGGATCGGCTGGACCGCGAAGAGGTCCAAGACCGAGACCGAGAGTCCCGGAATTTCCGAGGTCGGTGCAGGGAGGTGTCGGCCGGAACCGGCACTCCCTTCGGCTCGGATGGTGCATCCGAGGGCTCCGGAACCGGAGGCACAGGCGAGCCCACGGAATCCTCAACTCCTCCCGGGGGAACCGGGGAGAGGGGAATCTCGGCTGCTAAAGGCGACAGCCCGTCCAATGGGTCGAGAAAAATCTCGACTTCATCGGTGGGAGTCTCGGTCAACTGACCTGACGGGGACACCGTGAGGCCAGTGGCCGAAGCCGAGCGGTCGACCGAAGCCGACGGTCGACGGCCCGGGGAGAGGGACCTTTCCCGCTCCCAAGAGCGTCGACGGAGGGACTTACCCCTGTCCCTCTTTTTGGACCGAGAATAAGGTCCCGCAAACGTAGGCCCTTCTCCTTTAGTGGAGAGGGACAGACAAAGCTCCTTAAAAGAAGCCGTGTAAGAAGAGCCCAGAGAGAGCGGGATAAATGCCGCGGCCGAGGAAGATACGCCCCGCCTCCTCTTCGAGGGCGACCATCCGCTGAGCTGATACGCCGAAGGCTACCGCGACACCGCCAACTGGGCCTCCTTGGACTTCACCGAGGGAAACGCCTCGGACGGCCCAGTTGCAATCGGGCAGCACGGTCTTCGAGGACGAGGGTCGAGAAAGATGAGCACAGGTCGCAAGCCCGCGGGTCGTGCTCAAGGCCTAACAGTAGACACACGTGAGTGTGGATCCGGCCCGAGACATCTTTCTGTCCGCATGGGCATCTCCGAACCGGGAGTCGATTTGTCCATCGCAGTCATGAGGGATAGAAGACTGAAGTCTTTTTCGAAAATTTATTTTTAATCCGCAAACGGAGAAATAGGAACCAGTCTCAAACGAGAGTGTTAAGGAGGGAACCTGAGCTTCCAAGCGGTAAGGAAGATCTGGCGTCATGGGGCGGAGCCGAGAGTTATACCACCCGGGTGGGTGGGAGGAGCAAGCTTGAAGACCTTCCGGCAAGATTTAAAGCGGCAAGGATACCTGCCAATGAGTGTGGATGAACAACATATCCATGTCCCTAGAAATCTGAGTTACTGTGAGATAAATTCATCATTTTACATTTATACACACAGTAGATGCATCATCACAGATTTATATACATAGTAGATATGTCATAATCACCCCGGAACTCATTTAGAATGTTCAGCCTCAGTACCAGTACTAACTATATTCAAATGCAAATAACTTTAAAATGAAAAAAAATTTCATAGTGCTGTGAGCATGAAAGTTGTGCAGCACAAAATTATCTACAAAATGAGTGGTATTTCATTTATAGATACCTTATACATGTTTTTATAATTGGCAGAAAATGCAATTTTTTGTTCACTTTTTTGACAAATATTTGCAAAAAAAAAAAGATAAAGAATCAGAAGCAAATGTCCCTGCACCGACAGAAAGCATCCCTATTGCGTAACTGAAATATACAATGGTGAGCTGTCAGATAAATGATTTATCTACACTCGTGCTGTTTGACCTCGGACATCTCACTCGTGGCTTACGCCTCTCGTGAGGTTACACGAGGTCAAACAGCACTTGTGTAGATCAATCATTTATCTGACAGCTCACCATTGTATATTCCATATTTATCTTCACAGCCGTTGACTTAATAACATTTATCCATACAGTAACTATGTCACAATCGCTCCGGAACTCATTTAGAATGTTCAGCCTCAGTAGCAGTACTACCCATATTCAAATGCGAATAACTTTAAAATGAGAAAAGATAGCATGGTAATGTGAGCAGGAAAGTTGTTTAGCACAAACTTATCTACAAAATGAGTGGTGTTTAATGCATAGGTACCTTACAAGTTTTTTTTATAATTTGCAAAAAAGAGCAGAAAATGCAATTTTTTGTTCACTTTTTTGACAGACATATGTAAAAAAAGATAATCAATCAAAAGCAAATGTCCCTGCACTGACAGAAAGCATCCCTATTGAATAAATGAAATATACAATGGTGAGCTGTCGGATAAATGATTTATCTACACTTTTGCTGTTTGACCTTGGACACCTCACTCGTGGAATACGCCACTCGTGAGGTTACCTGAGGTCAAACAGCACTTAATGTAGATAAATCATTTATCTGACAGCTCTCCATTGTATATCCCTTATTTATTCATTCATAGATTTATAGAAGTGTGAAGGCAGAAAAGGACCGACAAGGCCCACCAAGTCTGCCCATTTGTCCAGCTATCTGCTTGGACCTGCGCCCCCCACCCTTAACACTTCCCTGTGGTTATCCCATGCCTTTTTGAATCCCTCCACTGTTTCTTCTCCATTGACCGCCTCTGGGAGTCTGTTCCACTTTTCCACCACTCTCTCTGTGAAATAGTACTTTCTAACGTTACCCCTGAACTGCCCCTTCACCTGCAGGCCATGCCCCCTCGTCCTCCGATTACCCTTCATCTGGAAGATGCTTTCCACTGTCACCCTGTTTATACCCTTAAGGTACTTGAAAGTCTCGATCATGTCCCCCCCTCCCTCCCTCCTCTGTTCCAGGGAGTACATGTTCAGATCTCTCAACCTTTCTTCATAGGATAGGTGGCTCAACCTTTTTACCATCTTTGTCGCTCTCCTCTCAACCTGCTCCAGCCTCCCCACATCCTTTTTGAGGTATGGCCTCCAGAACTGGATTCTATATTCCAAATGCGGTCTAACCAGATAGGTGTACAAGGGTACTATGACCTCCCTGTTTCTACTGGTGATCCCTCCTTCCGATGCATCCCAGCATTCCACTACCCCTAGCCACTGCTCTCCTGCACTGCCTTTCCACCTTCAGGTCCCACGATATAGTGATGCTCAGGTCCCTTTCTTGTTCCGTTACCTCCAGATCTCTGCCCCCCCCATACAGTACCCTCCCTCTGATTCCTGTAGCCAATATGCAAGATTTTACACTTTTCTGTGTTGAATGAAAGTTGCCACCTCTTTGACCATGCCTCAAGCCTCACCAAATAGCTCTGCATTCTTTCTACCGCTTCCTGGGTGTCTACCCTATTGCAGATTTCAATATCATCCTCAAACAGACTCACACCCCCTTCAAGGCCCGCCAGAATGTCCCCTACAAATATATTGAATAGTGGAGTCCCAACACTGATTCCTGAGGGACCCCGCTTGAGACCATGCCCTCTCCGGATGCCATCCCATTTATTACGACCCTCTGCCTCCTGTCCCCCAGCCAGTTTCCCACCCATTTAACTACCCTCTGCCCCAGCCCTGATATTTTATACAGCAGTCTCCTGTGGGGCACGGAGTCAAACAGCTTCTTGAAATCCAGATAAACCACATCTACCGCCCTCCCCTGATTCAGTTCCTTGGTGACCACATCAAACAACTATATCAAATTTGTTTGACAGGATCTGCCCCTTGTAAAACCATGTTGCCTTGGATCCATCAGGCCGCTTTCCTCCAGGTAGCTGGTGATCCTGCCCTTCATTAGTTTCTCCATGAGCTTGCCTACCACCGTTGTCAAGCTCACGGGCCTGTAATTTCCCACTTCCTCCCTCCCTCCCCCCTTATGCAGTGGGACCACATTTGCCTGCCTCCAGTCTTCTGGCACCACTCCAGTCTCCAGGGACTGATTGAAGAGTGCAGTCAGTGGTGTCGCCAATATCCCCTATAGTTCCATTAACACCCTTGGGTGCACCCCATTCGGCCCCATTGCCTTGTCCACCTTCATGCAGCCTAGTTCTCCCAAAATTTCCTCCACGAGGAAAGGCCTCATGTCCCCTTCCCACTCCCCTGCCATTTCTTTTTCTGCTCTACTGCCTTTATCTTCTTCCTCCCTAGTGAACACTGAGCAAAAATAGTTGTTTAGCAGGTACGCTTTCTCTCTGTCCCCTTGTAGCATCTCCCCCTCGTTTGTTTTTAACTGGAGTATTCCCTGCCTAGTCTTCCTCTTTTCACTTATGTACCAAAAGTCTCATCCCCCTTTTTGATCCTCTAGCTATGCACTCCTGTCTGTGCCTTTGCCCTCCTTACCTCTACCCCAGCTTCTCTCTGGCTCACCTGGTATTTTCCCCAGTCCACTTCCGCTTGCGTTTCCTTGAACTTCCTGAAGGCTTTCCTTTTTGCCTTTACCTTTTTCGCTACCTTCCTAGTGTACCACAGAGGTTTCCTCCTCCTCTTATTGTTACTTGCTCTCTTGGCACAGATGCCAGTGGCCTCTACAATAGCTTCTCTTATCTTTCCCCACAATACCTCCACCTCTGTCAACTCCTCCACCCCTTCCAAAGCCCTCTCCACTATTTCCATTTTTCCAAAGTTTGCCCTCTTGAAATCCAGCACCCTGAACCTCTGCAGTGTTCCTTATTCTAAACCTGACCATGTTGTGGTCACTCGTCCCAAGATATCTCCTACCCTATCCCCATTTGTCAGGACTAGATCAAGAGTAACTCCTGCCCTGGTTGCCTCTCTGACCAGTTGATTTAGGAGGACCAATTGCAGGGAGTCCAACATTTCCCTGCTGCTGGTTGAAGCAGTCAAAAGGGTGCTCCAGTCTATATCCGGTAGGTTCAGGTCCCCCATCAGCACCACTTCCCACCTTTCTCACGAACTCATCAGCCATGCTTCTATCCACCGATTCCTGCTGTGCCGGGGGTCTGTAAACCACCCCCATATGCACTGCCTCCCTCTTCCCCATCACCGAGACCCAGAGTCCTTCGGCCCCTCCCCACTTACCCTGCAATTCTGATGCCCTGATACTCTCCTTTACGTAGAGAGCAACCCCCCTTCCTCTTTTCCACCCTGTCCCTCCTGAACAATTTGTACCCTGGTATCTCCATTTCCCAGTTCCTGGTGGCACCATGTTTCTGTTACCCCAACAATGTCAAGGCCCTCCTCAACCATTTTTGCTGTTAGGTCTGGGATCTTCCTACCCAGACTTCTGGCATTTGCACACATGACCCTCCACCCCCCCCCCTTTTCCTCCCACCCTATATATTTTGCCCCTTTACCCTCTGGCTGTGTGGGTAGGACTTTTTGCCCTCCCCTGCCTCTTGCCTCATTAAAAGTGCTTCCCCCTTGCCCCCTCAGATTTAGTTTAAATGGCAGCGTTCGCCAACATAATGGTCCAGTTTGCATTTGAGCACTGCTTTCCCCGCCCCATTTAGGTGCAGCCTATCCGGGGCATAGAGGCTGTCGCTCCATGTTGAACCCCAATCTTCTGTCACTCCATACTCCCTCTGAGCACACCAACCTGCAAGCCAACTATTGAACTCCACTATACTTTGCCTGACCTCTGTGCTGGCCCTTGGTACTGGCAGAACCTCAGAGAAAGACAGGGGTTTAAAGTCCAAGCTGCTGCAGAACCTAACCAGTGCCATAAACCTAGCCTGCACCTCCATCACACTACTCCTTGCAAGGCTGTTTGTGCTTAGGTGGAAGATCAGATGAGTTTTCTCATCTATTCCCCCCAACCCCTCGAGGGGATCCAATGCATGACTTTGGCTGTCGTCATACCTGGCAGGCACACCACCCATATTTTATCCCCTGTCTCTCCCCTTCTCCCCCATGTAACTCCTTTTATAATAGAGTCCCCCACTATTAAAACCCTATCCCCTTTTTCCTCCTGGGCACGCTCACCGCTGCTGTTTTCCAAGTTTTCCCCATCTTTACCCTTGCTATCTCTCCCCCCCCAATGAAACTTTTTGAGCCCTCCCCCAATTCTCCACCTGACCTGTTCCTTTCCCTGGGCCCCTTTCTGGTTCTCTGGTTCCTTTGTGCAGCTCTTTTCCCCCTCTGAATCTTTTTGATGCTTCCTTTCCCCATCCTGCTCATCTCCCTGCCCCAAAACCTGGTTTCCTGGCTCTTCTATGGTGCTACCCGCCCTTGTACCTTGCTCCATTTGATCACCCCCCCCAAACCTTTCCCCTTTGTTCCTTGTACTCCAAGCTTTGTTTCTGGGCCATGCCCCATTTCCCTATCCCTTCCTGCCGAAGCCCCCATCCCCAGCGTCCCTGCTTCCTGCCTGGTTTGTTCTCGCACAGTTTCCTCATTTACCTGTCTTTGCTGTTCCTGCACAGTTGTCCCAGGTCCCACTCTTGCAGCTCCAATCTATGCCTTCTTGCGGAGTCCTGATCCGGGGCCCCTGCTCCGCCCTGCTACATTTGGACCCCTTCCAGTACTATCCCTCGCTCTCAGGTCTCCCTTGACAACCCCATACCCCTGCCTGATTTTATGGGCACTCCCACATCGTGGGCTACCACTGCCAGAATGCTCCTGTTACCCCAGAGTACCTCCATTTCCTCACCTTGTGCCTGAGGTTTCAGCACCTGGTGTAGTTTTGTAGGCAACCCCGTGCCCCCTACTTTTCCACTCCCCTAGCTGTCTCCAAATTCCTTCCACCTCCTCCCTGAGCTTCACCAGCTGGTGGCACACTGGGCAACCCCCAAATTTCCAAGCCCAGTCTAGTACCATGGCCGTCCCACACCCTGTGCCCCCAACCACCCTCCCAAAGATGCCTGCTCTAGTGACTGGAGGTCCCTTTCCCATCCTATCATACACCTTTGGTCAAGCCCCCCACTTTACTTTCAATACCTCTCAGCTAACAATTTCACACATACAATACGTAACTTACACTTTCTCCAAGCTTTCAAAAACAAGGTTCCCGAATGATCAATGCTTCAGTGCCTTCACCCCGATCAGGGCTACCCTAGTTTGCCTGTACACTTAGTTACAGTGCCCACACCAATGGTCTGCGCCACAGAGCCCACACCTGGTCAGAGCTGCTCTAGCAACATGTACACTTGCCTGATCAGAAAAATATTATTTTAAAATCCTCTAAAGTCAGACCACTCTTCCCCTTTGGCTCCACCCCCACCATCCAGTTAAAAGAGGTCGTGGCTGGGGTGGGTTGTGTGGGAAGAAATTACAGCTTCTCCTGTGATTGTATAAAGCCCTGGCCTGCCTCAGTCTGAGCCGCCGGGATCGCCTGCTCCGATGCTGCTCTGGTTCTTCTGCACCCGCTCCAAAGCGTAATTATAGCTCCTTCTGTGCTTGTGTAAAGGAATGCGGCTGTGCCTGTCCTTTATAGCCCAGCCGCGAGTCAAATCTTCATGCCCTGGCTCCCGATTTGCCTTCTGCTTCTCCCCTTGTAACCCTGGTCTGCTGCCGACTGCATCCACCAGGAAAGCCCGCTCCTCTGCCCCTCTTGCTGCTAATGCAGCTCTGGCTCCTCCCACCTCTGATGCGTTCCTCTGCCCCAAGCCCTGGCCTGCCTCAGTCTGAGCCGCCAGGATTGCCTGCTCTGACGCCGCTCTGGTTCTTCTGCACCAGCTCCGACGGGTAATTACAGCTCCTCCTGTGCTTGCTTATTCCTCACTACGATGCATAATTAAGGAGTCCAAGTCACTAAAGCTGCCATCACTAGCAATTTTTAAAAATCCCTCCCGAGATTATTTTTTTTTTTACTTTAAATGCTGGGTTCACACTGTGGGTGTATAAGGACAGTGTATGCACACATTTACAACGTTAAGCAGCACAAGGCCACACCAGATGTTTAATTTATTCATTGTAGGCATAGCCAGAGAACAGTTACTTTTAAAAACTTCAAAACCGTATACCTCGGCCCAGGCAAGAAATACAATAAAAAGAAAAAATGGATATATTGATGTTTTGCCAGAAATGCATCATTACTTATATATTTTACTCTGGCATGCTGCATAAACATACATTTCATTTATGTATATGCTTTTTATATACCTGCACTGTATTCTTATGTGTATGTTGTATGTATGGCCCTGTCCACACTACGCCTCTGTAACATTACATAGTGCCCAAACCGTTACCGCAACGGTGTGCGTTCACACCTGTAATGTTACAGAAGGCGTTTTCATAACTGTTGTTGAAACCACATATGAGGTGGTTTCAACAACAGTTATGAACTGGTCCCGCCTTGGTAACGTTACCGGCGGTAGTGTGGACGGGTGGTAACGGTCCCCTGCAGGGCCCGTAGTGCAGCACGAGCTGCATTGTGGGATTGGGCGCAGCGGTAACGGTCGCCCGGTTCCTGAGGTGTGGACTGGCGGTACCAGTCTCGTACCTGTCACTGCTGCAGTGTGGACACACTGTACCGCTCCCTGGATGTAACGGTTTCTGTCTGTTGCGGGGTCTGAGTGGTGTAGTGTGGACAGGGCCAAAGTCTCTGCTGTATGACCAGTGTGATACAGCTCTGTTTATACTACTGGGGAGGTTTAAATGAACTTGGTAAAACATGGTGTTAGGTATCTGCAGGGATGATTTACGTTTTTGTCCTCCCTACAGGGTTACCATCCTTGCAGGCATGTCACAAGAACTGCCCCAGTGGTATAACTAGGACATCACATGGGACTCTAGTATAGAAGCTTTTTTATTTTCCTCTGCCATGTAGGCAACAGTTCCCCCTTGTACTCGTGGCTGTGCCACTCATTCCAAGAGGACAGTATTGCCAACCTTCCAGAGAAGCTTATACACTACTGACCCCTATGATAGCCCCATATACATTTTTTTTTTATTTTCTCTCCGCCACTACCATTTCCTCCGACTCTGCTGCATTACATTTCAATAGAGGTACTTTTCATCCTGAAAGCCATCCTATTTTTAAAGAACTGGTGACACATTCAGGAGAACTTTAGCAAAATCTAATATTTAGACACAGTCCAGCTTGTATTTCCAATTAGTTCTGTATTCCTCCTCCCCATTATTTATTACTGAGGTCATCTGTATGAAAGCAGGATCTTCGCTCCCAAAAGAGTTGGTCTATTCCTGCTGCCTTCTTCCTACCTGAGGTCACAAAGCACTGCTTGTGACCTCACAGTTACTCCCAAGGCAACAGATTGTGATGTCACAACTGAGGACTATGACTTGAAATAGGGAGTAAGCTATAGAGGCAGATGGACTCTGAAGGAACTCTAAGGGATAAAAAACATATATTCATGCAAATTTCCTTAGTAATGAATAATAGGGAGCAGAAACATCTAAAATATAAATGGAATGCAGGCAGAATTGTACCCAATTATTATGCTTTTTTAAAGTTTTCTTTGAGACGTCAGTAGCTCTTTAAGTCTTCAGCTCTTCCTTATGTATGTTAATTGCTAGCAGCAGATTACACTATCCACGCAATAAAAGCGGTGCTATTGGTAGATACTGCCATCACCTGAATTACGGCTCAGTGAAGTCTGAAAATGTGTGTTCCAAAAAGATCCTTGTTGAGCCAATAAAAGGTATCCAGTCAATCACTTTATTCATCTGTTTGTCCAATGACCAATACTTAGGGTTGAAACTTTTGAAGAAACCCAAATCAGAATATTTCATATCGAAATATGATTTTTTTTTTTGCAGGACAGTACATAACCTTGACTAATGGAAGACTTGTTTTTCTCAATAACCAAAGCTAAGACAGTGTTTTGTTTTTTATCTCTTCATATAGTAAACGTTTTCTTCAACTTTTATAGAAAAAAAAAGCTTTCCCCCCCCCCAGTTAAAAATCAGGACATTTTGCATTTTTTCGTTTTTTTTTTTTTTTTTTTGGGCGGGACATAGCCTTCCAAACCAGGGCTGTTGCGACGAATCAGGACAGGTAATGCTATTGGTATGGTTACAGACAATTCTCTGGAATATCCTTTTAAATGGACTGCATAGGATTCCTCCAGGTGCGGAAGTCCGTACTCCTGATAAAGCCTCTGGTAGAGAGGTGAAATGTCAAGTTGCTACAGGGGTTTCATAGGTCATTACAAGCTAAGTAAGGTGGATGCCCATTTAAACTCGCCCTTTGACTCAAAGGGCGTATCCATTCATATTATGTTCATTACAGTACTGGTTGGAGACCTCTCTGGTTTTGCACACTAAACGCTCAATAAAGTGGATCTTATGACCTTAAAGAGTCACCAGTGCCTCCAGGAGAACTTTGAAAAACATAATATAAACCAATTTATATTTTTCATGAGCTCTATATTTCTGATCCCCTTTATTTATTACTGAGGTCACAGGAATGAAAGCAGGGTCTCTGTTCCTTGAGGGCTCATCTACTCCTATTGCTTATTCTCACCTGATGTCACAAAACTCTGCTTGTGACATCACAGTTATTCCCATGGCGACAGGTGGTGATGTCACAACAAAACATTATGAGTTCAAGTAGAGAATATGCTGTAGGACCAGGTGTACTCCAAGGGATTAAGATTCCATTTTTTTGTGGGAAATTTTCTAATAAATAACAGAGAGGATAAATCTATAGAAGGTAAACCACATATAAGCTGAACTGTGTCTAAATATTATGTTTGCCAAAGATTTCTTAGAGGCATTAGCAGCTCTTTAAACAGTGTGCGTGTCCCTGTCTTTGGTGAGTGTGGTAGCTCCTCCCACTTTATGCGGCATGCAGCCATCTAGCTTCCACTAGATGGCAGTCAAACATCGAGTGCTGGAACCCCCACCCCCAGAGGACAGCAATCCCTGAGACACTCGACCCTGCTCCCCAACCAGACCTCTGATGACTCCGGCTTATTTCTGAACCCAGGTCATTGTTATCAGGTGCGATAATGCTACAGCTGCGCTGTTCGGCCAGCTCATTATCCTCTGTTTGGGACTTCACAGTCTGTTGCAATGGAACTTGACTATGATGCAACAAGGAGGAATATGACATAGAAAAACAGATGACAGCAGTAAAAGACCATAGGTCCATTTAGTCTGTCCGGAGTTCCCGGTCTACTGCTACCAATCTGAGTAACCCTCAAATCCTTCACTCTGTTGCAGCTATGCTTGAAACTATTTACAGCCTTGCCGCCCACCATCTCTGCTGGCAGACTGTTTCGTGCCTCCACCACCCTTTCCGTGAAATAGAAGCTCTTCACATTCCTCTTAAACCTTCCCACTACCGTTTTCCACTCGTGACCTTGAGTTCTTGACTCCATACTCCTGCTAGTGTCCCACAGTTCACCTTGATTATTTCCTTCAGGAACTTGAAGGTCTGTCATATCCCCAATATCTCACCTGGTCTCCAGAAGGTACATGTTCAGTGCCTTGAGACAATCTTCTTAAGATCTGCCCTGTTGGCCTGGAATCATCTTGGTCACCATGTACTGCTTTGGCTTCAGCATGTCCCTGTCCTTCATTAGGTGGGGACTCCAGAACTGAGCACAGTATTCCAAGTGTGGCCCCACCAGTCACCTATGTAGAATTAGTAGTACCTCCTTTTTCCTGCTGTCAGTACCCCTTGGAATACGCCCCCACCCCAGTATTATATTATCCTTACTACTGGACTTTTTACACTGGCTTGATTGAGGGAGTCACTAATGATGGCTCCAAGGGCCCTTTCCTCTGCTGTGGTGCTCAGTTTAATCCCTCACATCCAGTACTCTATTTTTCCCCTTACATGCTTAACCTTGCATTTTTTTGTGTTGAATTTCACCTGTCAAGCAGACCACCTCTCTAACCTTTGCAGATCCCTCTGCATCTCCCTTCGTCACTGGCTCCCCTTCCACAGAGCTCTGTGTCATCTGCAAAGAGACACAACTTGCCATCAATGCCCTCGCCAATGTCTCTGATGAACATATTGAAGAGGACAGGACCCAGGATGGATCACTTCGACACCCCACTCGTGACCTTCCTCTCTTGTGATCTGACCCCATTTACCACCACCCTCTGCTACCTCTCCTTCAACCAGTTTGTTATCCATGTCCCTAGCCAAGCCCATGTCCTCCAGCTTCTTCAACACTCTTCCATGTGGCACAGTCTCGAAAGCCTTGCTGAAACCCAAGAAGAAGAAATCCAGTGTGGCTCTTACCTACTACCTCTGTTACCCAGTCAAAAAAAAAACTATTACGGTTGGTCTGACAAGACCTTCCTGCCTCAAACCTGTGCTGTTTATCATCCTGTAGGCCGTTGCTCTCTATGTAGTCCACAAGGTCCTCTTTGATCAGTGAATCCATTGGTTTACCCACTAAACAGGTAAGGCCGACAGGTCTGTAATTCCCAGGTTGCTCCTTGCCTCCCGCTCTGCTGCAGGACTACTCCCACCCCTCTTTTAACTGAGCTACTGAACAATACTACTAGGGCTTCAGCCAGCTCTGTAGCCAATCCGTTGAGCACCATTGGGTGCAGCCCATCCAGCCCTGTGTCTTATCATAGAATTCTGACAGCAGAAAAGGACCCCTCTGGCCCATCGAGTCTGCCCATCCCCCCCCTTGTCACCTATGTGCTGGGACCTCCCCTTCCCCCCACACCTGCCAACCCTCTATGTCTGTCCCATGCCCTCTTGAATCCCACCAGTTTCAGCCCCCACCACTCCATCCGGTAGTTTGTTCCAGGCCTCCACCACCCTCTCCATGAAGCAATGCCCACTCACGTGTACAAATCTTCTAATCTTAGACTATGCCCTCTAGTTTTAGCCCCCACTTTCCTTGTAAATACGCTCCCATCCTTCACCTTATTAATCCCCTTCACATGCTTAAATGTTTCTATGATGTCCCCCCCTTCAAATCTCCAATGGGTGGGAGGTCTGCCTCAACGTTGGTAGCTGGGTGACTTCACAGCAGGGCGGTGAATACCAAGAGACCTTCACTCCTTTTGAAATCAAATTAGTAAGTTGCCAATCCGGGCTGAAAAATGTTGTTACATTTACCTCGAGGGCAGGGTGTATTCGACTTGTTTTTGTCGATGTATGCCATATACAGTAGCACCCCTCATTTAGAATCCCATTTATAGTTTGTGAATGAGCAAAGGTGAGCAGTTAACGTTGGATAAAGTTTGTAAATGGAGAAGTACGACTCATTTAGCTAGCTCCCCGCCAGTTACCTGCACACTGGCTGGGCCCACACCTTAATTAAGCCAATTTTACGCTGTTGCACCCTACAAAGTTAAGCCATTTGAGGCAGATGCAGTTTAGAGTAGGGACCCAGCTGACAGGTGGTCTACCTCAACGTTGGTAGCTGGGTGACTTCACAGCAGGGCCCTGAGGTGAATACCAAGAGACCCTCACTCCTTTTGAAATCAAATTAGTAAGTTGCCAATCCAGGCTGAAAAATGTTTATTGTTACATTTACTCTGACTTGTTCTTTTAGTCTCCAGTGGGTACAGATCCAATTCCCTCCACCTCTCCTCATATGGCTTCCCCTGCATACCGTGCACCATCTTGGTTGCCCTTCTCTGAACCCTCTCTATCCCATCTATGTCCTTGCGAAGATGTGGTCTCCAGAATGGGACCCTGTACTCTAGTGAGGCCTCAACATGGTTTTATAGAGAGGCATCAGTACCTCCCTCCTTCTGCTAGTTATGCCCCTCCCAGTGCATACCAACATTCCATTTGCCTTGCCCATCGCTTTGCTGCATTGGTTACCCACCTTAAGGTTGCTTAATATTATAATCCCCAGATCCCTCTTCTGCTCAGTTTGCTTAAATTATCTCCCCCCCCAACCTAAGTGTAAGCAGCTCGTGGGTTTTTATGCCCCATGTGCATCACTGCACACTTCTTGGCATTGAATTTCAGTTGCCAAGTTTCTGACCGCCCTTCCAGAATCTTCAGGTCCTCTCTCACGGCCTGCACCCCCCGCGGGATTTCCACCCTATTGCAGATCATCGTATCATCTGCAAATAGGCACACCCTCCCCTCCAGCCCGCCCGCTGTATCACTGATATAGATATTAAAAAGGAGGGGTCACAGTACCGACCCATGGGGGCACCCCACTAGTCACCCCCTCTTCCTGGAATGTACCCCATTTACCTCCACCCTCTGTACTTCAACCAGTTTCCACCCACCTAGTTATTTTCTGTCCTGCCCCTAAGCTTTACAGCTTATTTACCAGCCTTCTGTGAGGCACGGTGTCAAAGGCCTTACTGATGTCCAGGTAGGCCACGTCCACCACCCCTCCCAGATCAACCACTTTCATCACCAAATCACTCTACTAGGTTCGTCTGACATGACCTCCCATTTGTGAAGCCATGCTGCCCGTCATCTTGCAGGACTCTGTCCCCCAGGTAGTTTACCACCCTTTCCTCTATTAGTACCTCCATCACCTTACCCACCACGGAGGTGAGGCTGACCGGGCGGTAATTCCCCACCTCCTCATCTACCTATAGAGCTTCAAGCCCCTTCTGGACTCTTTCTCTGGTAAATAATGGCTGCCTCATTTCAGGAATGCCCGCCCAACAGCCACTGACACCCCTTTCAGGCAGGGGCCCACCGACTTTCCTTGTGAAGACAGAGCAGAAGTAATCGTTAAGGACATCTGCTGTTTGGTTATCACTTTCTAGTAGCCTCGCCCCATGACCTAAGTTCCTGATTAGCGTGCATGGAACAGCACATGACGGGGCGTGCTGTTATAAGGGAATAATGCAAGCTTTGAGCAGTGGGTAGGCACGAAGATAGCCGAGTGCCACAACCATCCATGAAGTGTGTTACTCCCTTATGACCGCACACCCTGGAGTGTGTTATCCAACTTATAAAATGGGCTGTTATCTGTTCAAAAATATGTAGTCCAGAGTTGTGTGGTTGTCACAAAAATAATCGATGATCTTGTGACATGTTTCGACCAATGCAGTTACAGGATTTTCATGGCCCATTTTATTAAGGAGTAAAACTGAAAACTTTAACGGACAGAAGTCATGTTTTGAGGCATGTATCTAGATATTTCAAGGAGCACAGTTGGCACTAAGTGCCCCACACCCAACTATGAGGCAGGTCCCAATTTGCAGTCTGTGTGGACTTTTTTTTTTTTTTTTTTAAATTGCAGTCCATTTTATCAGTCCAATTCTGCTGACTTCCACGCTGACATTTTCTACAAGCAGAAATCCCAGAATAGTCTGCAGCTGACATCAGAGCAGTACTGCAGCAGTAGCAGATTCAATAACCTGCAGTGCATGTTAGTATTCATAAGCTCTTTTTTTTTTGCTGATCCCAGTGCCCTCCAAGGGCGAATGACAGTCACAGAGGACTGTACTTAGCCCTGCGTGAACAACAGAACCGGCAGACATCTGGGGCCAGATATTCAAAAAAGCACAAAGCGGAGCACAAACATTTGAGCTGTCCTGCAATAGTGCCGATGCGCAAAAATGCTATATTCAGATGAACAGCGCAGGGCACTATTCGTCTCAATATAGGTCCATTCTTGCCCAGCGCTAAGCCACGTAGCCCCGCCCGATAACACCCCTAAAATAGGGCCCCTGCAATGGCTAGTGCTGGGGCAATATTCAAAAGTCCCCATTCAAATGAGCCCATTGGGCATGCAAGGTACTAAGAGGCCATTTGCATGGGGTTGGAGGCCCTGTAGTACTGAAAATTGACCATCCCATGAGCTGTCCCTTGTGCTAGCGGCTTTCCCTTCCCTCCGATCCCAGTTCACCATACAAGGGGTGTCCAGTGTCCCCCCCCCCGCAAACCTGACACCCATTCCCGTAACGTGACAATACTACCCTGGTGTCCAGTGGTCCCTCCCCACCCATTCCTATAATGTTATAATAATTCCTCGCTGTCCAGTGGTCCCCACCCGATCCCTGAACATATGACAGCCTCCCACCCTGGTGTGTTACAACACCCAACAATAAAGCCCCGGCCCTGTTTCCAAGACATAGCAGCACCTACAGCCCCAGCAAACCCCCATAGGTGGTAGTGGTTCCCCCTCATGGCACCGATGACCCCTCCCGGTCCCCCTTACTGTACAGTTGGTACCATGCTGAAACGATGGTGGGTGCTACTGTCAGATGGTGGGTGGCAGAGAAAGTGTGTGGTGGAGCAGTCACTCACCATTGTTTCGGCACAGCCTTAACTGTACTGTAAGGGGGGACTGGGAGGTGGGTTGTTGGTGCTGCCTACCACAAATGGGGGATTGTCTGGGGCTGCGGGCACTGCTGTGTCTTTGAAATGGGGCCAGAGCTTTGTTGTTGGAGAGGGGGAGCTACCTGACACTGGAGTGGCATGGCTGTGGCAGGCCAGCTGTGGCCATGTGGTGGTAGATTGCGACACACGGGATGGGGGCTGTCATATGTATGGGGACAGGGACTGGGTGGGGGGAGGGACCACTGGACACCAGAGCGGTATTGATACATTATGGGAATGGGTGTTGGGGGGGGGGACCACTGGACACCAGGGATGTCTCGTAACTGCCAGGGCTGGGATGGGGGGTGCCACTAGACACCAGGGCCTACTGTGTTGGGGGGCACCAATCCACTACTTCTGGCAGCTACTATGGTTACACCAGATTAAGACTAAGTTTTGGTCAGTGGTATTTTCTCTGCAAAGGTGACTGCGCAAACTGCTCCACTTTTTGCCCCGGTGCACAGCCAGTATGCCAGCACAAAACAGGCTTTTCAATATGTGACTTTGGTGCAAAATCTGCTTTGAGAGGGCAAATTTAAATGAACACACTTCTCCAAGGGTTAAAGGCATGGGGCAATCTTTTGAATATCTGGCCCCTGATCGGAACTTATAAAAACTGTAACATGCACTGCTGGCTACTGAATGTCCCACTGCTGCAGCCCAGCCTCTGATACAAGCTGCAGAGGATTCTGGGATTTGTAGTTACAGAAAATGTCAGCCTGGGAATCAGCAGAATCAGCCTGATACAATCTACTGCACTGCCGTAAACAGCGTATATATAAAAGAAAATGTTTTGCACACAAAGTGAAAATTGGGTCCAGACCCACACACGGGCATTGGGCTCTTACTGCTGACTGTTCCCCTTTAAAGAAGAGGGCCTGAAATTCCATGCATTTTGGATTCTTCTGTTGTGGGGTCCAGAGATGCCAACTGGGATTTGTTTTTAACTACTTACTCTTGAAGAAAAGGCTACAAGCAATCAAGTTTGAAGAGGTGTGTTGGTAATAATGTACCAAGTAATATGTGGGCATCGACACACCACAGGGTGGGGGGTTCGTTGGGTAGTAAGAGCAAGGGTCTGGATTTTGAATCATTGCATCGGATTTGTCGGATTCTGACCCAGTTTTAGGAATTAGGATTTTCGGAACTGTAGTCTGAAAATACCAATTCCAAAATTAAAGGCAGAAACATCTTTTTTTTTTTTTTATAGGTAACTCAGATTTAGGAATTAGGATTACAAATCCAATTCAGACATCATTTTCAGACTCGGACTAGCAATGCGATTTGGAATTGGCTAATTACGATGAGCTCTAGTATGAACACTCTCCCAGTGTGTGTTGAGGTACAAGATGTCTCCCCAAAGTACCATGGAGTGTGTCTTGAACTTTTTAAATATGTTCTCTTCATTTACAGCAATGTGCTACAAAAAAAAGTGCATGTACTCCTACTCTACACCCCATACATACATACTTGGCATTTCTTCTCAATATCTACTTCACCATCTGATTCCTGGGTAGCCTGCTCTGACACAGTGGGGCCCCTGTGGCTCAGTATGCATGTTGCTAGATGACTGGAAAAACTGATCATCATCGACGGAGGGGAGGGTGCTGGACTTTCAGTGGTGTCTGTGGTGGGCAGATGTCAGCTCCGTCATCCTGCAGCCGACTGATAACGTTCCCCCACTTTTCTTCCCAGTCCACCCACCTCCCCGGGGCTTCTGCCCGTGGTGCTTCTGCAATGCACTCCTGTAGGCAGAGGGTGGTCAATGTCACACAAGCCAACACTATAGTACACCCAGTCCCCACAGTAGCAGATGCTCTCAGAGTAGGAAGTACAGTCCCATCTTCCTGGAGTCAGCACCTACTGCCTCTCCATCGCAATCCAGAATGCTCTGGGCCAGGGCGGGGGAGTCAGGATGTGATCCCAGGTTTATGATATAGTGGAACAGTGCTCCACTAGGTGGCACCACTGAGCCGGGCTCTGTGTGTGTGTGAGAGAGAGAGAGAGAGAGAGAGACACTGAACTTACAGAATGGTCTAATATTTAATGTTTTACCTTAAAAGCCACAGCAAAGTGCATTTGTGAGTACCTACGTATAAGCACAGAAGGTGAATGCGTGTTATGTGCAGACAGACAGCAGTATTTGTGGTGGACGTCTTCATTCTTTTTCACAAATAGATTTCTAAAATGAGCAATAAAAATCCTGTAACCTCATTGGTCAAGAGACATCACACTAATGGGTGGGTCCCACATTAGTCTCTCAAGACCGCACATCTAACTCAAATTACATAATTATTAAATATTTCAAAATTATGCTAGTGCCCATTTTATGAGGGAAAATACACTTAGGATGTGAGGGCCAGCAGCGGCTCTAGCCTCAAATGGTTACCAGGGCACAGCTGGGGCACAACAGATGGCAGCCAGGGCACTGATATATTGTTACTATGGGAGAAGCTCTGCACCATATGGGGCACAGCATTTTTTTTTTTTACCGGGACACGTGCCCTGGCGGGCCCTGGTGTAGAGCCGCCACTGGTGAGGGCATAGAGAAGGAACACACTTCTCCAAGGGTTAAAGGCATGAGGGTTTTAAAGGCATTTATGCTTCCCCCTTTATTACTAAGGACATTTGCATGAAAACAAAATCTTTGCATCTCATCTTCCCGTTTTCCCTTCACTTGTCATAATTCTCCATTTGCAAGATCACTGTTATTTCCGTGGGCACAGACTATGATGTCACAAACTGAGGATTATAAGTTCGATGGAAGAACAGACAAAACCTGAGAGTCCCAAAGAATCCATTTTCATGCAATTGTCCTCAAATAAAGAATTCATTACACCACACCAGTTTCAGTGCATTTATCAAGCCCCCCCCCCCTCCACTGGTGTCTTATCTTACCTGGACTTAAAACAGTCCATGTCTTGAATGTTTCTAAACAACAGTTTAAGAAAGGGAATGTAATTCCTTGCTTAGAAGAGCTGGCCACCAGATCCCCTCCTCTTCCTGGTCTCGATTTATGAAAACCTTGCTCCTTTGCTGCCTCTGCGCTCACATGTTGTGGGATCGTATTTTTAATGTATTGAAAACGTAATTACCTTTGAGCGCAACTACTCATTTACAAAGGTTCCGCGTCAAATAAATAGTCAGAAAAAACATTACAAGTAGATTGAGCAGTTCCAGAGAGAATGCAGTTGAGCTGGGCTCAAAACGATTAAGACAGAACAATTACATAATGTTTTGAAGAAATCCATACAGATCATTGTATATAAAAGTCACAGGATAAGTTCAGAAACAAACTGAATAAAAAGATGAATGGTTACAACTGCATTGGACTGCAAGGGCAGACCACAAAGAAACTTAAACCGATTGTTGTTGGGGAGATTCCACAGCGTATCCAGCAGTTTGTCATTCTATCTTGTGCGGCCATTTTGGGTTGGGTTGAGCACCGGATAGTTTCGACGGCATATGGCACTACTGATAAGAATGGGTTTAACCAGTTAGCAGCCCCGACAGCAAGTGACTGCTTGCCCAGCTGAGAACACTGCAAAGGAGCCGTAAGGGCATTGCTGGCCACGTTCCTGGTTTGTACTGGTTGGAGACGGTGTGCAAGCAATCTTTTAAAGCAGGGGAAATTAGGCTCAGAAGCACCCTTTTGGCTACCAAACTCATCTGGATCTTTTGTTTTTTGCTGAGTCAAGGTAGTCAGTTGATGAGTGCATAAAGGGTGCAACTATGAGTACGGTTCTTTGCGGCAAGTATAAAGCGGCACGCCTTATGAGAGATCATCGTCACTTGGTTTAGCACCGCGTCACAGGCAGCTGCGCAGACAGGGAGACCAGAATCCATAAGTGACAGAATGGAGCTGGCCACATTAAGGTGGCTAGCATCCTCCGTGAGATTGCTCTGGTTTAACGGCGCAGGGCACCCACTGTCTGTTAACCACGGCCACTAGATTGTCAACGTGGGGGACAAAAAGATAAGGTGTCGTCCAGAGTTACTCCAAGGTATCTGATGGTCTCCACCTGTTTCAAGGTTTTGTCCCTGGCTGTTTTGGATGACAAAGGCTGGAACTTTCTCTTCTTCTGTGGAAGGCTAGAGAAGAGCATGGTCTCTGTTTTTTTGTAACTGAGGACCAGTTTGTTGTTAAAGAGCACCCATTTTGGTGTTTTTACTCAAGTCCCCCCCACTGGTGTCTCATCTTACCTGGACTTGAACAGTCCATATCTTGAGTTTTTCTAAACAATAATTTATAAAGGGGAACGCAATTCCTTGCTCAGAGGAGTGCAGGGGTGTGTCTGATATTCAACGCAGGCACGTTTTAAATGTTATAGTCTCTATGGTGTCGAATCAATATCACAGCTGAGCTAAGAAGGCTCTTTCGGAAGTGTTATAAGTTACTAGCCAACTGGCCAACCTGCTCACAAAGAGATGTTTCCAAACAGTGTACGTAATGCAGAATAACATTTTAAAAATGAAAGCTAGTGGCCAACTATGTCCCTACACACACACTCTCTCCAGAACTATCACAGAATGGCTGACATATAAGTGCAAGAGGTACAAACCTGCAAGCAGAGGTGCCTCTGAGGCCACCCTTTCCTGCTGCACAAATTCACAGTCAGAACTGCGTCCCTTTCGGTATACAAATTTTTATTCTACCTCCACCCCTACACAGATCCATACTATTGAAATTAGAACATCAAATAAACGTATTACATTTTTTGAAAGTGTATTTAAAGGGGAACGTTTATGAACAGTGCTTATCACGTTTGAGAATCCATAAAAGATCTTTAAATGAGGCACTGGCTTCCTCTGTAACTGGCAGCATATCGATACTACACTGCCACCATTTTACAGAATCCGGTGATGTCACGGACAGTCACGCTATGCTCGACTGCCATGCTGTTAGCCACAGCTTAACTGTCAGTGACATCACAAGGTTCTGTAAAAATGGTGGCAACATAGTATCAATATGGGGCAGACGCAAAGTCATTGACATCTCCAGACTGCTGCCAGCTAGAGGTAAGCCCAAATGCCTCATTTAAAAGAGCTTTTCATTGGCTTTTAAACAATAATGGGCACAGCTCATGAATTTTCCCCTTTAACTCACATCAGGGTTTAAACCCTGTGCACTGTTACGAAGTCGCCTACTGTGCTACACAGCCAGTAAGGCAAGTGTGTGTGTGTGTGTGTGGGGGTGAATCTTGGATCAGGAACTGAAAAAGCACCTTCCTACCAAGCAATGTCGGTTGCCTGTTTGTGCCTCTTGCATGTACAACCCCTCTACCTGACAGCAGCAAAGCAGAAAGGGGTCTTTTTTTGTTACAGTTCAAAGCATTTACAAAACAAGTTAAACGGTACCAATAACAACTGGAGGCCTGGAAAATTATTTAATATTTTTGTCTGTTGCAGGGAATGCCCCAAATAAATATTTTAACATGCATTCTTTTTTTTATTACTATTAAAACTTAGTGCAAGGTATTCCACAAGTTTAATTGACCCTCACCAACAGGCAGAAACCAGGGCTTCCTGGGTAGGCTAGGAGAATTTAGTACAAAACATCCCATTTCATCCCAAGCAAGTGGTACAGCTCATATATTAGTAAGTTTGTGCAGTGCATTGGGTGGAAAAGGAGGAACTCCGGAAGCAGAAAAACTGGGAGCTGGATCTCAGAACTGCATGCTGTCCTCAAGTGCATATTTCGTAGTAGTTCCCAGTATGGGGAAACCCTGTGAGATTAGTGCACTGGATACAGTGTCATCACGGTCACGTCTCCTGACTGAAGTGACTCTAGATATCAATACAGACGCTAAAGCGTCTCTACCAGTGATTACCAGTTATGCGCAAAAATGTTATTACTCATGAAAACTGTGCGAAACTACCAAATTTATATTCACACAATTTTTGCGAAATTGCACTAAAATCTAGCATACACATACACCCCCCCTCTAAAATCACAAAAATTAGCTGGCCCACACATTACTGCAGCCTGACAGGCATGAAGGTTGAAGAGACTGTGTAATACAAAATACTGCATTTTTAAAGGGACAGCGACTGTTCCCCAGATAATTTCTGTAAAATTTACTGTAGTGAGTAACTGTACTGCTAGGTTTAATTTGCCAACTATCTTAAAAAATAAAACAGCATTTTAAAACATGGACGTGGGAGCCGTGGTGGCATCCATTTTGAAGTCAGGAAAGGTTGTAATGGTGTCACAGCCTCACCAGCCCTTACAAGAACAGGCTGTGTGGTCTGTGAGTCAGACAGAACAATGAACTGGGAAGCAAGATAGCCCAGGTTTGAATCTGACCTCAGGCTCGACTTACTGTGTTACTCTGCGCGTGATACCCGGCACTACAGTGGTTCGGTATGCTGCAGCTGTAGAATTGCGTAGAAGCAGTTCCCTTCCCTGATTAAAGGGAGATGTGACTCATTTGTACTATTCTGGTGAAATAAAAATTTTGAAAAACTAAATGCGTGTAGTGGAGCAGGTAAGAACCAATTGCTCTAACCCAGGGAGATCTTGTTATACTGAAGGAAAAAAAAAAACACAACAGTAGATCAAATTTTGTCTACAATAAAATTCCAGAGTTTTCTGTTCAGCTGGAGATGGGAAGTCAATGACATCTCAGATTCCCTTATTGTCCACAAAATGGATTTGCACAACGTCACTGTAAAAACTATTTTTCTGTACGGTTGAAGATATATGTTAGCAGTAACACACAATAGAGTGTGGATTATGCTCTGATAAACGCAGGCCTAGGGAGGCATAAGGCCACAGGCTGAGTGCCTTACTGCTCCTAGAAGTGCATTTATCAATACATAACCCACACTGTTACTGTGCTTATAAATGGGATATGTCTAGAAGTATTGCACGTTTTTCAGAAATTGACACACATAAAAAAAATGTTCTGATCTGGAGCAAAAACAGTGCCTTTGCTGTAAAGTAATGCTGCTGCTGGAGAGAGAGAGAGAGAGAGGGAGAATCTGCAACCAAGTGCAGAGTTACTGGTTTTTTTTTTTTTATTTCAACACCTTTTTTTTTTTTTTATAAATGGTGTCTTTACTGGACTATAGCTTTGAGCCTGGGAGGGAGCAATAGTGAGCGCTAAGAGTGACCACGGCAGATTGGTACAGGGTTTTATTTAACTCCAAAAATTGATTAGCGTTTTGCTCATAAAAGTGCTAAAACTTTGTGAAAATGCACACCTCTTGCCTCAATGTGTTTAACACACACAGCACTTCTAGAAAATCTATAGAAATACTTTCTGAACAGTTAGTATCGTCACAAGAAAAAAACTGCTAATCAAAATTATTTAAAACCCCGTGGTAAGCCACTGGCAAGACCGAGATTTTCTTCTGGTCCTTTCAGCAGCATGCATCCTCTGGGATAGGGAGTTTCATGTAAATCTTGGCGTTGTCATACAAGCGAGGGAGAGAGGGATATCAAGGCAGAGTGGTCTGCTGAGGGGCTGTAAAGGGAGTGAGTGGTCAGAGAGGGACAGCAACGGGGATTAAGGGAAAACAATAACTTTTACAGTGGAACCTGTTCAGTTTTTGTTCTGTGTAGGGGCTAGAAGCCAGTGGTCCTCAAAGCAACATGGAGGACAAATCATTTTTTTTGGAAGTGTTTTCTTTGTGGCACAGGAACATTTCATGTAATGCAGGTACAGGCTCATGTTATTTTCCATGCTATAATCTAAAAAAACAAAACAAAAAAAAAAAAACACAAATAGCTGGCAAGGGGTTTCAGCCAATCAGACTCCTTTACTGTCTCTACCCATTTTATAAGTTAAATTTAACCTAGAACTTGAATAAACAGCTCATCGCAGTAACTAAACCTAGTGGACACTACATGTTCATTTTAACACCGATTCATCCCTAGTTCGCCTCTTGCATGCAAAATATAGTGTTCGTGGAGGTGCATCTCCTGTGGGAATCCGCTGCCACATTCAGTGCATTCAAATGGGCTTTCCTGAGCAAACTCACGGTGGTTGGTTAACGCACTTAAGTCCATTCCACTTCCAATGGGATCATCTGGCTCCTCTTCTGTGTGAATACGCTCATGTGCCCCGGAGGTTTGACACATGGTTAAACCTTCTCCCACACTCCATGCACGCGTATGGCCTCTCACCTGTGTGAATCAGTTTGTGGGATTTCAGGTGCCCAGAGTGGGTGAAGCCTTTCCCACATTCCACACACTTGTAAGGTCTCTCACCTGTGTGAATGCGATGATGTAACATGAGCTGGCCCACTTGGGAAAAGCTCTTCCCGCATTCGCCACACACATAGGGCTTCTCTCCTGTGTGAGTGCGACTGTGCTTTCTAAGGGCTGACAAGTCATTAAAACACCTCCAACACTCTATGCATTCATAGGGCTTTTCTCCTGTGTGGACTCGGTTGTGCATATGGAGAGTTGACAAGTGACTGAAGCGCTTCCTACACACAGTGCACTCGTATGGTTTTTCGCCAGTGTGGATTCGCTGGTGCCGTACGAAGCTTGCCAAATGTTTAAAACTTGTCCCACATTCAGTGCAGTGGTGCGGAGCCTCGCCCGTGTGAATTCTCTTGTGAATGTTGAGGGCGGACCTTTGGTTGAATTTCTTACCACACTCCGTACACTCATACGGTTTTTCCCCCGTGTGAATGCTTTTGTGTTTGTTAAGACTGGATACCTGTGTGAAAGTCTTCCCGCATGCACTGCACTCATAAGGTCTTTCTCCCGTGTGAATCCGCCTGTGGATGTTGAGAGTCGATAAGCGATCAAATCTCTTCTCACACTCGGGGCATTTATATGGCTTCTTTTCCCCCAGCATGTGGGCTGTCGCCATTTTCTAGCAGGCTGTCCTCTACAGAAGATTCATTATCAAAGCTCTTTGTGTTGGGTTCTGGAACATGCTCCTCCCCGGATTCACCGTTGCTGAGTATTAGGTCACGGAAGTGTGAACGGGGGTCATTTTCAGGTGCTGCTGGAGAGAAAATGAGAAGAAGTATTAAAAACTGCAGCAGCGACATTACTTGGTGGTAAAAGATGATGGATATGTGACTGCTATGCAGAAGACCAAAAGTACTGAAAAGTAACATGATTACAGGACATTCAACTGCTTGTTTCTATTTTTAATATCCCCCTTCCCTCCCCACACTGCACTAGCCCGAGCAGGAAAGCTATCCCTTCTAAGACTAAAACCAAGTTCCACTTGAGAGTCAGCTGCTAGAGGAGGGCTAGGCAATTCTGCCCATCTTCAGCTTCGTCTCGAGGGGAAGGGCTTGATAACAGACGCAAAGAGACATACAGAATCAGGTTACGCTTTTGGTTGTATTTTTAGTGAATGGAAGAAATTTGGTCAGGCCACCAGGGAAATTACCCTACTCTTTTTGAGAAGTGCCACGGGATCAGAATAGGCTGATGGGACCTTGGTTTAATGTCTCATCCAAAAGATGGTACCCCACGAGTGCAGCAGCACCTCCCCTCTCCATCATCTTGCACTACAATGTCAGTACTGGGGTTTTACCCCAACCTCCTGGTGTGGGCCTGGAACTCACAACTTTCTAATCTTCAAGCCTCAGAGGCAAGTGTTCAATGTGATGAGCCACTGACACTGCTAAGCCCTTCGCCCTGCCAGAGGAACACTAGCCAGCAACCGTCCCATAAGTGCACTGATGTAACAGCAGTCAGCTTTAGGCCTCTCTGTCCCAGTGGCTGGAGGGCCCCTACTAACATGGAACTTTGGACTGTTCCAGTTCAGGTCATCAGTCTCTGACAATTTGTAAAGCTTTTTCTCCCTCCATATGGAGCTGCTCCCTACCTGCACAGTGCAGGATAGGGGCCCCTCCCCTCCAAGTTGACTTCCCATTCTGACACCAATCGACAGCACGGGAACCAGGAGTGCCGAGAGGTGTGTGTGTGTGTGTGTATATAACCACCATGGCTGCATCATCTAGAAATGTTACCCTATTTTCTCGCACTGGCCTTCCTTCACTCCGTGTGCTGTGCAACTTCACACTATAGCCACGCTAGCAGCATTCCCACTGGATAAAGGTGAACCTCTGCAACTAACCACAAGGAGTTGCTGATGCTGTAGGCACAGTTGACAACCCACCCTGGGCAGAGAAGCAATGCCATTCATGGCACTCCCTGCTGTGGCCTTTCTGAGACTCACTCCTGAACCTGGGATGCCTACACGTGGCACAATGTGTTACTGCTGGGATGTTGCGATAAGTAAATAACCCGACCATCTGTAACATCTCCGTATCTCGTTTCTGGGCTTTGCCTCACAGTATCACAAACTATCTTAAGGTGCGTTTCTCACCTCATGTGTATTGCACGAGTGGTGTTTGGCATTAAGCATGGACCTCAGCATGGCGTCAGGAACAGAGTATAGAGGTGCCGAAAAATATTCTAATTTACAAGTACTGACTTCAGCTGGCACAGTGGTAGCGCTACTGCTTGCTGTCAACCCGGGTTCAAGAACGAGCGAGGGAAGACAAGAGGGCTGGCCAGGGGGAGGAGACTCGAACATCCAGAGGACCACTTGCCATCTCCTGGGGGTGGGGTGACCCTGCACTTGGCTAATCCTCTCTGGCGGAGGCCAGAGGCATAGCATGTGTCGGGGCCATGTCGAAGGGTTGGGGTGTGATAGATGTTGGTGACTGCACCTTGCCATCTGGGCACACGTCACACCCTCCAGAACAAGGGAAAATCAGCTCTCAGAGCACCGGGGAGACAGAGTACCCAGTGCAGACCCCATAACTCCTGCCTGCCTGTCCAAGGGTGCCAGACGAGAACAAGGAGGACCTTGGGGTGTAGGGCCCCACTTTGTACCCGCCTGGGGGCGGTATAGTCATGGCTCCATGGGGGTTCACCTGTGGGTTCAGGTACATAGAGAAGTGGGACAGGCACCATAGGTGACTCCCGATGGCGCATGCTCCGAGAGCAGGAGGGAGGATAAACAGTAAGTAAAAAAAAAAAAAAATTATAAAGTACTGACTTCAAAAAAATTGTTAGTCATCTAGTCTCATGTAATAGACTGTGGTGACCTTGGGTATTGCTGTCTAACAGCTGTCCAGCAATAGTGAACTTGCGGACAATTCTGTTGGACTGGCCAGTCCAGATGTTACTATGTTGGGCCAGTCCAGGTCTGGAGCACCAGTTTTCACCCCTACCCCATCTCTGGAGATCTGCTTAGGGTCACACAGTTTGCAAATGGCAGGTGTGGGTTTCTAACTCTGGTCTGTTGGGTCTCCAAGTACTTAAGGTACTTTACCCTGCAGGTTGTAACTGCCTAAGAGTGCACTAATCAAAATCAGCACCAAGCAAACAAGTTTGTACCCCATACCCCTTCCCCCAGGCAGTGATCTCACTACAGAGAGATTGACAGTGGCAAGCTTAGGCGTAAGTGGAGGACTAAGGATCCTCTTAGTTCAGTAGCGTAACGCTATGCAAACAATCCTGCAGCGCTGTGGGTTAGTGGCTGTATGTGCTGTGCTACACTAGTGCGATTGGAAATGACCTAATTCAGATAAAGTTTTAAAATAAAATTAACATAGAAACATAGACTTTGACGGCAGATAAGGACCGCTAGGCCCATCTAGTCTGATCATTGATTGTGCTCTACCAATAATATATTGATACCACTACTGAGACTACTCTTACGGTGGTAACAGTGGTCTCACTTGCATCCTTAAGGTATCAGAACAGCTCACCTTCAGTTTGTGGTTCTCATACCCTAAGAATGCACCACAGTAAGAGTGGTCTCGGTGGCAGTATTAACATACAAAAACAGTCAAATTCTCATATATCTATCTATCTATATATATATATATATATATATATATATATACATACATATATACACATACATACATACATATACACATACATATACACACACACACGTACTGACTTTGTAAATTACGTCTCTTTCCCTTCACCAAACATCCAGTACAGCATAGCAGTACACTAATGTTATAGTATGACATTCATGATGTAATGCCAACAGTAGGGTCCTTAGTCCTCCACTTATGCAGCTACCAAAGTATCCCGTACCCCTGGCAATGTGGGGCGAATGCTGGGGATTATTTGGGGAGTCTGGCATCTTCTCTGCCCTTGGGAGAGGGGACTTCAAGCCATTTCACAGCCAGTCACCTACATTTTTCCTGTGGGGCATTTTAGAGGGGATTCAGACCAAAGTTTGTCTGTGAGCCACTTGAGTAGTTTGATGCCAAACATTTTTGAATTCCCCCACTATGCCCAGAAGTTGGGGGGGGGGGGCTACACTGCCTGCTGCTGCAAACTTATGCAGTATGTGGAGCGGGCCAGGATACAACGCCATATTGCAGTAAACAAAGCAATTTTGGCGATACTGAAGGATTATGGCCAGTTGCGCAAGTAAACAGGAAAGGATTACGGTAAGAGGCCTGCGTCTAAAGTGACGCCACTCTGTCACGCCTCTTCCCATCTGTGCCCGAGTCACCGAACGATTCATAGGATCGTCATATAATAGTTACAGTAATGTACAGTACAGTGTGTGTAAGTACCACATTGGACTGAGGGGTGAGGGTGGGCGCCCCACAGAAGATACAACAGTTCATTAAACAACTAAACGAAAATAAAGAAGATATTCGGTCAGTACACAGCAACAATAATTTAACTCATAGGATGGGGTGTGGAGCACCCAACAGAAGAAAGAACAAACAAATATTGTATTGGTTATTGTAAAAAAAAAAAAAAAAAAGTCAAAAATTGATTGCTTCTTTCTTCTGTAGGGTCTCCGCTCCCCTGCTCTGTATTAAATAATTGTTTCTGAGATAAAACTAATTTCACTGCATTTATGCAGTTTCACTCTCTCTCTCTCGTTGTGTCACTTGCTCGCGCAGCTCCAAGAGACACATTACCGAGTGGTCCCTGAAAGCTGCGCAGCAACGCAATCTGGCCGTAATCACTCAGTATCGCCGCAATGTCAGTGGCAGTTAATCCCGTTTGTCATGCAGTGACTCGAGACTATACCTCTGAACCTCCTGCCTCACAAATCAGGGACAAGGCTTAAAAAAAATCAGGGACAAAGCACCAAAATGAGGGACACATCTTTAAAATGTATGCTATCCAATCAGGAAGCTGGTAGAATAAGGGGCTTAATGTAAAATACATTTTCTAAGGAAGAACAAGTCTGTAACTTTAATGTTCGACATTATTTTGTGCTTACAATACCCATTGTTTGGTCACGGAAACACATTTTTTTTTTTAGGAGGGACAGAGTAAAATTTTGAGGCAAAATCATGGACAGTTGAGAGGTATGCTCCAGACACTGAGTTACCTCATTACGGGCTTCATTGTGGGTTTTTTTTTTTTGTATGGAAGGAGTGGGACAGGGGCTCCCTTCCGGGTCAAAGGTGGGTGATAGTGGAGAGTATCGGACCAGCAACGGACCTACGCTGTTAGCGTGGTAGCAAGTACTGTATTCAATCAGTCGTTGGGCATACCTCTCAACCTCTCTTCACCAAAATGTGTGACACGATGTGTGACAAATGAGCAAAATCTGTGACATACCGTCTAACATGGCACTGCAAGCTCATAACACTATAGCTATCAGTGCAATAATGTTCATAATGTCTTTGTATAACTGAGCATAATAGATTATTATGAATTTCTGCTTTAAAGTCTCAGTACGGAATGTGGAATATCACCTTCCCCATGATGGACACAGGGTTTCTGAGAGGTAAAATGAGTGATGCACCTCATAATGTGTGACAGTTGAGAGGTATGTCGGGTTATTTGAGTTGGTGAGCTTCAGTCCCAACCCCACCAAGTAAGCGCAAGCACGCACTGTATTCACAAAGGTTTTCCATACCTCTCAACCTCCTGCCTCATAAATCGGGGACAAGGCTTAAAAAAAAATCAGGGACAAACGACCAAAATCAGGGACACATCTTCAAAATTGGAGATATCAACTCAGGAAGCTGGTAGAATAAGGGCTTAGTGTAAAATGCCTTTTCTAAGGAGGAACAAGTCTGCAAATTTAATGTTGGACATTGTTTTGTGCTTACAACCTCCACTGTTTGGTCACAGAAACACAATTTTTAGGAGGGACAGAGTAAAATTTAGAGGCAAAATCAGGGACAGTTGAGAGGTATGTATTTACGCTACTAGCGCAGCGCTGGTCCGATACTCTCCACTATCGCCCAATGGTGCAATCTCAGGCTCTGCAGCGCGGCTCTCGCTCACAAGACTGTAGAGAGAGCCTCTGCCGCACGCTCGCCTCTCCCGGGCTATTCCCAGCCTCTGCTCCCCGTTCCAGTGCATTCCTAACATCAGTACTTACTCCGACGCATGGACCTGCTGCAGCGCTGGTCTCCTCCCCCCGACAACAGCATCCGCGTGTCACCTGATCACAGCACTCCGGCTCCCCCGACGTTGCTCGCGAACAGGGCAGGAAGGGCGCGCAGGGGGCGCGTGAGAATTGTAGCCCCTCCCCCCGCGCGCGCGCGCAGGCTTTTCATTGTGACGTCCGTCCTTGAGACGCCCAGGAGGCCGGTGACGTGATCACGGGGTGCCCGCAGGGAGTATTTCTGTTTTTTTTCTTGAAATGTTGCAATTGGATGGCAAAGCAGCCTAGTTTTCAGTATCTAGGGGGAGAAAATGGGGAAATATCCTGCATATACCTCCTTGAATTGCACAGGGAGTTCACACCCTGCGCCTGAAATTCGAGGGGTCGGAGGGGATGGGGTATACAGTGCCTCAGGACGCTTGACACTCAAAGTGCGGAAAGGTGGGGGACACTGTCCCTCAGTGAGTGGGCCACAGAGGCAGAGGTGGAGAACTGGAGATGCAACCTTTGAACACCATGGAATGAAAACTAGTGCCGTTACTGTCAAAAACCTTAAACAGAGTACGACTATAGTTTGCGGGGACAGAGACAAGGAGCTCTGCAGATGTTTGTTCAAGTGTGCTGCACTGTTAGCATGTTATGAATTTTTGCTTAAAAGTCTGAGCTTACAGCACCGTACAGAGTATTAAACAGCTGATATCACAAAACGATGCAGTTCTAACCATTTCCAGAAATTTATTTCATTGTTGGAAAAAAAAAAAAACTTCAAGCGAACGCTCTTTTGCAACGGTTCCACGTCAAGTACGTGTCATGTGCAGTACAGCAGAAAGGGAATTGCCCCCTCTGCGGTTCACACACTTCATGGTAAGGAGTGTACGTAAGCAATAAAACACGACAGGCGTAAGTGCTGGAAGGGGGGGGAGGGGCGGTAGCCACTCCACTTTTTATTTCTGTATGGCAAAAACTAGTATAGAAAAAGTGCACTTTTGATTCTCAGCCCCCTCAGCTTTTACCATCTTCCGGCATCCTTGACGACAGGGTGGTCATGTGATGTGTTTTGACCAATGAGGTTACTGGGTTTTCGTACCCCATTGTATAATAATGCTTTTAGCCCCTGGCCTGCGGTAAAATATGTTCCATGCACACACCTGGAGTGTCTTATTGCGTTTATAAAATGGACCCTCTTTTTTAATAACTTTTCTCAGAAAAATCATTTTAAATGTCGAAAATAGTATTTGTTTATGTAGATTTAAGATGAAACAGTCCTTCCGCCTACCACATAATGACAAAATTATGATATCATTATGTCTGTGCTGGACAAAGTGATGCAACCACACTAACTCCTGCCCCCCACTGTTTTCTTTCTTTGTTGTAGTAAGGAGCTCTGGGAAACTATGCAACTAGAGACACAACTGTTCTCCATCCCCGAAGTAGCAGCGAGTGGTATATATATATATATACACACACACACACACACACACACACACACACACACACACACACACACACACACTAGTGATGTTACTAAGGAAGCAGATGAGCGCACACACACACGGCTGTACTTGTCGCTCCACAACCCAGTGCCCCTCCCAAAAGCCTATTTGCAAACTACAGAACAGAGTGAAGATCGCCGCTTTTCTCATCCCACCCTCCCCCGCCTATAAGGAAAGCAGCAAGATAACAGGGAAATTTATAAAGAATTGTGCCAACCGTAAGTTTTTGGTTCGCTCGGCAGCACTTCAGAGCCATGCTGTCAGGGTGATCCTAATACTTCAGAGCACGGGTGCTTTTACTAACATTGTGCAAAATACCTACCATTTTATAAAGAGGAATAAAGTGAGTTGCACCAGTGTTTCTGTGATCAGCTGTCAGTACAGGATCAGCCATGCTAAGGAGTGTGAACTACATTCATATGTTCAATTGGAGTGTTCACGAGAGAATTGAAGATGGTGGCATTTTAAACGGCAATGTTCTGATGCTCCTAATATTGTTTGGAAATGTGGTTCTGCGTCTGACCATTTTTTTTTTTTTAGCCATGCATGGAACAGATTTCATGCACGGTGAGCTAGGTCTCTGCTTGGCTGGTTTAGCCTACCCATTTTATAAAAAATGAAAAACTCGGGGAACATTTAAACAAACAGTGCAATGGTAGTGCAAACAGAGAGACATAATGCAGAATATAAGTACAGAATAACAAGTAACCAGTTACTGAAGCTACTGTCAAAAACCTTAAACAGAGTATGACTATGAGCTTATGGGGAACACAGAGGCGAGGACCTCGGCAGACCATATTACAGGCTTTGTCCTGTTAACAGGGATGGGGACTGAAACTAGCCGACTTGGGGGGGGAGGGGGTGGCTGTGGGGGGGGGTCAGCTAGTACCAGGCATGTCCTCCAGTAGGACAGTAAGTGCTAGAACAGAGCAGAGTGCATGCCTGTGGAGGAGAGATCCAAGCCAGGCTAACTTAATTGCAGGGGCAGTTAGTGTGGAGGGCAGGTGAGGAAACTCTGCCCACTGCTAAGGCCAGCTATGACAGTTACGATGTGGGGCTGGTGAGGGAGGGAGCCGGAGTATCAACACACATATTAGGAGATGGGTAGAGAGGAACTGGTAGTACACCATCTATCTGCAACAGCAGGCCCCGAATGCATTAAGGTGTAATTTTTCGGCCCGACGGCGCAACAGTTGGATTTCTGCTTGCAACGCCAGCGACCTGGTTTCGGGAACGAGCTTGGGTCGCTGGAGGGCCGGCCGGGAGGAGAAGGATTGAGCATCCCATGGACAGCTCTCCTTCTCCGGGGGGAGGGTAGGGGACTGGTCCGGCGGAGGCTGGGAGTATCACAGGACGCACGGCCCAATGCTTACTGGGGGAGGAGCGGATGTCAGTGTATGCCGTGACATCACTACGCTGCTCCCAGCAGAAAAAAGGAAAAATTGCTCGCTGGTTGCCGGATGACGGCTCTCTGCTCCCTGAGTGCCTCCAGGCCTTCCCAGGGCCTCCTGCTCCTCAGCAGCATCCCTGGGCCCTAGTAGTGAGTGTGCTGGGGTCATCCCCTCTCCCTGGTGCCTTCCCTCTCGGAGGAGGGGGACCCGCCCGGCGAAGGGATACGCCAGGATATCTCGGGGATCGGCTGCCACATAAGGACCAGAGGAGGGCTGGGTAAGGACAGTGGGGCTGGAGGGAGCCTGTGGAGTCTGAAGGAGTGGGGGACCAGTGAGCACGGGGGGCGGGAAAAAAAAAAAGGTACCGTCTTAACTCTGACTTAAACGTAGGGAAGCTGTCGGTAAATAATAGGTGAGCAGGTATCTTGTTTAGCCACAAGGGAGCCCTGTAGGCAAAGGACCGCTGCCCAAGAGAAGTTTTCCTAAATGAGACAGCCAGCGAGTCCTGAATCTGGCCACTGGTCTGGTATCCTGAAGAACAGGTATGGAGCAATTCACTGAGACACGGAGGAGCTTTGCTGATTAGTGATTTCTTGCCTAACAGGCATATCTGGAATTTAATCCCGTTGACGAGCAAGAGCCAGTTGGTTTGCTCGTAAAGGGAGCAGGAGTGGGTGAGTTGGTCAGCTCCAAGTGTCAGCCTACAGGCCTTATTGAGGGCTGTGACCACACGTTTGAGTGCCGCGTCCGAGGCTGCTCCATACACTACAAGGTCGTAGTCTGTAACTGACAGGATGGAGGAAGAAAGCTGTCATAGGGCAGCAGGTGTGAGATAATGCCTCTGCCTATGGAGGACTCCCAGCTTCGTGTGAACCGCGTTTATGACCAGGTCAGTATACTGCCCAAAGGAGAGGGGGTCATCAGTGATGACCCCAAGGGACTTGAATGACTGAACCTGCTCTAGCGTGTCGCTCATTTTACTGGTGATTGTCAAGGCCGGGATGGATTTCTTTAGCTGATGACTGGATACCAGCATCGTCTTCACCTTTTTGTAATTAAGTAACGGTTTCTGGGAGCTGAAAATGAATAGTAGTGGCCTGCTGGCCATTATTTGAGTCAGTCCATGGCACACGAGACAACTTGAATGAAATGTTGCTGATTCGTCTGTACCAAGTACAATGATAAGCACGTTATGTGCAAACTGCTGGTCATTTGTTTTTTGGTTTATTTCATACCCTGCCTTATCTGTGTGAGCAGCACCTTTTTCCATGAGGGACTGATGAGATCCAAGTTAGAGCGGTGAGCTTGGTAAATCCAGCAGACCTAGGTTTGAGTCCCACAACCTTAACTTGCATACTGTGTGACCCTGAACAAGTCACTTAACCTCCTTGTGCTCTCTGGGCGCACCTGGAAATGAGCTTCCACTTAGCATGCGTTTCCCTCCCAAAAAGTGTAAAAAAAAAAAAAAAAAAAGCATTTGTCAATGCCGAATGTTGTCTTGCTGGCATTGGTAGTACAGGCGTTGGAGAGACGCATAATAAGAATGGCAGTGAAGTACAGAACCCACGTCAACCCCACCCCACCCTGCAGAGAGTGACTGGCATCGGGGTGTGCCTTTGGGCCATTGACCATGACACTCATGCCATTTCACCTCACCCCACCCTGCAGACTCTGACAAATGTCACATTGTGCCTTAGGGTCGGGCCTTATGCTCACCTCATTTCATAAGGAAGTATGTTGAGATAGGTGCGGCATAGGAGAATGGGGTGAACTTTGGGGCCGAAGAGTCCAAGGCACACCTGGATGGCTGTCAGTGGCTGCAGGGTGGGGGTTGGGGTGCAGTGGCATGAGCATTACAGCCGACAATCCAAAGGCACACCCTGACGCCTGTTAGTTGTACAAGGTGGGACGTTATGGTTAGGAACCCTACCGCCCTGGGCGTTTATTGGTATTTGCACTCCAAATTTTCAATGTGGCCTTTTTGTGACCCCACCTCATGAAAGCATGTGGGACCTCTGCTTATGAACAGTGTTGCTGTGATTTTGTTAATGTGTCCCAAACATTGATTTCCCACAGCGACTGCGCCATTCTGCACCACATAAAAATGTCAGCTGCACCATTCATAAGGAGCTGTGAAGAGATGGCAGTGTTGAAAATCTGGAGAGAAAATATTAAAAATTCTCGAAGCTACGAGCGTGCATGAAAACTGTGCACCACATGTTTGTAACAGTCTTTTCTTGGAATTCTTTCACCCAATTTTTAACATAGGCATTTGGAACCTCTGCTCATGAACAGTGGCAGTATGATTTTCTTAATCTGTCCCAAACGTTGATTTCCCACAGCGACTGCGCCGCTGTGTGCCTGATGTACGAAACCACATTTTGGTCAGGATGTGAAAAATGACAGCTTTACTGTTCATAAGAAGGTGTGCAAAAATGGTAATGTTGAACATCTGGAGTGAAAGGATTAAAAATTCTCAAACTTACGACTGTACGTTGACACTGTGCAACACAAGCTTGTAACATAGTCATTTTGTAGAATTTTTTCACCAGCTGTTTAACATAGGCATTTTGGGACCTCTGCTTATGAACACTATTACTGTGATTTTCTTCCTCTGTCTGGAACATTGTTTTCCTACAGTGACTGCGTCACTGTGTGCTGGATATGCTAAAACACATTTTGGGTAGGATGTAGAAAATGACAGCTGTACTGTTCATAATGAGGTGTGGAAAAATGGCGACGTTGAAAATCTGGAGTAAAATTATTAAAAATTCTCGGAGTTACAAGCATACGTGGAAACTGCACAACGCACGCTTGTAACATGGTCATTTTGAGGAATTTTTTTTTCACCAAATTTCAACATAGGCATTTCAGGACCTCTGCTCATGAACAGTCTTACTGTGATTGCCTTACTCTGTCCCGAACATTGTTTTCTTACAGCGACTGCGCTACTGTGCGCCAGATGTGCGAAACACATTTCGGGCAGGATGTGGAAAATGACAGCTGTACTCTTCATAAGGAGGAGTGAAAAAATGGAAATGTTGAAAATCTGGAGTAAAAATATTAAACATTTTCGAAGTTACAGTGTGGAAACTGCGCAACGCACGCTCGTAACACAGTCACTTTTTAGAATTTTTTCACCAGATTTGCAACATAGGCTTTTTGGGAGCCCACCTCATGAAGAGTCACACTTATTTCGTTAATCGGTCCCAAAAGGTGATTCCACGCAGTGACCACAAAATCACCTTTCGAGACCGAATAACGAGATGACAGTGACTGAATTCATGAGGTGGGGTCCCAAGAACCCCATGTTGAAAATTTGGTGCCAAAAGTCGCAAAAATGGCTAAGATATGCACCAAAGTTGAAAAAAAACCATTTATGCCTTATACAGCTTACCAGTGTTTCTTCAGTTCACGGTCGGCTTCAAAGATTGCAGACGTGTTCCCAGTCCACCGAAGATCGTCGTGCCAGGCTATGGAGGTAAGTATGGAGTGAGGGTGTGTGTGGGGAGGTGGGATGCGGAGAAGGTGGCTGCGGGGGGAGAGGACAGGACGGCGAGGGATCATTTCCTTTGTTTCAGGTGACAACAATAAAAAAATTCACTGCAGACCATTTTCTTTTTTTTTTTTTTATTACAGGTTTGTCCACATTTGGGTGGGCTCCCAGTGTGGCACATTTCTTTGGGGGGGGCATGTTAGCCACACTGGAGTGGGCTCCTAGTGTAGCACACAGTCAGGGTGGGACAGCAGCAGAAAAATGGGGAGGGGGGTTAACATGCCAACAGGGATTCGACACCCCTGTCGGCAAGCATATCTGTGTTCGGAGGCATAATGCCAAGGGGGATTGGGCACCCCCTTGGCAGACCACATCAGTAAAGGGGTCACATATGCCGACAGGGATTGGGCACCCTCCAATGTCGACTTTCTAGGGACTATGAGCGGTGGATGGCGAGCTACCATCCACCATGTTTATTGAAATGTCACACCAGGCAATGCACGCCCTGCAGTGAGGGGTCGCTCCCTGATTGTAGTGGCTAAAATGTTTCAAGTTGGTGGCATGTTTTGCAACTGCTGTCGTAGACAGAGTGCAGTCTAATTCGTGCCACAGAGCCCAGCCCTTAAAAGCAGTGGTGCCACTGGCCATAACATGACCGCGTCTCCAAAGAAAAAATTACTCAACTTAGTAATGTTGTTTCTTCTAATGGAGTCTTGCTATATTATGACAATTAGCAGTTTGGTCCTCCTCTAGAACTGCCCCGGAGATGAAAGAGTTAACTCCATACAGGATGGAGTTCTGAGCGCGAGCTCGGTTTTCAAAGCTCTATCTGGGCAGTTTCAAACTGAAACTGTCAGATCTTTACAAGCAAGAACTCACTAAGGGTCTGTGTGGAAGCTGTAACACACTAGCCTACTGGCTACCTAATAACAACAACAATAACAACAACACTGCTGGACCCTACCCAAAGACTCAAGTCAGGGGCCAGCAAAAATACCATTTAACAATAGAAACAACACTCCCAAAAACCCCAAAAGGGAAGAAAATCCTGCAATGGCATAAACAGTGCCTGCACTAGGTTGCCCACCCCTACCCAAGTAGAAGTTCTGAGAGGGCAGGTGGGGGTGGTCATAATATAGCAAGACTCCATTAGAAGAAACAACATTACTAAGGTGAGTAATTTTTTCTTCAAACAACATGAAGTCTTGCTATATTATGACAATTAGCAGACTACACAGCAGTACCTCCATGGAGGAGGGACAGAACCTACTTAGGGAATAGGCTCTGAAGCACAGCTGTGCCAAATCGAGCATCTCTCCTGGCCTGGATATCCAGGGAGTAATGCTTGATGAAGGTGTGTACCGTTTTCCAGGTTGCAGCCTGACAAATTTCAAAATAGGAATGTCTCTAGCAGCAGCTAGAGACACGGCCATTACCTCTGGTAGAATGAGCCCTCAATCCAGAGGGGGCCCTACCCAGTTTCAGGTAACAAAATTGGATACAAGAGACAATCCATCTGGCAATTGTCCTCTTAGTGGCAGGTTTCCCTTTGCCAACCTCACCATAGGTGAGAAACAGTTGATGGGATTCGAACCTGTGACCCTTGGTACGTTCTAAATAGTAACTCAATGCCCTCTTAACATCCAAACTGTGCAATCTCCTCTCACCAGAGGAAGAATGCTCAGTGAAAAATACTGGAAGGGAGATGGATTGGTTAAGATGGAAATCCGACACCACTTTAGGTAAAAACTTTCTGTTAGTCCTGAGGACTACCTTATCCCTGTGAAAAGAAATAAAATCATTTTTCTACTGAAAGGGCTTGTAACTCACTTATGTCTAGCAGAAGTGATGGCCACTAGAAATACAGTTTTCCAAGTTAAAAACTTAAGCTCTGCGGAAGACAGGGGTTCAAAGGGAGGTTGCATTAACTGGGCAATGCAAACATTAAGGTCCCAGGCAGGGGCTGGGTCACGAAAGGGTGGATTGGTATGGAGTAACCCCTTAAAAAACTTGGAAAATACAGGGTGAGCGGAAAGGGAGGAAGGCTTTCCTGCTGAAATAAAAGCAGAGACAGCTGCCAAATGAACTCTTAAGGTAGCTGGCCTGAGGCCCAAAGAATTAAGATGGACCATGTAGTCCAACAAAATGGGCAAATCAGCAGATTCTGGGGCAATATGCTTCCCAGAACACCAGATGGAGAACCTTTCCACTTGGAATTATAAGTGGCTCTAGTGGAAGGCTTCCTAGAGGCCTTTAGGATGTCAAGGACACCTTGAGAAAGGTGCAAATCAGCAAATTCTAACTCCTCAAGAGCCAAGCTTTGAGGTTGAGGGATTTGAGGTTTGGATACCAGACTCTCCCCTGGGCACAGGTCAGTAGGTTGTGAATCCTGGGAAAACACAGGGGAAGGTGGACTGCCAGTGATAGAAGGAGTGGGTACCAGGGTTGCCTGGCCCAGTCTGGTGCAATCAGAATCACCTTGCAAGGCTGGGATCTGATTTTTACTAACACCTTGAATAGGAGAGGGAAGGGGGGAAGCATAAAGAAACTTCCCTTCCCAATCCAAGAGAAGGGCGTCCAGGGGGACTGAGCCCACCACTGGGGGCCTGCAACAGAACAGTGGAAGTTGGTGGTTGTCTGGGGCTGCGAAGGTCTATCTGAGGGTGCCCCATCTGGCAAAAACTGTCCCCAGCACTCGAGGATTCAGGGACCATTCGTGATGGCCCTGAGAAATCCTGCTGAGGGCATCCGCTAGGACATTGTCTTTCCCTGGCAGGTGAACTGCTATCAGAGAGGTGTTCAGGGAGTAGGCCAGAGACCACAACTTCATTGCCTCGGTGCACAAGGCCGACGACCGAGTGCCCCCTTGCTTGTTGATGTACCACATTGTTGTGGTATTGTCTGTTCTGACCTGGACTACTTTGTTCTGGACAGATGCAGAAAATGCTTGAAGAGCTAAAAAGACAGCTCTGAGTTCCAGCAAATTGATGTGGAGCAGAGATTCCTGGGGGGACCACACTCCCTGGGTGGAGAGGTCGCCCAAGTGTGCTCCCCACCCCAGGAGGGAGGCATCCGTAGTGAGGGTGAGGGAGTGGGAGAGGAGAATGAAGGGACCCCAGTCTTAAATTGCTCTGATCCTGCCACCACTGAAGGGCTAGGATCGGGTTCGGTCACTGGAATCAATTTGGTAAGGGTCCCTCCTTTGAGACCAATAGGCTCTCAAGTGAAACTGAATGTCTCTCATCTGGAATCTTGCTCCCTGCACCACGGCTGTGGAGGCAGCCATGTGCCCCAGGAGCTGCAAAAAGTGTCTTGCTGGTCGAGAGACCTGCAGAGTGAAAGAGGAGGCCAGGGCAATCAACTTCTCTACCCTTTCCAAGGGGAGGAAGGCCCTGGCCAGCTTTGTGTCCAATTCCACACCTATGAAAGTGAGTACCTGAACTGGTTCTAGAACTGACTTTGGTAGATTTAGCAGGAATCCCAGGGAGGTGAGAAGCTGCTGGGTGACTTGTAAGTGGGATTTCACCTGTTCTGGAGACTGTCCTACAATGAGCCAGTCGTCCAGGTAAGGGAAAACAGCAATCCCTTGCCTCCTTAAATGAGCCACTGCCATGGCCAGACATTTTGTGAATACCCTTGGGGCAGAGGTAAGGCCGAAGGGCATTGCCCTGAACTGGTAGTGGCCTGAGGGCAGTTTGAACCTGAGGTACTTTCGGTGAGAAGGCCTGATGAGGACATGAAAATAAGCGTCCTTGAGGTCCAGGGAGGCTAACCAGTCCCCTGGCCTCAGGGAAGGTAAAATCATTGCCAGAGTTAGCATTTTGAACTTTGGTTTCAAAAGGTGCTTGTTCAGATATCTTAGCTCTAAGATGGGCCGCCATTCTCCTGTCTTTTTTGGGGTAAGGAAGTATCTGGAATACAGACCTTTGCCCTGGTGTAAGGGAGGAACCCTTTCTACTGCTCTGAAGGTTAACAGGGTAGAGACCTCTGCTTCCAGAGCAAGGGTCTTGAGGGGGCTTGCAGGTGGAAAATGCCTGGCTCTCATCTTTGGGAATTTTTTGAAGCCGAGAACAAGGTCCTGGCTTACTACTTCCAGAACCCATTTGTCCGAAGTTAGGGACACCCAGTTCTGACTGAAGTAAGCCAACCTGCCCCCTACTGGTACAGGAGAATCGACCCTGGGCACCCCATCAGGGTGCCTGCTTGGCAGTTGCCTTAGGCTGAGGGGTGGGGACCGGTTTACCTGCGCCCCGTCTGCCTCTGAAAAAGCCCTCTGAGCAAAAGCAGAGGAGGCTTGGAAATGATAAAAAGGCCTGTGGAAGGGCCTTCCCCTACCTCTGGGTGTGTGCCTCTGGGGAGTGGCTTGCCGCTCCTTGGCTTGGGCACTTTTGTAGGTAGTTCTGTATTCATCCATCTTTTTCATATAGTTCTCTGCTCCCCAAACAGAGAATTCCCCACCACAGGAAAATCCATAGCCTTAGTCTGAGTGTCCTGTGACAGATTTGTACACCTGAGCCATGCCAACCTCTGAAAAGCTACAAGTGGCCATGACCCTTGAGGAAACATCATTAACATCCACAGCAGCATGAAATTGAACTTTAGAAGCTTCAATGCCATCAGCAGCCACCTGTTCTAATTCACTAGCCAGCTGGCCATGGGCCTGCTTGGCTAACTGCATAACTGTATCCCATCTAGATTTCTGATATCTAGCCACATAAGCCATATAATTTGCCTGCCTGAGTCCCAGAGAGGCTGCCATATACTGCTTTTTTTGCCATGGCATCAGTCTTCCTGGAATCCTTGTCAGGAGGATGTGAAGCCAGGGGAATGTTAGCCTTGTCACAGGGCTGCAGCCTGCACTGCTCCTACATGACTACACTGCTCAGAAAGGAAGTCTGTATCAGGACCTGATAGAGTATACCTCCTGTCCATCTTTTTATCAACAGGAGGCACAGAATTAGGATTTTTCAAAATTTTTATTGTTTGCTTCCTAAATGACTTATGCAAAGGAATAGACAATCTCCTAGACTCTGGAATATCCATCATTTCAACATAATCAGGCTCCTCCTGCTCATCCACAGCCTCTTCTAAGGGAAGCTGGAGGGTTTCAGCAACTTTCTTATAAAACATAAAATGAGATGGGGACTCAGACAGCATAGGGGGAGATTCTAAAGGTCTGTCTGGAGAGATGTCCGGTTCAATGGGCACATCCAGACCCTCCCAGCCACATACATACTGTTCATAATCCTCCTCCCCCTCCTGTGGTTCATAAAATTCCTCAACATCATACTCCTGAACCACTGGGGCCAGGACGAACCAACCTTTTGCCAACTAGTGGTGGTTCGGACGGCCCCTGAGACAGTGACTGGACAATCTGTATGGCTTTTGCTATTTCTGCAGCAGTTGGAGAGGAAATTTTGGACTCCAGACCTGCTGATTTTCTAGATTTTTTTGCTGGGGCTGGTTCCTCAGAACCAGCTTTTCTTTTGGCCGAGGAAGTATCGCCCTGGTCAGAGGGCACTCCTTCTGGTTCAGTTGGCACTGAACCAGGCTGGCCATCTGGGTCAGCGGACTTTTTGGCCTCTCGTTCCCTGAGCCTGCCCAATCTTTTTTCCAGGGTGGCTGCAGGGAAATTTTTACATACCTGGCAGTCTGACTGGAGGTGGTCAAACCCCAGACAATAAACACATGTGGGCGTGTGGGTCAGCCTTGGCAAGAGCTTCCCCACAAGCATCCTGATGTTGAAACCCAGTGGGCCCGGTTTTTCTTTGGGTTTCTCAGACATAATGCCAGCCTAACCAAAAACTTGCCCTTTTAATGGCAGTGCCAGGCAAGACACCCTTATTGGTTCCTAACCGTGTCACGGGTATTTGAAAAAACCGTAATGAAATCCCTTTTTTTTAGAACCGATAAGAACCAGGAACCGCACTCTAAAACACAGACTAAAACCTTGTACTTATGGTTACCAGATAGAGCTTGAACCGAAATGCGGTAAAATAAAACACTGTTCTCGGTTAAATTGAACCGAGAATACTTAAAATGAACTGAGAAATGAACCGAGCTGAAGGAGAAATCTCCGGAGCGACTGTTCAGTGAGGCGGAGTAAAGAATCTGACAGTTTCAGTTTGAAACTGCCCAGATAGAGCTTTGAAAACCGAGCTCGCGCTCAGAACTCCATCCTGTGTGGAGTTAACTCTTTCATCTCCGGGGCAGTTCTAGAGGAGGACCAAACTGCTAATTGTCATAATAGAGCAAGACTTCATGTTGTTTGAAACCTGCTCTTCCACTTCAAGCAACCCCAATATGTTGTTTGTGCTGCGTGCAAGACAACATAATAAAAAGAAATTCTGAGGGGTAAAAGGAGGGACAGTTGGCTGGGGAGTGAAAGTGTCTCTCTTTGAGAACCAAGTAGGCAACAACATACCTCTTAACCTTCTGTCACTGAAATGAGGGACACGAACAATCATTTGTCCTTGTGGAGCTTGTATAGAGATGTAGAGTCATCACATTTTAAAAAGCTTGAATCATGCCATTTTATACATACCATACATATTTTTTTTTTGGGGGGGGGGACACCAGCAATTGGTCCATTGAGTTCCTCCCTCTCATTAGCTCCGTGGGAATATCCCGTCAGTCTGTTTTCTTAAAAGTACTTGTCTAGGCTTGTAAGCAGTGCCAGTGGCTGAGCAGGTAGCACACACTCCTTTGAGGCCGGGAGATCAGAAGGCTGTGGGTTCTATCCCCACACAAGGCACTTGGGTTAAATCCCAATACTGACACTGTAGTCCAGGTTAACTGGGATAATAGTGAATCAGAAATAGCAAAAACAAATATAGCAAACAGTCAATAATAGCTACTTACAAAAACAGCTACTTCAGCAGCGTCATAATAGCTAACAGCCAAAATGGCGAAAAAGCATGTGTTACTTTATTCCTGCTCCCCATGTAAACTTGTGCTACAAGATAAACTGTCCCCAGCTACCTACTTTGCCACCTGTGTGCAATCAGTGTATTTAAGATACCAGTAATTACTGGCTCTGTAGTGCTGGAGTTCCTGAATTGATGCAGACTTGCTGTTGTTGCTGACTTGCTGTAGATATGCTGAGGAGGAGTTCTTCTACAATATGGTACTTGAGTTTGTTACCAGCCAGAAGGTAAGCCAGTAGTGCTTTATAGTATATGGTTAGGGTTTATTATGAATAGAAAGCCGTGGCTTTCAAAATCTTGTTGTAGGACAGTTCAAAGGTCAAAGTTGCTGTACTACTGGTCTGACGTCACATCGATAATACAACAGTTTTTTTTTTGCCTTGCCCTGCCACCTGATTGGCTCAATCAACAGCGCTCTGAGGAGAAAAAAATTGTTCAACATGGCAGCGTGGTTAAGCGAGTGCTGGTTGGGGGACCCTCTTCATCTTGACATGGAGAGCCTCACAAGGCTCTGTCACAAAAGTGAAATTTTTTTTTTTTTAATTTTATTTTTAAACTAAGTGGTGCTGAGTTAGTGGGACGGGGTGAAGACGAACTGAGAGTGGGATGAGCCGGAACGGGAGCAGCACGACATGACAAAGGTAACCGTCAACTTGGGGGGAGGGGAGGAAAAAAAGACACAAGCCAGGAACCATATACTATATAAAATAGTGAATGGTTAACCATCCACAACTATGGCTATGTTTTCATCTCGGTTGTAGAAGACATCATGGAGACCTCTCGAGCTTCGCTGTCGAGGTGTCCATGATGTCATCAACAATCTCGATGTAAACACAGCCTTGTTGTGGATGGTCACCCATCCACTGTTCTATATATAATGGCTGCCTATATAGAAAGGATAAGGATAATTTGGAGGAGGTGTGCTGGAGGTGTGCAGAAGCACATAAATATAAATGCCTTGCTAGGCTACGCACTGTGGCAGCCAGAGTCACTTCTGTAGTAAAACAGCATAACTACGTAGCAGATGTTGGTGAAGCAGGAGCGAGGAAGGTCATGGCAGACCTTTGTGACCATGCCCGCACAACAGTGGAGAGTACTTCTCAGGTTGTAGTGGAATGCACGTCAAGTGCCCTGAATCAGTTAGCGGTAGAGTGCCAGATTTACGACTCGTGAAGCGCACTGTGCAGTGCATACGCCAAACTGAAGGGGGCTGTCCTGCCACACTATCTGCTGTCGAGGACCTCAATTTACCCAATGAATTTACACTACTGGGGTCTGGAGAGAGGTTCCTTATTTATGACAGTGGTAATGATGTGGATAGAATACTGATCTTTGCTACAGAGGGGAATTTGAGGCTGTTGAGGGACAGTGAAGACTGGATGTTAGACAGGACATTCAGATCTTGCCCCTCACTCTTCAGTCAACTTTATACAGTTCATGCATTGCGCTCTGGAATTGTGATCTCTGCTGTGTGTGTGTGTACTGATGTGCTCTAGGAAGTCTCTGTCCCATGAGCGTGTATTTTCCCAGCTGAAAACACTATGCGAAGGTTTGAAACCTGCAAATGCAATAATGGAATTTGAGAGGGCAGCATGGAAGGCATTCCTAAATGTTTTTCCAGATACTCAAGTGAGGGGCTGGTTTTTCCACTTTGTGCAGGCTATATGGCGCAAGATACAGACATGCATTGAAGTGGAGCGGGTGTATGTACTACAATGATCCAGGCTTTGCATTAAACATTAGGATGTTATTGGCATTGGCCTTTGTTCCCCCAGACGATGTTGTTAAGGCTTTTGAGGAGCTTAGAGAAATGGAGTTTTTCGTTGCTAATGAAGAAATACTCCAGCCAGTCCTTGATTATTTTGAGGACACATGGCTGGGGAGGCCCAGAGACAGGTCAGGTCGGAGATGTGCAACATTTCCAGTACCTCAGTGGAATGCAGCCACCACTCTCGGCCTAGCACGCACTAACAACGCAGTGGAAGGATGGCACAGGGGGCTTTAACTCACGACTCAGAGCGTGCTATCCAAGTATCTGGAGATTGATTGACTGCCTGTAAGAAGGACAGAGATTGACAGAGCTGAAGTTGGAGCAACTGATCTCTGGAGCAGCCACTGGAGGGAAAAAGAGGAGGTACAAAGACATGAATGAACACATATCCGGAATTGTTGCAGAGTATGAAAAAAGGTCAACATATGACTATTTGAGAGGACTGGCTTACAACTTCCAGTTTCATGTGTGAATGAAAATGGTACAGAAGTGATGTTTAAATAAAGCTGCAGGACACGGAACGGGGGAAGTAATGGGACAAATAAAGGAACAAAATAAAGCATGAAGATTTTACTCCAATAAATTGGTTACATGCAGCCAAAGTGGCTGTCTGGCTTCGGACAGTTTTTTTTTTTTTTAATATTCAGCATTCGCTATTTTGATGTCTGGTTGCCATGGTGTATGTAGGACAGGAAATAGGTAGGGAATCTTTAGAGTTGCACCGATGGAAGTAGGAAGCTAATTACAGCTCAGGTAATCAGTTTCAAGCTTGTTTATCCCTTGCGTGCCTTACACTCGGTGTGACTTCTTCACTTGCTGTGCGGTCTGGGCAAGTAAGATTCCCTCCCAGAGCCAACAAAAAGCGAATGTGCTCGCAGCTACTCAGTATGTAAAACAATGTGCTGTACTACGAAACTGTTTGCTTAGTTCATGCTCCAAAAGGGAAACTCTATTTAAAAATGAAAATGTGTCTTATAGATGTTTATAAAATGGGCTAAAAAATCTAAGCCATTGATTGGCTGTTTCAGCTTCCTAGCAGTGTCCTTAATTCATGGTATTTTAGCCAACCGGCACTAACATCTGCCAGTCTGCCCCTTGACAACAAGAATCACTGAGCTGTGCCAAGCATAAACAAAAACACAGCCTGGCACGGCTCAGCGAGCGGCAGTGGGAAATCAGTAGTCCGCACAGAAGCGGCAGCGGGAACCTCTCTCCTCTCATGATACAGCAGCAAACCTAAACTTCATCAACAATTCCATCATTTTCCCCACGTAAAGACTGTTAACCAGTACATAAAAACTGTCAGTCTCACCTTAATTTTAGTTTCCCAGCACAAGTTTCTGTGACGCCTGCGATTCCCCCCAATCTGCAACTCTGCCACCGATAGTTATGCCGCAGCACTATCTCTACATTCCCCAGTGCATTCCTAGCCTTCCTCAGTCATGACGACGTACCAAGGCAACAGCCCCCACCCCCGTCCAACTCAGACTCTAAATCTATAAAAATGGGCATTGTGTTCTTTGTAAAAGAAAACTAAGCTGAATTTCGTTTTTTAAATAAATAATCTGTGGTTTCTCATACCGGAACCAGGAAATGGTCGTGTACGGTGGTTGTTAATGGACACGCTCGCTCAGAATCAATCTATAAAAACGGTCACCGCATTCTACTAAAATAAAAGTACAATGAGTTTTCTTTTTAAATAAATAAATTGTTGTTTCTGAAACCGGATCCAGGAAACATCCGTCTATGGCTTTTATTGAGGGATATGCTCGCCCTCAGTCAGCCCACTAGCGGCACGTAACTACAACTCCGTTTTCAAACTAATGAATATTAATACAAAAGAAACTTGCTTTTGGGTGTTTCTGTGTCTATCTGTGTTTCTGGTTTGTGTGTCTGTCTGTGTTTCTGTGGACAGTAGAAACACAGACAAACACCAGTCACCACTACAATACAAAACCTTCATTGCAACACATAAAGAGGGACTATTTTTTTTTTTTTTGTCAAATAAATTCATATTTCTTTATTTTTTTCTTATATACCCTCATCTGATTTTTTTTTTTAATAAACTTCTTTACGAAAGCCCATTTTATAAGCGTAATATTACCTCCGAGGTGAGGTTTATCGCCTGATAAGAGCACACCTAGTGGAGTATAGCACCGCCAAGCTGCGGCCTTAGTACACCTCTGGGCATGCTCTTATCAGGCGATAAACCACACCTCATCGTGTGTTATTGCTTGCCTAGTGCCCACACTGGAAAAACAGTACTTCTCGTAGTGCCAATGGCTGCAATTTCAAGCCATCAACTTTATATTTCAAATCGGACTTTGCAATGGGCAGTCCCCAAATAAACCCTTGCCCTGCAAGTTACTGCTTACGGGGGAGCTTACCCAGACCTTTGTGTCTCTTCTCTAAATTCCACCACGGGGTTAGTTTATGTTTAGGAGACTGAGGGGGTCTCCTCGTATAAGCACATTACATGTATGGGGCTGTCAAAAGAGAGAGAGTTTCCTAACAGCATCAACTGTGATATGTAATAAAAACAAAACATTCATGAAAGTACTGTTGTTCGAGGCGTGATTGTTCAGTGATCGCTGTTAATTGTGGAGCGTTTTTGTGCTGGTGCTATGTTGACACTCTCAATTCGATACTCTCTATTAAGTCAGTCACGATTCAGCATTCGTGATTATTACGTGGAACTGTAGTGCAGCATGAGGGAGGCGCTGCATTCTTGAGGTGCCGTCTTTCGGATGAGACGTTAAATCGAGGTCCCATCTGCCTGTACTGGTGGTTGTTCAGTTGGATGTTAAAGATCCCATGGCGCTTCTCGGAAAGAATAGAGGAATTTCCCCGGTGTCCTGGCCAAATTTCCCTCATTCACTAAAAATACCACCAACAGCTTAGTCTGCTTCAAGGTCAGTTGCATGCCATCTGTATCCCTCTTCCCCGGGTCGTGCCTGAAAATAGGTAGAATGTGTCTAGTGCACTTACCCGGTAAACAAAAAAACTAAATAAAGGGCTGAACTTGGCAGGTATTACTGTACCAGTGGATACCACATGCTCTGGCAGTCTGTTCCCAGTGTTCACCACTTGTTCTGTGAAGTATTTCTTCCTGTTTTTTGTGTGTTTTCTTTCCTTTGACACCGAGTGTCCACTCCTTGTCCATTAATCTGTGTGCATCTTGAAGAGCTGCACTTGGTTTGATAATGGTGTTTTCCCATTTAGATAACTGAATACTGTAATCATGCTCCTCCTAAATCTTCTCCTTTCCATGGAATACAGGCCCAGTTCAGCCAGTCACTCCTCTTAGCCCATGCACTCCAAGCCATCAGCCAGCTTGGACACTCTTCTCTGTAGGGTTGCTCGGAGTCCGCTGAATGGAATTACTGTATATTCTGATCCAGTTTTCAGATTTGCAGTCCGAAAATACTAAACTGAATCTAAAACCTGGATTTTAGGATTTATGATTGAACTCTTTTGTTACATATTTATTTCTTGCCTTACCTCCTTGGCAGGGGTGATCCTGTAGTTCCCTTTTCTGGTCTGCCCCTGGTGACTCCTTCACTGGGTGCCGTACCTGAGCTCATCTCCTCGCCCTCTCACCCATTCAGGCTACGTCGCGCACCCCACAGTGTGGAAGAACTTTGGTGAGCCTGGGTCAAAGGGTGCACCCTGGGAGAATCTGGTGCAGCGCTGCGGGGGCTGTCCATCACAAGTGCCGGAGAATTGGGGCTATTTGTCTCTTACTGGTCCCCACCCATGGCATGGGCATGCAAGGATGTCAGTGATGCTGCAGTGCGTGCTTCCGCGCACCGCACGTCCAACGTCAGCCTGTGCTGACCCCTCCAATTCACCATGGCTTGCACTGACCTCCAGCCACTGTCAGTGGTTGTGCTTCCCCACCCTCCCTGGAGGGCAGTAGTCCGTTGGACGCTCGGTCCTCCTCCCCCTGGCCGACCCTCCAACATCCAAGGTAGCTCCTGATCCTGGGTCATCGGCGTGGTGTGATGTGTGGGATCCAACACCTCAGCACCACCGGGCTGGCCATGATTTCAACTCCGAATCCTAAATCCAGTCTTTAGGTCCTTGTAGGATTTCAAACAGAATCAGATTAGGATTTGGAAGTTCCTTAAATCCTAAAATTGGCTCGGAATTGTGCGATTCTGGGCATCCCTACTACTCTGTACCAAACCAAAACCACACCTGCAGGGGAGCATGGGATATGGGGTTTTGCACTGGACACTGCCTTATACTGTTAGGTAACACAGAATATTATTAACAAAATAAAGGACTACAAATTGCCAGTCCAGCCCTCCATTACAAGGAAGAAGAGGAAGGGGTCCTATTTCTGTCAGAAGAAAGGGTGCTGCTGGGAGGATTCATGGCAGGGTCAGCTCCTTGTCTGTCTGATGTCATGTACAAGTGACTTTGTGTATTTTGCAAATAGTGGGTCACACCCCCAGCACACACTCTGACCCATCTGTCCATGTAGCTCTGTGAAAAAACTGAGTGAGATTGGAGGGGGTATGCCAAGCTGCCTAGGAGCAGTTTAGTGACTTCCATGAGGGTCTCCCTGGCCATCATTTAACCAGCATGTAGAAGTAAGAATTACTGCACACCACACCATGTGTCAGCATTGTGCATAGCGCCCTCTCTGCATGACATGATCTGCCCTACTGATAGGGCACTGGTGCCACAGCCTTGCCACTACCATTGTGTGTGATGGTGGTGCACACCAGTACTGAGGATTGGGGCAGTGTTAGTCTGAGGGGGGGCTACCCACAATGCTCCAGTGCCTTTGACTGGTTGAACTTACCTGGGTGAGCAACGTCATGCCATTTTGATGGTCGTTTTGGAAGTGCCTGCCTAGCCAAGGGATGCCATTTGATGTGGGCTCTGTGGGTGAAACAATGTAATTAAAAGCATATACATTCCAAAGACTAGTGACTTGTGCTAGCTGTGGCTGGGATCCTCAGCAGCAGCAGAAAGAACTGTTGGGGGAAGGGGGGGGGTTCACAGTATGATAGGGATATGCACTATTTATTTCTGCTAATGTTAGACATAGGGTGAAACTAAAAACATACTGTGCATGTTGGCCCACTGGCAAAGCAGTAGCGCTACCGGTCGTGACTTGGACAACCTGGGTTCGGAAGCAGATCCAGGGTGTTGGAGGGCTGGCCTCGGGGAGGAGGATCTAGTGTCTGCAAGGCTGCTGTCCGGGGAGGAGAGTAGGCAGATACTGATGCCTGAGGAGCAAAAGGCGGCCACCAGACAGAATGCCAAACCCCGGTCGTACTTCACTGGACTAGTAAAAGACCATGCTAAGGCAACCACAGGAAACGAGAACCATTCTTGGTTGTCTGGTTCGTATGTATTTAATTAAAACATACACATACCTTAACAAAGGGTTAGTGCAGCTCGACAACATTTGACGGAGTATGCGGAGTGCTGCTATCTTTTATGTGTATGTTTTATTTAAATACATATGAATCAGACAACCAAGAGTAGTTCATGTGTCCTATGGTTGCCTTAGCAGAGCCCAGTGCTTGCCAGGCCTCTGGCGGAAGCTGAGGAAAAGGCAGCCTCGGCCAGAAGGCGTGGCAGACCTTGGCAGGAGCACGTGGCATGCTCCATGTGGCATGCCACGCCTCCCAGGGGACAAGAAAAAGGAAAATGCTGGCAGCAGGATGCCGTCTGGCACCTGCAGGCCCTGCACCCGACTAGCTGGGCTTGCCAGCCCAAACTGGATCCGGTCCTTGGTGGGGACTGGGGACCACTACTGACCCCGCGAGGGGCAAGCTGTGGGGCAAAGACAGCTGGTAGAGTCGATGGAGGTCGGGAGTGGGACTACGGTGCCACTGCCCAAGGAGGGTCGTATGAGAGAAGGTAAAAATAGAAAAGGGGGGGGGGGATACATGTGAGTATTCCCACATTTACAAAAAAAAAAAGTAAAAATCATCCGGGGAATTGCTAGGTACCATGGGTACTAGAGTATCCCTATTAATTAATACATGGTGAGGAATCTGGCAGCTTCAGGTGGACGTCAGGTGAAGATCCAGAGAGCACCACTAGTTTTATCATTGAGCCCCAGCATTTGCAGTTTTCTTCAAGGGACATCGACTCTCCAGTGCTTTAGGCCTGTACATACACACAGCTGCATGACATCATGCAGAGCCGCTCCGACATCCTTCCCCAAAGATGTGCCTGCCTGCACTGCCACCTGTAGTCCCCTAAGAGACAGTGTGGCACTGGAACTGTGGCTTGTTTCCATAAGTTGGGGACTGCCCCGACTTATGGAAACAAGCCACAGTCATTCCACTACCTAAAAGAGGGGACCTCTCCTCACCATCCAACTACCATCCTATATCCCTGCTCCCCGTCCTAGCCAAGATTCAAGAGCGCCGTGTTCTCTCCCAGCTTCACCACTATCTTGATGCCATATCTTTCTTCACCCTCTACGAGGCCGGTTTCAGAAAAAATCACTCCACCACCACCTCCCTCTTCACCTCACAAACGCCATCCTCACGGGTATGTACAAAGGGGAAATAACAGCTGCCATATTTATTGACCTGGCGAAAGCTTTCGACACAGTCTCCCATCCCCTGCTGCTGGCTAAACTTGCTCAAGCTGGACTGTCGGAAAACGCAAATAACTGGTTCCACTCATACCTGACAGATGGGTCCCAATCAGTCCGCATTGGCTCGGCTAGTTCCACCTCACTCCCTGTCACCAGTGGTGTCCCCCAAGGGTCTGTACTCGGCCTGCTGCTGTTCTCTATTTTTCTCAATGACCTGCCTGCAGCCTGCCCACAAACATCTATCCATATGTATGCAGACGATACGGTGCTGTTCGCCTCTGGCCAATCCACTAGTGCCGTGACAGCCTGCCTACAAAAGGACTTCGATTCCATCCAACGTTGGTTCACCTCAAACCAGCTATTCCTAAACTCAAAAAAAAAACAGTCTCCCTCACCTTCGGCTCCCGGTCCAAAATAACCCGGCTTACTGCACCACCAACGTTCTATACTCTGGATAGCTCCCCACTAGAGGCCTGCACTGCTTATCGTTATCTTGGGGTCTGGCTAGACCAACATCTTGACTTTTCAGTGCATATTGATGCTGTACACAAAAAAATTGCACCCCATGTTGGGAGCCCTCTACCGGAACAAAAATTGCATCCCTCTTCCAACCAGACAAGCAATAGTGCAAAAAATGATCCTACCTATTATTGATTACGGCGATGTCGTTTACTGTGCCGCCCCCCCAAACTTCCCTAGCTAGGCTAGATCCCCTTTTTAACTCTTCCTGCGTTTCTCGCTGAACCATCCTCCCAACACCCACCACTGTGTCCTCTACCAATCCTTGGACCTCCTGTCTCTACACAACAGAAGATTGCTTCACTGCGCTAAAACCTCTGCCAAGTTCTGGTCGCAGACTCTCCCCTCCTACCTGTCATCCTCCTTAACAGCCCTCTCTCCACCCACCTATGCTCTCCGAAATATTGACGCTAGGCTCCTACACATTCCCCACAGATCCACCCGGTCCGGCCAGGCTGCTTTCAGCTTCAGGTTGCCCAAACTATGGAATTCCCTGGCAGCCGATATTAGACACACCACAAGTACTCCTCAACGAAATGCCCTTCTCAAAACGAACTTCGCTACCACCTGCACCATATAAACCCCCTTAGTCCCCCATTACTCCAAAATCCTCCAGCTGTTAGCACCAGTCTGGTTCTACTTTGTCGGTCTGTACCTTATGCACGACTTGAAAAAATGAATTTGTACCTACGCAACTGTACTATAACTGTCTCACCCACTGCTTGTTTTAACACACTATGTATGTACTCTTTTTTTCTGCTGTATTTACTGTACCATTGTAACTCCCTACCCCCAGGGCGCATCTGGAATCGAGCAGTACTCTGCTCAGCATGCCTTCCTGGTAAACCTCTTAAATAAATAAATGTCCTCCAAGGAGTAGGCGAGTCTTCTCAGACACACAGTCTCTCCCCGCCAGCCCTCCAATGACCTAGTCTCGATCCAACCCCCCCCCCCCACACTGGTGTCACTCACAAGCAGCTGTAATGCTGCTGTGCAGATGAGCAGGATCCTTATAAAGCAGTGGGGTTGAATCTGAAGGACCCATTGTCCCTTCCAAGCTTAAAGAGCAAGTATACCACCTGAAATACTGTCTTGTAAAAGGAGGCATCTATTACAGTTCATCTTGTATCGGGAGTCATTTTTTTCTTTCCTTTTTTGCTAATTAGAAGACTTTCTTCTTGACATTACTTACTGTGATATGTGGAACAGCACTTTGTTTCTTTTCCCCATCATCACACCTCACCAGCACTGTGACATAGAAACATATAATTTGATGGCACGTAAGGGCCTCTTGGCCCTCTCACTTTGCCCATTTTCCCTACCTATACTACCACCACAGACCTACTTGATCTCCGGCCGTTTCTCTCCCCGCCCCCCCCCAAATTCCCTTCCACGCTTCCTTCCCTGACTGACATCAGAACTAACCAAGAAGAGCCAGTTCCTTGTTGCCAGATTGGTCACCTGTGTGCCACAATGTGCTGGTGAGGTATAAAAAGGACTAGAACTAGATAAGTCAGTCTTCAGGTAATGTACTGCTCTTCACATCACACCCAATATTGTCTGTTAAAAAACATAGAAACATAGAATTTGATGGCAGAAGGAGACCGAAGGACCGTTGAGTCTGCTCTTACTAAATTACCTCTCCCCACTGACCTACTTCCCTGCTGGACTGTATCCAATCCCCCACTATCCCACCCTTCAAACTCTTGCTGCCCCTTGCCCTGTCCCAATTGTGTTTAAACCCAGTAAGGGTAGCTGCCCTCACCACTTCCGACAGCAGTCTGTTCCAGGGTTCCATCACCTTTTCAGTGACGTCGAACTTTTATCAAGTTTCTCCTGAATTGTACCACCACTACCACCACCACCCACAACCTTTTGTCATACCCCCCCATGACAGCATCCCTATGTTGTACAAAAAGGTCCTCGCAGTTTACCTTGTTCATACCCGAGAAGCGTATATGTTTCAGTCCTGTCCTCTTGCATGGCCTCTGGCGAATACGTGTATAGGGGCTGTAGCAGTTCCTCGTAGTCTGCTGTGCTGGACTTGGGTCACCTTGGTGACCCTTCGCTATACCAGTTCTAGTCTGTCAATGTCATTCCGCAGGTGAGGGCGTCGGAACTGGGCACCGCACTCTAACTGAGGCCTTACCAGGGATCTTGACCTTCTAATGAGAAAATGTGAAAAATACATCGGGAATAAAAAGTACCAACGGGTTGCTATTTAAAATTAATAGCATTTTCTCTCGATTAGTTTTAGTGCTTCTAGTTTTTTAAATTACTATGCAACTACGTTTTGTTCGATGCACATTCAAATATATTTATGTTCTACAAGTTGTTTAATGAAGGGACTCTGGCAGTACTCATAAACCAGTGAAGATTTTATTCTGTGCACTTGATTAGAGCTCGATTGTTAACAAGTCAATAAAAATATGTTAGACACACTTACGACCTAGATAAAAACACCAGTTTGAAACCAAAAGCACAATGAATTTTACCAGCAGGTGGCACATAGCTCTGACCGTACAACCATGGCTAGATAAGGCGACTTAAAGAAAACAACCATGATTAAGGCGTGCTGTACAAGGCGCTTGCTGTCAACACGAGGGCTTGCGTATGGGTTTGCAGTGAGAAGTGCACCACGGGTGCTGTACATGTTGTTGCCCGGAAGCCTGTCTGCTGTGAGAGGCGATCACAGTCTGTAGTGTTATGTGCAGAGTACTCTGCCTCTTTAGGCCCGCAGGTCTGAAACTGAGTGACACTCCTTGGATGCAGGAAATTTCTGTCTCACTGAAGAAAAAACAAAAATCTGTTCACGATCCTGAACCTCCTTGTCCATGGTCTAGCTTGTGTGTAGACTGGTTTTTATGTGGTCATTTTGCCTCACAATTTAGTTTGTATGCTTTTTTTTTGGTTTTTAATTCTTTGGTAACTGGGTAAGGCCCACTAGGGACAAGTGCCTGATTTCAGGGGCGACCTGGGAGCACCGGGGTGCTTAAGTGACTTGCTCAGAGTCGCACAGTATGCAGGTGGAGGTTGTGGGAATCAAACCCAGGTCTACTGGATGTACCAAGTTCATTCACAGCTCATTACTCTAACCTCTAGGTTATACTGCTAGCCCTAGGCACCTAGTTTGTGTACTTTTATCAGCTACACTCCAGTCTGTCACTAAATGTCATTTTGTCACCCAGTTCAGTTTGTATGTCACCTGGCTGTCACCCACACTCTGTGTCCCATAGTTTATGTGTACTTTTGCCACCCACACTGTAGTCTGTTTGTGTTGCTTAGTTTGTGTGTAGTTTTTCTGCTCACATTGCCTGCTTTGTGCAAAGCCTTGTTGCCTGCACTATAGCCTTGTGTGTGTGAGATATTCCCTAGAGAACAGCAACATTGAGATTGGCCTAATTACTTCACTGGCTCTTTCCTGTCTTTGACTCACACTAATATATTTTTTTCCCCCCCAGTTGTTTAACCAGGAATAGCACACTAAGCTGAAAGCTTTTTTACAGGTGCGACCTGGGAGCACAGGGAAGTTAAGTGACTTGCTCAGGGTCACACAGTATGCAAGTGGAAGCTGTGGGATTCAAACCCAGGTCTGGTCTGCTGGATGTCACCAGATTTGCAGTTCAGAGCCTTAAACCACTGCGCTATACTGCCTCCCTAAATGTGATTTGCTTTCCTGTCTCTCTTTCTTTCTACTCTCCTTTCTTTCCACTTTGCTTCCTATTTTTGCGATGACACTATCCTGGGTTCCTCAAAATGAATAATCAAACAGTAATACACAGTGTATAGTAGAACATTGCTCTGTATAGAATTCCATCCCTTTGAAAATGCTGTTGTGCCACAGTTCAAAGGTCATGGAATGTGACTGTAACCTTCTGTGGTACAACACATTCTGAAACCTCGAGACTGCACAAGTCAGTTTTATTCTGAAAATAAAAGAGCCACTGTGCACACATTACACATACTCTATAAGAAATACAGGATGAGCAATTTTATGCATAACCAGTGTGTTTTGCCACCTTCCCATGAACTTCTCGAGCTTTGCTCTCGAGGTCAGAGGAAAGCGGAATCCCTCTGTGGCAGAACACATCGGTTGTGCATAGTTGCCCATCCAGTATTCTCTATTTAGAATGGTTAAGATAGCACTAGCTAGCATACAGTCTATGTAAGCAATAACCCATGACAAGGTGTAATAGTTGTTAATACATATATGTATTTATAAACAAATTGATTGTTTTAACATATCTATAAATGTCTGTATACTAAACAGCACAATGTTATTAAAAAAAACCTTATAGTTCTTGCATACCTCTGAACTGTCCCACAGTATGAGGGGAAGTCCCTCATTTTCAACCTCAGAAGCTTCATTCTCCATATGGAGAAAATACTATCCCATATTATACTGAAAAAGAAATGTTCTTGGCCAATCACAATGCGGAGTTGCTGTCCAGTTATTCAGCGATAACCAGACTGTAGACAGAATAATGGGACAGTTACTCTGCATTCTGACTGGCTGCTACATATATGTACTTAGCCAGTCAGAGAGCAGTTCCAGCTTGCCCACCCACTTCAACATGCAGCAGCCAATCAGAGACTTCTAGCAAAATACAGTGCATCTGTGAGAAACAGTTCCTGCTTTCTCACAGATGCGCTGTAGCGTGACACAGAGATTTCAGCAGTTTTTAAAACTTTGTTTTTTACGTATAGAAACAGAAATATAGAATTTTCCGTCAGATAAGGACTGCTCAGCTCACCCAGTCTGCCCATTTTCTCTACCTACAGTATCACTGCAGATAATGCTTGAGCTCTGGCCCATTCTGCCTCCCCCTTTTTATCCCTAAAATTTCCTTATGTCTATCCCATGCATTGTTGAACCTCCCCCCCACCACCTCCACTAGAAGGCTGTTCCAGGAATCCACCACTCTTTCTGTGAAGAAGTACTTCCTCACATCACTCCTAAATCTACCCCCTACAGATTCATAGCATGTACCCTTGTTCTTGAGCTCCTTTTTCTCTGAAAAATGCTTCCCTCCTGTACCTGGTTTACCCCCATATTGTATTTAAAGGTGTTTATCATATTTCCCTGCTCTCTCCTCTCTTCCAGGTCCTTCAGTCTCACCTCATAGAACTTCTGTTGCAGACCCTGCACCTTTTTATTTGCCCTCCTCTGGACTGCCTCCACTCTGTCTATGTCCTTCCTATGATGTGGGGCTCGATTTTTCAAAGAGGTCTTAGAGTACTGCAGTTTGTGGCGATCTAGAGCTGCAGCAAACTCCAGGTGCATCCTGGACCTCTGCGCCCAGTTTTGTAAAATAAGGGGTCCCAGCCCGAAGACCCAGGAGTTGCCACAGGGCTGCGCCAACACTGGGTGCACCTGCAGTGTTTGATGGAGGGATCCGTCAACCCACCCCCGGCGCAAGCCCACACGACACGGGGAGGTGGTGGTGGGGGGGCTCTGACTAGAAGTTAGGGAATGGGGCCTGCTAGGGCAGTGAAGGTGCCATAGGGTGTGAGGGGGCATGGCAGCAGTTACAGTGGCCATATGGCATATCTGACAGCCGAGGGGACCGGGTGGAGGGGTTGGCATGGCGATACTATTATGACATGGCCCCAGGTGGAAGCAACCCTGGTACCTGTCCCACAGCACTCATTCCCCACCTTCCAGGTCCCACAGCTCACTTGCCATCCTGCCAAGCAGTGGTGCAGGGCCCTTAGACCACCTTCTTGCTGGTCTAATGTGAGCCCACTGTTGTGGCCATGGCGGGGCTTATAGAATTCCAAATAAGGGGATGGTGCAGCCCTGCCATGGTGCTCCCAACCTTGCGACATGGCACACAGGTTTTTTGCCGCACAAGTGGGGGCTTGCACATGGGATCGATTTCACCATAGCCAGCGTCTGAAAAATGGGAATGCTACAAACTATGATGCAAGGCGCCACTTGCATCATATACTGTACCTTTGGTGCAGACACCTTGCATCATAGTTTATCTTTTGAAGATTAGGCCCATGGTCTCCAGAACTGCGCACAGTACTCTAGGCGAGGTCTTACCAGCAATCTATAATAGATGCAACACCACCTCCCTTTTTCTGCTTGTGATACCCCTCCCTATGCACCCCAGCATCCCAGTAGCCATCCCAGCTGCCTTGTCTCACTGATTGGCCACCTTTAGGTCATCCAGTATGATCACCCCAGGTCTCTTTCATGCTTGGTGGTCATCAGTTAACCCCCCCACACACACATTTTGTACTCCACCCCTGGGTTTCTGTGCCCCAGGTGCATTATCTTGCACTTTTTCGCATTGAAATGCTGCTGCTATACCTTTCACCACTCCTCGAGTTTTCTCAGGGCACAGCTCATCCTTGGATTGTCCACTCTATTGCAGAGTTTGGTGCCATCTGCAAAGAGGCAGACCTTCCCTTCCAGCTCCTCTGCAGTGTCACTTATAAAGACATTAAAGAGGACCGGTGCCAGTACTGATCCCTGAGACACCCCACTGGTCAACCTCCTTTCCTTGGAGTGAACTCCGTTTACTACCACCCTTTGTTGCCTGTCCTCTAACTAATTTCTTATTCAGTTCACCACCTTTGGATTCACTCCAAGCTACCCAGCTTTCTTACTAGGAAAGGGACCTGGGGGTAGTTGTATCAGATGACCTAAAGGTTAGCAAGCAATGTGAGAAGGCAGTAGGAATGACTGGGGGGATACTGAGATGTATAGGGAGAGGCATCACCAGTAGAAAAACAGGAAGTTGTTATCCCTCTGTACAGACAGTTGGTGAGACCCCATCTGGAGTACTGCGTCCAGTTCTGGAGACCCCATCTCCACAAGGACATAGACAGGATGGAGACAGTCCAGAGGAGGGCAACCAAAATGGTACAGGGTCTGCAACAGAAGCCATACGAGGAGAGACTAAAGGAGCTTAATATGTATACCATTGAGGAAAGGAGGGAGAGGGGGGGACATGCTAGAAACTTTTAAGTACCTCAAGGAAGTCAACAAAGTCCATAAGGGTAGCATCTTTCAGAAAAAGAGATGTGCAAGAACAAGGGGGCACAATTTGAAGATGGAGGGGGGACGGCTCTGGGGTAATGTGAGGAAATATTTTTTCACAGAGAGGGTGATGGACGCATGGAACAGCCTTCCTGAGGAGGTTGTGGGGTCAAAAATGCATGGGACAGACATAAGGCAATTCTCGTGGGGGTAGGAAGAAGTAGGCTATTGGTTAACTAGGATCTGCAGCTTATCCATTACGTAGGGAAATGGGCAGACTAGGTGGGACAAGCAGTCCTTATCTGCTGTCAAAGTCTATATTTCTGTGTCGAACACTGTCGAATGCCTTACTGAAATCTAGGTAGGGCGACATCTGCCGCTGCACCGCCACCATGATCTGGTTAGTTGGCCACCCAGTCAAAGAACTCTTCAGATTCATTTGACATGACCTCCTCCCCCTCTGGAGAATCCTTGGTGTCTCGGGTCTTGTAACCTACTGGATTCAAGAAATTCCACAATCCTTTCTTTCAGCAGAGATTCCTTTATCTTTCACACCACCAAAGTTAGGCTGGCTGGCTTGCAGTTGCTAGCCTGTCCCCTGCTACCACTTTTGTGAAGTAGGATTACATCTGCTCTCCTCCGAGGCCATTCCTCCTTCCAATGAGCTCTTAAATAGGACCGTCAGAGGTGCAGCCAATTCCTTCCTGAGCAGCTCCCTTGACACCCTTTGGTGGACCCGGTCTGGCCCCATTGGTTTGTCCATTTTCAGATTTGCCAGTCCCTTCAGGATTGTTCCCTCTGATAAGGGACTAGTGTCTACCTCCCTTCCTCCAATCTCCTGCCACTTTTTTGTGGTCCATCCCTGTCCCTTTCCTCTGTAAACACTGAACAAAAGTATTTGTTCAGGATGTCTGCCTTTTTACTCTTCCCCCTCTGCACAGTCCCCTTTCTCTCTTTTTTTTTTCCCATAAAGGTGTTTGTACTCCTCATCTCTGGCTGCCCCCCCCTCCCCCACAGCCCCGTCACCCAGGTATCGCTGGGACTTACCTTCAGCCCGGGTGCAGAGACTGTGGAGGATCAGACATCATCCTGCTGCTGGGGTTTTTTCCTTATTTTCTTCCCTTTCCTCGTTGTTGGGGTGCACACGGCCAGACGTGCGTGTGTGGAGGCATGCGCATGTCAGCAGAAGTCCCACAGCACCCTCCCCTTTCCAGGCGCCCAGTAAACCCGTACCACCCACAGTCTTCTACCTGGGGATGGTCATTCGGCAGAAGTACCAGTCCTCCCTCCCCAGGAGAGAAGAGCTGTCCTCTGGACGTTCAAACCTCTTCCCTCCCTGGCCGACCCCCGGCGGCCCGCTTGCACCGCGAAAACGGGTCACTGGCATGGCAGGAGATAAAGCATGGATGCCTCAGCTGTCCACACCACTGAGCCAGCCCTCCCCCTTCTGTTTTTAACCTTACGATCCCACCCCTGGTCTTCCTTTTTTCCCTTACATACCCAAAAAATGTCTTGTCCCCTTTTGTTACTGCCTTGGCTATTCTCGCTTCAGTTTTCTCCTTCGCGTTCCTTACTGCTCTCCTTCCTTCCCTCCGTTTCCCCAGTATGCCTCCCTGTCTTCCTCCTTCTGCGTCTCCTTGTCCATTCTGAATGCTACCATTTTAGCTTTTACCTTTTCCACCACGTCTTTTGAGAACCATAGCAGCCTCTTTTTTGTGTTGCTTTTGCGCACGTGCTTGGCGCAGAAGCTTGTTGCCTTCCCTATGGCCCTTTTTAGTTTCCCCCAGTGTTCCTCCACCTCACCCAGGTCACCCCCCCCTTTCAGGTTGTCTCTGAGGCATTCACCCATCATTTTATAATCTGCCCTCCAGGAGCCAAGGACCCTCACCTTTGTGGGGTTCGATTCTGCAGCTGTCCTTACATTGAGCCACACAGTATGGTGATTGCTGGTCCCCAGGTGGCTCCCCCCACCCAGACATCCACAGCGCTGTCCCAGTTGATTAGTAACAGGTCCAGTATTGCCTCATCACGAGAGTGTTCACTGACTAGTTAACTGAGGAATGCTTCTTCCAGGCAGTCCAAGATTTCCCTGCTTCTAGCTGAAGTTGGGGCTGGGAGGCTTAAGTCTACATCCGGCAGATTGAATTCCCCCACCAGCAGCACCCCCCCCCTTTTCTGTGATCTTGTTAGTGGCTTCCACCAGTACTTTATGTAACTACTCCCCCTGTGCTGGAGGTCTGTAGATCACACCAGTGCAAGCAGGAGCTTCATTTCCCATCTCTAGGGTGACCCACAGTACTTCTGCCCCCAATATTCCTTGCATCTCCATTGCTTTTATGCGCTGTCTCACATAAAGTACCACACCCCTTCCTCTTCTTCTCAGCCTGTCCTTCTTGAAAAGAATTTTGCCTGATATGGCCACGTTGCGGTCATGGTTTTCTGTACGCCGTGACTCGGTGATGACCACAGTGTACAGGTCAGCTTCTGCCACGATGGCCTCCAGGTCCAGAATCTTATTTCCTAGACTTCTAGCGTTCACACTCCTAGCTTTCCAGGTTTTGTTTCCACTCTGTATGTTACCCCCCTTTCTCTCTTTTAATGCTCCCGCTCCCGTCCCCCTTCATTGCATCCTCCCTGCTGTCTGTATTAATTTGCACCTAGGGGGATTCCACTCCTCTCGGGTTCTCACTGTTCTCTACTTCAGCCTGTGGGGGAAGGGCAGTTTCTGCCTCCTCAATCTCTTCCGCCACTCCCCCCTTGGCTAGTTTAAATGTTCATCAAAGTAACATCTAAACTGCCCACCGAGGACTGCGGTTCCCCTCCCAGGTGGATGCAGGCCATCACCGCTGCATAACACGATAATACCAATAGTGGTCTGGGTTTCCTTGGTAGTAACTGGACCAAGGTGTTTAATAAACACCTACCGCTGGTCCGATTATTGTCTCGTAAACCCAGACCACAGTGGTGTTATCGCTACATTCTACACTGTGATTGGTTTTTATTTGTAGTAATCTCCTTCCATCTGCCTGCCCTCATCTGGACAGCTCTCCCTAGCACAGTCACCCACCATCCCTGGGACTTACCCTTGTGCTCCCACAAACTTGTCTGTTGTGGCTGGTTCGGGGTGGGATTTACCTTTTCCCCTCCCTCTAAGGCAGGATCAAGTGCGACACCCAGCCAGTGGTGGCAGGCAACCGGGAGGACCATATTTCATTCTGCTCTGGCAGGGGTATTTTTTTTCTCTAGTTTCTCATCCCTTGGGGTGTCGGCTTCAGTGATGTGGAGCATCTTGTCAATGTCCCTTGCCCTTCTGGTCCTCCAGACTGCCTTGACACCCAGCCTCTGTTAGGTTTTAGGAGTACTGCAGGAGGTGCGACCCACCAACCACAGGAGAGGAGAGCAGTCTTCTGGACACTCGATCCTCCCCCCTTCCCAGCTGACCCCCAGCAACCCAAGTTCGCGTCTGAATCCAGGTCACTACCATGGTCGGCAGTAGTGCTACTGCTGAGCCACTGGGCCGGCTAGGGGAAGAAATTGGCACCGATGCAGTAGCTAAATGTTGGTAGATTTTGTATCGGGCTAGTAAAAAAAAAAAAAAATTAAGTAGCTCTGCAGGCTTGTACTGGAGAAGGTAATATTTTAATAAGTACACCAGCTGGGCCAGTGCAGAAGTCCGTGGGGCTAGTGGATTTTCCGTGTCACTAGCCTGCTGGCTAGTGGCTGCAAAATTTAATTTTGACCCTGCTATGATTTTAAAGCAAAACTCTGTAGTATTTTAAGTTGCTCAATAAACATCACAATGTGCGAGCAGGAACGCACAGGTTTCCAAAGCATTATGAGCTGCTAGAGTTGCAGGTGTGTCCCACAGTTTAAGAAACAGTGGGCCACATTTTGAGAGACAGTGTTCCAAGAAAGGGTGATGAGGGGTTGAGGGGTATCATGAGCATTCTACATCAGGGTAAGTGACCAGATGTCTACAAGCTGCTTTATGGGATTCTGTGGTTCATGCATTGTGTCACGAAAGAGTGCAGACTGTTTCCCTTTTCAGGTTATTTCAGTTCTCACAGTCAAGTGCTCTTTTAAGTACTCTCTCTGCATCCTCTGATAGATCCTTTATCGAATCCTTTATCAGCCTATACGTGGCTGTGAAGGAGACTGTCACGGTACTCGAAGAGCCCCAGTATGGTATGTAGTTCAGAACCTTAGAGGCCAAAGATTGGCTTTCTGCAACCAGTTTCAGAATCTCTTCTGGGTTGATACTTTTCACAAGTGGGGATTTGATGTTGGCCTCCAACTCCGGCACTGGTTTTCCAACTTTCTCTGCTGTTTGTTTCAGGGATTCCTCTTGCAGGCCTAATTCCGTACAAAACGAGGAAAGGGTGGCGACCAATAAGGAGGCAGCTTTCGCACTGCTTTCCTCAATTGACAGCAAGCAGATTTGCTCAGCTCTTGGCCAGGCTTCTCCCATTAAAGCTCTCCTCTTCCTCCTCACAATCTTTGTGATGAGGGCAGGGATGGAACGCAAGAAGGCATCCTTCCTTAGGCTCGGAAGCTCTTTCCCCAGACTGTCCTGTAGTTGCTGAAACTCGAATTGACCTGGGTCAATGCTTGAAACTAGGAAAACTTGTGGGGACGCCACACCTTCTTTCTTCAAGGCATCTAGGCAGTTCTGCTTCACATCCAGCAACATTTGGCTTGTGTCAGCTTTCAGCTTGTGTCGCCTCTGACATGCCTCATAATCGATATCAGTTTTGTTCCGGACAAAGTAGAACCTTTTTCCCATGGCCAGTATTGCCTTCACCAGCGTTGTGTGCACACACTTATAACGATCTGATCCCACAATGATAAAGAAGTCATAATAGCAGAGGTTCAGTTGCTCGCAGTACTGTTCTGGTGGAAACTTCACAGCACCGATCCCTGGAAGATCCCAGATTCTAACGTTATGGAGTTTGGGGTGATGGTAGAGTGTTGCCTTTCTAGTTATTTCAGTAATACCTGTTTCGGATGCCCCATCATCATCATCACACTTGAGCCCCCTCAAAGCGTTGAGGAATGTAGATTTCCCTGACCCCACCTCTCCAATCACAGCAATCTCCAGTTTTAGACTCCCAGGTACTGCCAGACTGGACTTAATTTTTGCCAGAACATTCGAAAATCCATCAGTTTCATAAGCCAGGTAGAAATCTTGTATGTCCTCCTCACTTATCTGCTTCAACTCATCAGAGTCATTTGTGAGGTTTCTGAAATTAAGCGAGAAAAACAATCACTACCTTTATACAGACACACAGTTTCTAAATTGTTCATATTTCATGGTTGACTGATAACCCACCAATTTTCAGTGGCTGAGAAATGCCATTATTCACTGCCAGCAGCAAATAACAGTGTGTGAATGACTGTGAATAGCATAGGGCAAATAACATCTCAAAATGTAAATGAAGAAAAAAAATTACTTAACATGATAATATTGTTTCTTCCACTGGGATCCTTCACTATGCTTAATAACTGCATTAATAAGTGGGGAGCCTTTTCTCCCATAGGGAAACCCGGTTATAATTTGCCGTTATAACCTGTGGGTTATTGCGGCTAACACATGCTGGGTTTCCTTTCGCTCCACGCTTGTGCCTGCCATCACTCTCCCTGTACACAGCACCGGAAAGCTGGCTGCCTCACTTTATCACTCGGCGGTAAGTCAAAAGAATTTAAAAAATGCCTCTCAGCAGTTGAGTTTGTTGAACAAGTAATCCACGGTTTAAAAAAAAAAAAAAAAAAAAAAACCGAAAAAATTTAGCAGCCGCTTGGCGGTACAGACTGCAGGCAGCACTTCATCCCAACTGGACTGTGGATATTTTATTTTATGTAATTGCTGGTCGAGAAAAGGCTCCCCAGCAATTATATAAAATAACACAGGGGGTGGTGTGTTTAACTTGAGATTTTACAACACACTCTCGATGTCGGATGCTTAAATAAACCCCTTGCGCTGCGTGCTCGGGGTTTATGTAGCATCCAACACCTTGGGGGTGTGTGTAAAATCTCGTTAAACACACCATGCCATGCCTATACATCATTCGCCTGGATTGAGCTGCCCAGGAGCTTAGAATTTTATGCTATTTCGAGAATGTTAGAATGAAATTCAAAACTCTGTGTGGTCATGCTCACCGCTGCATTCTAGCGGTAGATTTATTTCTAAAGCTAGGGTGAGCAGTGACCACTAAACTAGCTAAATGGCTACCAAATATATATACATCAAAAACCAATTTAAAATGTTTTCAGAACTTTTTAAACATGGCAGAACAATTTATTTTAAAATGAAATAAAGAATTTTAAAAAGTTGAGATAACTGAATATCAGTTGTAAGGCGCTGTAACACGCAGTGCTCAAGCAAACAGAAAGACCTGATTCTTATGAGAGCCTTTTCCGGGTTCTGGAAGGGGAGGCATGGGTTGGGATTGTTAAGCATAGTGAGGGATCCCTTTGAAAGAAACGTCATTAGTATGGCAAGCAATTTTTTTTTTAAACTCCAGGAATCTCTCACTTATGCTTAACAATTGCAGACGCTATAGCAGTACCTTGGGAGACTGGGCACAGAACCTATTTAGGGAAAAGGTTCTGCAAGATAGCAGTGCCAAAGCTAGCATCTCTTCTGGATTGTATGTCCAGGCAGTAGTAGTAGTGCTTTGTGAAAGTATGTACTGTTTTCCAGGTAGCTGCTTTACAGATTTCCTGCAGGGAAACACCTCTTGATGCTGCCACAGAGGCAGAGGTGCCCATTGTGGAATTAGCCCTAAGGTATTCAGGTCTAAGTTGGCCAGTTTTGCCATGGCGGAACTGTATGCAGGTAATTATCCAGTGAGAAAAGGTTCTGTTGGACGCTGGTGTTCCCTTGCCTATTTCACCATAGGTGACAAAGAGCAGAGTGCTAGTAGACCTTACATCCTTTGTGTGGTCCAAGTAGTAGCTCAGAGCTCTTTTGACATCCAGACTGTGCTCAGAGCTCTCTTGACAACCAGACTGTGGATCTTCTGTTCTTCTGGGCTGGATTTTGCTGTAAAGAATATTGGAAGTGTAACTGACTAATTCAAATGAATCTCACACCACTCTGGGGCGAAAGTTTCTGTCAATTCTCAAGGCTACCTTATCCTTATGGAATATGATATAGTTGGGATCTGTGTAGAGGGCTTGCAGCTCACTCACCCTCTTGGCAAATGTCTGTGTCAGCAGGAAAACTGCTTTCCGGGTGACATACTTCAGAGCCGCAGTTGCTATAGGCTCGAAAGGTGCCTCCATCTTCTAGGCAATACACAAATTCAGGTCTCGGGGAGGGACACGATCCCTTACTGGAGGGGATAGGTGATTAAGGTCATTAAAGAACCTTTTGAAAATGGGTAGTGAGGCCACTGACCTGTCTTTGCCAGCCAAGGTGTATGCTGAAATGGTAGCCAGGTGAACCTTCAGGTTGAGGGCCTGAGGCCTAGGGACTACGTGGTCCAGGTAGTCCAGGATTGAAGCCAGACTCACTTGCAAAGGACTGAGCTGTCTAGAGAAATACCAAATAGAAACTCTTGTCCACTTTGAGGCATAGGTCAGTGTCAGTGGCTCAGTAGGTAGCACACTTGCCTCTGAGGCCGGGAGATCAGAGGGCTATGGGTTCAGTTCCCACATCTGGCACTTGGGTTAATATCCCAGTACTGACACTGTAGTGCAGCATGAGAGGGGTGCTGCACTTCTGAGGTGCCGTCTTTCGGATGAGATGTTAAAACCGAGGTCCCATCTGCCTGGATTGGTGGTAGTTCAGGTGGATGTTAAAGATCCCATGGCACTTATCGAAAAGAGTAGGGGAAGTTTCCCGGTGTCCTGGCCAAATTTCCCTCATTCACTAAAAATACCACCAACAGCTTAATCTGGTTCAAGGTCAGTTGGAATTCATCTGTATCCCCCTCCCCCGGGTCGTGCCTGAAAATAGGCAGGATTTGTCTAGTGCACTTACCCGGTCAACAAAAAACGAAATAAATAAATAGCTTTTCCTTGTTGCTGGTTTCCTGGAGAAAGCACTTACATAACCTTTTCAGAAAGATGTAATCCAGAAAACTCTAGCTCTTCAAGTACCACATTCTGAGGTGCACAGTTCTCAGATCTAGGAATATTATCTTACCCTGAGACAGGGTCAGCAGATTGTATCTCGGGGGAAGATGGATTGGTTGTTTGGTAGAAAGGGACAGAAGCAGGGAGTACCAAATCTGCCAGGTCCAATCTGGCTGTGAAAATCATTGTGCCGATTTCCTTCTCAGTTTTAGCAGTACTCTAAGTAAAAGTGGAAAGGCAGGAAAGAAATAAAGGAACTTCTCTGACCAGTTGAGGACTAGCACATCCTCTGGGACTGTATCCAGTAATGGGGGCCTGCAACAGAAGAGCAGGAGCTGATTGTTTTTGTAGTATGCAAACCGGTCTATCTGTGGTGTACCCTACCTTCTGAACAATGTTGCCAGTACCTGCTGGTTCAGGGTCCATTCATAATTCCCCTGGTTGATTCTGCTCAGGGAATCTGCCAACATTTTGCCCTTCCCTGGCAGATGTACTGCAGAAAGTTGGACCTCCAAGGAGTGTGCTAGGTTCCAGATCATAATTGCTTCTGTGCACAGTGTTGAAGATCTTGTTCCTCCCCGTTTAAGTGATGGTGTTGTCTGTCTTGATCTGGATGGACTGACCGCTGCTGTGGTAGGAAAAGGCCTGCATTGTCAAGTACACTGCCCTGAGTTCCAGGAGGTTGATGTGTTCTGAGTCTCCAGCGTGCTCCACAAACCACTGACAGTGAGGTCCTCCACATGGGTGCCCCAGCTAAGGAGGAAGGAGTCTGTTGTGAGTGTAGCTTTTCATGACTGCCAAAGGAAGAGAATCCCCTCTCTGAGGTTGCATTCTTCCTTCCGCTACTCCTGTACCCTCAGCAGACACCTTGTGATGGGCACTTGTTTTGAAAGTGGATCCCACTTCTAGGACTAGTGGCTTCCTAGGTGGTACTGGATATCTTTCATTAGGAACCTGGCATCTGACACCACTGCAGTGGATGATGCCATGTGCCCTAGCATGCATGGAAAATCCTTTGCAGGTCTGGGCTGACCTGCCTTGAAAGATTCTGCAGTTGGGATACGATTTGTTACCCTTTCCCAGGGAAGGAATGCGTCCCCTTGCAGGGTATCCAGCTCTGCACCTATACAATCCAGAACTTGAACTGGTTCTATTTGTGGCTTTTGAACACTGATAAGGAAGCCCAAGTCCTCCAAGGTGCCTTGTGTCAGGAGGAGGGAGGACTTTGCTTACTGGTGTGATTTTCCTGTGACTAGCCAGTCCAGATAGGGAAAAACCACCACCCCTTGCCACCTCAAATGTGATGCCACTGCAGCTAGGCTCTTTGTGAACACTCTTGGTGCTGAAGACAGACCAAAAGGAAGAGTTTGTGAGCTGGTAGTGGCAAATCCCTACCCTGAATCTGTGGTACTTTCTGTGGCTGGGCCTGACTGATATGTGAAAGTAGACGTCTTTCAGATCCAGTGACCCCAGCCAATCCCCTTTTTGCAATGATGGAATCATTGGTCCCAGTGTTGCATCTTGACTGTTGCCTTTTTTAAGTGTTTGTTCAGGTATTTCAGGTCTACAATGGGCCACCCTCCCCATTTTTCTTGTGGGTCAGGAAGTATCTTGAGTGAAGTCCCTTCCCCCACTATGAGGGAGGAACTTTCCGCACTGCATTTGCTTGCGGTATTTTTTTACCTCCATCTCCAGCAGGTGTCTTTCTGTTGGAGTGTGAGGGTGAAAAGTTTTGTGACTTTGTAGTTTTGGGAATTTTTTGAAATGCAGGGGCAGACCCTGACTCGCCGATTCCAGGACCCCCTTGTCTGTGGTTATTTTTTTTTCCCATTCCTGAAAAGAGTGAGTCAGCCTTCCCCCCACTGGCAATGGTTGGGCAACCTGTGCAGACTTGTCAGTGGTTTTGCTTTGCTTGAGTTTTGGGAGCTGGCATTACATCTGCATGCATGGGGAAGGAAAGGGGAAGGGGAAATTGTTTAACCAGGAAAGACACACTAAGCTGGAGCTTGTTTCCAGGTGCGACCTGGGAGCACAAGGAAGTTTTTTTTTTTTGTTTGTTTTACAGTTACTTTTTTCTCCGCTCTGAGTCCTCTGCTGCCCCTCTGACGTCCCCCCCCAGCACAGGCACCGGGTGTGAGGCCCCCTTCCCTGAACCCCACGACTTACCCTTCATGGCAGGGGGTGGGGAGCTACTCGACCCACCAGACTGGATGAGTATTCGGGGAGGTGCTTTCCCGGGCCATTGCGGTGGGGGACCATCGTCATAGAAACAGAATTTGAGGGCAGATAAGGACCGCTTGGCCCACCTAGTCTGCCCATTTCCCTACCTGATGGATAAGCTGCAGATTCTAGTTAATCAACAGCTTACTTCCTCCTACCCCCCACTAGAATTGCCTTATGCCTGTCCCATGCATTCTTGAATTCTCCCACTGTTTCTGACTCCACAACCTCCTCAGGAAGGCTGTTACATGTATCCACAACCCTCTCTGTGAAAAAATAATTTCTAACACTACCTCTGAGCTGTCCCCCCTCTATCTTCAAATTGTGCCCCCTGTTCTTGCACATCTCTTCTTCTGAAAGATACTACTCTCTTGTACTTTAATTCCCTTGAGATACTTGAAAGTTTCTATCATGTCCCCTCCCTCCTTTTCTCAAGGGTATACATATTAAGCTGCTTTAGTCTCTCCTCGTATGTCTTCTGGTGCAGACCCTGCACCATTTTGGTTGCCCTCCTCTGAACAGCCTCCACTCTGTCTGTGTCTTTGCGGAGATGGGGTCTCCAGAATTGCACGCAGTACTCCAGATGGGGTCTCACTAACTGTCTGTACAGAGGGATAACAACTTCCTGTTTTCTACTGTTGATGGCTGTCCCTGTGCATCCCAGTATCCCCCCAGCTCTCCTTACTGCCTTCTCACATTGCTTGCCCACCTTTAGATCATCTGATATCATTACTCCTAGGATTCTTTTGATTTTTGTTGTTGTTATTAACTCACCCCCCATTGTGTACTCTTCCCCTGGGTTTTTGTTTCCCAGATTCATTACCTTGCACTTCTTTGCATTGAATCTGAGCTGCCACATATTTGACCATTCCTCCAACCTTGCCAAGTCCCTTTTCATTCTTTCCACCCCACCTTATGTATCAACCCTGTTGCAGATCTTTGTGTCATCTGCAAAGAGACATACCTTTCCTTCAGGTGCTCTCCAATGTCACTTATAAAGACATTAAAGGGACCGGTCAATGCCGAACCCTGCGGTGCCCGCTAGTACCCTCCTTTCTTCACTGTGGACTCACATTATTACCTTTTCGTCCTGTTGTCCAGCCATTTTTTTTTTATCCAGGCTACCACCTTGGGACCCACTCCAAGGCTGGCTAACGGTATATTAATCTTTTGTGTGAGACTGCGTCAGATGCCTTGCTAAAATCTAGGTAGGCCATATCCACAGCCCCTTCCTGGTCTACTACTTTGGTCACCCAGTCAAAGAAATCTATTAGGTTCGTTTGACATGAGCTTCCTGCTGTGAATCCATGCTGCCTTGGGTCCTGTGCCCCACTGGCCTCTAGGTACTCAACAATTCTTTCCTTCAGAAGTGATTCCATCATTTTCCCTACCACTGAAGTCAAACTAACTGGTCTGAAGTTTCCTGCCTCTGCCCTGCTCCCACTTTTGTGAAGTGGAATCACATTTGCCCTCCTCCCGTCCTCAGGTACCACCCCATCCTCCCATGATTTGTTAAAGAGAGTAGTCAGTGGTGTTACTAGTTCTACCCTTAGTTCTTTTAGAATTCTTGGGTGAATCCCATCAGGCCCCACTGCTTTCTCCACCCTCAGTTTCAAGAGTTCTTTCAAAACCCTTTCTTCTGTGAATGGACTGGTATCGACCCCCCCATTCAGAGTTTCCCCCTTATTTGGTTTAGGTACCTCCCCCTCCTTTTCCATTGTGAATACTGAGCAGAAATATTCGTTCAGTATCCCTGCTTTTTCACTGTCACCCTCTGCCCACATTCCCTCCCCTTTATTAAGTCTCTGTATCCCTCCCTTGGTCTTTCTTCACTCCCTAATGTACCTATAAAAGGTTTTATCCCCCTTCTTAACAGAGTTGGCCATCTTTTCCTCAGTTTGTGCCTTTGCTGTTCTGACTGCCTTCCCTGCCTCCTTCTGCTTTAACTGATAAAGTTCTCTGTCCTGCTCCTTCTGTGTTTCCTTATATTTCCTGAATGCTATCCTTTTTTCCTTAACCATCCCTACCACCTCTTTTGAGAACCACAGTGGTGTTTTTTTCTTCGTTTTGTTTTGTTGATTTGCTTCTCACACAGGCTTGTTGCCTTTGCGATGGCTGTTTTGATTATTCCTCATTGTTCCTCCACCTCCCTTCTTGCCCCTTTGCTAGTGCTTTTCTGAGGCACTCTCTCATTTTCCCAAAGTCAGCCTTCCTAAAGTTCAATATTCTTGTTTTTGTTTGGCTTGACTCTATGGCTGTGTTTATTGTGAACCACACTGTTTGGTGGTCACTTGTTCCCAGATGGCTACCCACTTCTTAATCTGAGATCCTTTCTCCTTCCTCCTTCCTCATTTGAGAGTACCAGGTCTAAGACTGCTCCCTCCCGAGTGGGTTCCAACACTAGCTGTCTGAGGCATGCCCCCTGTAGGGCATCAAGAATGACCCTACTCTTGGATGTGCCTGCAGCAAAGGTACTCCAGTTAAATATCTGGCACATTCAGGTCCCCCATTAACAATATCTCCCCTTTTTCTGCCATTTTAAGGATGCCTTCTATCATTTCCTTGTCCATTTCCTCCCTCTGAGATGGGGGTCTGTACACAACCCCCATGCGGATTGTAGTGCCATTTCCTGTCTCCAGGGTGACCCATAGTGACTCATCAACTTCCTGTTTACTCTTTAGTTCTGTTGCTTTAATCCCTTCCCTTATACAGAGAGCTACTCCTCCTCCACCTCTTTTACCCACCCTGTCCCTCCTGTAGACTGTGTATCCTGGTATGTTGACATCCCAGTCATGGTTCTCTGTGTATCATGTTTCAGTGACTGCCACAATATCCAGGCATCCCTCTTCCATCAAGACCACTAGTTCAGGGGAGCTTGTTGCACAGACTGTGGGCATTGGTACTCATCACCTTCCATTTATTATTTATGGCCTTACCCTTTTAGCCCCATCCCTGTCCTTACCGCCTTTTTCTGCATTTATCCCTGTCCTGCTCCCTACTGACTTCTCTACCTTGGTGTTTACCTCTCTTAACTACTGTGTTTTGTGGGAGGAGGCACTGAAAAGGAGCAGGGAAATCCCAGCCTCCCCCAACAAAACACAGTAGTTAGCAAGGTAAACTAACCCTTGGCTAGTTTAAATGCTTGCCAATGAAGCATTTAAACCTGTCACCTAGGATCCTGATTCCTCCCCCGGACAGATGCAGACCATCATGCCAGTATAAGTCTGCATCCCTCCAAGTGGCTCCCCAGTCCCCAGTGAAGCCAAATCCCTGAGCTCCACACCAGTTTTTCAACCATTCATCGAATCCCATGGTGCGGAATACCCTAGCATCATCCTTGCCATAGACAGGCAGCACCTCCGAGAAGGTTACCATACATACTACTTGTCTAAGGCCCCTCCCCAACTCCACAAACTCCTCTTGCACTGCTCTGATCCCATTCACAGCCAGGTCATTTGGCCCTAGGTGGACAATGACATCCAGCTCCCTCCCTTGTGCAGCTGCGCCCGCGATCCTGAGGATTCGCTTCCTGTCCCTCCGAGCCGTGGCACCAGGCAGGCACCTTACCTCCCTATCCCTTTCCGCCCCACTTCTACCCCCTAATGATCAGGTCCCCACCAGGGTTGTTTCCTTCCCTGTGGGGTCTCGTGCCACCCTCCTGTGGGTCTCCTTTGTGGAGGTTCCCAGCATCCTCCTTGGTCTCCACAGCAGGTGCCTCCGTAGGGAACCACTCTTTGCTAGAACAGCATAAAATTGTGGAGGTACAACTGGAGGATGCACCTCTTTCTACACCTCTCCCTCCTGGGCCACCTTGGTCCAACCACTCCTCTTTCTTGGCAACCTCTGAGGAGTAGCGGTGGTGGCCTGATGGTCCTGGGTGGGGAAGAGGTTTCATGAATCCTAGCCAGGTCAGCCTGGAGATGGGCAACCTCTTCCCTCAGACCAGAGAGGTGCCTGCAAACAGGGCAGCATCGCAGCCTCCAGAATGTCTCCCAGAACACTGCTGCCCCACAGCCATTGCACTGCACCACTCCCATCTTGACTTATTTTGTGTCCCCTCTCCTGTTGCTTTGTATGCTTACTGTCTCCTCCCTCTATGTATTTTTACACTTACTTTCCTACTGCCTTTGTGCCCTTACAACTCTCGCCCTTCCTGTTCTGGGACAGGAACTTCCTGTAGTCTTCAGTAGTCTCCTTCTTCCATGCTTGGATTCAGATCTCCTGCAGAGGACTCCCTTTTTCACTTTTCTTTTTTTTTTTTTTACTTCCCCCGAGGACTGCGGCGAGCAATGGCACCAGCACGCACACATCCGTGCACACCCCCGCCAAGCACTTGCCGCAGTCACCCTCAATCTTTAGCGCTGGCGTGCCACCTCCCAGCCTCTGTTAGGGGGCAGGCAATCGCTGAGCGCTGCAACCCCCTCCCGAAGAAGGAGAGCAGTCCTAGGGACGCCATTCCTTCCCCCCTGCCAACCATCGGCGGCTCATGCTCGCTCCCCGAACATGGGTCGCCGGCATGACGCTAGGAAAATCTCATGCCTCAGCGCCACTGGGCCGCCCTCACAAGGAAGCATAAGTGATCACCGGGGTCACACAGTATACAAATGGGGGCTGTTGGGATTCAAACCCAGGTCTCCAGGTTTGAAATTCTTTGCCCCTACCCCTGAAGAAACCCTTCTGTGGGGGGGTTGTCATAAGTAATGTAATCATGAGAGAAGTAACCCCTGCCTCTACCTTCCCCTTCCAGAAGGCCTGTTGGAAGTGGAGGCTTTTTCCTTCTCAGTGTTGTTCTTGTAGGTGGTCTTGTGTTCCACCACCTTCCTCACACAAGCTTCTGTCTTGTCACCAAACAGGAAATTTCCCTCACAAGAAACACGCATTGCATTGAGTGTCCTGGGAAAAGTTTGTGGTTCTAGGCCAGGCAAACCTCCTGAGAGACACTGCATTGACCTTGGATACGGTGTCATTAGTGTCCACTGCCATGTGGAACTGGTACTTAGTGGCATCCCTGGCTGTCTTTACTGTGTCTGCCAAATCCTGTGCCAGGTCACCAGCAGCTTTCTCTCGCTCACTGCCAAAGTGACGCTCCTGAGGGCTTTTTGGTACTGATCCATGTCGGCCGAGTATGCTGCCTGTCTTAATAGCAGGGAAGCTGAGATATAAACTTTTTTGCCCATGCTAACCAGTTTCCTGGAGTCTTTCTCAGGAGGCTGAGAAGAAAGGGGCACCTTGCCTTATCAGAGACGGCAGTCTGAACCACTCCCTCATGATCAGGGTGAGACTCGAGATATTTGGCACCTTGTTTGTCCACCTGGTACTGTTCTCAATTTTCTTATCTATGCAAGTAGCTGAAGCGGGTGCTTACATGATTTTAGAAAGTGGCTTTCTTGAGGGATTTGTGGATGGGCAATAGCAACCTTATTGTGGGAGTTAAGCCCATCATACACATAAATTCCACCTCATCCTCGTCTTCAGCAGTCTTCTGCGATAAGATGCTGTGGATGTTCACCATTTGCCTCACAGAAGTATAGTGTGAGGTATAGTCATGCAGGGGAACCAAGCTGTTTTTCAAGAGAACCATCAGGCTCTATGGGTTCTCCTTCCTCCTCCTCCTCCAAGTAAAATTCATCATCCTCCTCCACAGGCACTGGGAAAGGAACTGGAGCCTGGCGAGGGAGGCAGACATAGTTATGAAGTTCCCCGTATCCTGGAAAGGCTGGAGAACTTGCAATGCCTTTGTTACGTCCTCTGATGAGGGCATTCTGTTTGTGTCTACTGGTGGCTTCCTCTGTTCATCAGGAGGTGGGACAGTGACATTTTTTTCTTAGGAGGCACCATCTCCAGTGTCTGCTCAGAGGCGCTTTTATTTTTACTGGATTCAGGGTTCCCCCATTTAGACACCCTGATTTCTGGGCCATCTCTTGCACCCTTTTCTTTGTTACGCTGCTTACTTAGAGGGGCTGGACCCTCATCTCAGCCTTTAGGTGACGTGGAGGCAGACTGAGAAGCCATAATGTCTTCTAATTTTGTAGCCCTTTTCTTTTGCATTTTAGGGTAGAACGTAATACAGAGTTCACAGCTGACAGAATCCTAATCTGGACCCAGATACCTCAAACACAATTCATGGCAGTCTGCCTTAGCCAGGAGTTCAAAACAGATTTTACAATATTTAAAGTTTATGGGTCCTGTCTTCTTATTGGGCCTGTCAGTCACACCAAAAACACTGACAATCCAAAGAAGATATCCCGGTTCCCAAAAATTAAAGTAGTTAGCAGAAAAAATAAGAAATGCAGTTTGGTTTCCTTTTAGACCAGAACTACAAACAAACAAGTGGAAAAAGGACCAATTATCTTCTCGGTTCCAAAGAAAAGGAATCGAAAAGAGGAAAATCTATACCACAAAGTGGTATCCTTTTTTTTTTTTAACCTTAAAACCCTTATTATAAAAATTGAAGTAAGTGGTTCCCTGAAGGCAGGAACTGCACCGTAAAATGGCCTTCTCTGGTTCCTGGGAACTGATGTGGAACTGGAGAAGTTACAAATATATACCTAACTAACGCAGATTTATCGAATAAAAACTAAATGTTAAACTTCTTTTAAAGAAATAACCAAAATAACAGACTGTAATTGGTCGAAGAGAAAACTCCAGGGTGATTACTTTCTTCAGGCGGAGAAATGAATCTGCCATTAGAATACATGTGTAAGTATGACTACACAGCAGAGTTTTGAATTTCATTCTAACATTCTCTAATTAGTATAAAATTCTAAACTTGGGGCAGCTCATTCCAGGTGAATGATTGCAGTTGTTAAGCATAAGTGAGGGATTCCTGGGTCTTGAAGACTCCACTACAGACTACTAGCAGTTAATAACAGAGTGTTAATAACAAAGAGTGTGAATACAGTCTTAAAATGTAAACAAAGACTCCACTGCCGCCGGCCTGGTGGTGCTGAGGGTTGAGGCGCTGGACGCCACACCTCATGCTACGCCAGCGACCTGGGTTCGGGAACAGACTCGGGTCAGAGGGGGTTGGCTGGAGGAGGGAAGGAGGATGGAGCATCCCAACGGATGCTCTCCTCCCTTGGAGTGGGATACCAGGGGCACTGCGGAACGCCTGATGTCCGAAGAGAATCGGTGGAAGCACTGATCCTCGAGGGGCTCGGTGGGTTCGTCTACCGGAGCTGGGGAGGGGGGACGCTGTTAGGCATTTGAGAGGAGTGTGCGTTAGCATGTAGACTCTCTGGACTTATGTCCTACACGCCGGCGTCTCAGAGGGTGGGGTTAAGGGAGGGACGAACACAACTCAGAGGAAAAAGCCCTCCAGTCACCTAGATGAAGTCCTCCGGAGCCAGTCTCGCAGCCCGCTGACCAGGGCAGACCCGACTGTGCAGCTTACCACAGGGGAAAGAGGGAGTGAGGGGATCTCTCCTCGCCCCGCCCGGGGGGTGGGGAATCCGGGCCATCAAGGGCCCTGTAGGCAGTGTGGCACTCTAGGGGCAGACCCAGTTGGTCAGTAAGGGTTGGGAGGGTGTCACTGCTTGAGGACGGAAGGAGTGGTGCTTGGAAGGGATAGTAGGAGTGGAAAAAATAATAAGTGTATAAAAAAAAAAAAAAAAAAAAAAAAGACTCCACTGCCCACTGCTAGCACCAGATAACATACTTACATAACATGCATACTCCTACACACTCCTACTATTAGAGAGTGCATCATTCCCACTCAGTTAACACTCCCAAACACATACCCACATGGAAAAACTACATAAATACAGGCCCAGTTCTTCACCATGTAATATTACAAATCACCCATAGGTGCCTGTGAAGATCTCTCCGGTAATTTCCTCTCAAGAAGCTGGGAGGAGTAGAGGCCTCTTGCCCCTTGGGCTCATGGCTTATCCTGCCCCCAGCTTAATGAAATTAAATTCCCACCTCATTCTTCACAAGCATCTATGCATTATTCTGTATGTAACTGGGCCCCCGGTTTTTTACATAGGGAAATCCAGTTATAATTTGCTGTTCTAACCAGCTGGTTATAACAGCATTCACATATCAGGTTTTCCCTAAGATCCCACCTGCACACTTTCTGCTGCAACGTACGCGGTTGGAAAATGAAAGTGCCAGCTGGCACTTTCAACTCTCAGCCCCGTACAGAACTCAGGCTTGGCCTGCTGTGTGCAGGCAGGAGAAGGGTCTTACAGTGCAAAAATGGAGCCCAGCAAACAAAGTATAAAACAAATCCTGGGGGACTGTATAAAACTCAAATTTTATATACACCCTTAATGTAGGATGCTATTATAACCCCCTTGAGCTTTGCTGTCTGGTATATATAGCATTCCGCACCTTGGTTATGTATAAAATATAATACATGGGTAGGTGTGTGTAACCAGAATTTTATATACACACACACACACACACACACACACACACACACGGCATGGGATGCTACATAAACCCAGAGGGCAAAGCCCGAGGAATTTATAAAAGCATCCCACACCGAGAGTGTGTGTGTAAAATTCTGGTTTCACACACCCACTCATATATTATTTAATTTATGGTTCTTATTTTGTTTTTCATGAGAAGCAAGTTAGTGCAGCAGTTCTGACACACACACACACACACATTGTGCGTCAGTCTCTTTCTGTTCAGACTTTTTTTTTATAGTGCGAACTGCTGGGGAAGTAAATTGCAGTCGCTTTGCAATTCAGCCAGCAGCTGCTATGTGCAGATTCTTTGGAAGCCCTGGTCGAGGGGTTGGAATGGCAGGATCAACCACATCGATGTTTTAGTTTATGGAAGCAGGTGATAAAGAAAGATTTTTAAAAGTTTTAAAAAATTACCTGTATCGATAATGTGAGGCTAAGCCAGCATTAGTGTGGGTGCTCGGTCATGGAACAGTGGGGCCACCATGCTGATTGAGATGTTTGACCCGCCCACTGCCACACGGAGCTCCAATGAGGTTTGTGTAGTAGAACTTGATAGGCAGTCACTGATTACAACCTCCCGTGTTGTAACGGAAAATGTCAACCAGGAGATTGTAGCGTGTAATAAAACCACAGTTATCTGTGGATAAAAAATGATGACCATTAATTAAATTCTCATTACACACAGTTCCCCAGGCATTATTCTATGACTGTCTGACATCAGAATGGTGGTATTGAGTTTCTGATATTAACGCTTTCCCTTTGTGGAAAAACTACCACAAAAATATCTGCAGGCTAATCCTTTGCTATGCTCTATTCTGTCTCTACCAGCTGATGGTGAAGTGTGTGTGTGTGTGTATTTGTGTGCAAGATGCCATAGAAACATAGAATTTGATGGCAGATAAGGACCGCTTGGCCCACCCAGTCTGCCCATTTCCCTGCCTACTGGATAAGCTGCAGATCCTAGTTAAACCAGCAGCCTACTTCTTCCTACCCCCAACCCCTAGAATTGCCTTATGACTGTCCCATGCATGCTTGAATTCCACCACTGTTTTTGACTCATGACCTCCTCCGGAAGGCCGTTCCATGCATCCACAACCCTCTCTGTGAAAAATACTTCCTTAAATTACCTCTGAGCCGCCCCCATCTTCAAATTGTGCCCTTGTTCTTGCACACCTCTTTTTTTGAAAGATGCTACCCTCTTGGACTTTGTTGATTCCCTTGAGGTACTTGAAAGTTTCTATCATGTCCCCCCTCTCCCTCCTTTCCTCGAGGCTATACATATTAAGCTCCTTAAGTCTCTCAGCTCTGGGTGTGTAAAACCAGAATTTTACACACACCCTCGGTGTGGGATGCTTTTATAAATTCCTCAGGCTTTGCCCTCTGGGTTTATGTAGCATCCCATGCCGTGTGTGTGTGTGTGTGTGTGTGTGTGTGTGTGTAAAAAGGAAAATTACGTACCTACCGTAATTCTTGATCTTCTCTTGTATCTTCACCATTCATTACTTCCTGGGTGTAATGGCGAGGCACCCATACCGTGGGAGCTTTTTTTTTTTTACCTCCTGCTCTAACGGCCCCGCCCCCTAGAGTGACGCCATGTGTCATGCGGCGAGGGGCGGCCGTTAGTAGCGACCGACTCCTCCTCCAACTCAGTTCTGTGAGCCGGAGAGGCAAAAGTGAAAGCAGAAAATATAGATAGCGAGGCAAGATAGCCGAGGGATAGCAAAGCAAGGAAGAATGAACTGAAAAAGGAATAAGTCGATGGAGAAAGGACAGAGGAGATAAGAGTATCCCTAGCCTAGGGACTGCAGGGCCTCCTTACCTGGGCGACTCTAGGAGGAGAAATGAGTAAGGAAATGAGAAAATAGAAGGAAAAGAAGAAGAAAGAGAGAGAGATGGGATGTTGAAGGGACCAGAATGCCCATCGAGCATAGTTAGCTTGCAGCTAAGGCTGACTAAAGGGAAGCAAGAATCCCGGAGATAGAGCTGAAGAGAAGGTTCACCGAACCCGCTAGACAGACTCAGGAGGGCATAGTCCTCATCCTCAACATGCCATTGTTCTTGATACCCACCTCGGGCTCCTGGCCGGAAGGCCCTTAACTGGAGGACAGCCGAGGAGGGAAGAATAAAACCCAGGCAGCATGAGAGCGCTGCTCAGGGGTTTAGAAATGGAAAATGTAAGCCTCTCAGGCGTTTCAAGATAGAAATGGGACTCATACTGACTGGCCAAGGCAGGTCAAGGCTAAGGCTGGCTAGGATTGGATATGGTCAGCACTGTTCTACTGTAAAATTGTCCAGGAGGACACTTAAGGGAGAAACCAATAGCAAAACAGCGAGAAGGATAGCCTACCTTCTCATTTGCCTTCTTGTTTGTTTTCCCTTTTTTTTTTTTTATAATAAAATTTTTTTTTTTTTAGACTAGATGCATGACCCAGATATCAAGATGCCTATAGCAGTCGAAGAGAGTTCCCTCAGCATTTTTTTTTTTTTTTAAAAGAAAAAGGAATAGATGTACCCGTTCCTCTGCTCTGCAAGGCAAGAATAGAGGGGGGTTAGATTTCAGGGCAACTATCTGGACACGGATTGCAGGATCAAAACTGAATAGCCTGAGCCAGGCCAAAAACTAAAGGTATCTTGCCAGAAGAATGGCAAGAGATAGTTCATGTCTGATCGCCAATGCAAACCACGAGATGGCCCATGAATCTTAGAGTAAGTAATTTTCTGGAAATTTAGAACCCCAAAAGAAAAGATTTTTTTTTGGAAAAATTAGGCAATTTTCCTGTCTTTTATATATAGCAGAGAGAGGAAGGAGGCGGGAGGTGGAGAAGCCACAGGAAGAGGCCACTGAGGGATGGTGGGCGGGTGTAAGTAATGAATGGTGAAGATACAAGAAGATCAAGAATTACGGTAGAGTGCGTAATTTTCCTATCTTCCCTTGTCACTCTTCACCATTCATTACTTCCTGGTAGTACAAGCTCCTCTTCCCCTGGAGGGAAGAGGCCATACCTGAGGAACAAGACCCCAGCCTTCTGCTGGTGAGAAACAGAAGGAGAAGACCCTGGCTTATTCAAGCCCTAAGTGGGAGAAAAGCTGGGAGGTGCCTCCTGAGGAGAGGAGACGGAGGAGCCCCTGTAAAAGTCTCCTAGCTCTGAAGAGAAAGAGCGGGTCCCCGAGGCGGAGCGAATCACCCTCACGCCGGGCCAGGGTGACAACCTGGAAAACGAAGCCATGCCGTCCGCCTGATGCAGATCGCTGTCCCGCAAGCCTGGAAGCCACCTCATTGGCGTCATAAGATGCCCTTGCTTGGTGTCTTGCCAGCTCCAGGCCTACCACGGAGGACAGCAGCTTGTCTGGTTTGCTCCGTATCAGGCATAGATGCCAGCAGCTGGGACATCATCGACCACAGATGCCGGTTGTAGGCAGCGTGGTGAGCCTGATGTGATGCAATACATGCACTCGCATGAAGAAGAGAACACTCTTCGCCCCCAACGGTCGAACTGGAGAGAGTCTGAATCCGGTGGGCGGTCGTGCGCCAGGCAACAGCGCCCAGAAGGAGTATCCAGGTATACCAAACCTGAGGACGGGTTGGGAAGGGAACCTAGAGACTCAGAGGGGGCACAATACCTACGCTGGCAGTCCGCCGGGGCTGGGGAAGAAGCGGCAGGGGACTGCCAGGACCGGATAGACGCCTCCTGGAAGGGGATAGGCCAGGAAGGTACCACCAGATGCTGGGCACTGAATTCACCAAGGAATTCACGCGTCTCCCGTTCGGTATTGTCTCTTCGAACGTAGGAAATCCGGAGATCCCTCACCATCCTCGAGAGGAAACGCTGATATTCTGTGAAATCAGCATCGGAGAACAGATGAGCAGGGGGTTCCTCTCCCTCGGAGGAGGGAGACGAGGATGATGGGGAACTGGAATGCCCAGAGGATTCCTGCGGCGGTGGGGAGAGTCGAAAGACCCGCTCATGCATGTATCTAACATATGAGGGGAAGGCCGCCGCAGAACCCCTGAACTGCTCCCAGGATAACGGACCCGTAGGACCGACATGGCCTGGGAGCGGGGGTGGTGGAGGCAGAGAGATGGGAGAGGGGCACCTCCGCGGAGGCAACTGCTCTCTGCGAGGGCTCTGGAATCCGGGGAAAGGAGCCCTGGGAGGAGGGATCCCGGATATCAGACCAGGCCGCAGAACGGAACTCTGGGGAAGCGGAGCCTGGAAGAGCCCTTGGGGAGAACCTCCCCTGTGACGGCGGCGGGACTGCATGGATCCAGAAGGCAGTCCGCCACGCCGCCGGAGGACACCTAGAACCCTGGAGGGAAGGGTGAGGCTCTGCACTTCGGCTCCTGGCCACCCCCCCAGGGTGGCTAAAGAAGACCTAGCAGCAGACCCCCTGCCCCTCAACCCCTCTGACTCTGAGAGGGCCCTCGTCCTCGACCACAGCGTCCCCCTGTCCCTAGAGGGGGCAACAGCACCCCGGGAGGTAGCTGTCACCGGGCCTCCAGAGAGGGGAGCCTCCCCCTGCGTCACCCCCACGCCTGCCCCCCGGGGCTCCCGGCCACCCCCAGCCGGGGAACCCTCAGGAGACGATGGAAGGGGGGACAGAGGGAGGGGCCCGCTGCGCCGCCTGGCACCTCTAGCCACCGGGGACCCAGACTCCGAAGAGTGGGGGTGCCAGGATGGGTCCACGTCTGAGTCATCGCCCTCCGAGGAGGACGAGACCAGCAGGACCTCAATGCTGGCCACCCCAGGGGTCCCCGAGGCTACGGGGCCGTGAACGGCCCCGGTACCAAGGGAGGCGCCGCTCGCCTCCCTCACGCCGGTAGCAGCCAGGCCTAGCTCCCACCCCACAGGCGCCCGGCAAGGCCGGCACCGCCTGGAGGACAAGGCCCAGCGGCGCGGAGCGTCGGGAGGCGAGGCAGCACCACCGACGGCGCCGCGAACAGCGCCGAGGCCACAGCGGCACCGCCAGTGGCGCCGCACAATCCCGCGCCCGCGAACAGCGCCGGGATCCAACGCGGCACCGCCACACGGCGCCGCCCTGATCACCGGCGCCCGCCAGCAGCGCCCGGGATCAGCGGCGCGCGTCGATCACTGGCACGCGAACAGCACCAGGATCCGGGAAGGCGGGCTGGGGTCCACCCGAGCCAGGCCCAAAAGCAGAGGGCCTCGACACGGGGAGCCTGCACCTCCGAAGAGGTGACTGCCGAGGCGGTGTCGGCGCCGTGGCCCCGGGAGGGACTACGACGCTCCCCTGACACCGCAGAAGGGGTCTCCTCCTCGGCAAGAATAGTCGAGGAGACCCCCTCCTCCTCGGACCGTATAGGCCCGGGAGGGGACCCGGAGGAAGGGCCTAACGAGCGTGCCCGAGAATCCCGAGAGCGACGTTGTCCCCCGAAGGTCGGCGGGGTCTTGCCGAGCTTAAACGCGCTGGTTTCGAGGACGCGACGGTCCATCGAGAAACAGGCGTCGCACGAATCCATATCATGGCTGGGTCCCAGGCAACGGAGGCAAACGTCATGCCGGTCCGAGACGGAGAAATGCCGGCCACAGGAGCACCGACGCATAGGGGCGCCGCCCGTCTTCGAAAAGCGCTTCGCTCCAGAACCGGACATAACGCCAAACAATTAAGGTAAAAACACAGTAGGAAACACCCGACGCCGTACAGATAGAAAAAAGAACAGTCTTACCGTGGTATGGCGTCGAGTGCGAACGAAAGAGGAGTCGGCCTAGTTAGAAGTGCGCACTACAAAAACTACTCGCGAAAGCAGGTGCTGCCTCGACGGCGGGAGAAACAGAACTGAGTTGGAGGAGGTCTGTCGCATAACGGCCGCCGCGCATGACGCTACCTTTCGTATGGGCCGTTAGGCAAACCTTTAAAAAAAAAGCCTTGGCGGGAAAAGTGCCATTCGCTTACACCAGGAAGTAATGAATGGTGAAGATTGACAAGGGAAGATTTCTGGTTACACACACCTGTGGATTGTGTTACATGCCTTTGTGGTATGTGTGTGACAGTCTCTCTTAAGGAGATGGCTTTAGACACATAATATCACTTAGGCATGTAGCACCATCTAATGGTTGATGATGTTACACACCCATAGGCGTGCAACACCGTCTACCAGCAGATGGTGTTACACGCCTGTGTGATGATATGTGTGTCAAAGAGCAGTTGTTCATGTCTTATTTGTACTGACTTGGATTGTCGTTGAAAATGGGCACCTTTTACTCAAGGGCATTCCTTACATAAGTACAAATATAAGACCTGCTGGCCAGTCAGTACAGTGCTGGCGCTGCTGCTCGCGGTGTCGCCCACCTCGGTTTGGGAGCAAGTTTGGGTTGTCAGGGGTTCGCCAGGGGAGAAGAGTCGAGTCTCCCAGTGGATACACCTTTTCTCTGGTTGGGAGGATGCCAGATTCTTGCTACTACACCACCCTTTGGATGAACACAGGGGCGATAGGGCAGGAACAGCACCATCAAGCATACACATGGTAAGATAGACCTCTGTTTGATGTCCTTAGGGTGTAGCCCCCGGGTTCCCTCCTAGGACCCTGATAGTTTTAGATTAGTAGGGTTGCTAGGTAGGTTGCTGAGGCAGCCCAGATTTTAAACCTGCTGGAACTCCCTTGGCAGCTCCTGTCAGTCTCCCTGTCAGAGGCTCCAACTCTCGCAGCAGCATAACCACTTTTGGAATGTTACCGCAGTAGTTAAGGAGGGAGTTGTAGTTTCCTCCCTGAGGGGAGAGGAGTGGTGGTGCTGTCAGCAGTGCAGGGAAGGTGTCGCTTGTCTTCCGATCCCTCTCAACCCTCAGTCGTTTCGAAGTAAGAGTGGCATTGAGTAATGAGGTGACCATCTATTGGCCATGCCCCTGTGGGGGTGAAGAACCCTGTGTGGATTGTGGTTTCTGTAACCGTGAGTAATTTGGGGACATATCCTACTTGCAGAGACTGTGAAAACGAAAGTGCTGCCCAGTGTTTTGAAAAGAAACAGGTTTTGTTCTACCTGCTCAGGGAATTCCTGTCAGTTTGGGAAAGATTTTCCTCAGAACTGTCGGAGGATTGTTTGGAAACATAAATGGTGCCTTACAGTGAAGGACTTAAATGCCGGAAAGGAAATGCCTATCCTCTGTCCAGTGTTGTAACTGGTAGGCTTCTACCGGGCATAGGAGGAGGAAGCTTTCTATTTGCCATGAAATGAATTTTACCAACATGCCCAACATAGTTTAAGGTCATGCACTGTCCTAGGAAAAACTCTTATGTGTGGGACTTTGGGACTAGAGGGAGCCTGTAGTTGTTCGCCCCTGGGGTATGTAAACCCCAAAGTCGCTGTGATTGATTGTAGAACTAGCTGTCCCATGTCCATAACCCAGAAGAGGGATGAACAGGAAGGTAACTCATGGTACTCCCTACAGCAGGGGTGGGATCTGAACATGTGAACTGTAGTAAAGCACTACAGTACTATGAATTTGTGGACTTGTATCTGTTTCTGCACCTGCAGCCCCAGTGGTCAACTGTTTTTGTCAGTCCAGCTTGCCAAAATAAAACCTACAACTTGGCTCTATTTCAACTTGGGGACATTTTTTTCTGTGAGTGACTGTGTGAGTTCTTGGTACCTACAGTGCCATAGCCCGTCATGGAACCTGTAACAAATACAAATGTTTTTTGTTCACCCCCTTTCTCCTGGGGTCCAAGCCAGACATCATCCTAGACTGGGGAAGTATGTAGTCTGTCAAGTGCCAAATGCCAAATGTAGTGCCAAGGGTGGGAAGCGGGTGGTTACAGGGGGAACAAAAAAATAAAATGGAAAAAACCCTTAGCGGTGCAGAATGATGACCCAGCCACGCCTGCTGACTTGGGCACTCCCTGGCAGCTGGAGATAACGATTTTCTAAAGTCCTCACACAACCTGAGGGCACCAACGTGTAGGCATGCAACGAGGGCAAAGTGCGGAGATGGTACATCCCAAAAGCAGGCAGTGTGTTGGGATTGTGGTAGTGGCAGGAAGCTCGAGAGGTGGCCAAGGGCCTGTTAGTTGCAGGAGCACAAAGAATGAGAAATATGTATGTATTACATTGCCATAACTTAGTCTGTCCATTTATTTTTAATTGCAAAGGAAGAGTTGGTTAATTAATAACTGACTGTGCTGTGTCACGAGGCGCTGCCAACTTACTTAACCACACAAGAAGTATGTAATCCCCCAATAACCCACATCCTGGATAACCACACAAGAAGTATGTAATCCCCCAATTACCCACATCCTGGACTGCCGCACTGTCGGCATACAATGGACTCCTGTGTAAAAATTAATTTAAAAATGTGTTTCATTATATTTATAAATGCCTTTCCTCAGTCATGGTTTACTGCAGGATTTTAACACAAGTAAAGACCATAGCTGACCAATCAGGTTTAAGGATTTTTTTATGTTCCTTGTATAATACAGTATAACTGCACAGCTAAGCTAAAATATATTTTCTGTTGGCTTTTTTCACCCATTTTATAAGAGCAGTAATGCACCTCAGTTTGTGTGGTTCTACTGTACTAAGCATGCTACCTGTCTGGTTGAAGGCACTTGTCTAAGCCTCAGGCCTCAGCACCCATCTCTGGCATGTGATTATTACAGCAAAACAGCACACCCTATCTTGTGTTACTCTAGCAGGAAAAATGCAGATGATCATTAAAGAATATCACAAAAATAGTTCTAACCTCTCATGGCCCATGATATCTTTCTCAAGGCTGTCCTGAAGCCATAGAAAATCAAATTTCTGAAGCTCAAAACTGGACACCAAGAACATTGGGGCTCCATTCAGCTTTGCTTTCTCCAAGACCTCCGTGCTCTCCGCCCGTATCGCCTGCAGCGTGTTCTTCAGGTTGAACCTGGGTCTTTGGCGCGCACAGCTGTGTGGACGTCGACATCGACCTTGGTCCGAATGATGTAGAAGGTCTTGCCCTTCTGCTTGACAGCGCTAATGAGCTTGAGGAGGTGATCAGTGATCTGCTGTGAAGCTGCAATGAGGACAATGTTGTATTTTTCCACAGTAACATTCTTCAGGTACTGCTCAGGCTGGTCTTTCGCCTGAAGTCCCGGAAGATCCCAGATTAGTGTGTTGGGGTACTCGGAATATGGATAGCTAACTGCCTCTGAGGTGGTCTTTGGATTATAAAACTCATCATCATCATCCCCTCCTTTGTGACCTCTTAAGGCGTGGACTAAAGTGGATTTTCCAGATCCCGATGGACCAATGACAGCGATGCTGATTTTTGCTGCTTCTCTGGATTGGAGGAGGGACTCAATTTGATAGGCTTTGGTGTGGAGCTTTGTAGCTTCATAGTGGGCCTTCATTTCTCTCAGTTTGTCCTCGCTGATACCCTCGACGCTAGCCATGTTTCTGTGAAAACAGAAAGGGGGAGCTTTACACATGGGAATGTAAACAGAAGAGAAATCCGCTATCAAGCTTACTGGCAGAGATACTAATTACCACACAATGGGACACAGATGGCTCCCATAACACCCTGCACGCAATATATGGTCATTAGTATACAGGCCTCTGGATAAAGCCATGCTGTCAGATACTGGAAAAAAGACCCACTCACCACAACATAATAGTGTTTCATGTAATTTTCTTTTTAGAAGGTTTATAAATTGATTAGTGTTAATTAATACTGTATATTGTCCTATAACTATTCAGACTGCTATTGCATTTATTTATGGAGTACAGCTATAATATACTGATAGAGTCTTGCTATAGATATACATGAGTTATCACACAGTCACCCCCATGCATATTCCATATATATACATATGTATCTATATAATGTATCACACAGGTTCCCATTACATATCCCATATATATTTATTTAGCTTTTGTTTACCAGGTAAGCACAGTAGACATTCAAGTGCCTATTTTCAGGTGCGACCTGGGAGAATTACAAGGTACAGGCAATAACAATACAGAGTCAAGTCACAGTTACCGACAAGGAACAGTCAGGTACAGGCAATAACAATACAGAATCAAGACACAGTTACCAACAAGGAGCAGTCGGGTACAGGATTATAATGATACAGAGTCAAGACACAGTTACCGACAAGGAACAGTCAGAAACAGGATTATAACAATACAGAGTCAAGTCACAGTTACCGACAAGGAACAGTCAGGTACAGGCAATAACAATACAGAATCAAGTCACAGTTACCAACAAGGAACAGTCAGGTACAGGATTATAATGATACAGAGTCAAGACACAGTTACCAACAAGGAACAGGTACAGGCAATAACAATACAGAGTCAAGACACTGTTACCAACAAGGAACAGTCAGGTACAGGCAATAACGATACAGGGTCAAGACACAGTTACCAACAAGGAACAGTCAGGTACAGGATTATAATGATACAGAGTCAAGACACAGTTACCAACAAGGAACAGGTACAGGCAATAACAATACAGAGTCAAGACACTGTTACCAACAAGGAACAGTCAGGTACAGGCAATAACGATACAGGGTCAAGACACAGTTACCGACAAGGAACAGTCAGGTACAGGATTATAGCAGTACAGAGTCAAGACACAGTTACCAACAAGGGACAGTCAGGTACAGGCAATAACAATACAGAGTCAAGACATTGTTACCAACAAGGAACAGTCAGGTACAGGCAATAACGATACAGGGTCAAGACACAGTTACCAACAAGGAACAGTCGGGTACAGGATTATAGCAGTACAGAGTCAAGACACTGTTACCAACAAGGAACAGTCAGGTACAGGCAATAACGATACAGGGTCAAGACACAGTTACCGACAAGGAACAGTCAGGTACAGGATTATAATGATACAGAGTCAAGACACAGTTACCAACAAGGAACAGGTACAGGCAATAACAATACAGAGTCAAGACACAGTTACCAACAAGGAACAGTCAGGTACAGGATTATAGCAGTAGAGAGTCAAGACACTGTTACCAACAAGGAACAGTCAGGTACAGGCAATAACGATACAGGGTCAAGACACAGTTACCAACAAGGAACAGTCAGGTACAGGATTATAGCAGTAGAGAGTCAGTGCATGGCAATCAACAAGGAGCAGTCAAAAACAGGGTCAGATAGCAGCTGGGCAGATAAGTAGGGATACCCAGTTTGTGGACACATGGGGGCACAGGGTAGTGCCACATGGACAGCAAGGGGGGAGAGGAAACATAACTAAAATAAATGACTGGTAAGTGTGGTATACAATGAAATAAACCTATTGAGGGGGCTACCCAGATCATAAGGCCACAAGCCCAAAGGGCGAGTGGCTTTATGATTTTGTTAGCCTCCTCAACTGATTTCTGAGTGTGACAGACTTCTCCATCTTTCATTGTATGTGATTTGTTTGGATAGCTACTGTTGGTTGCGATTACACTTGTGCGTACAGGAAAAGGGTACACAGGGAAGTAACTGTTAAGCACTTCTATAGGGCGCAGGAGACCCTGGGAGTTAGTTGGTAGTGATGGTGGATGTGGGTTCTCAGATCAATCAGATAGAAAATGCATCTATTAATTCTGTACTTAAGAAACAAAAATTATTTTTTCTTGGTGGGTTATGGGATCTCTTGGTCCCTGCTCATTAATTTAAGGAATCTGAGTTAGCTTCCACACGAAAAATAGCTGACAGGTTCTGCATAGTTCTCACTGTGAGACAGTCAATGCTCAGGCTCCTTATTTTAGTTTCGTGTTCATTATTTTCGTAAAGTCACTTATTTATTTTATTAAGGGGACACTGTCAACCCCCTTAGGCCTCAGAATGTGTCTAGTTTACAAAACACATCATGTTATGATAGCTCACATTCTGTAGAGATTGGCCCTCGGTCTGTGTGCTACTGCTGCCCATGTATAGTGTGAACATCTTAGATAATTTGCAACCCAAGTATATCCTCTGGTCTATATTGTTGCCTGTTGTGGGTTTGCACTTGTATTTGCTGTTATTGCATGTCTGATGATTGTACCTGCATGTTTGCCTTCTCCCTTCCCCCCTCCCCAGGTCGCACGTGGAAAAGAGCCTTGGCTCAGCGTGGCTTTCCCAGTTATTAAACTTTTAAATCAATAAAAAATAAATAAATTGCTGATGTAGCTGGTAGTTTGAGTCGGATTCCTTTTCTTTTTAAAAGTATAAAACAGACTGCCCACCATACTGGTGTTACCACACAATAATGTGTTTGTTTACATTAGCTGATCAACTTCCACTGCATCCTTCCTAGACTTGGGAATGTCCCTAATGCAATATGGCCACTCATGATAGAGTGGAGCAGCGGAGAGGAGACTATGTATCATGAGTGGCTGTACTGTTTGGGGATATTTCTAATGCTCAGGATGAATGCAATAAGAGTAGATCAAGGATTTGAAACAAAACAAGGTTGGGTATAACTGTACCATTCCCGTGCATTTCGGTTCTACTAAGAAAGGAAGTAGATAAAACAACCAACAACTTCTATAGTTTTAGCCAAGGTAAGCTATCATAAAATGTGGGTTTTCGGCTAGAAATAATATGATGCAAAAAGAGTTAACAGTGTCACTTTAATGTGTTTACAGGTATGCCCGAGAAAGGGGTACATGGAATCAGCGTAAGGGTTACATAAGATCAGCATAGAGGGGTACATGGGTCAGTGTAAGGGGTACATGGGCTCAGCGTAGATGGGTACATGGGATCAGCGTAGAGGACAACAGTAAAATGCCACTACAGAGATGAACATCATTCAAAAAATAAAATGCAAAGTGAATGATAGTCCAGAGTTCCACAGTGGAGAGGAGAAAGGGGATGGGTAACAGGTCAGACCTGAAAAAGGACTTGTTCCAGTATCCCTACCCAGTTAACAAAATAAAAACAAAGCAAAACAAAACAAAAATGGCATGGGGGGGTCCACAGGCAGGGAGATCAAGGTCAACAGGAAGCCAAATTAGACTGGGTAGCAGTCACGGAAACCTGGTTTATGGAGAACCATACCTGGGATGTCGCCATACCAGGTTGCACACTTTTTAGGAAGCACCGCATTGAAACAAAGGGGGGAAGGGTGGCATTATATGTAAGAGAAGGAATCTTGGCAATAGAAGTCCAGGCAAAACAGGAAAGACCAGAAGCTCTATGGGTCACCCTAGGAGCAGGGGGAAAAGCCCCCATCCGAGTGGGGGTCATAAACAGACCTCCCTCTCTCCCAAGACTCTGACATAGACCAGGAGCTCCTGGAAAACCTCTTCTTGATGGCTGACAAGGGAAACCTGTTATTAGTGGGGATTTCAATTTACCTGATGGAGATTGGTCCTCATTCACGGCATCGTCTGAATGCAGCAAAGAGTTCCTACTTGCCCTGAAGGGGGCAGGACTTAATCAGCTGGTGCAGTCCCCCACCAGAGAACAGACTATCCTGGACCTGGTGCTAACAACAGCACCAGAATCTCAGACGTAACCGTAGGGGTCAATCTGGGAACCAGCGACCGCAGGTCAATCTGGGAACCAGCGACCACAGGTCAATCTGGGAACCAGCAACCACAGGTCAGTCTGGGAACCAGTGACCACAAGGAAATCTGGGAACCAGCGACCACAGGTCAATCTGGGAACCAGCGACCACAGGTCAATCTGGGAACCAGCGACTGCAGATCAATCTGGTTAACAGTGGAAAGGGTAGTGGAGTCAAGTCACACACAGTTCAAAATACTTGATTTCTGCAAGGCAGACTTCAACACCATGAAAACCCAGTTAAGAAACTTACCAGAAATCAACAACTCATGGGACGTGGAGAGAAGCTGGGAAGCCTTGAAGACAGCATTACTACAAGTTACTGAACAGTGCACAAAGCACATCAGCCAGTCAAAAAGAAGAAAAAAGCCGCTGTGGTTCTCCAAAGAAATAGCAACAATAGTAAAACAAAAAAAAGGCATTCAAGCAGTATAAGCAAAAGAAGGTGGGGAGACTACCTCCTTGGCCCAAGAAATAAACAATATATTTAAGGTGTTTTACACGACATTATATACCTCGGAAATACCACAAGTTGCCAATTCCGATATCTTTTTAGATAAAATCCCTTTACCCACTATATCACCAATTGAGAATGACAGACTGGGTCAATCTCTTAGGCCCTGGACACACTACAGAACTGTTTTTGAAAAACGTTTTTAAAACCAGTTTAGCTAAACCATTTCAGTGCAGCCACACTACTCAGTAACCATTTTTGATAATGGTTTAGTGTGACCACACTGCTAGTGTTAAACCTGTTCTCCTTGTAACTATTTTGTGTTAAGTCCAACACACAGGACTGTGCTTGCCTGGACACACTGCAGCTAGAACTGTTTTAGTTAAACCATTACAGCTTAAAACGTTTTTACTTCTGGACAGACCTGTGAGTAAAACCATGCTAGCTCCAAAACGTTTTTAAAAATGGTTTTAAGACTAGGTATCTAGCAGGGTTTAAAAACACTTTTGTTAAAATGTTTTAAGGGGCTTGTAGTGTGTCTGCAAACAGTGCTGGGGTGATTTAAACTGTTTTAAGGCACTTAAACCATTTTAAGTTTCCCAGTGTGTCCAGGGCCTTACAGACCAGGAGGTTAAAGAGGCGGTAAGGGCTTCTAGATCTGGTAAGGCCCTGGGGCCAGATGGGCTGCCCTCTGAGTCTTATAAAAAGTTCTGGGGGGAATTGGCACCGATATTTATGGCCATGCTTCAGGAGGTGTTAGAAGGGGAAGAATTAGGCTCTGGGAAGTAGTAGGAATGTGTCAATAAACAATAAATTGAGGAGTATTCAATTTAATATTATTCACAGAGCGTATTTCTCCCCGGAAGTAGCTCATACAATAAATATTCAGAAACCTGATCAGTGCCCAAAATGCTCAGTGCAGGGGTGCTCTTTCTGTCACCTAATTTGGTCCTGTCCAAGAGTATTGGCTTATTGGAATGAGATAAATTACTTACTGAAGTTGAACGAGGTTATAGAGAGTGATATCCCACTTGATCCTGTGCATATTTTGCTGGGGTACCCAGAGGTGAGATGAAATATAAAAAGGCTAAACACCCCTTGAGAAGGTTGGCTTTAGTAATTGGTAAACAAACCTTAGCACAAACATGGATGGCGGAGTCACCGCCTACTATTGCACACTGGGTAAAAATATTATTAAATAATATGAAGCTAGAACATATACAATATAAAATGCTGGGCCTTCCCCAGAGGTATGAGCAAATCTGGTCCCCTCTAGAGAAGGCTATAGGTGAGACTTGGTTCCTTCTATTTTTAACATAGGGATGAGGAGAGGAGAAATAATAATAACAATAGTTTAAAACTCAGTAACTTGTCAAGCCTATAAATGGATGATGTAACACTTAGTATTGATAACACTGTTGTAAAGGTATAACAAAATAGGATTTTTGCTTCTACTGCATGAGAAGGGATTTTGAGCTTTGACCCGGGATCCCCACGATTGTGCCTGGGAATCGGACCTGCATGCGTATCAAACAGGCCTATATATGATTATACTGTATATCTGTATGTAAAGCAGGTATGATGTTTCTATGTATCAATGTATGGCATTTCATGCTAATCTGTACCTACTCTTTGTACACCGACTCTTACAATAAAATAATAAAAAAAAAAAAGGTATAAGCAGACAAAGAAAGCAGCAGACAGGCAGCATTACATATCAACACTGAGAGAAGCGGGACAGGGACAAAACATTTTTTAGGTACATAAGCGAAAGAAAAAAAGGGTAAGAGTGGGATAATCCGGCTAAAATCAGCTGAAGTACAGATAGTTGAAAAGTATGAAGAAAAGGCAGAGGTGCTAAACAAATTCTTCTGCTCAGTCTTCACCATTGAAGACCAAGGCAGCGGCCCTACTATGGGAAAGACAATGTGCAACAGCAGAACAGCAGATGACTTCCACTTCTCAAGAGAAAGAGTCCTAGAAGAGCTTAGCAAACTAAAAGTAGACAAAGCAATGGGACCCGATGGAATCCACCCTAGGATTCTAAAGGAGTTTCAGGAAGAAATTGGAGTGCCGCTCACTGACCTTTTTAATAAGTCACTGGAAAGTGGTACAATACCACAAGACTGGAAAAAGGCTGTGGTAGTACCCTTACATAAAAGTGGAAGCAGGGAAGAGTCTGGGAAGTACCACCAAGTCAGTCTGACTTCAGTGGTAGGCACACTTATGGAAACCCTGCTGAAAGATAGAATAGTGGATCATCTAAAAGAATCTGGAACGCTTGACCCAAAGCAACACAGATTTATGGCAGGATGATCATGCCTAACAAACATGATAGAATTCTTCAACTGGGTGACCAGAACAGTGGATCAGGGAGGGGCGGTGGATGTGGTGTACCTGGACTTCAGCAAGGCCTTTGACACCGTACCCCATAGAAGGCTTATGAATAAGCTAGAGAACACAGGACTTAGTCAGAAGACAGTCAACTGGATTGCAAATTGGCCCAAGGATAGGACACAGGGGGTCTTAGTTAATGGAGCTCAGTCAGGGGAGGGCAAGGTGACCAGTGGCGTGCCACAGGGGTCAGTATTAGGCCCCATCCTCTTCAACATTTTTATCAGCGACATTGCTGATGAGCTGGAGCGGAAAGTATGCCTGTTTGTGGACACTACAAAACTCTGCAGCTGGGTGGACGCCCATGAGGGAGTCTTGAAGATGGAAAAGGATCTGAATAGGCTGGAAGGATGGTCCAAAAATTGGCAATTGAAGTTCAATGTCAAAAAAATGCAAGGTCATGCATCTGGGTAAAAGAAACCCCAGGAAGGAGTACATGCTGCTAGGACACCAGCTTGAAGTAACACAGGTGGAGAGGGGATCTTGGCGTAATCATTACAGATGACCTTAGGACAAGCAACCAATGTAAAAGGGCAGTGCAGAAAGCAAATGGCAACCTCAGATGCACTGCAAGGGGTATAACTGGCAGAAAAAGAGAGGTGATAATGCCACTCTACAGATCACTGGTCAGGCCGCACATGGAATATTGCATCCAGTTTTGGAGGCTGCACCTGAAGAAGGATATCAACAGACTGGAGGCGGTGCTAAGAAGGGCTACAAAGATGGTGCAGGGTTTGCACCAGGAGTCCTATGAAACCAGACTGGCTGACTTACAGCTGTACTCACTTGAACAGGGAAGAGACGGGGGGGGGGGGACATCATTGAAACGTTTAAATACATGAAGAGAATTAATAGAAGCGTGGAAGGAAAACCTGTTTCACATGAAATCTGAGAGTTGTACAAGAGGCCACAATCTACGACTGGTAGGAAGTAAATTTAAGGGAAACCTAAGGAAGTACTTTTTTCCGAGAAGGTGGTCAACCCTTGGAATAGCCTACTGCAAGAGGTAGTAGACTAAAAAAATGTAAGGAATTCAAACTTGCGAGTGATAAACGCTATGCACAAAAAAGGAAATAGTCTAAGAGGAGAGGGGTAGGTATTCTGGGCAGACTAGATGGATCAAGAGGTCCTCTTCTGACAGCAAATTCTTATGTTCTTATGATGTGCAAGAGCCTAAAGATCCTGAAGGTGGACAAATCCTCGGACCAGATGGAGAGCACCCCAGGGTACTGAGGTAGTTGGCGGATGTGCTGGCTGGTCCCTTGGTGGACCTCTTTAACACCTCTCTGGAGTTGGAGGATGTACCCAGGAACTGGAGGACTGCACATGTGGTTCCACTCCATTAAAGCTGGCTGAGGGATGACTCTGACAACTACAGGCCAGTCAGCCTGACCTCAATAGCAAGGAAACTGATGGAAACCATTCTGAAAGAAAGAGTGGTAAGTTTTCTGGAAGATAGTGGGTTCCAGGATGAGACACAGCAGGGGTCTGTGTTGCTGCAGTCCTGCCAGACTAACCTGACTGATTTCTTTGACTGCTTCACAAGAACAGGGGCCAAGCAGTAGATATCATTGTATCTGGATTTCAGTACATCCTTTGACACAGTTCCTCATAGGCGAGTAATCAGGAAACTGAAAGACCTGGGGGTAGGGAGTAAACTAGCTAGATGTGCTAAAAACTAGCTGCAGCATAGAAGTCAGAGGGTTGTAGTCGTGGGGGTGGTAGAATTCTTGGAGGCTAAGTCAGTGACCAGTGAGATCCTCCAGGGCTTGGTGCTCGGACCAGTGTTGTTTAACATAATTAGTGATACTGTGGATGGGATAAAGGGTAAAATCTGCCTGTTTACAGATGATACAAAGCTCTGTGGGAGAGTAGATACAGAGGAAGTGAGACAGGAGCTCGGGGAAGACCTGTCTAGGCTAGAGAAGTGGTCTGGCATTTGGCAACTGGGGTTCGGTGCTAAAAAGTGTAAAGTTATGTACTTTGGGGAGAAAAACCCAGGAACGAAATACTGATTGGATGCTATGCAGGTAACCAGGTCAGAGGAGCTGGCCCGGTGGCACTGAGGTGCTGGACACCACACCAGCAACCTGGGTTCAGGAGCAAGCTTGGGGTGCCAGAGGTCGGTGGGGAGGAGAAGATCAAGCATCCAGAGGACTGCTGTACTCTCCTGGGGTGGGTTACTGGGGATTCTCTGCCTTATAGTCGCTCCCGATGGAGACTGAGAGCCCTACATACCAGCGGAGACATGAATGGGGAGAGGTGATGGCGGATGTCTGCGGGAGGGTGCGGGAGCGCTCCCTCTGTGCATTGACGTCTTTGCACGTCCACACTTCGGGTAGAAGAAGTGGAAAACCCTGGCACCCGGGAAGGCGAAAGTGGGACCCACGATTGGCACCCACGCTCAGTGCCGGATCCACCCTGCCGATCTCAGGCTCTCGGCCTCACTCTGGTCGCACACTAGACTGTAGATAGAGTGCCGGAGGAGTTGGCGGTCCCACCTCGGGGGACTTAGAGCTGGGGGGCTAACTAGATCAGGTGAGGATACGGGAGCATCGTAGAAGAGGCTGGACAGGGGGATCTTGGCGAGCGGGAGAAAGCCGGTACAATAGTGGGTCCACGTTGGAGAGAGGTCCTATGGGGCCAGTGAAGAAGCGGGGCATAAAGAAAGTAAAAAAAAACTCTGGTCAGAGGAGGATACAGACTTGGGTGTAATTATTAAGAGTGACCTGGAGTGACTTGAAACACTCAGCATGATGCAGGAAGGCTGCGGCCATAGCAAATCAGATGCTGGGCTGGATATACAAAGGAATCACTAGTAGGAAGGCAGAGGTCATTTTGCTGCTGTACAGGTCTCTGGTGAGACCACACCCTGAGTACAGTGTGCAGTACTGGTGCCCTCATCTCAAGAAGGGTATCGGCTTGCTGGAAACGATCCAGAGAAGGGCAACAGAGATGATCCAGGGCCAACAAAGATCACCTACGAGGAGATGCTCCGGGGGCTTAACATGTACTCTGTTGAGGACAGAAGGAAGAGGGGGACATGACTGAGCCTTCAAGTACATTAAGGGTATAAACAGGGTGAACACCAAGGGCCTCTTCTGCCTTAGTGAAACTAAGACCACTAGGGGTAACAGCCTAAGACTGGTATGGGGGGGGGTTCAGAAGAGAGAAGAGGAGGCACTTTTTCACCAAGAGGGTGGTGGCTACATGGAATGAATTGCCGGTGGAGGTGGTATCCCTAAAAATGATGGAAGCTTCCAGAGAGGTTTGGACAGGATGAGGGAGAAAGTTGCAGGTAGGGGGAGAGGGGGGTATTTGAAAGGGGTTGGGGAGAAGGGGGACAGTTCCCTCTGTCAATACAGTGGGAACTGCACATTTGAGCAGATTAGATGGATCGTAAAGTCTTTATCTGCTGGCACAGTTGTATGTTTGTAAGATTGGGACAGGTAGTGACCCTACATGTAAAAGTGCCATAGATGTCTATCAAGGCTAAATGAAGGCTGGCGTTATTATTATCATTATCAGAGCATCACCATAACGCCAATCCCACACCCAACCATGTTTCTATCTAACCAGTACACAAACATTGGGGGGGGGGCTTACCTTGGAGATCCCGTGTGGTTCTTCTTAAGAAAAAACCAGGAGTGCTGGACTGGACTCCGGAACAAGAGGCAGTCTGCCCTCTGTAGTCCTGCCCCAGGCTGGGTGCCTTTGCTCCAACCTGCAGCTTAGTTTCTCTGCCTTCTGCAGTCTGTGTCTCTGCTCCAGGAGTAGCGATTTCCCAGAAAACGAAACTGGTAAACAAGGCTTTGTTGAGCTTTGTTGAAGGTTAGAGGAGACCAGGAAGCAGATGATGCTGTGAAGCAGCTGACCTGCAGTGCACCCGTGATGTCATCCACTGCAAAACATTAACTCTTTCCCCTCCCGGGGACTCAGAATTCTGCCAATGTCTGGACCAGTGGTTCACAAATGTTGAGGTATGCCTCTCTCATTCACCTGCCTTGCAAATCTGGAACAAAGCTTACACATTCAGGGACTTACTATCAAACAAGGGACACTTCCTACGAAATGGTGACACCAGCTCAAGATGCCTGCTATATTGAGGGGCTTAGTGTGAAAAAGCATTTTCTATAGCATTAGTGTTTGGCAATATTTTATGTTTTAAATTCCTACTCTTGAATGCCAAAAATGCCAAATTTAGGGGGGACTTGGCATATTTCTGAGGCAAAATCAGTGATACAGGTATCTCTGAAAATCAGCTCTGAGAGGCATGTCAGCCTCTTGGGGTGGGGACACATCTGATAAAGTAGTGTGCTACTTGGTTAAAATTTGGATTTCCTTTCTTTTTTTTTTTAAAGTTAAGTGCAAAGTTGGAGCAAAGTGAAAGGTCTGATCGTTCAGTGGGTGAGGAGGCCAGTGTCCTGTATCCCAGGTGGGGTTGGATGTTGGGGGCGGACAACCATTAGCAGGGGATGGGGCAAAGAGAGAGTAGGTAAAGGCTGAGTGGGAAAACCAGTATAGAAAAGTGGCAAGCAGGATGAGACAAATCAGTCTGCGAGCTAGCAGTCAGTTTGGCCAGTGGCTTTCATACTCTGGTAGCCAGATCAATATTTTTAGTGCACATTATTTTCAGGGGCTCAAAAATCACCTTGCAGGCACGTAGTCAGCTGGCTGGTAACTTTCAAAATCTGGTAGCCAGACCAGTCTTTATAGTGGCCATTGGTCACGTGGCTACTTGATTTGTTCCTGTTTCCACCTTTGCTGGGAGTTTCTTGTGGACTGTGCACAATAGAGGAAAGAGTCTTCACCTGTCATCTGCTACACATACATCACCAGCATATAGTACCTTATTTATTTATTTATTTTTATTTATTCATTGCTAGGAATATACAATTCCTTTGAACCAGGGGTTCTTTTACAAAGGTTCCACATTAAGTAAGAGAACAAATAGGCAAAAGATGTAACAAACAGGCATAGTCAAAATAATGCAAGGTACGGAGGAGAGCATGTAAGCACAGATGTCAATAAATACAGTAAATGTTACTGTTGTAAAAGAGTACAGTAAATGTTACAAGTATGGACAAAGTGGTACTGAGCATTGTCCGTAAAAATTGTTATCATGGTAGAAACTAAGGTAAGATCACAAGGCAAATGTAGGTAGTCCTGGGGTAAAGTGGACATTGTCAAACCAGTGTCTACTTACAGGGGAGAACAGGTAAGGTCAGGGAACTGCAGGGGAAATGTGTAGGTGGATAGCTAAGCAGGGGAGTGTAGGAGTGCAAGGTAAAATTCAGTAAGGCTAGTCAGACAGAGGAACTAGTGAGAGAAATCTTTTGTAAGGGGTAAGCAGTCCAGGAGGAGTGCGGACATTGTCTCAGGTGGGCAGAGCGCTGGGAGAGGTAGCCTCAGGGAGAGTGGGTTTGGGAAGGAAGTTATAACAATGGGATTGGTGGTGAGGTGGGAAAGTGGCAGGAGTGGTCGGTAACTGGCTCACATTGGGAAGCATGGAGAAGAGAGGGGCATAGTATGCGAACTAAGGGACACAGTCACACTTTCTAAGAGATTCTTCAGTTTAGACTTGAAGGGGCCTAGTTTGGGTTCAGCGAGAACATTAGGGGGTAGGTCATTCAACCAAGTGGGGGCTTTGTAGCTGGAAGCACACTGGGCTTGCCAGGTCTGGCAGTGAGGGATGTGAAAAGCCAGCTTAGTAGAGCTTGGTACCGTGTTGGTTATTACGGGGGGGTATACAGTCTGGGTGTCTGGGGGGGGGTTAAGGTGAGGTGAATCTTTTTCGCAAAAAGACAGGTTTGGTATTTGATTCTTCCATGAAGGTTGAGCCATTCAGTCTGATGATAGTGATCACAGGTGTGAGTTTGTTTGTCAGCCCCAGTGATCAGCCTACATGCTTTATTCAGCGAGACCGTCAGCCAGTTGAGGGTGGTGTCAGTAGCAGCACTGTGGATTAACTGGCCATAGTCGATGGATAGAATGGCACTGGTGACTGCAGGCTTTAGCACTGCAGGCGTGAGACAGTGCTTATGTTTGTGGAGGACACCAATTCTGCAGTTTACGACCTTAGAAATTTGATTAACATGAAGGGTGTGTGAGAGCGAGCTGTCGAGTGTAATGCTGAAGTATCTGAATTCATGCAGCATTTCCAGGGGTTGATTTCAGCTACTGCAGATGGCTAGGTTCGCTGAGTAGTGTTTGTTGTGGGGGCTAGCAAAGAGCATCGTCTTTGTTTTGTTATAGTTCATTAATAGTTTGTGGTTGGCAAACCACGATTCAGTTTTTGTGAAACTTATTTGCAGGTCACTAGTGAGGGGGAGAGAGTCAGAGTGGGTGGAGAAGAGCACAGCGTCATCCATGTATAGGATAAGGTTGCTGTCACAGGCTTTTGGCAGTGTATTTAGGTACAGGCTAAACAGGGGACCACGTATGGACCCCGTGGCATGCCAGTGTGGACTGGTATGCAGCTTAATAGTGAGTCATTTATTTTAACCTTTTGTATTCTGTTTTCTAGGTAGTTTTTAACGCAGGGCACTCAAATCAGGGACAAGGCTTAAAGTACAGTATGTGTTACTTGGCAAATAATTTCATCATACAGTTTTTTAGTAAATATATATCCCCTTTGCAAATGGGGGTTCCTAGAAAGCCTGCTTGGGCTTACCTGCAACCCTGCCACTCTGTTCTCTTTCTGCTTTCCTGGGTTTATCTTGTTCCTGCCAGCAATTTCCTTGGGTCCCCCAGGTCCTTTTCTGCCCCTCTGGTGCCTCAGCCTGCAGCCCAGGTCCTAATCCAGCCCCTCGGGGCTCAACAAAGTCCGATTGTGATCTCCTGCTGTAGCATCTGCCCCCAGGGCAGCAGGAATCATGTAGGCGCAAAAGGGGCCTTTGATCTTTAAACAGCTTTCATTTGCAGTTGTTCTGGGGAATGTTCCATCAGTCCCAGGATCTCTCTCACCTAATTGGGACCCGAAACCACGGACAGACCACTGAGAGTCCGATCCTCCAGAAAATAGGGAAGTTGTGCGAGGTGTTAGATCAGGGCTCATTAGCAAATTCATGAGCTGAGCCCTGATCAGATTTAAATATTCATGAGTGCCTGTCTGCCCCCAGGGCAGCTGTTCTTGGCTGAGGATGAGAAAATAAATGTTTTTTATATTTTAACTTGCTGCTATGTGTTTGGGGAAAATGTGTGTGTGTGTGTGTGGGGGGTGTTTATTTATTTAAAAGAAATGCTTCTTCCTGGCTGTACCAGAACTTTTTATTGGGACTCAGAGTGTCAGCCCCCTTGCTGCTGCAAGGGAGCTTAAACATTGGCAGCAGCGACAGAAGAACGGACTGAGCAAATCAATTTCTCCGTGCAGCAATAGCAAGAACCCCCTCTGGGCTACAGAACTGTGGGGACACTGGGGCAAATATCTTATCATTTCTGGCTGCACCAGGACATTGTTTGAGACTGTATCTGATCTGCTAACAGGACAGTGGGTTAAGCAGCCATTCAAGCAGCCACAGTCAATTGTAAAGCCAGAGAACAAAGCCAGGACTTGTGGGACTTTTACAGAAGCTCATGGGTAAATGCCAAGTGCTCATGGGGACTTACAGGGACCTAATTGTAGGCACCAAAACACCAGACCAACAGTGCATCGAGGAAGCTTCATGCATTATTCATTTCTGTGACTGACAGGCCCTCCCAGCCAATTGGAGGCCAAGCACCCCATCACTGCAGCCAATCAGGAGCCTAGGGAAAACCCTATAAGAGACCGTGTAAGCCAGCATTTGAGCAGATCGAAGGAGACTGAGAGCTGATTCCAGGCTGCAGGCCTGAGTAATCCATCTAAGCCCTCCTCTCCAGGAGGGGTTGTTGTTTTATTTAAGTTTAAGTTAAAGTAGTTTTAGTCAAGTTTTGCAACTGCCTGCAACTAGCCTGTGCTCTCATGCCCACAATGACCCAAACCTCTGACAAAGTCCATTATGGACTGCAGCCTCTTACAACTATGTCTGGCCCATAAATATGATGGACTATACTGTAACGCATGCTCACTCATGTTAATGTTTTTCTGCTATGCTTATGTAAATATCTGTATCCCAAACTGTATATAATGTCTGTGAACAATGTCTGTAACCCACACATGACAGCTATTTCCTTTGTAAATTGTACCCTGTCTGTTTTTGTTCTGTCCTCCTTGTGACGAGGTACCTTTGTAAATGAGACATCTGGCTCAAAGGTTTTAAATCCAATATTTCAAATAAATAAATAAACTGAATAAGTTATCAAAAAAAAAAAAAGTTTTGCAACTGCTAGCCTGGAGATTGCCAGAGATGTCCTCCAAGGATGATATTTTTCTGCTAACAAATACTACTGCTTTAAAATGAATGTGGGCCAAATGCCCAAAATCAAGGGCAGATAACCCCCCCCCAAGAAACTATTAGAATGAATGGTTTAGTATGAAAAGCATTTTCAGAAGGAGAGCTACTGTAGGTTGGAAAACTGTCTGCCATTATTTTAAAGAGCACTAGTGTGAGTTCTTTAATCTTATCCCCAGTGGTAGCTTTCCTATGTAGGACTTCAACAGTCCAGCCTGCTGAAGTTTTCATTTCTGAATTTTCGTAGGGGAAGGGATCGTAAATTGTGTACATCTGCCCCACCCCTTCCCCTTCTCCTTCTTGGTTTCTGTTTTTTTCCCCCTTATATTTTACGCCTTCTGTTTTGTTTCTGTTTTGGATGCTTGCCGGAATTGCCCTGTGCTACCCAGCACTTTCGGTGGCATTTATGATGCCATTGGTTTTGTAGTGTGTGGGGCACGCTTTATTGCTTTCAATGGGAGTGGGGTTTCAGTAATATTTTTCAATATTTTAGGGGGTCACTGGGGTTAAAGCCACAGCTCAACTAACAGGGGCCTTATTAGCTGAGCTGTGGCTTTAATTTGACCCCACTGACCCGCTTAAATATAAAAAAAAAAAAAAAAAAGATATAATTGAAACCCTGCTTCCATTGAAATCAATACAGTGCACCCGGCACTCTACAGACCAATACATCACAAAACATCGGAGCATGGGGTGACACAAGGGCAGAGCATCTGAAAATAGGAACCAGGAAGGAGAAGAGCTTTTATGGATAAACAGGATTTATGATCCCTTCCCCTTCAGAAATTAAGAAATGAAAAATTCAGCAAAGTGAACAGTTTAAGATTAGTTAAGCTACCGCTGGGGGTTATGAAGGATTGTTTTTAAAATGAGCACAGTTGTTGCTTTTTAAACTTCAAATCCAAGTTCTTTAGTGACAGTAGTGCCAAATTTAGGAGGGTTCAAGGGTCAGCAGTATTGCCTAGAAGTTAGAGTAATGAGCTGTGGACAAGCTTGGTACATATAGGAGACTTCGGTTTGATTCCCACAACCTCTGTGTGCATACTGTGTGGCTCTGAACAAGTCACATAACCTCCAGTGCTCCCTATTCGCCCCTGAAAACAGGCACTTGTACCTAGTGGGCCTTACCCAGCTACCAAAGAATTAATAAAAAAAAAAAAAAAACAGGCCTTTGTAAAGGTAATAAAAAAAAAAAATTCTGAATCAAAATCAGAGGCATCCTTGAAAATCCAGGACAGTTGAGAGAAATGATACTTCAGTCTGGCAATAAATGGATTCATAGGGGACTCATATTTCAGAAACCGCTCACCTGGGTGAAGTCCCAAAAGGTGGTCAGAAGCTATGTTTTAGCAGCTGGCTGCTGTTTTGGTGTGAAGAGGCAGCACCCGTGCTAGGGAGGTATCCCTTTAAGGGGTGGAGTCTAGTCAATATCCTAACTGTGGAAACACTTCCTGGGCTGCAGCTGCCACTGCTGTTGCGGACAATAACAACAAGAAGCAAGAGAAACCATCATACCGATACCATTCTGGTAAGAAGCACAGCACTAACACAGACCCCTTCATGGGCAATTCTTTATATTTTGAGTCGTAAGAAGGTTGTTTTATGTAGAACTCCTTTTTCTTCTTCTTCTTCTTATTATTATTGGCAATAGTAGGATAAATTGGTAACATCAGTGTTTTCAGGCTGCGACTCAGAAAACTGGACAGACAACTCTCCCTTTGTATTCACTATACCTCTTCAACTGTTGAAGGCAGATCTTGCAGTTGGGGTCGAGGTTTACATATTCTATCAGCTTTTTATCTGTTTTTTTTTCTTGTCCTGCCTTGCGGGAACAGCATTTAGCCGAGTTGGCCTGGATACGACACACAGCGCTGGGGCCTGCTGATCTGGTGACTGACCCCAAGGGAGTGGGCGGAAGATGGACCTGCAGTCTTCTCATTACAGATCAACGTGGCTCAGTTAGCGACACATCTGCCTCCAGGCCAGAGGCTCATGGGTTTGAGCCCCGCACCAGCATTGGCCTCATAATATAAACCATGGCACCTGAAAGTAGTATGGGGGGTGAGGGTTAGGGGAATTCCTGGTGTCCTGGCCAAATGTCCCCCATTCAATAAAATATCAGACTGCTTAATCTGATTCAAATTCTGTCAGTTTGCATCTATATCTCCAACCAACCCTGGACGAGGCAGAACATGGACAGTATTGTCTTGCCTTCCTTTCCAGTCAACAAAAAACTAACCCATGAAAAAATAAACAAACAAACAACGTGATGAGTTTGTAGCTTTCCACAGCCGTAGCTAGTATGATTAAATTGGCTGAGGTGATGGTGTCTAGTTGTCTGGCCCACTGACTTGGTGCTAACTGTGGTACAGAGCCTGTCACTGGCAGAAAAGAAAAAGTACCTTAGCAAGGGGGGAGACACAGTTTCTCCAAACAGTACTTCTGAAACTACCCTGACAAACAGACCTGAAAAAGGGTCCCAAGAACAACCACTCAAGGAGTCCTTAACACACTTAAGGAGGCAGTATAGCACAGTGGTCTAAGGCTCTGAGCTGCAAATCTGGTGACATCCAGCAGACCAGACCTGGGTTTGAATCCGACAGCTTCCACTTGCATACTGTGTGACCCTGAGCAAGTTACTTAACCTCCTTGTGCTCCCAGGTCGCTCCTGTAAAAAAGCTTTCAGCTTAGTGTGCTATACCTGGCTAAATAACTAAGTAAGTAACTCAAGCACAAGACTAAGTTGGACTTTACATAGGGTGAGATATTCAAAGGGGTTGCACCCCGGCACGAAATTCAAAAGGGGATTATGCGCTGCACAAATCCCGATGCGCTTAGGCGCATCAGTAATGAGAACGAGTGGCGGGGCATGCCGCCATTATTCTGCACATCGATGTTCAGCCGGGATGTGCTGAGCAGTCTGAGCACAACCCCTACTTGCGCCTTTGTTCAAGCCGAAAATAAAGGAGCAACAGATGGCCACCCACAGGTGAGCCGCTGTATTGCAGAGTGCAGCATGGCGGCCGCCAGCTGTGGGTGCATACCTCTCAACTGTCCCCGATTTTCAGGGACGTCCCTGATTTTGTCTCAAAATTTTCCTCTGTCCCTCATAAAATTTGCATTTTTGGGACAGAATAGTGGGGATTAAAATCACAAAATAACATTAAACATTAATGTTATAGACTTGTTCTTCTTCAGAAAGTGCATCTTAACACGTATCCTTTCATTCTATCAGCTTTCTGAGTGAATAGTACCAATTTCTAAGATGTGTCCCTGATTTTGGGTCTTTGTCCCTGAATTTTTTAGCCTTGTCCCTGATTCATGAGACAAGAGGTTGAGAGGTATGTGGCCACCTGAGCTCCAGAGCCAGGGTCAGTTAACATCGTGCCCCTTCCACGCCCAGTCGCGGGCTGTTTTAAATCATAGAATCCCTGGTGGTCCTGATACAGAGCAATCCAGACAAGCAAGCTATTGCCCTCTGTGCTATAGGCCTGGAGCTGGCAAGACACCAAGCAAGGGCAACTTACGATGCCAATGAGGTGGCTTCCAGGCACAGCGATCTGTATTAGACGGATGGCATGGCTTCATCTATCAAGGTTATCACCCCTAGCCCGGTGTAGGGTGATTTGCTCCGCTTTCTGGGGAATCCGTCTTTTTTCTTCCAGGGCTAGAAGGCTTCTGCAGGGGCTTCCTCCATCTCCCCGTCCCCGGGGGACACCTCCTAGCTCTCCTCCACCATAGGCTTCTCGTCTGATTAGCCTAGGGTCTCCCCCTCCTGTTTCCCACCAGCAGGAGGCTGGGGGTCTTGTTCCCTCAGGGTTTCTATTATTCCCCCCCCTTGGGAGGGGGAGCTTGGTACTCACCCAAATAGTAATAAATGGTGAAGATTGACAAGGGAAGATATGAAAATTACGTACCTACCGCAATTCTTGATCTTCTCTTGTATCTTCACCATTCATTACTGATACCCGCCCTCCACCTTCCCCTCAGTGGCCTCCTACTGCAGTGTCTCCCCCTCCCTGCTCGTTCCTCTTCCCTCCTCGTTGGCCTTTATGCCAAAAAAAAAAAAAGAACCCTATCTTGATTTTCTGTTCTTCTCTGTACAGATCCTTTTTCCTCAAGGTAAAGGGGAACGAGTAAGATTTATTCTGTACTGAGGGAACTCTTTCTGATTGCCCCTAGGAGTGACCTCTTGGCTTCTTAGCCATGTTGTTCAGTTCACAGCTGAAGAGACCGTCCCTCTATGGCTTAGCCCCAATTTTCAGGTTCCCTCTGGCAGATATTATTTAATATTGTCAGCTTCTTCTGGTTGGTGCTTCTGGCACTTCATTAACCTTGCGCTGTTGTTCTTGCCATCAGGGAGTCTGATTGAGTTCCCACTCTATCCTTTCATATGAAGCTGCCTTCTGTAGGGCTTAACCCCTCCCTACACACTTCGGTGTTAGCACTTCACAAGGTGCTAAGTGGCTTATTCCCCCCCTAGTTGGGTGCTCTCTTTCCGGAACAGAATTTCTGCCTGGGCAGTCTGTGAGCTCTCAGCTAGAGTGTAGGAGGTTGGGATGACGGGTGGTTAAAGAAATCTGTCCTTTGTGTCCAATCTGTACAAGCGGTTCAGTTGAACCTTCTCTCAGTCCTATCAGGAGGGATTCTTGCTCCCCTTGTTTTTGGTTCCGAGCTTATAAGCTTCTCAACCAATGTATCATGGGTAGTGGTCGTCTTCTTCTGCTTCTGCTTCTCCTTCTTCTCCTTCTTCTTCTTCTTCCTCCTGTTCCTTCTCCTTGGGAGGCCCTGCGGTCCCTTAGGGTAGGCATTCTCTCTCCTTTCTGTCCTCTACTGGCTTATTCCTTTTTCAGTTTATATCCTTTCCTTTTTTCTGTCCCTTGGCTCTCTTGCCTCGCTTTCTTTTTTCCTTACCCTTTGTTTCCGCCTCTCCAGCTACCAGAACTGAGATGGAGGAGGAGTCTGCGGCACCTAATGGCCACCCCTCGCGCATGACGTGGCGCATCGCTCTCGGGGGCAGCGTCGTTGGAGCCGACTCAAAAAAAAAAAAAAAATCTCCCATGGCGGGTGCGCGTCTCCGGCACTACCCAAGCAGTAATGAATGGTGAAGACTGACAAGGGAAGATTATGATTTATAAAAAGGTTATCGGTAGGGGGATTTGTTTTCTTCCAGTTAAGAAGAATGCATTTGTTTGCATTTGTTAGATAACGCTGAGTAAGTGTTGACTGTACAGGTGCAAGTATAAAATCTTAATGAAGACCAATTAAAATGAATTATTTTTTTTCACTGCTACGGGTTTGCCCAGTGAAGCTGAAGCTGAAATTACAGCAAAGATGTTTTTTCCCCCAGAATATCTGTAATTTGGAACTAGAAGAAGACCTATATGTTTAATTGGCATCGGAAAAGCCACATCGTGGGCACTTATCCAGATATTGGGATTCATTTTGTTACGTTTGTTTGAGGTATAATATGTTCTGTATAAAATGTTATACTTAATCTGTTGAAGTTTAGAGGAGATGAAACTTGTATCTGGCAAATTCATTATTTCTTTCTATTCTGTGTCTGATCGAGATATTAGTAGATCTGGTTCCCACCTGGATTTCAAAAAAGATAAATTTGTATTGTTACCGGTTGATGTGATGAGTGTATACTAAATTCTTGAAATTCATTTTGATGAGGATGAATTTGGTGACATCAAACTATTTATTTATTTAGCTTTTTGTTGACCGGGTAAGTGCACTAAACAAATCCTGCCTATTTTTAGGCACGACCCGGGGGGAGGGGGATACAGATGAATGCCAACTGACCTTGAACCAGATTAAGCTGTTGGTGGTATTTTTAGTGAATGAGGGAAATTTGGCCAGGACACCGGAAATTCCCTACTCTTTCGATAAGTGCCATGGGATCTTTAACATCCACCTGAACTACCACCAATCCAGACAGATGGGACCTCGGTTTAACGTCTCATCCGAAAGGCGGCACCTCAGAAATGCAGCACCCCTTCCATGCTGCATTACAGTGTCAGTACTGGGATATTAACCCAAGTGCCAGATGTGGGAACTGAACCCACAGCCCTCAGATCTCCCGGCCTCAGAGGCGAGTGTGCTACCTACTGAGCCACACTATGAATAGGTGAGAGCACTGGTGTGTTTGAAGAGCCATTTTTTTCCACAAAATTACACAGTTGAAAATATCTAAAAAGATGATGTGGTATACAAAATTCCTCATGTAACTGTGAAAAAAGTTTAAATAAATTATTTTTGTAATAATGGCTCAATTGTGTCAATCCATTTTCATTCCAGGCTCCATATTCCAGTGCCCATAATGATGGTTTAAAATTGAAATTCAATATTAATGGGGTTGCAGGACTATTTTTTTGGGGTGGGGGTTCTGCCCTGATGCCCATACCGCTCTCCCTTAGTTATTAGTTATATGATGTCATACCATGCTGTGCCATACTCTACCATACCATACCATACATTATCAGATAGTAATATACCATACATTATCAGATAGTAATATACCATACCATTCCATTTCTTACTGTACGGTACCAGTACCATACCATACCATACATTATCAGATAGTAATATACCATACATTATCAGCTAGTAATATATCATACCATTCCATTTCTTACTGTACGGTACCAGTACCATACCATTCCATACCACAGCATGCCATAGGCCATACAGTATCAGAAAGTACCATACCATACAATATCAGATAGTACCATACCTTGCACTCACCTTGTATACCTTGTAAAACTCATTCTTTACTGTAATATGTCTTATTATGGTATTGTTACTGCCATTTTTGCACATCATTTCTCATACCTCCATATCCTGTTCTTGTACTGTCTACTTTCTAACCTCCCACATTGTGTCTGAAAATAGTCATTTTTATGGCTAGAGCACTCACCCAGTTAACAAAAACTAAATAAATATCATTTCATACCATACAGTATCAGTACCCTACCGTACCGTACAATACCATGCCATGCTGTACCATACCACACCATACCATGCTATACCATACCAGTGCATACCATAGCTTAGCATGCCATACCATAAAATATCACCTAGTACTACAGTATGTCATACCATACCATACTGCATACCATACCATGCATTCCATACTATACCATACTATACCATGCCATGCATTCCATACCATACCATAACATACAATACCATGCCATACCATACCATACCACACCATACCATGCTATAACATACCATACCATACCAGTGCATACCATAGCTTAGCATGCCATACCATACAATATCAGCTAGTACTATGCCATACCATACCATACCATACTGCATACCATACCATGCATTCCATACCATACCATACCATGCATTACCATGCCATGCCATACCATACCACACTATACCATTCTATAACATACCATACCAGTGCATACCATAGCTTAGCATGCCATACCATACAATATCAGCTAGTACTATGTCATACCATACCATACCATACCATACCATGCATTCCATACCATACCATAACATACAATACCATGCCATGCCATACCATACCACACCATACCAGTGCATACCATAGCTTAGCATGCCATACCATACAATATCAGCTAGTACTATGCCATACCATACCATACCATACTGCATACCATACCATGCATTCCATTCCATACCATACCATACCATGCCATGCATTCCATACCATACCATAACATACAATACCATGCCATGCCATACCATACCACACCATGCCAGGCTATAACATACCATACCATACCAGTGCATACCATAGCTTAGCATGCCATACCATACAATATCAGCTAGTACTATGTCATACCATACCATACCATACCATACTGCATACCATACCATGCATTCCATACCATACCATACCATACCAAGCATTCCATACCATACCATAACATACAATACCATGCCATGCCATACCATACCACACCATACCATGCTATAACATACCATACTATACCAGTGCATACCATAGCTTAGCATGCCATACCATACAATATCAGCTAGTACTATGCCATACCATACCATGCCATGCATTCCATACATACCATAACATACTATACTATACCATGTCATGTCATGTAATATCACATACTGCCATACCATATATTTACCATAAGAAATAGAAAAAGTCCTGCATCCCAAACAAACTGACCAGTTGAACTTCTTAGTTAAGTTCTGTTAATCAAAATTTATTTATAAATATTCTAAAAGCAGTAGCAAATTGCTCCCATACCACCAACGTTTCACATCTTGGCTGATGCTTTATCAAGGCACCTTGATAAAGCATCGGACAAGATGTGAAACGTTGGAGGTATGAGAGCAATTTGCTACTGCTTTTAGAATATTTATTAATAAAGTCTGATTAACTTAACTAAGAATTTTAACTGGTCAGTTTGTTTGGGAAGCCAGACTTTTTCTATTTCTTCTGATGTATTTTTTCAGTCTGTACTCCAAATTAGTCCCATGGTGACCGCCTCCTTTTTCTTTTGAGCATATATTTACCATACCATCCGTACAGTATCAGATAATACCATGCCATGCTTACCATATTGTGTAGTGTCAGATAGCACCATACCATACCGTACCATGTAGTAAAAGATAGTGCCATGCCATAGCATACTGTATTGTGTAGTGTCCGTGCCGCACCATACCGTAACATGTAGTAGAAGGTAGTGCCATGCCACAGCATACTGTATTGTGCAGTGTCAGATAGTGCTGCACCATACCATACCGTGTAGTAGAAGACCGTGCCATGCCATATCATACTGTATTGTGTAGTGTCAGATAGTGCCATACAGTACCGTACCGTACCGTACCATACCACACAGCATAGTAAGAGACAATAACATCTGTATTCACAGTACAAGGCAAGGTGTTGGCAAAATCCCAAAGAGCAGCAGAACCAGAACCAGGTCCTCCCCCGAATATTCACACACTTACAAGATAAGACCCTCAAAACAAAAGTACAGAAGCGAGGGTTATGCAAAAAGAGCACAGGCATGTAAACCACATTTTAAAGAAATACAAACGAACACATACATCATAGCACAAGGGATCATGGGTAATATATGCCACCAGTACATCATGCTGGTCTATCAGAAAGGTGCCATCTGTAGTTTAGTGGACAGCCTAGTTAAAGAAGTTTGTCCCCCCCCCTCTGTTTTTGAAGGATGACCTCAATGTCACAGGACAGTGTGACAAGGCAGTGGGCAGGGTCAGTGGATCGCGTGGGTACATGAGGAGAAGTACAGTATCACAAGCAGAAGGAGAGAGGTGATATTACCACTGTATAGGTCATTGGTGAGATCACACCAGGAATATTACGTACAGTTCTGGAGACCACATCTGAGAAAAGACATGGACAGGATAGCGGCAGTCCAGAAGAGGACAACTAAAATGGTGCATGGATTGCAGGAGAAACTGTAGGATGAAAGACTGAGGGATCTCAATATGTACATCCTGGAGGGGAGGAGGGAGAGATGGGGCATGATAGACCTACAAATGCCTCACAGGGGTGAACAGGGTACAAGTGGGGAGCCTGTTTCAAATGAAAAAGTGCAACAGAGTAAGAGGGCATGCAAGAAAGCTAGAAGGGGGGAGAGATGTAAGAGGGATGTGAGGAAAGACTACCTTACTAAAAGAGTAGTAGATGCTTGAGACAGCCTGTCACAAGAGGTAGTAGGGGTTAAAACTATGAGGGGGGTTCAGACATGCATGGGATCGACACAAGGGAATACTAGTAAATAAAAAGGGGAGGCAGCTAGGGTGAAATGGGACAGAATAGGCAGAGAAAAAAGTGAGCAGACTGGGTGGGCCAAGTGATCCTTTTTTTACTGACAAATTCTATGTTTCAAGCTGGCCCGGTGGCACTGAGGGTTGAGGCGCTGGACACCACACCTTGTGCCATGCCGGCAATCCAGGTTCAGGAAAGAGCCCGGGCCATTGGGGGTCGGTAGCGGAAGGAGAGGATTGGGCGTCCGGAGGACAGATCTCCTCTCCCTGGGGGTGGGTTCTGGGGCTCCATGGTGCAGTAGAGACCCCCGGTGGAGACCAGCGGTACTACCTGTGCCTGGTGTACATGTGGGGAGGAGCGTGGCGGACGTCTACGGCTCGTCCGTGTAGGCGTCCGTGCACATCTGCACTGCTAGGGGGCATCCTAAGAAGAAATCCCTGGCCCCGGGGATAGGCAAAGGCGCCTCCAGTCTTGGCCACACTCCTGACGTTGGACTCGCTCTCCAGGTGCACCTCCCGACTCCAACCCGGCGCATTAGATTATAGATGGAGTGCCAGGGCATAAGGCGGTCCCACCTGGGGGGGCTCAGAACCGGGGGATCCACCAGGCTGGGTTGGCCTGGATCAAAGAGCTTCAGCCAGGGAGGTAGAGCCTGGGCTGAGAGGTCATTGGAGAGAGTTCCTTGGGGATCCGGTAAGAAATGGAGTCTAACAAAAGAAAATTCTATCTTTCTGTGTTTCTACCTTGGCACCTGTTGCACTGGTGTTAGCCAGGTTTGTGTTGCTGATCTAAAGTCTTGTGTTTTCTTTCAGATTATGGATAATTCAAGCACATCAGACCAACCAGCTGGGGAGGGGCCAAAATTAAATTTTCCCACTGGAGGCAATGAAGCAGAGATCACTGACAGACCCACTGTTAATGTTGCTGTGATTGGCGAGTTGGGGTCAGGAAGAACTTCTTTCATCAACTCTGCGAGAGGTCTTGATGATGGCTGTGACTGTGCTGCCCCGACTGGGGACGCAGGCCTGACAGCTGAACCTCAGGTATATCCGCATCCGAACTGTAGCAACCTTCAGTTCTGGCTGCTCCCAGAAATCAGTGGTGTAGCCTCTGAAGCGGAAGCCTATCTGAAACAAGTTCACTTTGAACAGTACCACATCTTTATATTCGTTTTCCATCAGCACTTGCATGAGTCCTATGCCAGGCTCGCTGCCTTGGTTGAGAAAGCAGAGAAGCCGGTTTTGTTTGTGCGGACAAACATAGACAGAGACCTTAGAAAGGTAGAAGATGGCGCCCAGTCTCAGTACGAGGAAATATTCATGGCAGAGATAAAGAAAGACTGCCTTGCCTTTCTGGAAATGCAAGGGGTGGCTTCCACGCAGGTTTTCGTGGTTGCAAATTTGGAAAGAAACAAACATGATTTCCCATATTTGCGGATATTGTTGGAAAAGGGCAACGTACCAAAGTCAGACAGGTAAAATAATTTTGATTTTACTCTTTTGTTTAAAGTTTATTTATCCAATATGGACAGGCTGTGATACATGATCTTGTTTTCTGTGAGGTCCTGTTTTCACCCATTTTTACAAATGGGTGGATGGAAACATTGAACAGTTAAGTGACTGCTCCAGCTAACAATGAGAGTACGTGGCTGTCGTGGGGCTTGAGTTTCAGAGTGGGTAAGCTTGGCTATCTTGACAAGGTGACTACTTGTAAAACAGGTTCTAATCTATTATTTTAATTTACACAAACTGAAGTCTTGCTGCTCTGTATTCTCTCTTCAAAGAAAACCCCGAAACTGTATTATTTCAGATTTATATAGTGTAGTTCATCAGGAGTTTCTGGGCTGCCCACTCCTCCAGATCATTTGACAGTTAACTGTGATATATGGTCAAGTCTTGCATACTCTGTTGTAAATAAATATCTTACATTTTCCTATAATTTACTGTAGTGTTGCCGATTGGTGGCGAGTATCAATTTTCAAAGTGCAAAGCCAGGGCCCCTCCCCCACCTTCAAACACTGCCCTAACAGGCCTGTAAGTCATTTAGGGCTTTTGGATTCTTTAATTTCTATTTGTTCTTCTTGCCTAATTTAAAAAATATTTTCTTATATTTTAGTTAGAAGTGGAGATAAGCTTAGCTACCGTGACAACGTGACTCTGCTGCTGAAATACAGAAACAAAGAAATTCCTTTTAAATCCAAAGCTTCTAAAAGTTGTGGTGGGATTGGAAACTGGATCTCCTGACTCCCCGGGAGGGAGGGAGGGCACAAGCCACCTGGCATTTTTCTACCTCCAGTGATCAACCTTGTTGCTGTGAAGGGAGCAGTTCAACAGCCATCGCGTCTGGTGGAAGGGTGCAGACATGGCGACCAAAACATTGGGATGGGGGACAAGAGGAACCATGATGAGGGGAGAAAGAAAGCTATCATAAACACATAAAAAGCACAAATTTACACATGCCGCGTAACACAGAGCATCATGGGACATATTTGCAAATTGCCATGAAAGAATGTAGACTGTTTCTGCTTTCAGCAGGAATATGTAACCCCAAATTGCCTCATACGCAATCTGTGAAGGCTGAGAACAGAAGATGCAGGTACCTGCTTTGTCCTTCTTGGGGCTTAGCGTGCCTCATCTGTATCTCAGCCCAGAGAAAGGAGGAGCCAGCCCTATAATGATATTTCTGGTTTGGGTTGTGGTGAGCCCAAAATAAGTAAAATATAATCTAAAAGACAAGGAACCTTGGCACTGACTAACCTTTGTGCATACACAAATGGAAGGTGAGTATCAGAGTAAGGTCTGAAATCAAAGGATTCACTCAAAAAAATTGCCATAAAAGTGACTTTATTGTACATATAAAAATCAGCTAAGTACAAAAAACAGACCTGCCCAAGTCCAGCCGCCAGCCACCAAAACCCCAGTGCTTTGCCACAAGGCTTCATCTGGAACCTTAGCACAAAAACGCTGAGGCACAGGGTAACCAGAAAGGGCATTGGCAATAAAGCCGGGTTTTAAAGAAATATAAAAAATTACACATACCCCAGTACTGCAAAGCATCATGGGAAGTATGTGCAAATCATTATAAAATACCTTAGACTGGATCTTCTTTAAGCAGGAGTGTATGGTACTGAATGGCCTCTCACACAGTTCTCAAAGGCTGAGAACAGAAGTCCTTCTCAGGACTCATCAATGTACCTCACCTGTATTTCTTTTTTTTTTTTTCTTTCATATTGCATTTTTCTGTCCGGTCGGCTCTGGCAGGCTATTCAGCCCTGTCCCTGCCACTCCTGTCTGGCACTCCCCCCCCCGACCTATCCACCCCAAGAATTCTCCAATGGATTTCACCCCTCCTGTTGGTGGGGCTGGGTAGGGGAGGGCCGTCCTCCCCCCACCTGGAGACTCTCATCCAGAATTGGGGGCGGTGGTCGAGTGGCGATGTGGGAACAGGGAAGGCAGGCAGGGTTTCACAAAGCCAGAACCTTCTCTTTTCCATTTTCTCCCTTTATCCCTTACCACAGCGGCATGTAAGCATGTGCATGTGGCGGTGCAGGCATGTTACAGTACCGCAGCCCCTCCCTTATACGGTGCTCAGACTCTGGTGTTGCCACTTGGCCTCCACCAGATGGCAACCAAGGAGTGAGACGGCATCCTTCTCCATTCCCAGGAGAGGAGAGAAGACCATTGGATGCTCAATCCTCTCCCCCTGGCCAAGCCCTGGCGCCCTGAGTTCATTCCCGAACTCGGGTCACCGGCATGGTGATGGGTAAGGTGCATAGTGCCTCAGCCCTCTGCACCACTGAGCCAGCCGCCTTATCTGTATTTCAACCTGGAGAAAGGGGGACCCAGCCTTATGATGAGCGCTGACAAGGATGAAATGCATGTCTGTGTCTTGTGTTCACAGCCTTTGCGGTTTGTATGAGGGGTCATTTGGCACCATACACTCTCGCTTATAGCTGAGCCAATCAAAATTCGTCCATGGTGATTTGCATATTCTTCCCATGATGCTTTGCAGTACTATGGTATGTGTAATTTCTAATTTCTTTGAAACATAGAAACATAGACTTTGACGGCAGATAAGGACTGCTTGGCCCACCTAGTCTGCCCATTTCCCTACCTACAGGATAAGCTGCAGATCCTAGTTAACCAACAGCCTATTTCTTCCTACCTCCCAACAAAAATTGCCTTATGTCTGTCCCATGCATTCTTGAATACTTCCACAGTTTTAGACCCCACAACCTCCTCAGGAAGGCTGTTCCATGCATCCACCACCCTCTCTGTAAAAAAATACTTCTTCACATTGCCCCTGAACCGCCCTCCCCCATCTTCAGATTTGTGTCTCCTTGTTCTTGCACATCTTTTTTTCTGAAAGATGCTACCCTCTTGGACTTTGTTGATTCCTCTGAGGTACTTAAAAGTTTCTATCATGTCCCCCCTCTCCCTCCTTTCCTCAGGGGTATACACGTTAAGCTCCTTTAGTCTCTCCTCGTATGGCTTCTCTTGCAGACCATGCACCATTTTAGTTGCCCTCCTCTGGGCTGCCTCCATCCTTGTGGAGATGGGGTCTCCAGAACTGGACGCAGTACTCCAGATGGGGTCTCACCAACTGTCTGTACAGAGGGATAAAAACTTCCTGTTTTCTGCTGGTGATGCCTCTCCCTATACATCCCAGTATCCCCCCAGCCCTCCCTAATACCTTCTCACATTGCTTGCTAACCTTAAAGTCATCTGATATGATTACCCCCAGGTCCCTTTCCATTTTTGTTGTTGTTACCACCCCCCATTGTGTAATCTTCCCCTGGGTTTTGTTTCCCAGGTGCATTACTTTGCACTTCTTTGCATTGAATCTAAGCTGCCATACTTCTGACCATTCCTCCAACCTTGCCAAGTCCCTTCTCATCCTTTCCACACCTCCTTGTGTATCAACCCTATTGCAGATCTTTGTGTCATCTGCAAAGAGGCATACTTTTCCTTCCAGTCCCTCTGCAATGTCACTTATAAAGACATTAAAAAGGACTGGACCCAGTACTGAACCCTCACGGTACCCCACTAGTAACCCTCTTTCTTCAAGTGGACTCCATTTACAATTACCTTCTGTGTCCTGTTGTCCAGCCAATGTTTACCCACGACTTCACCCTGGGACCCACTCCCAGGCTGGTTAATTTGGCTATTAATCTTTTGTGTGGGACTGTGTCAAATGCCTTGCTAAAGTCGAGGTAGGCCATGTCCACAACCCCTCCCTGGTCTACTACTTTGGTCACTCAGTCAAAGAAATCAATTAGATTCGTCTGACATGACCTTCCCGCTGTGAACCCATGCTGGCTTGGGTCCTGTGCCCCTCTGGCCTCTAGGTACTCAACAATTCTTTCCTTCAGAAGTGATTCCATCACTTTCCATACCACAGAGGTCAAAGTGACAGGTCTGTAGTTTTCTGTTTCTGTCTTGGTCCCACTTTTGTGAAGGGGAATCACATCTGCCTTCCTCCAATCCTCGGGTACCACACCATCCTCCCATAATTTGTTAAAACGGGTAGTCAGCGATTTCACTAGTTCTCCCCTTAATTCTTTTAGAATTCTGGGGTGAATTCCGTCAGGCCCCATTGCTTTGTCCACCTTCAGTTTTAGGAGTTCTTTCAGAACCCTTTCTTCTGTGAAAGGACTAGGATCGACCACCCCCCCCTCCCAGAGTGCTTCTGTTAATTGGATTAGGCACCTCCTCCTCCTCCTGTTTTGTGAATACTGAGCAGAAATATTCATTCAGTATCCTTGCTTTTTCACTGTCCCTCTCTGCCCGCCCACCATCCATTCTATTCAGCCTCCCTATCCCTCCCTTTGTCTTTCTACGCTCCCTGATGTACCTATAAAAGGTTTTATCCCCCTTCTTAACCGAGTTGGCTATCTTTTCCTCAGTTTGGGCCTTTGCTATTCTGACTTCCCTCCCTGCTTCCTTCTGCCTTAACTGGTACAGCTCTCTGTCCTGCTCCTTCTGTGTTTCCTTATACTTCCTGAATGCTAGGGCTGTGTGAATACCTTTTTTCGAATATTCAGCCGAATATTCAGTATTCGAGGACCAGCAAGACTGAATCATTCGTATTCGAGCAAGTAAGTAAGCCCCCCTTCCCCCTACCCTTAGACGGCAGTCAACCCCCTCTGCTGCTCCACAACCACTTTGCTCTGTAAAAAAAAAAAAAAAAAAAAGGCAGCAAATTCTTTTGGGGGGACCGGCACAACCCACCTGGCTCACCGGCCGGCCACCGGAGTTTAATTACTATTTTAAAAGTTCAAATCCTCACCATGGTCCATTCATCCCCGTAGCTCCATAGCCAGCAGTAGCCCCGCCTTCCCTGCACCCTGCCTGTAACTAGAACAATATGTAAATGTAAACAAAAGGCAGCTGGCACAGTGTGCCCTCATCCATGTCTGGTTGTCTTCTTGTGAAAGAAATTGCGCTTGCTTTCGCTTATATAGAGAACGAGCTGGTCACGTGATCAGCGTGTTCTCTATATAAGCACAAGCCAGCACGGTTTCATTCACAAAAAGGCAGCCTGATGTGGAGGAGGGCGGGCTGTGCCGGCTACCTTTTGCTTACATTTACATATTGTTCTAGGTACAGGCAGAGGGGAGGCGAGGCTACTGCTGGCTATGGAGCTTATGGGGAGGATGAGTGACCATGGTGAGGATTTAAACTTTTAACGTAGTAATTAAACCTTGGTGGCCAGCCGTGGAGGCAGATGGGGTTGTGTCGGTCATCTCCAAAACAATTTGCTGGCTTTTTTTTTTTATATTGTAAAAGTGGTTGGAGAACTTGTGGAGGAGGGGGTTTTGGGTGCTGTTTGAGGGTGGGAGAAGGGGGTTATATTATTCCCTGAATACAGACGAATAGTGAGCTATTCATTATTCGGATTCCGAATAACGAATAGCTCATTATTCGTGGTATTCGGGAAATAATATTCATTATTTGCACAGCCCTACTGAATGCTATCTTTTTCTCCCTGACCTTCCCTGCCACCTTTTTTTAGAACCATAGTGGCTTTTTCTTTCGTTTTGATTTATTTGCTTCACGCAAATGCTTGTTGCTTCTGTGATGGCAGTTTTGATGTTTCCCCATTGTTGCTCCACCCCTCCTTCTAGCCTGTTTGCTAGTGCTTTTCTAAAGCACTCTCCCATCTTGCCAAAGTCAGTCCTCCTGAAGTCCAGTACCCTCACCTTTGTATGAATTGACTCTGTAACTGAGATTATCGTGAACCACACTGTTTGGTGGTCACTTGTTCCCAGATGGCTACCCACTTCTAGATCTGAGATCCTGTCTCTGTCCCCATTTGAGAGTACAAGGTCTAAGATTGCTCCCTCGTGAGTGGGTTCCGAAACTAGTTGTCTGAGGCATGCCACCTGTAGGGCATCGAGAATAGCCCTGCTCTTGGATGTGGCTGCAGCAAATGTGCTTCAGTTAACATCTGGCATATTCAGGTCTCCCATCAACAGTATCTCCCCTTTCTCTGCCATCCTAAGAATGCCTTCTGTCATATCCTTGTCCATTCCCTCCCCCTGACATGGGGGTCTGTACACAACCCCTGTGCGGATTGTGGTGCCACTTCCAGTCTCCAAAGTGCCTCCTCTCCTCCCTGTTTACTCTTTTGTTCAGTTGCTTTTATCCCTTCCCTTACATAGAGAGCTACTTCTCTCCCTCTTCTCCCCTCTCTGTCTCTCCTGTAGGTTGTGTACCCTGGTATGTTAACATCCCAGTCATGGTTCTCTGTGTACCATGTTTCTGTGACTGCTACGATATCCAGGCATCCCTCTTCCATCAAGGCCACCAGGTCAGGGAGCTTATTGCCCAGACTATAGGCACTGGTACTCATTACCCTCCATTTCCTGATGGCCTTACCCCTTTTTGCCCCATCCCTGTCCTTATTGCCTTTGTCACTTTCTCCATTTACCCCTGCCCTTCTCCCTATCGACATCTCTAGTTGGTGTTTACCTCACTTACTACCCTGACTTTTTTTGGGGGGGCTAGGATTTCCCTGCTCCTTTCCAGTGCCTCCCCCACTTGGCTAGTTTAAATGCTTGCCAATGAAGCATTTAAACCTATCACCTAGGATCCTGGTTCCCCTCCTGGACAGATGCAGACCATCACGCCAGTATAGGCCTGCATCACTCCAGGTGGACCCCCAGTCCCCAATGAAGCCAAATCCCTGAGCTCTGCACCAGTTTTTCAACCACTGATTGAATCCTGTGGTGTGGAGCACCCTAGCCTCACCTACGCCATAGACAGGCAGCACCTCTGAGAAGGTTACCATGCGTGCTACTTGTCTAAGGCTCCTCCCCAACTCCACAAACTATTCCTGCACTGCTCTGATCCCTTTCTTAGCCAGGTCATTTGTCCCTAGGTGGACAGAGACATCCAGCTTCCTCACCTGTGCAGCTGCTCCGGCGATCCTGAGGATTCGCTCCCTGTCCCTCCAAGTCATGGCACCAGGTAGGCACCTTACCTCCCTCTCCCCCCTTCCTCCCCAGTTCTACCTTCCTAACAATGGAGTCCTCCACCAGGAGTTGTTTCCTTCCCCTGTGGGGTCCCATGCCACCCTCCTGTGGGTCTTCTTTCTGGAGGTTCCCATCATTCTCCTTGGTCTCCATTGCAGGTGCCTCCATAGAGGATCCACACTTTTTCCAGAACGGCATATGAATTGCCTATTGCCAGTCCCTTTCTCAGGTTGCCTTTGCCATAGTGCTTTTGTGCTGAGGTTCTTTCTTTGTCTTTTCCATAAAACACAAGTCTTGGTGAGAGTAAATGGGGTGTTTCAGTTCCTGGGAAGAGCTGGTTGTGGCAAAGTCCCAACAATTAGTGACAGTGTTATTACGTATGGGCCTCGTGAGTTTTAAAATCAACTGTAGCTGTTTCTTCTTTGACTTTGTTTCCCTTTACTGTGCTTCTTTTTCAGCAGTGCGGGAGAGGTGGAGAAGTTAGGAGCGCCATGTTATGACAATGCACTACCAAGGGCTGTGTCAGAAACAGAAGCCAATGACCCATCTCCTGAAAGCATTGATGTGTCTATAGCTGTACTGGGGAAACCTGAATCGGGAAAGTCCGCTCTGATCAACGGGATCCGAGGTGTGAGTGAGGCAGATGAAGGAGCGGCTCCCATTGGGGTCCGGGAAGAAGCACAAGATCCCGTGGTCTATAACCACCCCATGTTCCCTGGACTTCGTTTGCGTGAAATACAAGTGCCTGAGAATCTCACAACCATCCCACAATGCACTGAGCAATACATCAGTGATGCCGACATTATCATCGTCCTTACCTGTGACAGTTTTACAGATGACTATGCTGCCATTGTGAAGGGTGCCCATTCTGCTAAAAAGAAGGTGTACTTTGTCAGGACCAAAGTCGACGTAGAGCTTCATACCTTGAAACGTAAGATGAGACATACATACGACCAGCAGGCAATTCTGGAGGAACTCCGAAAACTTTGCATATGTGACTTGCAAGCCTTTTCTGTGGTAGACCCCAGTCTGTTTTTGCTGTCCAACTTTGAACCTGACAAATTTGATTTTCATTGTCTACAGAAGACACTTCTGCAGGACATAAAAGAGAGGTATAACCAGTTAGCATTTCTGAGTCAGGAGCATAAGTTGCCACTAGCCTTCTGGCCAAAGGCTAGTATATTTTGTACTGGGCTGAGAAACATTCCTTGCAGGTCTACACTGCAGGATGTAACATTTCAATTATTGTGAGGGCCCCAGCTACTGCAGGTTGGTGTGGTACAGCCAGGGTGTGTGTGTGTTTAGGTTTGTGTACCTGTTGACAGATATTCAAAAGGAGAACATGTGCTAAAGGGTTGTTTTCCCACGTTAACAGAGTTTTGCACCTGATTCATGGATAGGGTCTGTATGCGGAGACCTTCACAGTGTGGGCAAAACCCATTAGTGCTCGAGCACTAACATACCGCTGCGCCCATGCAAATGAGGGGGTCACCCCCTGCATACGGATGCAGCAGCTTAGTCAGTGGTGTGTACCAGTGGTAAATGCCACCTAGATGGGCGATATTTATTGATTTTGCAAACCTTGACTTAATGGGGTGCAAAGCCCTGGTGGTGGGATATATTTCAGCAGCCACCAGCCCCCCCACATCCCCTGAACACCAGCACATTCACACAATGGATGCTCTAGTGTCCAGTGGCACCCCCGGCCTCAGATCCCCATCCCCATATTGTTTGTGATGTCCCTGGTGTCTAGAGGCACCCCCCACCCTTTGCTCATCCATTGCTATATTGTTTGTGACTTCCCTGGTTTCCATTAGCACCCTCCCACTCATCATCTATCACCTTATGGTTTGTGATGTCCCTGGTGTCTTGTGGCACATCCCACCCTCTGAACCCCAGCCTAACATACAAAGTGAGTCCTTGGTGTCTAGCGGTACCCCCACCTGCCAGGCACCCTTCCTGGTGCCACCTTCAAGTCCCTGGTGGCTAGCAGCCCCCCCATACCGCCTGCATCGAGTACACCACCCAGCCGACCCCCCCTGGACCTCTGAAAAAGGTACCATGTGGAGATCCTGATATAATGACTGGTGCAGCCCACCTTTGACCACCTCTGCTGGCCACCAGATTGGATGACGGAGAGTGTGCATGCAGTATACTGTACACAAATGCCCTGCCATCCCATATGGTGGCTGGACAAGGAAGTGAGAGGAGGGCTGTGCCAGTTGTCATATCGGGATCTCCGCAAGACACGTTCTTTAGAAGTATGGGGGGTGGCTGGGTGGTGTGCTCGGTGTGGGCAGGCTGCTACCCACTGGGGACTTGGCGGTGGCACTAGGACAGGTGCATAACAAGCGGGGGGTACAGCTAGACACCAGGGACTCACTGTGCATGTCAGGCCAGGGGTTCGGGGGGGAAGGGTGCCACTAGGCACCATGGAAATCACAAACAATATGGCGACAAATAATCGGAGGGTGGGGGGGGTGCCACTAGGAAGTACATGAGCATTGTGGGGCCAGGTGTTCATAGTGGGGGAGGAGGAATGCTTGCCACCAAGCCAGAGGTGGAGGGCGGACACAAGACAGGCACAAACCTGCCACTCCCTTATCGCTTTACATGCTTAATGGGCTTGTTTCATTTTGTGGCTAAATATCGTGCTATGGCTCTTGGCACTGTCTGGTCTGAGTGTGCAGTTCTCAGCGGGCTCCATACAGCCCAGGTCCATGTCAAGGCAGCGCTACTTGCCTAGATGCTGCACCGACTGGGCCCTGTATTCAGTCATACAGTGCCGGACCGCTATCCAACTGAATATGGCAACCTCCATGTTGGGTGCAAGGGCAAGCACAGCGCAAACCTTTGCGCACCACTTTTGCACATATTTGAATATCGAGCCCCTGTTGTCTTAACATATTAGTGTTCTGGTCCCACTGAACATAGTATCTAATAGGACAGCCTCCTGGCGAACTTGCAGATCTTTATCTGCTGCATACCTTGGAACTCCTGTCCTGGTGAGTGCACGCGTGTGTGTGTGTGTGAATATAAGGGATACATGAAAAGTGTTACACACTCTGACAGGGCATTGCTGGGGGCGGGGGGGGGGAGTCAGATAGCAAGTGACGATGGGAATTCAAACCTGGATGTCCATATTCCGATCTCTGTGCTCCAGTCACAAGGCTACACCACCTTTTAGGCTGCACCACGGACATTTGTGGAATAAAAATCGTAAGTTTTATGGCCTGCTAATGGGGAGACTCAGAGTACAGGTACCCTGGGGCTGTACCAACAATTAGTTTAGATCTTTTTTTTTGTTCTTAAATTTTCCCAGGTGCAGCAGCACCCTTTAGATACGTTTGCATCAGACCTGTCTGACATGGGTGCACTAATTTCACCCCAAAGCAATTTGTAGCAATATTTTGACCTTTCTTTGTATGCTGACTTGGGGCCCCAGTGCACAAAATACCGCCAGCTGTCCCGTGCATGTGGAGGGCTAAGAAGAGCCGTGCACATGTGGCATACATGCAAAGTACTTTATGGTGTCTACAGTGCTGGTTGCATAGCTCATTCTCACCCAATCCCCACCTGCCTGCATTTCTATGGGGCAGCCAGGTCAGCGTAGGGTAAAAAGGTGGAGATGTGCATCAGTGCTAGATTATACTTTGTTTTTGTGCCAGGGATGCCGTGCTGAGGATGACAGCATTGCCTAAGTGAGGGGTTGTAGTAAACCTTGCGTGCTTTCCTTACAAAGTGTGCCCTCTCACTCCCCAAACCCACCCAGAGCCTGAGTAGGTGCACTGCCACAGTGGTAGAGTTACAGAACCAAGGGAGTTGCAGTAAAGCTTGCATGTCCACCTTCAAAATGTCCTCCCTCACTCTCTGAACTCAGCTGGAGCCCGATTGTTGCACACCTGCCTCCAAATAATCCCCATCACTCCCAGGACCCAACCAGAGCCCGATTGTTGTGGGCCTTCCTCTAGAGTGCCCCCCTGCACTTCCCAGACCCTCCCAGTGTTAAGTTAAACCTGCCACCACATATCCCCAGCCCTCCTAGTGGGCATTTTGTAAATTTATCATTTTCTAAGCAGGATACCCCACAATCCCTTGCTTATCACAGAATGAGGGATTCACAGGCGCTCTGGCTAAGCATCCAGTTGAATGCCTGATGCCCATCTTAAGGCCTCACTATACCCTAGACATGTCCCCTAGCTCTCTGCATAGATTTCCACCTCTGGGACAAGGAGGCCAGGGTCATGGATTGTGCCCCAGGCCGGGCAATCCGGAAATGTGAAGCTCCATGAGCCGGATACTCGCCCATCTTTGTAGTTTGGGCCCTTAATTTGTAGTTGCTGTTCTTATGTTGTACTGCTTGCTGTAATCCCCTCTCCCCTGGACTGTAACTGGACATTACCTATGTCCTGGGGTGCCTTTTTGTGATTACACTATAGACCCATGCATAATATTTATTTATTTATTGAAATATTTCACCAGGAAGGCACACTGAGCAACAAGTCGCTCATCTCCCGGTGTGACCTGGGGAGGAAGGGGTACAACTGGAATGAGACGACATACATTCAGGTTACAAGATCAACATTAACATACAGTTGTAAGGCAGGTGTTACAAATAGTGTTAACAACAGTGTTGCGCATAACATGTAGAAAGAATGGACGATAATGAATGCCGGGTTAATAAGTAAACAAGTGCTTGCATAAAGGAAAAGGAGGAAAGGGAGGGAGGGCGGTGGGGGAGGGGAAGAGTCGTGCCCCTGGAGATCCCTTCAGGATGCGAGGAACCCTGCAAGGGATGGGGGATTCAGCAGAGAAGGGATAAGGCAGTGTTCCAGAGAGTCCCCTTTAAGATGGTGGGGGAACGGAGTACATGAGAGATACAAGCCCCTGGGGGGGGCACAAGAGGGACCCATGGCGAGCATTCAGGGTCCTTTATATTCTGTGAGAGATCAAGGGAGGCCAGTAAGGGGGAGCAGTTGGGGAAGGGAGAAGGGCTAGAGATTTGGGGGGTGGGTGTGCACAGGATAAAATGAAGGTGAGGGTAGGGGAGTGGGGTCTGTCCCGAGCTTAGAGAAGGGAATTAGGGAGGGGCACGGCAGGAGCAGCTAGATACAAGGTAATTATTGAGGCAGAGCTGATGTGATAGGTGGAGGATGAGTACCAGATTTGGGGATTCCACATTTTTGGGAGGCAGGAGAGTAATTGGATTGGCCAATTTGGGTGGATATGTGGGGACAACCAAGGTATGGGAGTTGGTTGATCTAAGGGAATGGGGGGGGGTTATAAAGGAGGAGATGAGGTAGGAAGGGAGCTCACCCAACCAGTGCTTGAAGGTGAATTCAGCACAGTGGCAGAGTGGCCTATTTGTAAGCGAGGGGAAGGATAAGGCACGATAGAGATTGTAGTGATGGGTGTGAGTGGGGCATCCAAGGCAAAGTGGCAGAAGGAATTGAAGAGGGTGTCCAGTCTTGCCAGGGAAAACTTAGGGGCAGCACCATAGACCATATCACAGTAGTCAAAAATGGGCAATATCATCTTCTGAATAAGTTCACGCCTAGCCGTAGGAGGGATGCAACTATGGTTCCTGAACAGGGCATCAAGCTTGGGGTGCAGTTTTTTCTGGATGGCGTCAATATGTCCAGAGAAGTTTAGGTGTTGGTCCAACCAAACACCTAAGTACCCTGAAGGAGGATGTGTCCTCAAGTAAAGTCCCCTCAAGGGTATGAAAAGTGGGTAGGGAGGGAAGCCTAGTGAGTCTCTGCCTTGTGCCAAAGGTCATGGAGACAGTCTTTTTGGCATTGAGGAAAAGTTTATGGTTAACAAACCAGAGCTGAACCTTGTTGAAGTCTTGCTGTAAGCTAATTGTAACCTCAACAGGACAAGAGCCAGATGCATACAGGACTGTATCATCGACATGGATATGTATAGCAGAGGATGGGGAAGTTCATTTAAAAAGATGGAGAATAGGAGGGGCCCTAATACTGAGCCCTGGTGGACTCCAATGCTGATTTGGGGGTAGGAGAGTGGCATCCAAGATCTTAACTGATTGGGTTCTACCAATAAGGTAGGCCTTGAACCAGTTTGTGGTGGAGGGAGATAGGACAGCGGCAGGGAGTGAGTTGAGGAGAAGGGAGTGAGAGATGGTGTCCAATTCCTTGGCCAGGTCAACAGAAATGGCAGAGGTAATTTGCCCATTGTCCATCCCGGTTAGGATGGAGTCTATGAGCCGTAGGAGAGAGGTGGTGGTTGAGTGTTTTTTCCTGAAACCAGACTGGAGAGATGTCAGATAGAAAAGAGGTGAGTTGGGAGAGGACAGTGTGTTCTTGAAGCTTGGCAATGGTAGGGAGGAGAGAAATGGGGCAATAGTTGACAGGGAATGAGGGGTCATCCCTTTTGGGTAGAAGGAAGAACACAGCATACTTTCATGAAGAGGGGTCAGAGGCAGTAGAGAATGACAGATTTAGGATTATTGAGAAGGGGTAGGCAATGGCCGTAGCAGAGAGAGAGAGGAGTTTGGAGTCAAGGCCATCAGGGGAGGCACCTTTAGAGGGGTTGATAATGAGGAGGGCACTTAGGGTATCATTTGGGGTTACAGTAGTGAAAGAGAAGGGGAGTCAGGAGGGTGGTGGAGGGGGCACACTGGTAGAGGGTGGGGTGGGTAGGATTTGAGGGATTTCGGTAGCTCAGTGGCACAGGAGTATAGTAGGAGTTAAATTCTGCAGCTACAGCTGGTAGTTCAGACATCAGTGAGCTATTTACTTTATGTACCGGGGCCGGTGAGCGAGATGAGGGGGTAAATAGGATGTGTACCACCTTCCAGAACTTTGAAGGGGAATTTATGTTGGTGATGAAGGGAGATGAAAAAATTACTCACCTTAGTAATTGTGTTTCTTCTAATGGAGTCTTGCTGTATTCTGACTTATTGCAGTTAACCCCAGCACTTGAACTGCCCCGGAGAGGAAAGAGTTCAATTCTGTGCAGGGCATAGAACGTTGAGCTCGAGTTCGGTTCATACCTTTGTCTGCTGCACTTTGAAGTGTAACAGTCAGATTCTTATGAGCTAATACTAACTAACTAAGCCACTGTGTGGAAATTGTAAAATTTTTGCTAGCCAAATGGCAACCAAATATTTTGGATCCCCCCAAAAGACTCAAGTTGAGAACTCCAAAATTAAAACCAGGTACTGAACAACTTATGACTATTAAAAAAATGAAACATAGCCCACTCCCCCTCTCTAAAAAGAGGGAGTGCCCAAATGCACCCTGGGGTGCAACACTGCACCTGCCAGCCCACTTCCCAAAAAAACAGGTTCTGAGAGTGGAGGCAAGGAAAGAGGTCAGAATACAGCAAGACTCCATTAGAAGAAACACAATTACTAATGTGAGTAGTTTTTTCTTCAAACAACATGAAATCTTGCTGTATTCTGACTTATTGCAGACTACCAAGCAGTACCTCCATGGAGGAGGGAATCAAACCTATTTTGGCAATTGGATCTGTAGTACTGCTGTACCACACTGAGCATCACTGCTAGTCTGGCTATCCAGAGAGTAATGCTTGGTGAATGTATGGACTGTTTTCCAGGTGGCTGCTTTGCATATCTCTAGTAAAGGAATATCCCTGGCAGCAACCAGGGAAGCAGCTGTACCTCTAGTCGAATGAGCCCTCAGGCCTGAGGGTGGTATTTTGCCTAGCTTCTCGTAGCAGAATTGTATATAAGAGACAATCCACCTGGCAATAGTTCTCTTAGTGGCAGGTTTGCCCTTACCCACTTCCCCATAAGTGAGGAACAACTGGAGGGAGTCAAACCTGTGTGCCTTAGTACGCTCAATGTAGTAGCTAAGGGCCCTTTTAACTTCCAAACAGTGTAATCTTCTCTCTCCTGAAGAAGAATGATCAGTGAAGAACACGGGGAGAGACATGGATTGGTTCAAATGAAAATCTGAAACCACTTTAGGTAAAAACCTCCTATTGGTTTGAAGGACCACCTTATCTCTATGGAATAAGATAAAATCAGGCTTCACTGACAGAGCTTGTAATTCACTGATACATCTGGCAGAGGTAATAGCTACCAGGAACACAGTTTTATAAGTCAAGTACTTAAGCTCTGCTGAAGACAAAGGCTCAAAAGGGGGTTGCATAAGCTGGGCAATGCAATCATTAAGGTCCCAAGCAGGAGTAGGACCCCTAAAGGGGGGATTGGTATGAAGCAATCCCTTGAAAAATTTACAGAAAACAGGATGAGATGCCAGTGAGGAAGGCTTTCCCACTGACAGAAAAGCAGAAACAGCTGACAAATGTACTTTGAGGGTAGCTGGTCTGAGGCCTAGGCCATTAAGATGAACCACGTAATCCAGAACTGTAGACAAATCAGCAGTAGCTGGAGATATATGTTTCTTAGAACACTAAATGCTGAATCTTTTCCATTTGGAGTTATACGTGTTTCTGGTGTCAGGTTTTTGAGATGCTTTGAGAACGTCCAGAACCCCTTGAGACAGATGCAAATTTGCATACTCTAACTCTTCAAGAACCATGCCTTAGGATTGAGAGACCAAAGGTTGGGATACCAGATCCTCCCCTAAGAGAAGGTTAACAGATTGTGATTCCTGGGAAGACACAGGGGAAGATGGACTTCTAGGGACAGCAACAGGGGATACTGAAGTTGCCTGGCCCAATCTGGAGCAATCAGGATCACTTTGCAAGATTATGACCTTATCTTGACCAGGACCTTGAACAGTAGAGGAAAAGGAGGGAAGGCATACAGACATTTCTCTTCCCAATTCAGAATCAGAGCATCCAGAGGGACTGAGCCCAAGACTGGGGGTCTGCAACAGAAGAGAGGAAGTTGGTGATTGTCTGGGGCTGCAAAGAGATCTATCTCTGGAGTGCCCCATCTTGAAAAAATCACTTTTAACACTAGGGGATCCAGGGACCATTCGTGATGGCCCTGGGAAATCCTGCTCAATGCATCTGCTAGCATGTTGTCCTTTCCTGGGAGTTGGACTGCTACCAGAGAGGTCTGTAGGGAATAAGCCAGGGACCATATTTTCATGGCTTCAGTGCACAAGGCCATAGACCGAGTGCCTCCCTGCTTGTTTATATACCACATGGTGGTGGTGTTGTCTGTCCTGACCTGAACCACCTTGTTCTGTACTGATTGTGAGAAGGCTTGCAGGGCCAGGTAAACTGCCCTGAGCTCCAGAAGATTGATATGGAAAAGAGACTCCTGAGTGGACCACACTCCCTGGGCTGTGAGAGTTCCCAAGTGAGCTCCCCGCCCCAGAAGAGAGGTGTCTGTGGTTAGAACCACAGAATGAGACTGAGTAATGAATGGGACCCCTTGCCTGAGATTGTCCTGATCCTGCCACCATTGAAGAGCCTGGATCAGAGTCTGAGTCACTGGAACCAGTTTGGTCAGAGGATCTTTTTTCTGAGACCAAAAAGCCCTCAGATGAAACTGAATGTCTCTCATCTGAAATCTGGCCCCCTGGACCATTGCAGTGGAAGCTGCCATGTGGCCCAGAAGCTGAAGAAAGTGTGTTGCTGGTCGAGAAACCAGAAGGTGGAAGGAAGAAGCCAGCTCCATGATGGCCTTCACCCTTACCAATGGGTGAAATGCTCTTTGACAGTGTCCAGTTCTACCCCTATGAAAGTCAACAGTTGCACTGGCTCGAGAACTGACTTGGGAAGATTGAAAAGGAAACCTAGAGAAGTGAGCACTTGCTGGGTCACTTTTATAGTAGATCTGACTTGGCTTGGCCTGGAGACTGACCCACTATGAGCCAGTCGTCCAGGTACGGGAATATGGAGATATTTTTTCTCCCTAGGAATGCCACTACTACTGCTAGGCATTTTGTGAACACCCTTGGAGCTGATGTTAGGCTGAAAGGCATTGCTTTGAACTGGTAATGGCCTGAAGGCAGTTTGAACCTGAGGTACTTTCTGTAGGAGCACCTGATGGGAATGTGAAAGTAGGCATCCTTTAGGTCCAGGGAGGCTAGCCAATCCCCTGGCCTTGGAGAGGGAAGAATTATTCCCAGAGTCACCATTTTGAATTTTGGCTTTAACAAATGTTTGTTTAGATATCTTAAGTCTAGGATGAGCCACCACTCCCTTTTTTTTGGGGGGGGGTAAGGAAGCACCTGGAGTACAGACCTTTTCCCCTGTGTATTGTAGGCACTCTCTTTATGGCTCTTAAGGCCAGAAGAGATGAAACCTCTGCCTCTAGGGCAATGGTTTCAGAGATGTTTGCAGGTGGAAAAGATCTGGCTCTCAGCTTTGGGAATTTTTTGATGCTGAGAGCCAGTCCCTGGCCTACTATCTCCAGGACCCACTTGTCTGAGGTAACAGACTTCCAGTCCTGGAAATAGTAAGCCAGCCTGTCTCCTACAGGAATGGGGGAGTCAACCCGGGCTGTCACCTCAGGGTGCCTGCTTGGCAGGAGCCTTAGGCTGAGAGATGGATGCAGCCCTGCTCATCACCCTTCTACTTCTCCCTCTGAAGAACCCCCTCTGAGAAAAAGGAGAGGAGGCCTGTGCTTGGTAGAAAGGCCTATGAAAAGGCCTGCCCCTACCCCAGCATGCTGCCTTTGAGGAGTTGCCTGCCTTTCCTTGGCCTGTGCACTCCTATAGGTGGTCCTGTATTCATCCATTTATTTCATATAATTCTCTGTCTGCTCCCCAAACAGAGAATTATTAACCACAGGAAAGTCCATAGCCTTAGCCTGGGTATCCTGAGATAGGCTAGTACATCTGAGCCAAGCTAATCTCCGAAGAGCCACAGAGGTAGCCATGACTCTAGATGAAACATAATTGGAGCCTACAGCAGCATGAAACTGAATCTTCGATGCCTCAATCCCATCAGCAGCCACCTTCTCCAGCTCCTTGGCAAGCTGGGGAGGGGACTGCTTATAGGCTATGTAATTCCCCTGCCTGAGTCCCAAAGAGGATGCCATGTACTGCTTCTTTGCCATGGCATCCAATTTCCTGGAGTCTTTATCGGGGGCGGGTGAAGTCAAGGGAATGTTAGCCTTATCACAGACTGCAGCCTACATGAGCCCAACATAGCTGCACTGCTGGTACAAGTACTCCATACCTGAGCATGACAGCATGTACCTCTTGTCCATCCATCTGTCCACGGGAGGTAATGAATTTGGAGTTTTTAACAGCTTTTGTGTCTGTTTCCCAAAAGACTTGTGAAAGGGAATAGACAACCTTTTGGACTTTGGGATGTCCATCATCTCCACATAGTCAGGTTCCTCTTGTTCCTCAACAGCTTCTTCCATAGGGAGCTGGAGGGTTTCTGCCACTTTCCTGTAGAACATAAAGTGGGAAGGGGACTCGGAAAGCCTGGGAGGGGAAACACCAGAAGGCCTGTCTGGGGAGACGTCCAGTTCGATAGGCTCATCCAGACCTTCTATTCCATCATCATCATCATCATCATAATCATCATCCCCCTCCAAGTCCGGTTCATAAAAATCTTCAGGGGTATAGTCTTGAACCGGAGGAACCGACCAAACCGAACGCCTACCAGAAGGCGCCGGATCAGTCGGAACCGAACTAAGTGATTCCACTATGCCAATCACTCAGGCAATTTCCTTGGCAGTCGGATGATGTGGTTCTGGATCTGAACCGGCCGATTTGTCTTTTCTTTTTCTTTTTAATGGACCTGATCCCTCAGAATTGGCTCTACTTTTGCCCAAAGGAGTCTCACCCTGGTCAGAGGGCACTCCTTGTGGTTCTGTCGGAACCAAACTGGGCTGGCCATCTGGGTCAGTGGACTTCTCGGCCTCCTTTTCCATAAGCCTGCCCAACCTTTTGTCCAGGGTGGCTTTAGGGAAATTCTTACAGATTTGGCTGTCTAACTCTAGGTGACTAAAAGTCAGACAGTAAAGACAAGTGGTGTGGGGGCCGGCCTTAGCAAAGGCCTCCCCACACTCACTGCAGGGCTAAAACCCTATGGGCCTGTTTTTTTTCTTGGGTTTCTCAGACAAAGCCATAACTAAACCCTTACCCTTTTTATGGCAACCACCAGGCAAGACGCCCTTATCGGTTTCTAACCGTGTTACGGGTATTTGAAAAACAACGAAAAACACGTGTTTTTTTTTTAAACCGATAAGGACCAGTACTTCACACTAAATTTCCTGTAAGAGAAAAAACAATCACTAACCCAAAACCGGTTCAGCTGAACCGGTCACACAATTCACTTTACAATTTCCACACACTTTTTCTAACCAAGTCCACTACCTATGCACTTACTGTACCACAGACAGGGATCTGAACCGAAAAAACAATGCGAAAATATCAGCAAGCCGACAATTTTTAAACTGACCGAACCGAGACCGAAGGAGAAATCTCCGGAGTAACTGTTCAGTTAGGCGGAGTAAAGAATGTGACAGTCACACTTCAAAGTGCAGCAGACAGAGGTTTGAACCAAGCTCAAGCTCAACGTTCTACGCCCTGCATAGAATTTAACTCTTTCCTCTCCGGAGCAGTTCAAGTGCTGGGGCTAACTGCAATAACTCAGAATACAGCAAGACTTCATGTTGTTTGAATTGAAATATTTGGACTTGGCTAACCTTGTAACCCTGGTGCAAGTGTTTCTGAGCATGTGGACATTTTGCAAGGTCACCAGGATGCTGGGTAGCTTTATGATGCTTCCAGGCTCGATCTCCAGCCCTGAGACAGGCCAGAAGTTTAGGGGTTATCCAAGGTAAGTGGTTACCTGTGACTCTGGTTTGTTTGAGTGATACAGAGGCATTCCAGTTTACAAGAAAGAGTTCTTTGAAGTAGGCGAGGGCCTTGTCAACTGAGGGGAAGGAGGTTAGGGAGGACCAGTCAGAAGTGGCAAGGTTACTTGAGAGGTTTGAGGTCAAGAGACTTGAAAGAGCACAGTATAATATAAACTTAAAATGCATTTTATTAGTATTATCTTTTTTTTTTTTTTTATGAATGCCTTTCCTCAGTTGAGGGTTATTGCAGGATTTACCCATGGATAAAAACCTTAGCTGACCAATCAGGCTACAGAATTTTTTTTTATGTCCATTGCATTAATGGAGGATTACAGAGGGGTGATGGCCATGAAGGCTGCCCCTCACTCACCATCCCCCGACAGAGGATAAGGCTCTGTCTCAGTAACCTGGATCTGAGTGGGGGTTTGGGGCAAATGGGGAGGTTAGCTAGCATTTTGCTTGTGAACCTACAGGTTGAATGATTGTGTTATTGTTTGTTTTCTAGGGATTATCTGAATAGCTTTGACATCATCAGCGAAGATGAGATTGAAGAGATCAGGGCCGCTTATCACACTGGTGGACTTTCGGCCTTTGTGTCCAAGATACAGTGTAACCTGGATGCTTTACAGGATGCCAGACTGGATATAGGCGTCACTGGGGAATCAGGATGCGGGAAGTCCTCCTTCATCAATGCCCTGAGGGGTCTAGAGGATGAGGATGAAGCAGCAGCCAAAACCGGTGTCATAGAAACAACGATAGAACCAACAGAATATCCGTATCTCAGGTGTCCTAACATTAGCCTTTGGGACCTTCCAGGAATGGGGACTCCAAACTTCACTGCAGATACATATCTACAAAAGATGAACTTTGGGAGGTACGACTTCTTCTTCATTCTTGCATCAGAGCGCTTTAAGGAGAATCATATGAAGCTTGCCAAAGAAATACAGATGAGGGATAAGAAGTTCTACTTTATCCGCACAAAAATCGACAATGATATGAATGCGGAGAAAAGAAAAAAGGAAAGTATGGATGAAACAGAAGTGCTGGACAAGATCAGGCAGGACTGCATCCAGAATTTTGAGAAGGAAGACCTCCACCCAAAGGTTTTTCTGTTGTCCAGTTTTCAGCTGGCAAAGTACGATTTCCCACTGTTTGAGGAGACACTGGTGAAGGAGCTCACAGGATACAAGAAGCGTATCTTCCTGATGTCCCTGCCTAACATTTCAGCAGAGATCATACGAAAGAAGAAGGAGCACCTCCAGGAAGAGGCATGGAAGATAGCTGCCGTTTCCAGTTTGGTTGCGGCAGTACCCATTCCAGGTCTCTCTGTGGCTTGTGATGTTTATGTTTTGACTAAGCACTTGTCTGCCTACCAGGTGGCCTTTGGCCTTGATGACCAGTCTCTGTCAAAGTTGGCTGAGAAGCTACAGATACCCATCGAGGAGCTTAAGGCTCAAATAAGAAGCCCCTTTGGCAGCGAGGTAACAAAAGAACTTGTCGTGAACTTGGTCAGCAAAGCTGCAGGCAGGGGATTCATCCTGGCAGATCTGCTCTACAGCAGATTTCCCTTCCTGGGCTCAATTGCTGCTGGCAGTATCTCCTACCGGACCACATATGCCGTTCTTACTCAGTCCCTGGAGGACCTTGCCTCGGATTCCCAGAAGGTGCTAATGAAAGCACTTGAGAACAAGTCAGGTTGAAGAAAACCTACAGTTCATTTGATGCATGCGAAGACAGTGGACATTTCTTATGTAAGGTTAATAAGTCTGTCATGCTATGGTTTTGCATGGAGGCCAGATCCAGAGAATTCTTTGTTTCTTGAAATTTCCCTCGTCCACCTGAGGATGTATGTCCGCCATCTTTGTATGAGCCCTCCAGCTATGATTGACTGATAAGCCAGTGTTGTAAATATTTTTTCTCCATAAGGCTTTTTATTCATCAAGTCAGGAGGGCAGGCTCTCAGTCGTGTCCTCGCTTCTCCTGATTGGTGTCTGCCTCCCCCAGTCCTCCATCTAGGTTCCTCGTGGATTTCCCCTGCAGAAGGGCCAGTGGATCACCACTCCCGTACACGCATCCAAAAGTGCCTGGTGACCAGGTGGCTGCATGGGCTGAGAGGGAGCACTGGACCAGGGAGAGCTTCATGTAGCCCACCTGGTGCTTTTTCTGTTTTCTTCCCTTTCCCTCACTGCGGCAGCTCGTAGTTATGTGCGTGTGGAGGCACGCATGCACCACTGAACCGTGGCCACTCTCCTTGAGCCACTCACACCTGCACCACCACTGGGCCTCCACCCAGTGGTAGAGGCCAAAACAGCTGGCCACTCCTCCCTGAGAGAGGAGAGCAGACACTGGGCTGCTCAATCCTCTCCCACCCCGGCCAAACCCCAGTGACCCAAGTCTAGTCTTGAACCTGGTTCACTGCATGGCAGCTCAGCCCTCTGCATCACTGGGCTGACCCTCAGTGTGGTAAATATTGATTGGCAAGGTGGGTGTCAGTTATTCCTGCTGTCTACCATTTGCTTCACAGTTGATCAACCATTCACTGAATGGCCACACGAAAATGGCGGCTAGGGTGGCATGTGATTTCACTGGTTCCCCAGATGTCCTGGCATTTTCACTGTTTAGCACGACTCATATCCTAGCACTATAGAAAAGTAAAAAAAAAAAATGCAGGTCTGAACAAGTGTTCTCATGTACCAGTTAGATCTGGCCTGCGTTTGCACAGAAAGATGCCAGCAGACAATGTCGCTGGAATTCTGCAATTCTGTGGTTGTGGGATTTTCTGCAGAACTCGCATCATACTGCAGAATATCTGTAGTGCTGTGGATATCATTACTGTTGGTGATTTTTCATTAAAATGTAGTGTTCCCACACTGCCTGCATCCTTCCCTCTCCTCTTTTATCCTGAAGTCCCTCCTCTGTGCTCAGCATGTGACGCCATCACTGACATCACATCATATTTTAGCCAATGGCAGGACTGCATTCCACCATTATAATGAATAATTCATGCTGTAGGAATAAACAAATGCTTCCACAAAATTCCAGGAACCCTGCTGCATAAATCACAACTATAGTGATATGGAGAACTAGGGCTCCTGCTTGTCGATAAAATGATGGAGAAACACTCTTCTCTGGCAGTCCCCTTCAGAAATTGGGCACGGCGTCCCCTGTCACATACTGCAGAGAGGGGCACATTCTAGACTAAACACTTCTGTTTCCCAATTTTCTCTGGACTCCCCCTGTTCCCCAACGTAACAAGTGGGGTCATCATGACAGCACCCTTCCTCTGGTTGAAGGGACAGACGGACAAGCTGCTACCTTCACAGGCAGAACCCACACTATTCCTTGGTTGGGAGGGATTGAATATTGGTTAGTCCTTCCCCAGGAGCCTAGCAGCTCACCTCTGCAATGTGTTTGGGCTCCGTAACTTCCCACCCACCCGTGTGGGGTCCTGGGGATCACATACGAACCTTGGCATACTCAATGCGCAGCCACCACAACACTGGGTGGCCCAATCCTTGACCCTCCTAATGAATGTGGTGCCAGAAATGTACATTTCCTGTTCTGTCACATGTGAAAAGAAACATCATAAGTGATTGTAAATGTACCTGCCAGGAACACACTGGGCCTCCATGTCCTGTTAAGTCGATGTTACAGAAACGTGTGAAACTCATTTCTTCAATGTATGTGTTCTAGTGCAGTGGGGAGGCAGAGTGCAAGACAATAAAGAATTCTGAGTCCTTATAGGTTCTTCTGATACTGTTTGGTTGAACAGAATGACCTCCCACCCAATCCTTCACATGTATGATTGGGAAAGGATGCATCAACAATAAAAACTGCACACCATAACCATGTTTGCTGCCCCCCCCGCACTAGAAACACAGTCTGTGTACACCATGGCACTCTTTGTTGCCACACTCCTCAGTACTAGCAAATATGGTCACCATATTTCCCTCCCTCAGGCATCCACCCCCCCCCCCAATCATCGGAGCCAGTGCTATGGCACCTTCCTAGTCCCTGGGACAGGGTGTCTGATTGTGGGGTAATTGATGATGATGCAGAGGCAGTCTCAGTGACCGGCCCTTCTAGTTTGACTCCCAAGAATGAATATTCAGAATGGATCTGGTGACCCTGAGGGGAAGTGGTTTTGTGTTGTGAAACAATGGTGGCAGTGCAGAGCTTTTTTTTCCCCCCAGTGAAACTCTACATCATGGAGTAAGCCTTTCTTCACTCCCCTGATTGGTTCTGACCCCCAAATCCTCAGAAATGCAAGCTCCTCTCCAAAACTGTTCCCAGGTTCAGGTAGAGGAGACACTATTTAAAATGTGGGTGGCTGCGTTGCCAGGAAATAACTAGAGAAATGCGAATATTTTTAATTGAATTTTCAGGCCAGCCCAGTAGCTCCGAGATAGCACTGCCACTCGTTATGTCAGGAACCCAGGTTTGGGAGATAGCTCTGCAGGCCACCCATCACTATCACAGTCATGGGCAAGTGGTGGTTAACCGGTAAATCCATGAGAAGTTTGGTTATGGGGCTAGGGGTGTCATCAGGTGAGTTGGAGAAGAAAAAAAGGCTTGGTTAAAGCAGCAATGCCACAAAATTGGGCAAAAATTCAGTTGAACCCTACCTTTTTTTCACAATAAAAGATTACAGGCATCTTCCAATTTTATCTAGTGGTAAAAGTATCTGTTTTCACTACAGTTTGAATATTTTATAAAGGTTTTCATTTAGTTTTTTTTTTTTTTTTCTAAAAAAAAATATTTGACTTGGAAATAATATTTTAGACCTGGCAAGCACATTAGGATCCAGAAAAAAAAACGCACCTCATGATACACAGAATAGGAGGCACCTAGAAAAGTACATTTGACAGGTATGCTAATATTTTTATTAACAGTAGCTAAAACTAGTGTTTTGGAAAAACATGTTTTGTTGCACTGCTGCTTTAAAAAAAAACATTGGAGGCAGTATAGTGCAGTGGTTTAAGGCCCTGAGCTGCAAACCTGGAGACATGGGTTTGAATCCCACAGCCCCCACTTGCATACTGTGTGACCCTGAGCAAGTCACTTAACTTCTTTGTGCTCCCAGGTTGCACCTGTAAAGAAGCTTTCAGCTTAGTGTGTCTCTCCAGGTAAAAATACCCCATTCATTTAGTTTCCCCTTTGTTCCCTCTTTCCCCCACTCTGGTGCATGTGGTTGCTATAGTCGCAACCTTTCTTGGCTGGGAGAGTGGTGGAGCAATGGCTTTCACAGCTGACACCATTGCTGCCCCTTAGTTTGCTGGCTGACTGGGAGCGAATACTGGGAATCTCATGCTTTCCCTTCCTGACAGCCGAGTGCGTCATCTCCGCACCGTGTTCAGCCCTCAGCCAGATCCAGGTCCATGTACATCCTGTTGTAATTGAGGTATCACTGGAGAATTTGAAAAAGATTTGTTTTTTCCCTTTTAAAATGTGCTAAATGCATAGGGTAGGTGTAAGATTATGATCAATCAGCAACCTCCAGCTCGATTCTTAGTACCGCTGCTCTGTTGTTTTGACGAGGCAGTGGCATTTATGGTGACCTTCCTGGGCAAAGTCGAAACATTACTGGTATTTGAGTTCCTCCTGGAAAAAAAGACCAGTTTAATTCACCAACCAGAGAGCAGAAATCCCTGGTGAACCCTTGGCGGAGAATTAAAAGTGCGCTAGAAACTGTTCCCTGAGTCTGCACTAAACTATACACAGATGGGTGGGTAGGTAGAAGAAAGCTCCTCCGTACCCCCGTCTTCTGTTGTGTAATATGAGAGAATATTAATTTGGCAGGTGGATGGTGCCAGCCCTGTTTGTCAGAATTAGCACCAAGAGGTTAAGTTTCATTTGCATAATTGCTTCTTACCCATCATGCTGCTGTGATGTATTCATTAAATAATTAAATGTCTATGATTCTAGGCATTCAATCCGGTGTTTTTGTAATCCTTTTAGAAGCGTGTTGTTATTGTTATGTGTTAGGGGTTGGAGAGGTTGTTGTTGCTTGCATAATAAGTGAAAATATTTAGACAAGATGCACCATTCTACCTTCAGTCACCAAAATGTGGGGGCACAGTCAGACCCCTGGAATGTATCAAACAAATGAAAGAGGGGACACCGACTCATGTCATGTCATGGAGAAGAAGGCTCAGAACACTGTAGGTATGTAAGACTTTCATCTTCAGTTTGCCATGTACTCAGTAGTGTGGAATTGTACAAGTTTCCATATTAGAATCACACTGCACAACTTTGGGTGTCACCACCTTGCTCCCTCCACTCCCCCCCCCATTAGTACAGAACACAAGACAGATGGCAGTTATGCTTAGCACATCCATCAGCAAAGGAATAAAAAAGACAGAGTGTGCTCAGTGATGAGGCAGCATTACCCCGTGCTAACATGTGGGAGATCAACTGGGTATCCCGCTGCGGTACTGGCAGCGGGTCGAGTTGTGGAGGAAAGGTGCTCAGCTCCCTAGGAGGAAGGCAGAAGACCTTCTGTCATTCTGCTGATGGCTGGGGGTAGGTGTGGCATCAACTGGTAATGCAGCTGCACCTCTAACCCCCCCCCCGGCAAGTCAAGGTGCAGCCATTGCATACCATGATTAGCAGTTAGGTGGGGGCTTAGCAAAAAAGGGCCCATAAACCGCACACAAAAAAGGTCAACAATAGCAGGACAACTGACCGAGATCCTACAGTAGGACTGGACCTAACAATGGGAATTTTGCAGTGGATCAGATGTCGGGCCCGCCACCATCATATCAAAGCAATACGGGGAAACTTCAGTAGTCATAAAGGGTAATCATGGAATGTATATAACACGTCAGTTTGAGAGTATGGGTGGACACCAAACCACTGGACCTGGAAAGGACCAGATCAGTAAAATCGAGAGTGGCTGGCGTGGCTGACCCAGCAGTACCAGGAAGAACATACAGATATTGCTAGTTCAACCCCTTTGGCCAGACAGTCTGGTCTGGCTTTTACTGATCTAGCTACAGGGGAGTTAGGCGGCTATAAAGGGCTCCAGGCGGGAGTCAGTCACAGCAGAATCTGTGCTCCCTGCTTTCTAGCCAGCCAGTCCTGAGCCAATCCTGAGCATCTGCCCAGAGCAACAAAGGGGAAAAAGGGAATTTAAAAATCCCACATCTGTGTGGGAACCTCACCTTTGCACTGAGCAAAGGAGCAAATATTAGGGTTGAGAGGGTCTCCTGAGGCAAATCAAATGGAGCCCTTCCCCATTTCAATGAAAAGCAAAGTAATCAGAGCAGAGCTACAAGGGAGCTAGGGGGCTACAAAGGGCTCTAGGCAGGAGCTAATCACAGTGGAAGCTGTGCCCATTACTCTCCAGCCAGCCAAACTCTTCAGTGGATGATTTAGATGCTATACTGGTGAGCATTTAAACTAACTGAGGATGGTGGTGGAAGGAAGCAGGGAGACTTAAACTATCCTTCCACAGAAGCTGAAGTAGTCAAGAGGGAGAACCCTAAAGGAGGGAAATCTCCAAAGGTAAGTGAAAACAGGAACAGCAAAATGGTAGAGATGAAGTGGGAAGGGAATGAAGGCAGAGGAGGTGAAGACTGCAGGCAAGAAGAAGAAAGGGGGATGAAAAGAAGGGCGAGAACAAAATTTGGAAGGCCATGTGCGCAAATGCCTGACTTCTGGGAAATAAAATCCCGGACCTCGTGACCATTATTGCAGAGGCTGACCTGGACATTGAAGTTATTTCCAAGTCATGCTGCAGTGAGAACCATGACTGGGATATAACCATGCCAGGCTATACTCTGTTCAGGAAGGCAGGGTGGGTAAGAAAGGGGGAGGAGTGACTCTTTACATGAGGGATAGCAAAAAAGCAACTGTAATGCACGTTATATAGAGAGGGGTGGAGGCACTGTGGGTTACCCTAGAGATGGGAAATGGAGCTGCTGTTTGCACTGGCATGATCTGCAGACCTCCAGCACAAGGGGAAGAGATGGACAATTTTCTGGTGGAAGCCAGTCAGAAGATGGTGACTAAGGGGGAGGTGGTGTTGGTGGGGGACTTCAATCTGCTGGATGTAGATTACAGCATCCCAACTGCAGCTTTAGCTAGGAGCAGGGACATCCTGGAGTCCCTGCCGGGGGCGTTCCCCAGGCAACTAGTAAGAGAACCCACTCCTGAGGGAGCAACATTGGACCTTGAACTTCCCAACAGGGACAGAGTTGCAGACAGCACAGTGGGTGGCCACCTGGGGGCCAGCGATCACTGTATGCCATGGTTCAGTATAAATAAGGGGTGCTAGCTGCACATTTGAGCAGACTTGATAGACCTCTAGGCCTTTATCTGCTGGCAAATTTTGTATGTTCATAATACTGTGGCAGAGTCGAACCACACAAAGGCGAGGGTCCTGGACTTCAGGAAGGCTGACTTTACAAAGATGGGGGAATGCCTCAGGGATGCCCTGGTGGGAGGGGTGGAGGATTTGGGTGGAGTGGAGGAACAGTGGGCAAAACTAAAAGGGGCCACAATGAAGGCAACAAACTGCTGCAAGAGGCAAGTTAGCAAAAGCAAGAGGAAGAAGAGACCGCCATGGTTCTCAAAAGAAGTGGCAGTGAATGTTAGGCCAAAAAAGTTAGCATTCAGGAGGTATAAGGAGACACAAAGGGAGGAGGATAGGGAAGTGCATCAAGAGAAGCAGTGGGAGGCAGAGAAAGTGGTCAGGCGCACAAAGGTGAAAACAGCCCAGGCTGTGAAGAAAGTGGACAAGGCATTTTTCAGGTATGTAAGCGAAAGGAGAAGGACTACTGAAGGGATGTTAAGGCTGAGAAGGGATGGGAGGGGGTGTGTGTGGAGGGGACCAGGAAAAAGCTGTCATCCTGAACAAATATTGTTGTTCAGTAGTCACAGAGGAAGGGGAAAGTGGGGGACCACAGGTAAGTGACAGGAACATCGAAGGAAGGGATGTGGACACCAGTCCAATTATAGAGGAGAGAGAGTCCTGAAGGAAGTCACAAATCTGAAAATGGACAAAGCAATGGGGCCACATGGGGTACATCCAAGGATATTGAAGGAGCTCAGAGAGGTGCTGGCTACACCTCTGACAGTCCTGTTCAACCACTCACTGGAGACATGAGTGGTTTCAGAGGACTGGAGGAGGGTAGATGTAGTCCCAGTTTACAAAAGTGGTAGCAGGGAGGAGGCTGGCAACTACAGTCCAGTCAGCTTGACTTTAGTGGCGGAGAAATTAATGGAATCGTTATTGAAGGAAAGGATTGTGGAATGTCTAGGATGCAGTGGCTTACAGGATTTGAGGAGAGCATGGATTCACTGGGAGAGGTCATGTCAAACAAATCTGATAGATTTCTTTGACTGAGTAACCTGGGAATTAGATCGGGGCAGAGCAGTGGATGTCGCCTATCTAGATTTCAGTAAGGCCTTTGACACTGTTTCACATTGGAGACTCATAAACAAGCTGGGCAGCCCTGGAGTTGGTCCTAAGGTGGTAAACTGGGTAAGACACTGGTTGGGGGATATTGCTAATAAACTATGAACTATACGACTGTACTTTTGCAAATGAACTTTTGCTTTTTGAAAAGTGCTGTCCGCACACAGAGAACTTCTGCCCACCCAATGCTTGCTGTTAGAGAGAATATTGCCTCCAAATGTGTTTGGCATTTTAAAATAGTTTTTCATGACTCACTTCAATTTGTTTCATGTGGTCATACAAAAAAAGAATGTAGAAAAAAACTTGATCCAAATTATTTTTCATATGAGTGCATCCTTTTTTATATGAATGAAAAAAAGCTAATGAAAAAAATCCCTTCATATGAAAAAAGAATTAAAAAAAAAACAAAAAACCCTACGTCCCAATTCTTTTTTTCATATGAAGGGATCCTTTTTTGTGAGCCTTTTTTTTGTTTATACAAAAAAGGATGCCCTTATATGAAAAAAAAAATTGGACTTAGGTTTTTTTCTGATTATTTTTTTCACATGGAGGAATCCTTTTTTTGTGAGCTTTTTTCATTTATACAAAAAAGGATTACCTCATACAAAAAAAGAATTTGGGGCCAAATTCACAAGGGAGGGCACAATAGTTTGTGCTGCACTTCCCAGCTGTGCTGGTGGGCAGTGGAGCTGTTCACAGTCAGATAGCTCACTGGGCTATCCCACTGTGAATAGGGGTTCTGTGGGGGCAGTGCTAGCCAAGAAAAAGCAGTGGAATGCAGAGTAGCGCTGCCCCCGCAGCCAGCAAGGAAAATGGCCCCTGTAGCCAATAACATTTAGGTGCTAAAGTGCTATTCACAAACACAGGTATGCAAATGAGCTCATTGGACATGCAAAGCACTAGTGGCCATTAGCATGCCCATTATGGGCTGTTTTGCATGCATTGGAGTGTGGTGTACACACCCCACCAGCCCAAGCCCCACGCAGCCGTAGTCCCCATAGTGCAGTGGTCTCCCCCATCGCAGATCCAACAGTAAAACGAAAAGACATTTCCATAGTATAGTGTCCCTCCCCCACCCTGATCACCAATCACCCCACTGTATAAGTCAAGACCCCTTTTCCATAGTATAGTGTTCCTTCCCATATCTTGATCACCGATTGCCCCACGGTATAAGTCAACCTCCCCTTTTCTGTAGTATAGTGTCCCTCCCCCACCCTGATCACCAATCACCCCACTGTATAATAAAATCCCCTTTTCCATTGGATCATGTCCTTCCCTTCCCCACCCCAGTCACCGATCACCGTAGAGTATCCCCTTTTCCATAGTCTAGTGGTCCCTCCCCATCCCCTACCTGTTAATAAATTAACTTTTTTCCATAGTGTAGGGTCCCACCCGATTGCCCGATCACTCACCCATTAGCAAAATAATTTTTTCCATATGTAGTGGTCCAGCCAAACCCTCACCCACTCTGGTAATGACCTGCCACCCCGTTCCCCACTCCAGCACAGCCCTCCTCACACCTCTATGGCCGCCTGCCGAATGAACTGCCATTAACAACTTACAGTATACACTACAAGCCCATTGGTCAACCAGCATTGTTGCACTGGGATATCAGCACTGCATTCTCGACTCATCAGCCAATCAGGTTTTTGGATTTTTGATACTCTTTTTTTATAATGGAAACAACAACAAAAAATAGGAAGCATACAAAACCCAACTGAAATTATATACAATTTCCAGTGATTTCTCAGAGCTGCCACTGGCTCTATAAAATGTTAGGGTATAGGAGAGTGCAGATGCTTGGAGGGCACATTAAAAAGGAGGAAGGGGTTTTGGAAGCCCCCCCACCAACATGTTTCACATATCTGCACATCCCTCAACCTGCATCTAATCAGGGAGATTGCATTGCTACAGATGACACAATGGACACCCCATGGGCAATTTTGGTTTTGCTGAGGTATAAGACAGGAAGGGGTTAACTACACCACAGATTGCCTTCTGTTATAATAAGTGTTGCTGGAAAAGGGAAGGACTTTACAAAAATGCTGTCTGATTGGTACTGACGGGATATTTTGATAAAACATCTTTGGAATTTTTTTTTCATTGTGCTGTCCTTTGGCAGGTAATTTGCATGACTTTTCTCTGAAATGACTTCACCTGCACAATGTGTTTGCGCTGCAGAGCCCAATCAGGACACGGTAAGGTTTTCAGTCGGTCATGCTGTTTGCAGTAAGTAGCTTCCTTAACATCACTGCTCTGAAAGCTCAACAGCTTGCATTCAGGCTGCTTTCTACTACAGCGTTAGAAAGGAAAAGGTATGTTTTTAGAAAAATCCAATAATTACTGAAGGAGAAACAACAGGGATTATTGCTTGTGTTTCTTTGCCTACTCCCTGTGCTTGTGGAACAAATAGAAATATGTCTGGATTTGAAGCAAAACTTGTAGTGTGGAAACCTGAACTGAAGTGGAGTTGGGGCTGTGTGGTCTAATGGTGTGACAGCGAAGAACAGCAAGCCAGGAGATGTTGGGTGACCACCTTACGCACGATTAAAGGAGACCTGTGCTGAACCTGTAAGTCATTTTCCCCTTTAGAAGCTGACTTTAAATGCTGGTTCCTATCCCACTACTGTTCCTTCTCTATAGACTTTTGGGCTATCTTGTTGGGCATTTCTGATTTACACACAGGTAGTAAATACAATTTTAGAACTGCATGGTGTAGTTAAGTCCCTCGCTCAGCTCTTCAATGTTGGTACAATGCATCTGTGTTCTGTTATAGAATGTGTGGCTGAAAGGACATAAACAACATCAGAGTTCTAAAATTGTACTTTTTTTCAATTGTTTAACCAGGAGTGGCACACTAAGCTGAAAGCTTGTTTACAGGTGTGACCTGGGAGCACATGGAAGTTAAGTGACTTGCTTAGAGGGGGCTGTGGGATTCAAACCCAGGTCTCCAGCTCAGAGCCTTAAACCACTGTGCTATACTGCCTCCCAGTATACACCAGAGTGTAAAGGAGAAACGGTTGCCGAGGTTACTGACAAACCAGTATGGACGGAACAATAACAGAACTGGAATCAGTATTTAAAAACAGCATCTGCTCAGAAAAAACACTTTCATGTTCATCGCAGCCTTCCTTTAAATCTGGCCAAGCCCTGACATTTTCTTTGGCAGCAACTTGTAATTCAGGATATAAATAAAGTACAGAGCCACCGTTACTGTTACAACCAGGTAACGCTTCAGGACAGGAGAGGGAGTTTTAGGACTGTCTAGGAAGATTCTGGACAGGTGGTCACCCTACCTTGTACCTGGAGATCTTGGTTTGAACTTGACTTTGGCCACTGGCTTTCTATGTCCTCAAGGGATGAGTCCAGAGATCACATTGGGGCAAAATAAAGTTAAATCTTTTAGTTCATTTTGTTAACAGTGGGTGAAGAAAAATGACTGTTATGTTTCCTTATTGCTACCTTTTGAGCCTGACTGTTGGGTAATTCCCAATTCAGTCCTCACAGGCATAAGGCTAGGAAGAGGGGCAGCAGAGGACAAGAGGTCTGCGTCTTGTTTTCCATAATGCTGTTAGAAGAGTCTTGCTTGATCGCCGATATTGTATGGCACTTTAACAGGGGAAGTAGTTGGAGATTGTGCACCACTTTAAATGGCGAGGGGGTAAGACATTGTGTGCCACTTTAAGGGTAGGGTCAGACCTTGTTTCACCTTGAAAGGGGGCATCAGATTATATGCCACATTTAAGGGGAGGGGTCCGACCTTGTATACCACTTTAAATAGGTGAGGGGTCAGACATTGTATGACATTAAAGGGGGGAAGGGTCAGACATTATATGCCCTTTTAAATGGTGATGGGATGGACACTGCAGGAAAACACTATTTTTAAGCGAAAAAGATGTTTCAGGACTAGAGGGCATGGGATGAAGTTGGAGGGAGGACGATTCAGAGGAAACATGAGAAAGAATTTCTTCACAGAACGGGTGGTGGACAAGTGGAACACCCTGCCAGAGGAAGTGGTGGGAGCTGAAACAATCACGGGATTTAAGAATGCATGGGATAGACATAAAGGAATTCTAAAGGTCAGGGGTAAGGGGAAATAGACTTCTAGGAAAACAAACTGAACTTACAAGCTCAAATGGGCAGACTAGGTGGGCCATAGGCCCTTATCTGCCGACACTGTCTATGTATCTATGTATCTATGTATACCACAAAAGGGGGTGAGGGGTCAGATATTGCCACTTTAAAGGGGGAGGGGCCCAGGCTTTGTATGCCACTGTAAAGGGGGAAGGGGCCAGGCTTTGTATGCCACTTTAAAGGCGAAGGGGTCAGACGTTGTATGCTGTGTTAAAGGCATGCAGGAACCTGTCAGCAGCCAGGACCACTCTCACCTTCCATCAGCATGCCTCAGCTACACAACATTCTAGGAATAGTACTAGTCTTTATTTATTTTTGGCACCCTTCCCTGGGGCCCAGGGTGCTGTTACAGTGAAACAAAATAACCGCAATCAGAGTAACCATTCCAACCTCTCCGAAAATAACTAATTACTGTAGTCTACTAAAGCAGCATGAAACTCACTAAAACTTACTCAAACTTGTCAGTGTGCTGAGAAATGCATTACAAGACATCTCCAAATTCCTGCTGAAATAAATAGTTTTAAGGCCCCTCTAAAAACCCTTAACCAAGGTGGCCCCCAAAGGTCCTGTGCAAAGAATTCCAGAGGGCTGGGCCTGCTACCACTTGGCCCAACCCCCATAGTTCTTTAGCCTCGCCCTAGGAACTGCTAAGAGGTCCTCCCTGGCCAGTTGGACTGGGCCAATAGGGGTGTGCAGTGCAGGAGCTCCAGCAGGTAGACTGAGCCTAGTCCATGTAGGGCTTTATAGGTTAGTAAACCTATCTTAAATGAGATATGCCACTTCACCAGCAGCCAGTGCAGATCCTGTAGTACAGGAGAAACCCTGAGATCCTGCAACAGGTGCGACCATGCATGCATGCAGCAGGCATTCGCAGCATGCATAAGCTTTTGCATCTCCCATCCCAAACCATCCCTGATTGTTTTGCTCTACTCGTGAGTTCCAGGTCACGCTTCTGCAGCAGTAATGCCCAAATACAGGGCATGTCCTGCAGATTAACACCTGGCTGGGGGTTTTGATGGCCTGAGGAGCAGCAAAGGCATTAAGAAAACCCTGAATTTCAAGCCGTTCCATTCTTTATTGCTTAGGGTATTTACATGAATATGGAATCTTTGTCCATTGCAGTTCTAGCTAATACGTATTCAGCAGTTGAAGTCCTAGTGAATGTTTTTTTTAATCATCTTTCTTTTTTCCCTTGCCACTACCATCTGCCTCATACAGCAACTGCCACACCTCGTCGCTTGCCCCTGTCCCCCAGAGAATTCATCTTACCTGCCCCTCAGTGTATCTCCTTCAGTAGGGCCATTTGATGGCAGAGGGTCTCTTTTGTGCCTAGTGGATAGGTGGCATGGGTCCAAGCATGCCGTAGTGCCATCCTGCAGTGCTGGAAGACGTTTTCTCCCCGTGCTTTTTATCTACGCTGAGATCCTGCAATGGCTGTGATCGTGCATGCCACATGCATGCAGCAAGCATTCACAGCACACGTAAGCTTGTGCATCCCCCATCTCAAGCCATCCCTGACTGTATTGTTCCACTTCTGAGCACCAGGTGGTGCTTGTGCAGCAGGGATCAGTCAGTCTCCCATCCCAAGGAGGCAGGCATCCCATGGAATGTGCAAACCCCCCCCCCCATAGGCCCTCCAGCATCCTGGACTACTTCCTGAACCCGTGTGGGTTTTAGTGGCAGCCCTGCATCGATAGGCCAGCTCGAAGTCCTAGTGATTATAATTATATAATGTATTTAAGTAACAGTCACTCATACTTTCTATTGTAATTTATATACATTAACTTTTTTTTTTGCTGCAGTACCTTTAGATGTACTGTAGTTGTAAGCAATAATGCCTGAATGATGGCGTGTGTCCTGCAAATTAACGCCTGGCTTGGGAGGGGGCGGGGGGAGGTTGATAGCCTGAAGTGCAGCAAAGGCATTAAACTCATAGAAATACCCAAATGTAAGAACATTATTATGATTATAAGTCTAATCACATTAGTTTTAAAACAAATGGCCTTATTAAAAGAAAAAAAAACAAGTCACAACATACACGTGTGCCTCTCTCAGCTATACTGGACATTTCTAAGGGATAAATGCGCAATACAGCAGCATATCAGAACACTCACTGACCTCATGAATAATTAATTATACTTATTATAATTATTGTGTGTCCCCTTTAAAGTGATTTTCTAGTTTTCAGCAAAACATTTACATTAGGTATCAGTAGACATTAAACACTGTGACATTAACAAACAAGCATTTGTCAGTGCCGAATGTTTGCTTGCTGGTATCAGCATTGGAAATGCAGAAGTTAGATGCGGAGTAGGAATGGCAGTGAAGTATTGAACTTCACGCCAACCCCACCTCCACCCTGCAGAGACGGACAGGCATTGGGGTATGCGTTTGGGTTGTCGCCCATAATGTTCATGCCATTTCACCTCTTCCTATCCTGCAGACACTGACAAGTGTTGAGGTGTGCTTTGGGGTGTTCGGCTTTACAGTCCCCTCACTCCATATGGACATATGCTGAAATGGGTGCAATACAGAATGGGGCGAGCTCTGGAGCCGAAAAGTCCAAGGCACAGCTCAATGCCTGTCAGTGGCTGCAGGGTTGGGGGTGGGGTTGGAATGACATGAGCATTACAGTTGGCAATCCAAAGGCACACCCCGATGCCTGTCAGTCTGTACAGGGAGGGACGTTATGGTTAGAAACCGTAATGCCCCGGGCATTTGTTGGTATTTGCAGTACAGATTTTCAACCTATCCATTTTGTGGCCCCCACCTCATGAAAGCATTTGGGACCTCTTCTCATGAACATTGGCACTGTGATTTTGTCAATGTGTCCTGAAATTTTAGTTTTTTCACAGTGACTGTGCCATTCCGCGCCAGATGTACGAAAATACAGATCAGGCATAATGTGAAGAATGACAGCTGTACCGTTCATAGGGAGGTGTGAAGAGATGGCAATGTTGAAAATCTGTAGTGAAAATATTAAAAATGCTGAAACTTCCGAGCGTACGTGGAAACTGCGCAACGCATGTGAGTAACACAGTCATTCAGTGGAATTATTTCACCAAATTTTCAACCTAGGCATTTTGGGACCTCTGCTCATGAACACTGTCACTATGATGTTCTTAATCTGTCCTGAAAATTGATTTCCCACAGCAACCGCGGTATTCTGTGCCAGATGTGTAAACGCATATTTCGGGTAGGATGTGAAAAATGACAGCTGTACTGTTCATAAGGAGGTCGGAAAAAATGCCAGTGTTGAAAATCTGGAGTGAAAATACTACAAATTTGCGCAGTTATGAGGGTGCATGGAAACTGCACAACATACACTTGTGACACAGTCATTTTATGGACATTTGTCACCAAATTTTCAACATAGGCATTTTAGGACCTCTGCTCATGAACAGAGTCACTGTGATTTTACATACGATACATACGAACATACGAATCTGCCGGCAGAACACACCGATCGGTCTATGTAAGTCTGCCTGAGTGTGCAGCTAGCACCCTAGATTGCAGCTGCCCCAGCCTCCTCCCCCTCACTTCCTCCCCCGCTTGTCTCAGCCCCTGCCCCCGACTCTTCCTCTTGCTTTATCCCACTCCTCCTTAAAGCTATTGACTGACCTACATGTTACCACCCCCTCTGGCAGTGCATTCCAACTAGACACCACTCTCTCAGGAAACGACCCCTTCCAACCTTAGTCTGTGCCCCCTCGTCTCTCTTCCACTCCTCAATTTAAACACCCCCTCAGTGCTAGGGGGTATTTAAATGCTTCAATTATATCCCCCATCCCTCCTCTCCTCCAATGTGTACTTGTTCAGCTCCTTCAGCCTCACTTCATATTCCTTTCTTTCCATCCCCTTTAACATTTTTGTTGCCCCCCTTTGCACCTCCTCCAGTAACTTTATATCTCTCCTCAGGTATGGCCTCCAGTACCTATTTATTTATTAGCTTTTATTTACCGGGTAAGCACACTAGACAGCCAAGTGCCTATTTTGAGGAGTGACCTGGGAGATTACAAGGTACAGACGAGAACATCAAGCAGTAGACATTACATTACGTGTATAAAAAAAAAAAAAAAAAAAAAAACAGTATGGTACAGGCCTTCGACAGCAGTCAATATATAAATATCACAAATACACATTTGTGGGAAGGGCCCAATAAGCTTAGGGATAGCACAGAATTTTGTTTGACATGAACAGAAAGGCAAGGAAGGAACACATTTCCAGACAATACAGCAAATAGAGCGCATTCAGTAACAGGAGACTCATCTCCTCCAACAGTTATGGCAGGGTTGGTATCGGCCCAGCCAGTCAGCTTGGACTGGGGAGGACCCTTCAGTGCAGAGACAGGTGCATGCTGATTTGAGGAAAACCCATAGGGAGGATTTGAAGTAAGAGTGTAAGGGGGAGGAGCGAGTGCTGTGTGTATTGCACGCAGTACTCTAGGTGTGGTGTGATCAATGATCTGTAGAGAGGTAGGATCACATCCCTGTGTCTGGATGAGAACCCCCTTGTGATGCACCCCAGCATCCTGTTTGCCTTTGCTGCTGCTCTCCTGCAGTGGGCCGAGTTGTTCATGCTCCCAGTTACCAACACCTCTAGGTCCTTCTCCTGCTCTGTGATCCTCAACCTCACCCCCCCCAACCAATAGTCTCTCTTCTGGTTCTTAGCCCTGAAGTGCATCACCTTACACTTCTTCACATTGAATCCTAGCTGCCACTCCACCGACAGATGTCTCTAGTTTTGTTAGGTCCCCCTGCAGTTTTTCCCATCCATCCTCTTCATCCACCACTGCCCCCAATTTGGTATAATGTGCGAACACACTAACCCTGCTCCCCACTCTGTGTGCTATATCGAAGATAAAGAGCCCAAATAGCACCAGGCCCAGCACTGACCCCTGCGGCGCCCTACTTGGCACTGCTGTGGGTGCGGAGAGCTCCCACACCACCCTCTGCACCCTCCCCTGTAACCAATTCTCTATCCAGTTAGTCAGACCACCTTCCACCCATACCCCTCCTTCTCCTCACTCTTCTCCTGCTTGGCCTGTGTCCCTCCTCCTGGTAGTCCGCACCCTTTCTCCTCCTTATTCTTCCTGGGTGGTGGTGCCTTCTGTATTACACTCAGAGCACTCAGCCCTCCCCCTTCCAGGGCTACTACGCCTCCACCTTTACCTATATCTATGGGGGTGAGCTCATTAGGTTCCCCTATCTGGACCTTCCTACCAACCTCAGTCTTTTGGCCACCCCTCTACTAGTTTAAATCCACCTTAGTAGAGATATATCCCTCTAATCCTGCCTTTAATACACCCCTTCCCTTCCTGCTCAAGTGTCCCCTGCGTACAAGTCACAATTTCCCCAGATCCTCAGTTAGTTACTAACCCATAATTTTTGGTGTGGCACCAATCCCTCAGCCACTCGTCGAACTCCTCAATCCTACCCTTCCTCCCCATGCTTGCACATGGTACCACGAGCACCTCTGAGAATGCCACTGACTCCCTCACATTGCCTGCCTGCCCAACTACTCAGACCTCCCGCTCAGTATTTATACAGTCTCCCCCACCAAGTCGTTTGTACCCACATGCAACACCAAATGAGGTTAATTCCTCCCCCTCGCTGAACACTTGAACAGTGCCTTCCCTGCCCCTCCTGCAGTCAACCTGGGGATAGCTTCAACCCAAATACAGCTGTGCCTTTCCCCCTTCCGTCCCATCTCACCACTTTCAGTATAGAATCCCCCAGAATGAGTAACCCCCCATCCCTTACCCCCTTTTCCCTTCTAATGCCCCTTCCATCACCCCAGTATTAATTTTTCCCTGCCCCTTACCCCTGCCAGCTGCACCCTCTGTGACTTCTGTATCAGTACCCCCTACTTCCACCTCACCCATTTTCTCTGCCTTTTTCCTCCCATCCCCTTGAACCCCTTTCTCAGCCTGACTACTTCCTCCTGGGCTTCCCATGTCGACCTCCCCTCCTCCCCTGCTGATTTCCAACCCCTCTCCTATCCCCACTGTTGTTGATTTAGAGCCCCCATTCCCTTCTACCCCGATAGTGATGCCCTTCCCATCCTCCCCCTTCCTGTAGCCTTCTCTCCTCCAGACACCACCCCTCTTTCCTTACTAGCCCCCCTTCTACCCTTTCTTGCTCGCTCTCTTCCCCTACCTGTTGCCATCCCTCGCATGTCCCGCTAGTCCTCCCCTCCTTCAGTATGTTCCTGCTCTCCCTCTCTGTCCCATAGCAGAGGCTCAAATCTATTTCTAGTTGATACCCCTCCAACATCTCTTCCCCCTATTGGTTCCCCCCCACTTGTTCCCCCTCTGTGCCACCCCTGGTCCCTCCCTACCCGCAGCTATCTGCTCTCTCCCCTGGTACTCCTCATGGTCTCGTTCTCCCCCATCAGGAGGCAACCCCCCTCGCCTAGGGCACCCCCTCCCTTCTCCTCTCTTTTCTGCTGGTGCCTCTGATAGCGGGGTCAGTTTCAGTCCCTAGTTGTTCTTCCTCCGTACCCCCTTGCCATCCCCTATTCCCCCCTAGCCAGGATGCCTACCATTCTCATCTGCCCTGCCACTTAGACTCCTCCCTAACCTCCACAGTTACTCCCTCAAACTAGCCAGTCATCTACAGACCATACACCCCCCATCCTCCAAGCCCAGTCCAGGATCATGGCAGCCTGTACACCCCTCCATCCTTCCAAAGATGCCCACCCTATTGACATGTGGCACCTAGCCCATTTTGGCCCCCATCTTATGTTACGGGCTCTTACTCCCAGGTTCTGTATCCTGCTACAACTGTTAGGCCCCTATTTATGGTTTGGCTGAATTTTTTCTAGTGATTTTTAGCTGTTTTAACTGTTATTCATGTACGGCGCCTTGATAATTGAAAGGCGCCATATACATAAAAATTATTATTATTATTATTATCATTTATTATTAACTCAAACTCCTGCCCCCCACAATAGTCCCCCTTCTGCCCCCTTGCTGACTGGGTTAATTCAGTCTCCGATCTCATCCGTTAGATACTGTATTACTGTAGCAATCCTAAAGTCTCCTTGTCTGTTTTTCACCTTTCAACTACCATACTTTTTGTTCTCAGTGCTCATGTAGTTTCACTTAGCCCAGTTAGAAATCCTATTGCACTCCCAGTATTACTCAGCTCAGTTAGAGAAATAAACAGAACAAATAAATATGTATTATTACAGAAATCATAACAGTATAGCTCAGTATTTAGCTCAGTTAGAGAAAGAAACAGAACTGAATCTTTATTATTATAGCAATCCTAAAAGTATACAATCATTACTTTGTCTCCACTCCAGAGATGCTGCTGTACTATAGGACCACAGAGGACCCTTGGCGGGAGGGTGGACACTCTAAAGTCCCGGCAGAAACATGGAAACATAGAATTTGATGGCAGATAAGGACCACTTGGCCCACCCAGTCTGCCCATTTCCCTACCTAATGGATTAGCTGCAGATCCTAGTTAACCAACAGCCTACTTCTTTCTAATCGCTCACTCCCCCTCTCTCACTCGCTCATCCTGTTTCTTCTGGCGCTGCTGGCTGACCTTTTGTACTGGGCCCCTGCCTGCATTGATGCCTTTTTCTGCCCACAAAGAAATCCACAGCAGTCCTGACAGAGCTTAGTTGAGCTCACTCACTCCCTCTCTCTCTCTCTCTCTCTCGTTCTTTTTCTCCTGACACTGCAGGTTGCCCTTTTGTACTGGGCTCCTGCCTGCATTGGTGCCTTTTTCTGCCCACAAAGAAATCTGCAGTAGTCCTAACAGAGCTCAGTTGAGCTTGCTCACTCCCCTTCTCTCACTCGCTCGATCTTAATCTGTCCCAAACACTGATTTTCCACAGTGACCACGCTTTTCTGCGCTGGAAGTGCGAAAACACATTTTGGCCAGGATGTGAAAAATGACAGCTGTACTGTTTATAAGGAGGTGTGAAAAAAAAATGCCAGTGTTGAAAATCTGGTGTGAAAATATTACAAATTTGCGAAGTTACAAGGGTGCGTGGAAACTGCGTAATGCACACTTGTAACACAGTCATTTTATGGACTTTCGTCACCAAATTTTCAACATAGACTATTTTAGGACCTCTGCTCACGAACAGTGTCACTTTCATTTTCTCAATCCATCCCAAAAACTGATTTCCCACAGCGACCGTGCTATTTCGTGCCGGAAGTGCGAAAACACATTTTTGCCAGAATTTGTAAAATAACAGCTGTACTGTTCATAAGGAGGTGTGTAAAAATGGCAATGTTGAAAATCTGGAGTGACAATATTACAAATTTGCGAAGTTACGAGTGTGCGTGGAAAATGGAAATTATGTACCAACTGTAATTCTTGATCTTCTTGGACAAAGTCTCCACCACTCATTCACACTAATGGGAGTACGCCGGAGGCGCTAGGACCCAGTGGGAGCAAACTTTTCAGGAGGGCCAGCACCTGAGATGGAGCCACGAGGAAGCAGCACTGTGAGCCCGGTGTGTGCGGTAATGACTATCTTGGCGTCGACCCTCCAACCGCCTCAGTGCCTTTTTTTCAGAGGAGGTGCAGCATAACTAACCTAGAAAGGACTAACCTAAAAACCGGACATAAGATGGTCCGAATGACCCGTGTAAGAAGGGTCAACAATAAAGTCTTCACAGCTCAGCCATTGAGGGAGCGAAGACCATAAATAGAGAAGTGAGCTCGGGGGATGGAGGGTGGGCGTGTGAATGAGTGGTGGAGACTCCATCCAAGAAGATCAAGAATTACGGTAGGTACGTAATTTCCATATCTTCCTGGACATAGAGTCTCCACCACTCATTCACACTAATGGGAGAGTACCTAACCAAAAAATCCCCCGAGACAGGTGGCAGGAGGTAAAGAGCTCATGTGTTTAGTACAAAAGTCCGTTAAGAATGGTCCTGCCAAATGACAGATGTCATCTGACATGGACATCCAAGGTGTAGTGCTTGATGAAAGTATGCACGGAGCTCCAGGTAGCCGCATTACAAATATCTACAATGGGCATGTTACAGATTTCTGCCAGAGATGCCACGACTACTCTGGTAGAGTGAGCATGTACTCTGCCTTCCAGCTTGACCTGTGCCATAGAACAGTAGTGGCGAAGGCATGCCACCAGCCATGCTGAAATGCATCTGATAGCAACAGGTTGACCCAGCCGGGTCTCACTGAAGGAAATAAACAGTTGTTGAGCCTTGCGAATTTCTTTCATTCTATCTGGATAGAACTGCAATGCTCTCTTAACATCCAGCAAATGAAGGGTACACGCCCCTTCATTCTGGAAGTCCACAAAGTAGGTAGGAAGGACTAAAGGTTGGTTTAGATGGCATTCTGAGACAACCTTAGGGAGAAATTTAGGATGAGTCCTAAGAACTAATTTGTCCTTGTGAAATACAGTGTACGGAGGGTCTGTGACCAGTGTGTGTATTTCAGAAACTCTATGGACTGAGGTAATGGCCACCAAGAAGGCCATTTTCCAAGCGAGAAAGTACAACTTGCAAGTATCCAGAGGCTCAAAAGGTTTATGAGTGAACATGTCTAGCACGAGGTTAATGTCCCAGGCTGCAACTGGACGTCTAATAGGAGGTCTAGTATGCAGAACACCCCTATAAAACTTCTTAACTATGGGCAACTGAGCCAGCAACATGGAAAGTACTGACTCACGATATGCCAAAATGGCACAAAGATGAACTTTGACTGTGGAGTACTGCAGGCCTGTATTTGAGAGGTCTAAGAGATACTCCAAGACTTTATTTGGTGGGCAGGAAAAAGGGTTCCAAGAGGATTCTGCACACCAGATAGAGAAACACTTCTATTTAGCTGCGCAAGTTTTTCTAGTGGCCGGCTTACGCGCAGCCAAAGGAATATCTGAAACTCTATGAGAAACACTGAACCTATTCACCTCTGTTTCTTCAGGAGCTAAGCGTGAAGGTGAAGCGACCTCTGGTTGGGATGAACCACAGGACCCTGGGTCAGAAGGTTTGTCTGAAGGGAAGGTGTTTTCGGGGGGGAAGGGAGTTTCCAATAGTCTGTTGAGTAGCAGGAACCATATCTGCTGAGGCCAGAAGGGGGCAATGAGAATCATTCTGCCCCCCTCTGGATTCCAATTTGAGAAGTACCCTCTGAAACAGGAGGAAAAGTGTATAGAAAGCGTTTTGTCCACTGCAGCCTGAATGCATCCTGACAAAAAATGCCAAGTCCTGGAATTCTGGAGCAGAAGAGAGGCAGTTTTGCGTGGAGTGGGGACACAAAAGGTCCAGGTCTGGAGTTCCCCACTCTTTGAAGAGTGACTGAGCGACGGTTAAGTCGAGAGACCACTCATGAGGATCCGCCTCCATTCTGCTGAGACAGTCTACTAGCTCATTTTGTACTCCTGGCAGGTAAACCACCTGAATCAGAGCCTTGTGCTCCAGGCACCATTCTCACACTCTCATTGCTTCTCTGCATAATAGGTAAGAGTGTGTACGGCCCTGTTTGTTGATGTAGTACATCACTGCCTTGCTGTCCGTTTGAAGGAGAATGTTCTTGTGACAGAGTATGTCCTCCAAAGCTCGGACTGCATAGAGGATGGCTCTCATTTCCAGGACGTTTATGTGAAGTTGAGACTCGTCCTTAGTCTACGTACCCTGGATGTGGAGATCACGGCAGTGAGCTCCCCAACCCATCAGAGACGCATCCGTGGTATTGGAGATCTGATGATCCAGAGAGGCGAAGGGATATCCTTACAGAAGGTTGTCTTCCTGAGACCACCAGGTGAGTGACCTCTTCAGAGGTTCCATCACCTTGATGAGAAAGGATTGAGGGTGAGTGGTAGGGGACCACTGAGCACTGAGCATCCACTGAGAGGTTCTCATGTGTAGATGAGCCAAGGGTACAGAAAACACAGAGGATGCCATGAGGCCCAGCATCTGTTGCATTGAAATAGCTCAAACTGAGCTGTGCTCTCTGATGTGTCGGGCCATCTATAAGATATTGCTCCTTCTGTCCTCTGGAAGAAAAGCCTTCACACAGGAGGTGTCCAGAAGAGTTCCTATGAAGAGGAGCTTCTGGGAGGGCTGCAACTGTGACTTGCTGTGGTTCATAAAAACTCCCATGGATGTGAGGAAGTCTGAGGCTGTGGCCACAGCCTCCAGAGTCTCTTGCCTGGAGGGACTTGCTAGGAGCCAGTCATCCAGATATGGGAACAGTTGTATTCCAATTTTCCTGAGGTGCGCCGTGAGAATTGCCCAACTCTTTGTAAAAACTCGAGGCTCCGAGGATAGCCCAAAGGACAGGACTCTGAACTGATAGTGTTGACCCAGTGCCACAAACCTTAGGTATTTCTGGTGCATTGGGTGTATGAGAATGTGCTAATAGGTGTCCTGCATATCCAGGGAGACTAGTCAATCGTGTTGATGAATCAAAGGTAGCAGGGTATCAAGTGATATCATCTTGAACTTTTCATTGTGCAGGAATTTGTTTAACTTTCTGAGATCCAGAATAGGGCACATGCTGCCAGTTTTCTTTGGGACCAAAACAGTAATGAGAGTAGAAACCTGTGTTTCGTTGATACAGCGGAAGTACTTCTGCTGCCCTGTTGTTCAGAAGGCCTTGTACCTCGGAAACAAGAAGGTCTGACTGTACTGCTGACAGTCTGGGCTATTGTTTGGGAGGATGATCTGGAGGGGTTTCCGACAGATTGAGAGAGTACCTCTGACAGATTATCCTGAGGACCCATTTGTCTGATGTTATAGATTTCACTGGTGGTAGAACTGAGTCAGATGTCCTCCCACTGCCGAGGAGCAGCCCCCATCATGCAGTTGAGGTGGGACCTGTGCCAGAAACTCAGAAGGTGGCACTGGGTGCTTTGGGTCCTTGTGCCTTCTACTGCACTTTATGTTGCGGCTGAGGGTTCTGGTTTCTGTTAAAACCTCCTCTATCTTTGCCCAGAAAGGACTGACAGTTGTGAAACTGACGCTTGTTCCCACCACCTCGGGAGGGGATGGGCGTAGGTCTGACTGTCTTAATGGCAGACCTAGTCTTCCATGTGGCCTCTAGTGCTTGCTCCACCCGAGGTCCGAACAGGTACATACCATCAAAAGGTAAGGCCATGACCTGCTTCTGCGCATCATTCGAAAAGCCCGAAGTATGCAGCCAAGAGTGGCGATGGGTGCAGATGACAGCCGCTGCCGCCTGGGAAGCAGTATTGAAGGCGTTCATTGCAGCTTTAACCTGTTGGTTATTGGACTTGATACCCCTAGTTATGGTTTGAAGTAATTTTGAGTCAACCTTTGATTCGGGCAGAGCTTCTACCATTGCTTTGAGTGAATGCCAAAAAACATACCTATATTGAGAAAAATAGCCCTGGTACCCTGGTAGCTGGCAATGCGCATGCCCAGGGTTGAGGCAGCAAAGACTCTCTTACCTAAGGTGTCTATCTTGTGAGATTCTTTGCTTATAGGCTGGGCTGCAGATTCCTGAGGAAGGACAGACTTACCATTCTCTGCCAGGACCACTATGACATCAGCAAAGGCTTGTAAGGCCAAGATGGGGTGATCCTTGGGACAGCACATTTCCTATCTATGGACTTGGCCACAGAAGGAATAAGAGATGGATTCTTCCACACCATCTGTGAAAGGGTCTTGAAAGAGGGCTGGACCTGAGTGGTTAAATCCATAGGGATTTCTGGGACATGAAGATATTGGAGACGCAAAAACTTCCTAGGATCGATTTCTGTGGTCTGGAGAGAAAGGGTAGACTTTAAATTCTTGAGCAAGCTTAAAGGAAAGGTCCTTAATAACAGGCTCTGCAGGAGGATTGATCCGTGCCCGCAGGGCAGTATCAGCATCAACATCATCACCCACTTCTGGAAACTAGACAGTGCCACACCCATCCCTGGTGCCATTGAAGGAAATGGCGCTGAGAACAAAGAAGGAGCCATCACAGAAAATGGCGTCTCACACAGCGCCAACAAAGAGCGTGACGCTGAACCTAACACCAGTGCCACCCCGGCACTGGAGGTGCCGATAGTGCGCTGCCACATCTGGCGCCGCCACCAGCCCCGACGCTGAGGACACCGCTGACAGAGCCCGCGGCACTGCAGATGGCACCAACAGCACTCGCGGTGTTGCAAGGGACTCGATGCCGGAGAAGTCAGCACTGCAGATGACGGCATCATCACACAAGTCTGAGAACTGCAGTTTGAAGTTACAGGATGAAAACTGACAGGAGATAAGGGCATTGGTGTAGACCCCTGCGCCGCAGCCGTGTGAGGGGGGGATAGACACCAGAGCGCAGAGTCGATGACACCAAAGAAGGCGCCGAGTGACTAGGAAGACCAGACTGCCCCACCTGCCGTCCTGGAACCAAAGGGCCCGGAGGCCTCGGAGTTAGACTCGCCAGTTCAGGCAATTGGGCCAACCTCCGAGTCCACTGCTGCATAAGAGCAGACCACTGGTGAAACTGCTCATTGGAAACCCCTCCAATAGGCAGAGAGGGGATCCAGTGTCGAAGAGGTAGGCAATCAGAGACAGAAACCGGCGACTCCGACAAGGGTGGAGACTGACGCCTGGCACTAATAACTGGCCGTCTACGTGCAGACATACCAGAGGATGACCTTGAGTGATGCCGTTGATTCTTTGACCTGTGTACCGAAGAAGAACTCGAGGCCGAACGGTGCCGAGAATGAGATCATTTCTTTTTATGCTTCTGGGGAGACCACCCATCTTCCTGAGCATTGGACTGTCCATTGTCAGACCCCCCCTTCCGGGGAGGGTGGCAGACCAGACCCAGCCCTGCTGGCTTAACAGCTTTCATACGAACTCTCCCTACCGTCACCTGCCCCACTCATGGTCGACTCTGTCAATGGAGGGCTGAAGACTTCTCTCATATAAGCAGAATTTATTAATATGTAATTGGTACTTATCGAGGATAAAATACAAAACAATAAATTGAAGACTAAGCGAGTCTGAAATTTGACTCCTGGCGGGTGAGCGACGTCATCACTGAAGCACACTTGATGGCGGGGAAAAAATGAACTGAGACGGTTGGAGGGTTGACGCTGAGATAGTCATTACTGCATGTACCGGGCTTGTGGTGCCGCTTCCTCATGGCTCCATCTCAGGCGCTGGCCCTCTTGAAAAAGTTTGCTCCCGCTGGATCCTAGCACCTCCAACGTACTCCCATTAGTGTGAATGAGTGGTGGAGACTTTATGTCCAGGAAGATCTGTGCAATGCACGCTCATAAAACAGTCACTTTTTGAATTTTTTTCACAAAATTTGCAACATAGGCTTTTTGAGAGCCCCCCCTCATGAACAGTGACACTGTTGTATCATTAATCGGTCCCAAAAGGTGATTACGTGCAGTGACCTTTCGGGACTGAATAACGCCATGACAGTGAGCGGATTCATGAGGAAGGATCCCAATAATCCCATGTTGAAAATCTGATGCAAAAATTCCCCAAAATGCCCGAGATATGTATTAAAGTTGAAAAAAAACAATTTATGCCATTATATAGCTTACCAGCATTTCTTCAGTTCACGGTGGGCTTTGAGGAGTACAGACATGTTCCGGTTCACGAAGATCATTGCGCTGGGCTCCAGAGGTAAGTATAGGGTGAGGGGTGTGTGGGGAAGGGTGTACAGAGGGTGGGCGAGGTTGGGGAGGGCCAACAGACTGAACAAGGGACCATTTTCTGTTTTACAGGTTTAAAAAAGAAAAAAAAATGAAAAACATTGTGGGAAGTTTTTTTTTTTTTTTACAGGGACATTTGGCATGCTGGGGTCAGCTCCCAGCATGCCACCTGAGTTTTTTATTTAGGGGGTGCTGTAGCCGAGGGGGGATTGGGCACTCCCATTGGCACATATGGATTGGGGCAGCAAGAGCCGAGGGAATTAGGCACCCCACTCAGCACATAACAAATTGGGATATTACGCTGATGGGGACTGGGCCCCCATCAGCAAATTGAACTGGAAGGGGTGACTGAAGCCGAAGGGGATTGGGTCCCCATCGGCAAAGAAAGGCTGTTGGGAGGGGCACATGATGCCGAGGGGTTTTGGGCATCACCTTGGCATGCAACAAACCAGAAGAGCAACACTGTGCTGCATCAATCGGGGCCACTCCGCCATCGCAGCCTCAGCTTCAAGGCAAACTGCATAGCCAAAACAACAGACTGCTGCTGCTGCTATAATGAGGCGCTCCCAGACTGGTGCGGCTATTTTCTTTCAAGGTGGTGGCATGCTTTAAAACTAGTGTCACGGGCAGCATCCTCCTTTATTGGTGCTCAACACACAAGCCCCAAAATGCAGTGGCGGCACTGGCCACAACAGTGCCGCACCTCCACAACCTGCTTCTGCAGCAAGCTGCCGCAACATGTTTCTTGTGCATGTGCACAAGCAAACATAAAAATAGAATAGTAGAACATTCCAGTTTTTATTACTAAAGATGTCTGCATGAAAACAGGCACTTTGTCCCTTAGTCTTCATCTGTTCAGTCTGCTCTTCCTGCCATGAGGACAGAGGAAAAGGTCAGGAGAACACCTAACCCCAAAAGTTGCTGGCGTACACTAAACAGAAACAAAGCAAAAAAAACAGCACACATACCCAGCTCTTCCTGCTGAGAAGTCATAACCCTCTGCTTGTAACATCAGTGTAATTTCCATGGCAACAGACTGATGTCAGCAAGGGAACTATGACTCGCTGCAAGCATAGACAATATGAACAGATGATATCCACGGGGGACCATTTGTTTTGATGAAAATATCTTCTGTAATTAAAAACACCCCTTTTTAGGATTGCTTTCCCTTGACTTATTTAATGGATGAATATAACAGTATTAACTTTAAAGATCTGATTGTTTTAAGAGAATGGGGGGATGATTCTTGTGTTTGTTTTTAAAATGATTTTAAAGCTTTTCTATTTCTGCACCGTACACTGCTACACTGTGAATTTTGCTTAACAATTAAAGTTTATTATTATTATTAATAATAATAACCAGCATTTGTCAATGCTGGATGTTTGCCTGCTTGTATTTGCCATATACAGACAGCACAGAGGCAAAAATGAACAAATTAACTGTGTCCATGACAACTGTGTGGAAAAAAGGAAAGGGGAACGTGCAATACCAGAAGCTCACAAAACAAACCCACACACTTTTGTAAAAAATATATTTTTAGAAAAAGGTAAAAAAATAAGCTGTCACACAAGGTTCTGTCCCATTGCATAATTGTAATACACAGAGGGGACCTTGTGTGATAAGTGATATATGTATACTCATGCTGTTTAAGCCACTGGTGAGATTACCTAAGGTCAAGCAGCACTTGTATAGATAAATCGTTTATCACACAGGTTCTGAATGCATATCACTTTTATATATTATAAGGGCATGATAAGAAAAAATTTCCATAGAATGTTGTTTCTTCTAATGGAGTCATGCTGTATTCTCACTATATGCAGTTAGCCCCAGCACTTGAACTGCTCTGGAGAGTAAAGGGTTAACTCTATGCCAAGGCATAGAACACTGAGCTCGAGCTCAGTTTTCAAATCCCTGTCTGTGGTGCTCTGAAGTGTAACTGTCATATTCTTGAGAGCACTAAACTAATTCAATAGGTAGACATCATTTCTAAAATTTTTGTGCCAAATGGCAATAACATATTTTTAAGGTCAAAAGACTCAAGTGGAGAACCCCAAAAAGAATGTAAGCAGGTAGTGAAACAACCAGAAGCATTCATAATAAAAAAACAGAAACACCCTTAATAAGATAAAGGCATGCCAAGTACACCTCTGGGGTGCAGCACTGTGCCTGCCAAACCACATCCCAAAACTACTAGGTTCCAGGAGGGGAGGCAGAGAGGGAGGTCAGAATACAGCAAGACTCCATTAGAAGAAACAACATTACTATGGTGAGTAATTTTTTCTTCAAACAACATGAAGTCTTGCTGTATTCTGACTATATGCAGACTACCAAGCAGTACCCCCTTGGAGGAGGGAGTCACAGAACCTATTTTGGGAACAGGATCTGCAGCACAACTGTGCCAAACCTAACATCACTTCTTGACTGAATGTCCAGAGAGTAGTGTTTGGTAAATGTGTGAACAGTTTTCCAGGTGGCTGCTTTACAGATTAACACTAAAGGTATATCTCTAGCTGCTGTGACCAAAGCAGCTGTACCTCTGGTAGAATGAACCCTCAGGCCTGAGGCAGGCTCTTTCTCAAGCTTTGAATAGCAGAACTGGATACAGGAGACAATCCACCTGGCAGTGGTTCTCTTAGTGGCAGGTTTACCCTTTCCCACTTCTCCATAAGTGAGAAATAACTGAGAACAGCCATTCCTATGGGCCTTAGTGTGTTTCACATAGTCACTAAAAGCCCTCTTTACATCAAGACTGAGTAATCTTCTCTCCCCAGAGGAACAATGGTCAGTGCAAAATACAGGCAGTGACATAGACTGATTCAAATGAAAGTCTGATACTACCTTGGGAAGAAACTTTCTGTTGGTTCAAAGGACCACCTTATCCCTGTGAAATGAAATGAAGTCAGCTTCCACTGATAAAGCCTGTAATTCACTAATTCTCCTGGCAGAGGTAATGGCTACCAGAAACACAGTTTTCCAGGTCAAGTACTTCAGCTCAGCTTAGGATAGAGGTTCAAAAGGAGGCTGCATAAGCTATGCAATACCGATGTTCAGATCCCAAGAAGGGGTAGGTTCCTGAAGAAAGAAATACTTACCATAGTAATCTTCCTTCTTCCCAGTGATGCTCAGATATTCATAACTATGTGCAGTCAGCCTGGTGGGTTGGACTGCCCGGGGAGATGGAACACATGCAAATGATGGAATTCTTTGCACGTGAGCATCTTTCAAATACTGCCTCTACCAACTGTAGTGTTCTAAGCCCTTCAGATTTGTAAGAAGCCTGGAAGTCAGGCAATATGAAAAAATCCGACAACTAATTAATTAAAACATTTTTTTTTTTTTTAGGATTAGCCTAATAAAACAATTTAGTTCAAAAAACCTCCAAGGGAGGTACTACAGTATATCTATAATAATGGTGTTCACCAGATAGTGAGAAAAACTATTAAGAGAGACAGAAAAACTCTGTTAAAATCTATTTAGCATAGAGAAGTGTACCCAGAAGGGTATGGCTATGTGGCACTAGCATGAGGAATGCAGAGGCTGAAGTTCTGGAAGGGGAGGTAGGGAAGGAGTTATGAATATCTGAGCATCACTGGGAAGAAAGAAGAGTACTATGGTAAGTAATTTTTTCTTCTAACCCCAGTAATTCTCAGAATATTCATAACTTTGTGCAGACTACCAAGCAGTACCCCCTGGAGGTGGGCACAGAACTCTGTTTTGGAAACAGACTTTGCAGGACTGCTGTGCCAAACCTGGCATCACTTCTGGACAAAACATCCAAGTTATAATGCTTTGTAAAGGTGTGCACTGATTTCCAAGTAGTTGCTTTACAAATGTCCAATAATGGCACCTACCTAGCAGCTGCAAGAGTGGCAGCTGTTCCTCTTGTTGAGTGAGCTCTCAGCCCAGCTGGGGACTCCCTACCTGCTTTAATGTAGCAGAATTGAATACACTGGACAATCCACCGAGAAATGGATCTTTTTGAGGCTGGTGTTCCCATTCTGACATCCCCATATGTAAGGAAAAGTTATTTCTTGTCTTGCCTATGGCCTTTAGTAGCTGTCATGTAGTAGCTGAGAGCTCTTTTCACATCCAGACTGTGAAGCCTTCTTTCACCAGAGCTTGTATGGTCTGTGAAGAAGACAGGCAGAGTGATTGATTGGTTCAGATGGAAATCTGAAACAACCTTGGGAAGGAATTGTCTGTTTGTTCTGAGGACTATCTTATCCCTGTGGAAGGAAATGTAGTCCTGCTCAACACAGAGAGCCTGAAGCTCACTAATTCTTCTTGCTGAGGTAATTGCTACCAGGAAAACTGTTTTCCAGGTAACATACTTTAAATGGGCTGTAGCCATGGGCTCAAAAGGAGCCCACATCAATCTGGCTATACATACAGTATATTAAGATCCCAAGCGGGCACTGGTGCCCTGTGAGGAGGGTGCAAATGCATCAGGCCTTTAAAAAATCTTTTGAAAACGGGATCTGATGCTACAGACACCTTTGTCCTAGCAGAAAGGTATGCAGATACTGCTGCAAGGTGAACTCTTAAAGAACTGGGTTGTAGACCTTGTGAATGTAAGTGAGTCAGATAATCCAACACCACTGAGACCCCTGCATCATTTGGGGTGAAGTTTCTACCAGAGCACCAGAAAGAGAATCTTTTTCCACTTAGCAGAATATGTTTTCTTAGTGGAAGGCTTCCTATAACCTTTCAAGATGTTTAATACAGCTTCAGAAAGGTTCAAGTCTGCATACACTAATTCCTCAAGAGCCATGCCTTGAGGTGGAGGGACTTGAGATTTGGGAATAGCAAAGTTCCCTGATTGGAGGTCAGAAGATTGTGCCTGAGAGGCAAGCTTATTGGCTTGCTCACTGCCATGGAGAGCAGAAGAGAGTACCATGGCTGCCTGGAGCAATCTGGAGCTATCAAGATCAGAGAAGCTGAGAGAGATCTGAACTTCAGCAGTACCCTGAAGACCAGAGGAAAAGGGGGGAAGGCATAGAGAAACTTGCCTGACCAATCCAGTACCAGGGCGTCCAGAGGGATTGTGCCCTGGGCTGGTGGCCTGCAACAATACTGAGGCAACTGGTGGTTCTGGTGGGATGTGAACAAGTCTATCTCTGGAATGCCTCACCTGCTGAAAATTACCCACACCACCTGCTTGTTCAGTGTCCATTCGTGATGGGACTGATTGATCCGACTCAGTGTGTCTGCCAAGATATTGTCCTTTCCTGGCAGATGGATGGCTTTCAGGGACACCTTTAGAGAATATGCCAGAGCCCAAATTTTCATGGCTTCTGTGCATAGGGGACCTGATCTGGTGCCACCCTGCTTGTTTATGTAATACATAGTGGTGGTATTGTCTGTTCTGACTTGTACCACCTTGCCCATTACCAGTGTAGAGAAAACTTTTAGTGCCAACCGCACTGCTCTGAGTTCCAGCAAATTTATATGCTGGAGGGACTCTGCCCCTGACCAGGTACCCTGAGTTGTGTGCTCCCCTAGATGGGCACCCCAGCCCAGAAGGGATGCATCTGTTGTGAGGACTAATGAAGGATCTTCCTTCTGGAAGGGGACTCCCTGCCTTAGGTTGGATTCCTTTTTCCACCACAAGAGGGCTTGTCACTGGAATGAGTTTTGAAAAGGGATCTTTCTTCTAACTCCAATGATTCCTGAGGTGAAACTGGATGTCTCTCATGTGAAACCTGTAACCCTGCACTGTGCCTGTGGATGCAGCCATATGACCCAATAGCTATAGGAATTGCCTGGCTGTTTTTTGACTGTGCAACTTGAAGGAATTTGCTATGGCCTGAAGGCTTTGCACCCTGTCTAGTGGTAAAAAGGCCCTGGCCTGTAGAGTACTTATGTCTGCCCATATGAACTGTAAAGTCTGTGTAGGGGTGAAGACAGATTTTTTTCTGGTTTACTATGAAACCCAAGGACTCCAAAAGATCCTGTGTGAGCTTTAGAGAGGTTGTGACTTGTTCTGGTGATTTGCCCACCACCAGCCAGTCATCCAGGTATGGGAAGACAGTCACTCCCTGTCTCCGAAGAAATGCCACCACAGCTGCTAGGCATTTTGTAAACACCCTTGGTGCCGAGGAAAGGCCGAAGGGCAGGGTTGCAAACTGATAATGACCTGATGGGAGTCTGAATCTGAGAAATTTCCTGAAAGATTCTTTTATGGGGATGTGGAAATAAGCGTCCTGTAAGTCCAGAGATGCCAGCCAGTCCCCTTTTTGGATTGTTGGCAGAATCCGAGCCAAAGTTACTATTTTGAACTTTGGCTTTTTCAGGTGCTTGTTTAAAGCTCTGAGATCCAAAATTGGCCGCCACTCCCCATTTTTCTTTGTTGTTAGGAAGTATCTGGAGTAAAAACCTCTTCCTCTCAGGGTTGCAGGGACTAGTTCCACTGCTTTGAGCTGAAGCAACCTTTGAACCTCTGCCTCTAGCAACGAAATTTGTGCTAGGGGAAGGGAGGTGGAAACCCTGGGTTTTTTTGAGGAAGAAATTTGAAGTCCAGAGACAGACCTTTGCCCACTACCTCCAGCACCCACTTGTCTGTGGTGATGGTTGACCGGAGGGGGAGGAAATGGGACAGTCTGCCTCCGACAGGTAGGGAGGAGGTGGCCTGCATCTCAGGGGTTCTGTTTAGGCTGGGGTTGAGGTTGTGCCTGAGTCCCTCGCCTAGAGCCCCTTCTACCCCTAGCCCTTGAGTAGTCCTGTGGGGGATACTGCTGGTATTGGGGCATGGCTACTGGCTGGAAAAAGGGTCTTGACAAGAAAGAACGAACCCTAGCCCCCCTTCCATAGGGCCTGGTGGATGAAGAAGCTCTGTCTCTAGCAGAGTTACTTCTGTAAGTAGCCTTATATTCATCCACCTTTTTCATATAGGCCACTGTAGACTCCTCAAACAGCGCATTTCCCTCTAATGGGAAATCCAGGGCCTTTGACTGGGTATCCTGAGTGAGGTTTATAGCCCTAAGCCAAGCAAACCTCCTCTGAGCCACTGTATTAGCCATCCATCTGGCTGCAGTGTCATTTAGATCAGCAGCCATTTGGAATTGGTACTTGGCCGACTGTAGCCCAAACCTGGCAGTTTCAGCCAGGTCATCTGAAAAGAGTGAGGTGGCCTTCATGGACGTTGCCAGTACCGACTGCCACAGGGATTTCTGATACTGGGCAGCATAAGCTTGAAAAGTGGCCTGTCTCATGGCCAGCGAGGCTGATAAATAGCCCTTTTTGGCCATACTGTCCAATTTTCTGGATTCCTTGTCTGGTGGGTGTGAGGACAAAGGGACTTCAGCTTTATCACAGGCAGCTTGCTGTATCACCCCTTGATGATCAGGATGGGAGAAGAGGAAGTCAACTCCCTCCCTGTCCAGCTGGTATTTTTTATCTATTCGCTTGTCAATTGGAGGAATAGAATTTGGAGTCTGCAGGAGCTTCATAGCATCCTTCTTGAAAAATTTATATACTGGGAGGAGGAGGAGGGCCTTTGTGGGTGTTAGACCCATCATATTAAGGTACTCAATCTCCTCCTCATCTTCCACTTGTTCTGTTGTGGCAATATCTAGAGCATCTGCCATTTTCCTTACGAAAGAAAAATGGGAGGAAAAATCCTCAGACACCCTGGGAGGTGAGCCAAATTCCTGCTCAGAGGACACCTCTGGGGGAATAGGTTCATCCTCCTCATAAGGCTCCTCATCCCCTTCGAAATAGTGTTGCTCCGGAGCAGGGGGCAACACAGTAGCAGCAACCTGGGGCCCTGGGAAGGGGCAGGAGGCTGAGGGATGATGCCCTGCAGAGCCTGAATAATTTTAAACGCCTGAGCTATCTCCTGAGCTGAAGGCATTACAGGTAGCTGCGCAGAAGTCCCTGGTTTAGCAGGGGAGGATTCTGCATGCTTGAGTTTCCTTAATTTCTTTGAGGGAACCAGAGAGTCAGCCGGTTCTTTCCCTCTTTTTGCCCCTTTTTCGCCAGTATCAGGGGCAGGGGTAGTAGCACTTGTTGCTTCAACCACAACAGACTGGGGTGTCAGCTGGTCAGAGTCTGAGGGACTCCTAGGAAACTTTTTATTAAGCCTTTCAAGGCGCTTTTCAACAGTTTTTTTCTGGGAAAGTTTTACATTTTTCACATTCCTGGTCCAAATGTTCAAAACCCAGACAAGCTGCACATAAAGTGTGCTTGTCTGCCTTGGCAAACACATCTCCACACTTTAAACAGTTTTTAAAACCAGGCTCCCCGGTTCTCTTCTTAGGTTTCTCAGTCATGGCGAAAAACAAGATGAAAAACCCCAACTGCTAAATGCTAAATGCTGCTGCGGTTATTTAAACAGCTTAAAAAGGGTTTTCCTTTTTTTTTTTTTGAGGTCGGTTCCGGAACTGATAGGGAACCGATGGAACCGAGAGAGGAGATGAAATGTGAACCGGTTCAGCGGTTCTGTAACCGATAAAAAGCGGTTACAACTAAAATTTTTAAGGACCAAAAATTAGCGATAATGAATAGGTTCTTTAGTCAGAGAACCGAAATAAAATTAAACCAACTCGGATCCCTCACGGTTATGCCGAACTGCGAGGAACCGAGAAAAACAACTATTTAAATAATAAACTAGATGTAAACTAACAATTAGTAGAGGCAGTGAAAGAAACTAAATATACTTATGGTTTTGGTGATTTTTTCTATCTTCTTCACGCGAAAGAGGGCGATAGAGACTCCAAGCGACCAGACTTTTAGGTGGAGAGAAAAATCTGAAGGGCTTAGAACACTACAGTTGGTAGAGGCAGTATTTGAAAGATGCTCACATGCAAAGAATTCCATCATTTGCATGTGTTCCATCTCTCCAGGCAGTCCAACCCACCAGGCTGACCGCACAAAGTTATGAATATTCTGAGCATTACTGGGGTTAGAAAACTGTATTTTTGGTTGCTGTTACCTCTGCCAGATGTATCAGTGAACTGCAAGCTCTGTCAGTTGAACCGGACTTCATCTCGTTCCATAGGGACAAGGTGGTCCTTAGAACCAATAGGAGGTTCCTACCCAAAGTGGTTTCTGATTTCCACTTGAACCAGTCCATGTCTCTTCCTGTGTTCTTCACTGATCATGCTTCCTCAGGAGAGTGAAGGTTACACAGTTTAGATGTTAAAAGAGCCCTTAGTTACTACATAGAACGTACAAAGGGTCACAGGTTTGACTGCCTCCAGTTGTTCCTCACTTGTGGGGAAGTAGGTAAGGGCAAACCTGCCACCAAGAGAACTATTGCCAGGTGGATTGTGTCCTGTATCCAATTGCGTTATGAGAAACTGGGAAAAATTCCACCCTCAGGCCTGCGGGCTCATTCTACTAGAGGGTACAGCTGCATCTCTGGCTGCGGCCAGGGATATTCCCTTGTTAGAAATTTGCCAAGCAGCCGCCTGGAAAACAGTTCATATCTTCACTAAGCATTACCCCCTGGATATCCAGGCTCGGAGTTGTGCTAGATTTGGTGCAGCAGTGCTTCAGAGCCTATTCCCAAAGTAGGTTCTGTCCCTCCTCCTCCTTGGAGGTACTGCTTGGTAGTCTGCAATTGTCAGAATACAGTAAGACTTCATGTTGTTTGAAGAAAAAATTACTCACCTTAGTAATTGTGTTTCTTCTAATGGAGTCTTGCTGTATTCTGACTTACCTCCCTGTCTCCCCTCTCAGAACCTGTTTTTGGGAAGTGGGTGGGCAGGTGCAGTGTTGCACCCCAGGGGTGTCTTCAGCACACTTCCTGTTGGGTGCTTTAGTTTGGTTATTAAGAATTTGTTATGCTTTATTACCTGATTTTTGTTTGTTTTTTTCGGATTTTCTGACCTGAGTCTTCCTTTGGGAATCTAGACTGTTAGTTGCCAGTTGGCTTGTAGAAATTTTACAGTTTCCACATTCTGATAGGTCAGTGAGTTTTTAACTCATAAGAATCTGACAGTTTGGATTAAAATTACTGCAGACAGAGTCTTCAACCGAGCTCGAGCTCATAGAAATTTAACCCTATACTCTCCGGGGCAGTTCAAAGGCTGGAGCTAACTGCAATTGTCAGAATACAGCAAGACTCCATTAGAAGAAACACAGTTACTAAGGTGAGTAATTTTTTCATACAGCCCATGGTCTGAAAGAAAAAATTACTCACCTTAGTAATTGCTTTTCTTCTCATGGAGTCTTACTATATTAGGACCATTGCAGTCATTCCCCCAGTCTTGAACTGCCCCGGAGAGGAAACGGTTAACTCCAGAGTGATCTGGAGTTCCACAGCGCGAGGGCGCTGTTCAAAGCTCTATCTGGCCAGTTTCAAATGAAACTGCCAGGTTCTTTACTGAGCTAAACTAACATAGCAAGTCTGTGTGGAAAGCTCTACACTAGCCATTGGCTACCTATCATTAGAAGAATAAGAACAATCACAGAATAACAACAACAATATTTATTGTTAGAACACCTCACAAGCACTAATAGGACCCTCTCCCAAAAACTCAAGTCTAGAGAGGGACCTCTACCACTTAACAAAAACAGAAATACCTAGTTCCCCAACCCAACTAGAGAGACTAAAATGGCATGACACAGTGCTTGCACTAATTTGCCAACCCCATACCCAAGTAGGAGTTCTGAGAGGGTAGGAGGGAGGGTTGTCCTAATATAGCAAGACTCCATGAGAAGAAAAGCAATTACTAAGGTGAGTAATTTTTCTTCAAACACCATGAAGTCTTGCTATATTAGGACCATTGCAGATTACACAGCAGTACCTCCATGGAGGAGGGTCAGAACCTACTTAGGAAATAGGCTCTGAAGAACAGCTGTGCCAAACGAGCATCTCTCCTGGACTGGACGTCCAGGAATAATGCTTGGTAAAGGTGTGAACTGTTTTCCAGGTAGCAGCTTGACAAATTTCCAAAATGGAATATCTAGCAGCCGCTAGAGATGCAGCTGTACCCTGGTGGAGTGGGCCCTCAGTCCTGAGGGGGGCTCCTTACCTAGTTTTTGGTAACAGAACTGGATACAAGAGACAATCCACCTTGCAATTGTCCTCTTAGTGGCAGGTCTCCCTTTGCCAACCTCTCCATAGGTAAGGAAGAGTTGGAGGGATTCGAACCTGTGACCCTTGGTACGTTCCACATAGTAGCTTAGGGCTCTTTAACGTCCAGGCTGTGTAGTTTCCTCTCACCCGAGGAAGAATGCTCAGTGAAAAACACTGGAGAGAAATGGACTGGTTCAGATGAAAATCTGAAACCACTTTGGGTAAAACTTTCTGTTAGTCCTGAGGACTACCTTATCCCTGTGAAAAGAAATAAAATCCTTTTCCACCGAAAGGCTTGCAATTCACTTATATGTCTGGCGAAGTGATAGCCACTAGAAAAACAGTTTTCCAAGTTAAATACTTGAGATCTGCAGAAGAAAGGGGCTCAAAGGGAGGTTGCATTAACTGAGCAATGCAAACATTCAGGTCCCAGGCAGGGGCTGGTTCCCAAAGGAGGGTTAGTATGAAGTAACCCCTTAAAAACTTAGAAACACAGGGTGAGAGGAAAGAGAAACAGGCTTCCCCATGGAAACAAAGGCAGAAACAGCTGCCATATGAACCTTCAAGGTAGCTGGTCTAAGGCCTAGGGAATTTAGATGGGCCAAATAGTCCAGTAAAGTGGCCAGGTCAGCAGATTCTGGCACAATTTGTTTCTCCGAACACCAGAAGGAAAACCTCTTCCACTTAGAATTGTAAGTAGCCCTGGTGGAAGGCTTCCAAAGCCTTTAAAATATCCATGACCCCTTGAGAAAGGTGTAAATCAGCAATTCTAATTCCTCAAGAACCAAGCCTTGAGGTGGAGGGATTTGAGGTCCGGGTACCACACTCTCCCCTGTGCACAGGTCAGCAAGTCGTGGGTCCTGGGCAAGGTTAGGGAGGTGGATTGTCAGGGACAGGAGAAGAGGATACCAGGGCTGTCTGGCCCAGTCTGGAGCGATCAGAACCACTTTGCAGGGCTGAGTTCTGATTTTCACCAATACCCTGAAGAGGAGAGGGAAGGGGGGAAAAGCATATAGGAATTTCCCCTTCCAATCCAGCAGGAAGGCGTCCAGGGGGACTGAACCCTGCACTGGAGGCCTGCAACAAAATAGAGGAAGTTGATGGTTGTCTGGGGCTGCGAAGAGATCTATCTGAGGGGTACCCCATCTGGCAAAGACCGACCCCAATACCTGAGGATTCAGAGACCATTCGTGATGGCCCTGGGAAATCTTGCTGAGAGCATCCGCCAGGACATTGTCCTTTCCGAAGGTGAATTGCGATCAGGGAGGTGTTTAGGGAGTAAGCCAGAGACCACAACTTCATTGCTTCGGTGCACAAGGCTGAAGACCGAGTGCCCCCTTGCTTGTTGATGTACCACATTGTTGTGGTGTTGTCTGTCCTAATTTGAACTACTTTGTTCTGGACAACAGCTGAAAAGCCTGAAGAGCTAAAAGAACAGCTCTGAGTTCCAAAAGATTGATGTGGAGCAGAGATTCCTGGGGGGACCACACTCCTTGAGTGGAAAGGTCGCCCAAGTGAGCCCCCCACCCTAACAGGGAGGCATCCGTGGTGAGGGTGAGGGAGTGTGAAACGGGTAGAAAGGGAACCCCTTGAGACAGATTGCCTTGATCCTGCCACCACTGAAGGGCCAGGATCAGGGTTTTGGTCACCGGAACTAATTTGGTAGGGTCCTTCCTTTGGGACCAATAGGGCCTCAAGTGGAACTGAATGTCCCTCATCTGAAATCTTGCCCCTGCACGACAGCTGTGGAAGCAGCCATGGCCCTAGGAGTTGCAGAAAATGCCTTGCTGGTCGGAGACCCGCAGGGTAAAGGAGGATGCCAGGGCAATGAGCCTGTCCGCTCTTTCCGAGGGGAGAATGCCCTGGCTAACTTTGTGTTCAACTCTGCACCTATGAAAGTTAGAACCTGAACAGGTTCCAGAACTGACTTTGGTAAGTTCAGCAGGAACCCCAGGGAAGTGAGAAGCTGCTGGGTGACCTGCAAGTGAGATTTTACCTGGTCTGGAGACTGACCCACTAGTAGCCAGTCATCCAGGTAGGGAAACACAGCAATCCCTTGCCTTCTTAAATGAGCCACTACCACAGCTAGACATTTTGTGAATACCCTTGGCGCCGAGGTTAGGCCAAAGGGCATTGCTCTGAACTGGTAGTGGCCCGAGAGCAGTTCGAACCTGAGGTACTTTCGGTGAGAAGGCCTGATCATGACATGAAAATAGGCGTCCCTGAGGTCCAGGGAAGCTAACCAGTCCCCTGGCCTCAGGGAGGGCAAAATCATTGCTAGAGTTAACATTTTGAACTTTGGCTTTAATAGATGTCTGTTCAGGTACCTTAAGTCTAAGATGGGCCGCCATTCTCCTGTCTTTTTTGGGGTAAGAAAATATCTTGAGTACAGTCCCTTGCCCTGATGGCAAGGGGGAACCCTTTCCACTGCTTTGCAATTCAGGAGGGAAGAAACTTCTGCTTCCAAAGCAAGGGCTTCTGAAGAGTTTGCGGGTGGAAATTGCCTGGCTCTCATCTTTGGAAACTGTTTGAAGCTGAGAACCAGGCCTTGGCTTACTACTTCCAGAACCCACCTGTCCTGAGGTTAAGGACAGCCAGTTCTGGCTGAAATAAGCCAACCTGCCCCCACTGGTACAGGAGAATCGGCCCTGGGCACCCCATCAGGGTGCCTGCTTGGCAGGAGCTTTAGGCTGAGGGAGGGCAACTGTCTCCCTGTGCCCCTGCCTACCTCTGCCTCTGAAAACCTCTGTGAAAAGCAGAGGAGGCTTGAGCTGGTAAAAGGCCTGTAGAAAGGCCTACCCCTTGCCCCTGGGGCATGCCTTTGTGGAGTGGCATGCCTTTCCTTAGCTTGGGCACTTTTGTAGGTAGTTCTATATTCATCCATCTTTTCATATAATTTTCTGTTTGATCACCAAACAGAGAATTTCCGATACAGGAAAATCCATAGCCTTTGACTGAGTATCTTGGGACAGATTAGTGCATCTGAGCCATGCCAACCTCACGGAAAGCTACAGAAGTGGCCATGACCCTAGAGGAAACATCATTAACATCAACAGCAGTATGAAATTGAACTTTAGAGGCTTCAATGCCATCAGCAGCCACTTGTTCCAACTCACTAGCCAGCTGGCCCTGGGCCTGCTTAGCTAACTGCAATATAGTGTCCCATCTAGATTTCTGATATCTAGCAACATAAGCCATATAATTAGCCTGCCTGAGTCCCAAAGAAGCTGCCATATATTGCTTTTTCGCCATGGCATCAATCTTCCTGGAATCCTTGTCAGGAGGATGGAGGCCAGGGAATATTAGCCTTGTCACAGGCTGCAGCTTGTACCACACCTACATGACTACACTGCTCAGTGAGGAAGTCTGTATCCGAGCCTGACAAAGTATACCTTCTGTCCATTTTTTATCTACAGGAGGGACAGAATGAGGATTTTTAAAATCTTTGTTGTTTGCTTCCTAAATGACTTATGCAAAGGAATAGACAACCTCCTAGTCTCTGGAATATCCATCATTTCCACATAATCAGGCTCCTCTTGCTCATCCACAGCCTCTTCTAAGGGAAGCTGGAGGGTTTCTGCCACCTTTTGTAAAACATAAACAGAGAAGGGACTCAGACAGCATAGGGGAGATTCTAAAGGTCTATCTGGAGAGATGTCGGTTCAATGGGCACGTCCAGACCTTCCCAATCACAAACATACTGATCAAAATCCTCCTCCCCTCATGTGGTTCATAAAATCCTCAACATCATAATCCTGAACCACTGAGACTGAGCGAGCCACCCTTTTCCCAGATGCAGGGGCTCGACAGCCTGAGACAAAGACTGGACAATCTGAATGGCTTTAGCTATCTCTGCAGCAGTTGGAGAGACAATTTTGTACTCCAGACCTGCTGATTTCTTTGTCTTTTTTGCTGGGACTGGTTCCTCTGAACCAGCCTTCCTTTTGGCCGAGGAAGTCTCGCCCTGGTCAGAGGGCACTCCCTCTGGTCTAGTGGGTACTGGACCGGGCAGGCCATCCGGGTCAGCGGACTTTTTGGCCTCTCGTTCCCTGAGCCGGCCCAATCTCTTTTCCAGGGTGGCTGCAGGGAAATTTTTACACACCTGGCAGTCTGACAGGAGGTGGTCAGCCCCCAGACAATAAACACAAGTGGTGTGTGGGTCAGCCTTGGCAAAGGCTTCCCCACAGACATCACAGTGTTGAAACCCAGTGGGCCCGGTTTTTCTTTTGGGTTTCTCAGACATAATGCCAGCCTAACCAAAAACTTGCCCTTTTGATGGCAGTGCCAGGCAAGACCCCTTATCGGTTCCTAACCGTGTCACGGGTATTTGAAAAAACCCCAATAAAGTTAGGTTTTTTTAGAACCGATAAGAACCGGGAACCGCACTCTAAAAGCCAACTAAACAGTTTAAAACATGTATTTCAACCAACCGATCGGTTCAAAACCGAACCGATAATGACTTTCCACACAGACTTAATTTCTGTACTTACGGTTACCAGATAGAGCTTTTTAATCGAAATGCGTAAAATAAATATTTATTGCCGGTTCAATGAACCGAAAAATACCGCTTGAACCGCGAAATGAACCGAGCTGAAGGAGCTGATATCCGGAGCGACTGTTCAGTGAAGCGGAGTAAAGAATCTGGCAGTTTCATTTGAAACTGGCCAGATAGAGCTTTGAACAGCGCCCTCGAGCTGTGGAACTCCAGATCACTCTGGAGTTAACCGTTTCCTCTCCGGGGCAGTTCAAGACTGGGGGAATGACTGCAATGGTCCTAATATAGCAAGACTTCATGGTGTTTGAACATAACATAATAGATTACATTTATGAAATTATATGCTGAAATGGATACCAGCTTTTTAAGTTTGTTTTGTGTTTACGTATGTATGTTTAGAAGCTGAGAATGGAACCAAGGTTGGGAAAGATGGCTAAAGAAGAAATAAAGCATGTTACCTCAGTTTTTTACGATGGAGGATGGGCAGCAGTTGCATCATACCTGGAAAAGAGTCTGAAGGAAACGGAAACCACAACTTTGTCTGTCGCTGTAACTGGGCAGTCAGGTGCTGGCAAATCAAGCTTTATTAATGCTATCCGCGGTATCACAGATGATGATCCCTGTGCGGCTGCCGTAGATGTGAAGGAAACCACTTTGGAGCCGACCCCATATTATTCCGACAGATTCCCCAATGTTGTTTTCTGGGACCTCCCCGGGATAGGCACCACCAGATTTTCTGCAAGCGAGTACCTAACCAAGATCAATTATGAAAAGTACGATATCTTTATTAACGTGTCCTTCAGCCGCTTCAGCGAGAATGATGCTACCCTGGCAAAAGAAATAACGAAGGTGAGGAAGAAGTTCATGTTTGTACGTTCAAAAATAGACCAGGACATAGATAGTTATAAAAGGAAGAAGAAAACAGAAAAGGAGGCCATGGAGGTTGTGAGAAAGAATTGCACGGAGAGCTTGGAGAAGGTTGGAATCCCAGCAGCACAGGTTTTCCTCATCTCCTTCTGGGATATCCAGAAGTACGATTTCACCAAACTGTTGGATGCCATTGAAAAACTCCTCCCAGCACTGAAGCATGAAATCTTCCTTCTTTCACTAGCTACCAGATCAAAAGAGGTCGTTGATGTGAAGACCAAGCTGCTGCGGCGGAGGATTTTGAAAGTAGCCCTGTTGTCCTGTATGTTCGCCGGGATCCCCTTACCTATGGTCCCTGCATTGTGCAACTTAGAAGTTCTCATGACTGAGGCCACATTTTACTACAGGCAGTATGGACTGGACGATTCCTCTTTGACGGCTCTCTCTCAGCAGTGTGGCAAAAGCCTGTGCGAGCTCAAAGGGGAAATCCAGCACCAGTACTTAAATGAACACGGGAAACTGAATGTCATTGAGAGACTGGAGCAGGCAAAAGGCGAAAGTTCATTAATTGCCTATAGTGTTCTGTCATTCTTCCCCTTCATCGGAAGCATCCCTGCTGGGATGCTGTCATTCAGGATTGCCATGGGAATGCTAAACAACTTACTGGATGATCTTGCTGAAGATTCACAGTGGGTACTACGAAAGGCACTGGGGGACAAAGAGGGGAACACCCACTTGGCAGGCAACATTTTGTAAAAGTACTGCACACACAGTGGTGCCTGTGGATCCAGAGCTAGAGAACCTGAAGTGTGGTTAGTGAAAATGCACTAAGTACAGCAGCTCCGTGCCTGGATGCAAGATAGGTTGAAAAGAAAATGTTGCAGCTGACTCCATCTGTCAGTCTGCTATCACATGTATGGGCCTATTTCCAACGGTCCAAAATAAAAATGAATGATACGCTATTAGTTACACAGAAACACAGAAACATAGAACATTGTTGACAGATAAGGACCACCAGGCCCATCCAGTCTGCCCATAAGCCCTATGCTAGTTTGTAGCCTCTGACCCTACCTTGCCATTGGCTTCTCACCCCTCCTTCCCACTTCTAGGGTTCCCTTTTGCCTGTCATAGGCATGTTTAAATCCCTCCACTGTGCTCGCTCACACCACCTCCTGTGGCAGACTATTCCATGTGTCCACCACCCTCTCTGTGAAGAAACACTTCCTCACATTTCCCCTTAACCTGCCAGATTCCAATTTCATATCATGCCCCTTGTTCTTGTATGCCTATGCTGGAAGATGTTTTCCCCTGCACCTTGTTTATGTCTTAAAGGTATTTGAATGTTTCTGTCATATCCCTCTGCTCCCTCCTCTTCTCCAGTGAGTGCATATTGAGGTCCTTTAATCTCTCCTCATATCCTTTCTGATGCAAGCCCTGTACCATCTTAGTCGCCCTTCTCTGGACCACCTCCACCCTGTCAATATCCTTATGAAGGTGCAGTTCCCAGAATTGTACACAGTTCTCCAAGTGAGGCCTCACTAGTGTTTTGTACAATTGGCATCCCCCTCCTCTCGCCTTCTGCTAGTGATACCTCTGCCTATGTATCCCAGCATTCCACTGGCCCTCCCTGCAGCCTTTGTACTCTGTTTAGACACCTTAGGATCATCTTAAATGATAACCCCCAGGTCCCTTTCCTCCTTGGTGGTCATCAGCAGCTCCCCCCATTCTATAACTCTCCCCAGGGTTCCCTCACCCCAGGTGCATTATTTTGCAATTCTTTGACCTGAACCTCAGTTGCCACTCTGACCATTTTTCAAGCTTCCCCAGGTCCCTCCTCATTCTCTCCACCCCGTCTGGAGTATCCACTCTGTTGCAGATCTTGGTGTCATCTGCAAACAGGCAAACCTTTCCCTTCAGCCCTATTGCAATGTCACTGATGAAGACATTAAACAGGACTGGCCCAAGGACTGATCCCTTTGGCATCCCACTGGTCACCCCCCTCTCCCCGGATTGGATTCCATTTACCACCACCCTCTGCTTTCTGTCCATTAGCCAGTTCCTAACCCAGGTTACGACCTTGTGCCCCATGCCCAGACTACCCATCTTGTTCACTAGCCTTTTATGTGGGATGGTGTTGAAGGCCTTGCTGAAATCGAGGTAGGTGACTTCCACCGCCCCCTTCTCCAATTTATTTCCTTTGTAACCAAGTCAAAAACATCTATCAGATTCATCTGACACAACATTCCTGCTGTGAATCAATGTTGCCTTGGATCCTGGGCACCGATGGATTCCAAGTGTGCCACTATTCTTTCTTTCAGCAGTGCTTCCATGATCTCCCCCACTCACCTTAGTAATCATGTTTCTTCTAATGGAGTCTTGCTGTATTCTGACAATTGCAGTGATTCCCAACCTTTGAACTGCCCTGGAGAACAAAGAGTTAACTTTCTATGCAGGGCATAGAATGCTGAGCTTGGGCTCGGTTGAAATCTCTGTCTGAAGTGATTCAAACCTAAACCATCAGATTCTTACGAGCCCAACTAAACTAAATCTGGCTGAAAAAAGTTTTGGATTCCCAAGGAAGACTCAAGTCAGGAAACCCAAAAACCAATGTACTATAAATAACAATAATAAATCAGCACCAAACAAAAAGGAGGAGGGTGCAAGCAAAAAACACCCCTGGGGTGCAACACTGCACCTGCCCACCCACTTCCCAAAAACAGGTTCTGAGAGGGGAGGCAGGGAAGGAGGTCAGAATACAGCAAGACTCCATTAGAAGAAACATAATTATTAAGGTGAGTAATTTTTTCTTCAAACATCATGAAGTCTTACTGTATTCTGACAGTTGCAGACTACCAAGCAGTACCTCCATGGAGGAGGGACAGAACCTACTTTGAGAATAGGCTCTGAAGTACTGCTGTGCCAAACCGAGCATCACTCCTAGCCTGGATATCCAGAGAGTAATGCCTGGTGAATGTATGGACTGTTTTCCAGGTGGCTGCTTGACAAATTTCTAAGAGAGGGATATCCCTGGCAGCAGCCAGGGAAGCAGCTGTATCTCTTGTGGAATGAGCCCTCAGGCCTGAGGGTGGAGTTTTTCCCAGTTTTTCATAGCAGAATTGTATACAAGACACAATCCACCTGGCAATAGATCTCTTGGTGGCAGGTTTGCCCTTTCCCACTTCTCCATAAGTGAGGAACAACTGGAGGGAGTCAAACCTGTGACCCTTGGTATGCTTTATGTAGTAACTAAGGGCTCTTTTGACATCTAAACTGTGTAGCCTCCTCTCTCTCTCCTGAGGAAGAATGATCAGTGAAGAAAGCAGGGAGAGACATAGGCTGGTTTAAATGGAAGTCTGAAACCACTTTGGGCAAGAACCTTCTATTAGTTCTAAGGACCACTTTATCCCTGTGAAATGAGATAAAATCAGGTTCCACTGACAGGGCTTGCAATTCACTGATACGCCTGGCAGAGGTAATGGCTACCAGAAACACAGTTTTCCAAGTCAAGTACTTAAACACTGCTAAAGACATAGGCTCAAAGGGGGGTTGCATAAGTTGAGCAATGCAAACATTCAAATCCCAGGCAGGGGCAGGGTCTCTAAAAGGAGGATTGATGTGAAGCAGTTCTTTAAAAAATTTACAGAACACAGGATGGGAAGATAGTGAGGAAGACTTCCCCACAGACAAAAACGCAGAAACAGCTGACAAGTGTACTTTGAGAGTAGCTGTTCTGAGGCCTAAGCCATTAAGATGGACCATATAATCCAGAACTGTAGGCAATTCAGCAGTGTCTGGAGAAATATGCTTCTTAGAACACCAAATGCTGAATCTTTTCCATTTGGAGTTGTAAGTCTTTCTGGTGGAGGGCTTTTGAGAAGCCTTGAGGATATCCAGAACCCCTTGGGAAAGATGCAGATCTCCAAACTCTAACTGTTCAAGAGCCATGCTTTGAGATTGAGAGACTAAAGATTGGGGTACCAAATCCTTCCCTGAGAGGATGTTAACAGGTTGTAATTCCTGGGAAGAGACAGGGGAAGATGGACTGCTAGGGACAGCAACAGGGGGTACCAGGGCTGTCTGGCCCAATCTGAAGCAATCAGAATCACCTTGCAAGGTTGAGACCTTATTTTTACCAAAACTTTGACTAGGAGTGGGAAGGCATACAGAAACTTCCCTTCCCAATTCACGATCAGGGCGTCCAGAGGGACTGAGCCCAAGACTGAAGGTCTGCAACAAAAGAGAGGGAGTTGGTGATTGTCTGGGGCTGCAAAGAGATCTATTTCTGGAGTGCCCCACCTTGAAAAAATCACTTTCAAAACCTGAGGGTCCAGGGGCCATTTGTGATGGCCCTGAGAAATCCTGCTCAGTGCATCTGCTAGCACATTGTCCTTGCCTGGAAGGTGAACTGCTACCAGAGAGGTTTGCATGGAATAAGCCAGGGACCACAACTTCATGGCTTCTGTGCATAAGGCCATGGACCGAGTGCCTCCCTGCTTGTTGATGTACCACATGGTGGTGGTGTTGTCTGTTCTGACTTGAACCACCTTGTTCTGTACTGACTGTGAGAAAGCTTTTAGAGCCAGAAAAACTGCTCTGAGCTCTAGAAGATTGATGTGGAGAAGGGATTCTTGGGGGGACCACAGCCCCTGGGTAGTAAGGGACCCCAGATGTGCTCCCCAGCCCAGGAGAGAAGCATCTGTGGTAAAGACCACTGAACAAGGCTGAGTAACAAAAGGAACACCTTGCCTTAAATTATCCTGATCCTGCCACCATTGGAGGGCTTGGATCAAGGTCAGAGTCACTGGGATCAGTTTGGTAAGGGAATCCTTCCTCTGAGACCAGAAAGCTCACAGGGGGAACTGAATCTCCCTCATCCGGAATCTTGCCCCTTGGACCACTGCTGTTGAAGCTGCCATGTGGCCCAAGAGCTGGAGGAAATGCCTTGCTGGTCAAGATACCCGAAGGCTGAAGGAAGAAGCTAGTTCCATAAGAACCCTTGCCCTTTCTCGAGGAAGAAAGGCTCTTGCTCTGAGTGTGTCCAGTTCTGCCCCTATAAAGGTAAGAAGCTGGACTGGTTCAAGAACTGACTTGGGAAGGTTGAGAAGAAACCCTAGAGAAATGAGCACTTGCTGGGTCACTTGCAGGTGAGACTTGACTTGGTCTGGAGACTGACCCACTATTAGCCAATCGTCCAGATATGGAAAAATGGAAATATTTTGCCTTCTTAGAAAGGCAACTACTACTGCCAGGCACTTTGTGAAAACCCTTGGGGCTGAGGTTAGGCCAAAGGGCATTGCTCTGAACTGATAATGGCCTGAGGGCAACTCGAACCTGAGGTACTTTCTGTGGGAGCACCTGATGGGAATGTGAGAGTAGGCATCTTTGAGGTCCAGAGAGGCTAGCCAGCCTTCCCCTGGCCTTAGAGAGGAAGGATTATTCCCAGAGTTATCATCTTGAACTTTGGTTTTAAAAGATGTTTGTTTAGATATCTTAGGTCTAGGATGGGTCACCACTCCCCTGTCTTTTTGGGGGTCAGAAAGTACCTGGAGTACAGTCCTTTGCCCCAGTGTAGGGTAGGTACTCTCTCTATGGCTCTTAAAGCTAGGAGAGAAGAAACCTCTGCCTCTAGGGCAAGGGTTTCCGATAGATTTGCAGGTGGAAAAGATCTGACTCTCATCTTTGGAAATATTTTGAAGCTGAGAACCAGTCCCTGGCTTACTACTTCCAGGACCCACTTGTCTGATGTAATAGACATCCAGTCCTGGACAAAGTAAGCCAGCCTGCCCCCTACTGGAATAGGAGAGTCGACCCGGGCAGGCCCATCAGGGTGTCTGCTTGGCAGGGGCTTTAGGCTGAGAGTGGATGCAGCCCTGCTCATCCCCCTTCTGCCTCTCCCTCTGAAGAACCCCCTGAGAAAAGGAAGAAGAGGTCTGTGCTTGGCAAAAGGCCTTTGAAAAGGCCTGCCCCTGCCCCTAGACTGCTGCCTTTGAGGAGTTGCCTGCCTTTCCTTGGCCTGAGCACTCCTGTAAGTGGTCCTGTACTCATCCATTTTCTTCATATAATTCTCTGTCTGCTCCCCAAACAGAGAATTACCCACTACAGGAAAATCCATGGCCTTAGCCTGGGTGTCCTGCGAGAGGCTAGTACATCTGAGCCAAGCCATCCTCCGAAGAGCCACAGATGTAGCCATGACTCTTGATGACACATAATTAGAGTCAACAGCAGAATGAAACTGAACCTTAGATGCCTCAATCCCATCAGCAGCCACCGCCTCCAGCTCCTTGGCTAACTGCGGGGAGGCCTGTTTAGCCAGTGCCAGTATGGTGTCCCATCTGGACTTCTGGTACCTGGCTGTATAGGCCATGTAATTCGCCTGCCTGAGTCCCAGAGAAGATGCCATGTACTGCTTCTTTACCATGGCATCACTCTTCCTGGAGTCCTTGTCAGGGGAGTGTGAAGCCAAAGGAATATTTGCCTTGTCACAAGCAGCAGCCTGCACTACCCCAACATGGCTGCATTGCTGATATAAGAACTCCGTGTCTGAGCCTGAAAGTGTATACCTCTTGTCCATTCTTCTATCCACAGGAGGTATAGTGTTAGGAGACTTTAAGATTTTTTGTGTCTGTTTCCCTAAAGATTTATGGAGAGGAATAGACAGTCTCCTGGACTCTGGGATGTCCATCATCTCTACATAATCAGGCTCCTCTTGATCTTCCACAGCCTCCTCCATAGGAAGCTGGAGGGTTTCAGCCACCTTTCTGTAAAACATAAAGTGAGAAGGGGGCTCAGAAAGCCTAGGAGGGGAAACACCTGAAGGTCTGTCTCGGGAGATGTCCGGTTCCACAGGCACATCCAGACCCTCATTTACATCATCATCCTCAAATTCCCCTTCCTCTTCAAATTCTGGTTCATAAAAATCTTCAAGGGTATAATCTTGAACCAGAGGAACCAACCGAACCGAACCCCTGCCAGAAGGAGCCAGATCGGTCGGAACCAGACGGAGGGATTCCGCAATCTGAATCGCTCTGGCTATTTCTTCAGCGGTCGGAACATGAACCTCTGAATCCGAACTGGTCGATTTATCTTTGTGTTTTCTTTTTGTCGGAACCGATCCCTTGGAATCGGCTCTCCTTTTGGCCGAAGAAGTATCGCCCTGGTCAGAGGGCACTCCTTTTGGTTCTGTCGAATTGAACCGGGCTGGCCATCCGGGTCAGCGGATTTCTCGACCTCCTTTCCCTCAGTCTACCTAATCTCTTCTCAAGGGTAGATTTGGGAAAGTTTTTACATATTTGGCAGTCTGAATCGAGGTGGTCAAACCCCAGACAATAAACACAGGTGGTGTGGGTATCGGCCTTAGCAAAGACCTCCCCACACTCACTGCAGTGTTGAAACCCAGTGGGCCCATTTTTTTCTTCAGTTTCTCAGACATGGCCAACCTAACCAAATTTACCTTTTTCTCGGCAACCGCCAGGCAAGACTCCCGTATCGGTTCCTAACCGTGTCACGGGTGTTGAAAAAAACGTTTAAAACACGTTTTTTTTAGAACCGATAAGAACCGGTAACCACACACTAAGTAAAACACACAAATTTCACTATCAAATGGCCAGTTCAGCCGAACCGAGCTGCACTTTTACAAGTTCCACACAGAAAAAAACAGAACAATTCCTATCTAGTACTCACGGCACCGCAGACAGAGATTGAACGAAAAAACCGATGAAACTGAAACTTTAACCAACTTTCGAACCGAGCTGAAGAAGAAATCTCCGGAGCGACCGTTCAGTGAGGCGGAGTAAAGAATCTGACGGTTTAGGTTTGAATCAGTCCAGACAGAGACTTCAACCGAACTCGAGCTCAGCATTCTATGCCCTGCATAGAAAGTTAACTCTTTGTTCTCTGGGGCAGTTCAAAGGTTGGGAATCACTGCAATTGTCAGAATACAGCAAGACTTCATGTGGTTTGAAAGGCACAAGGGAACCCTAGAGGTGAGTAGGAAAAGCTAAACCCAATGACCAAGTAGGGTCAGCGACCACTGATGCAGGCAGGGAATACAGGCAGATTGGGTGGGCCTAATGGGCCTTATCTGCAGTCAGATACTATGTTACTATGATGGTTAACATGTGAAAAAAATAAGTTATTTACATTAGGGTGTCACTGCAGGCTCTATTTGATTTCCAGCTCTCCCCCCCACCCTTGCTTTCCACTGAGACTCCCTTGTGCCAGTCCCATGCATTCTTGAACTCCACCATTCTTTTCATTCCACCAGCTCTGCTGGAAGTCTGTTCTATTGTATTGTTATGTATTTGGGGATCTGCTGAAACAAACGGGGGATTTCTTTATTGGTGACTAGACCTAACTAACCAGTTTGGTGATTCGCTGCACACAAGTTCTGGCACTCTGGGCCAGAATCTGAAGTGGGTTTCTGAGTCACTAGATAAGGGGGGGAGGAGTTGCTTCTCACTTAGATGCTGATCCAGTACACAGGGTACTTTACTGGTGTGTTTGCCTGTGTGTTGGTGGGGATTGTTTAGATAAAAAAATGGAAACGGTAATGTTTATGAAAGTGGGAAGGTATTAAAATAACAGTCTTATTCATGAAACTATTTCACCTTCAATGCCTCATTGAGATAAATAAATGTGCTTTAGTGGGTGTTAGGAGGATGTGCAAGACTGTTACTGTTCCTTAAAGGGGAACTGTCATCAGCACTAAAAACCCTGCACCCAAGCGTGGGCCAGATCCCAATTTGCAGTCTGTGTGCAAAATATGTTTTTTAGCGTGCTGTTTACTGCAGTATATTAGACTGTAAGTGGCCGATTCTGCTGTCTCCCGGACATGCTCATTTAATTATTTTTTAATATATGATAAAAATGTATTAGAAAGTTTCAGAATACAGGTCATACATAGCCATCACTTAATGCAATATGAGTTAAGAACATCTACTTTACATTCAGTGGGGATTATAGCAAATCATGAAAGGCTGAGCCATTTAGCTTTGGAAATGCAATCAGATTTGGAATTCCTTTATAGAAAGAAGGAAATTAATAGCATAATAATAGACAAGTATGACCACTTACGAGAATGTTTTTATTGAATGTCATTATATGCACAGTGTAAATGAATATTTTTTTAAACGTACAGCAGAGTGACAGTGAATAGATGCTGTAAATAAGTATTCTGCATTTCAGGATTGACTTTCAATATTTATTAAGTATTTTAATTAATTATACTGATGTATTTGCTTAAGATACTGTGTGACTATTTAAACAATCCGCTGTAAGGTTATGTATCTTTGTAACAATACTCTGTTGATAGAGATGTAATATTTTTTTTCTTTTGAATATTCTATAAAAATGTATAAAGTAAAAAAAAAAAAAATATATATATATATATATAAATATAACTTAATTTTTGAATAGTTCATATTAAGGTTGCTTGGAATGCAATTAACAGAATCAGATTTATCAACTTCTAATCTGTTTTTAAAATTTAGAATTTTTGGAAATGAAGGCTGAAAACTTAAATCCTAAAAAGGGTTAAATTTAACTTGGAATCCAATTTCAGAGTCCAAAATCCTATTCTGATTGCAGTCAAGAAGTGCAAACCTGTACTTTCTGTCTGCTAGGATTTTTTTGGGATGTCAGACTCAGCTCTTCCAAAATTCTAGAAACTCCTAACAGAATGGATTTTGGCACATCCGGGCATCCTTAGTTTTTATGTTCAGAAATAACTCCAACATGTTGTGAAATCTCAGGCTCTCTTTGTGGAACCTGAGCATTTATCTAGCTGTCAAATGCATAGCTCTACAAGTAATGTATAGTGCTTCAGAGGAATGGTCTTTAACACAGCCAGTCCGATACCTTTCTGGAGCGTTTAAATTCCTACAAACATCTTCAAATAAAAATAATACATGAGAAACCAAATCTGTCTGTTCTTCTGAACATGTTGAGTAGGTATGTGGGTGTCCTTTTTGGAGTTACATTTTTTCCAGGCCAAGCACTACGGCAACATGCAGTTACTGCGTCAAATTTCACGGAAAACAATGCAAGTTATGTATTCAGACGTATCATCCTGTATTCCAATTTGATACAAAACCGTTTCTGTATTATATAGAAGATAAAAACAGGCATTATTGCCAAAGTATTCTAACTGCACATTAGATTAGCGTTTTTGATTTGATTGTTGTTCAGATTTCACAATTACAATAAGTCACTAGGACTAGAGGATGTATGTTACAAAGTTATACTACAAGTATTGCGCAAACACAGTTTACAAAAACAAAACATCTTGAATTATACAAACTACCACATTCCTAAATAATTAGGAACTATAATACGCTTTTACCAAAATATCCAGCATATACATTATAACCAACAGAGTATTGAAGCATCTTTAAGTTATTTATCTCTAAAACTTACATTAGATACTGTTCAAAGATTGATTTGTCATACCTCTTCATTCTTGGCCTAGGATTTTTCCCCACTTCTTGGGTTCTCAGTTTATACTCAGAATCTTCCTTCTGTTTTAACAAACACAGACAATGATGACTGATTGAATGCAATCTAATTTAGTTTACATTTCACAGCCAAGATCTGTGCTATCTTTGTTGTTGTGCTTGTTGTCTGAATGTTAATTACGCATTATATGTACTCGCTGTGTATGCTGCCATGTTTTGGCCTTGGGTCATTCTTGAAAAATGGGCACCCATGGGCTCAAGAGCTTGTCTAATCATCAACAACCGATCATATAGAGAAATAGGTAAATTATGTGAGGCAGTGTGGGCTAATGGTTAGAACACTGGCTTCAGAACCAGGAAACTGCAGGTTGAAGGCCCACTAGGGCGCAGTACCCATAGTGTGACCATGGGCAAGTCCCTTAACCTCCTGTCTCTCCATTTGTGGAAATGGGTTGAAAAAGAATCCCACTGGGAATGAGATTTTGCATTTCAGTTTCCTGGTTCCAGTCTGGAACATCGCAGGTAAATACATTGTGGACATAACATCGCAGGCATCACATCGCCACCTGCAATATCGTGGTGCAAAAACATTGGCAGACACAACCGCGTAGGTGGGTGGCAGTCAGTACTATGTAAATCAGCCCTGGTGTCCAGCGGGTCACCCACCCCACCCGCCAATGGCCCCAGTAATAGGAACTGTACTAACCCCCCCAACCACCAACCCACTGCCGCCATCGCTGGCACCGTTGTCACGGACTGTATATTATGGCACAATAGCTGTGGTGTCTAGTGGACCCCCCCTCTGGATGATAGCTCCCCACCACCCTGCTCCAGAGACAGAGGTTTGAAAACTGAGCTCGAGCCCAACGTTCTATGCTCTGGCATAGAGTTAACTCTTTCTTCTCTGGATCAGTTCAAGTGCTGGGGCTAACTGCATAATGTCAGAATACAACATAATGTCAGAATACAGCAATACTTCATGTTGTTTGAAACATAGGAATCTGTCAGCAGATAAGGACCTGATGACCCCCCAGTCTGCCCTATTTTTCTTACCCGCTCAGTTTTCAGCCTCCCCCCTCCCACTGCTAAGATCCCTCTGTATTTCTCCCATGCGTTCTTGAACCCTGTCACCACTTCTGCCCCCACCATCTCCACTGGTAAGCAGTTCCATGCATCTGCCACTGTCTCTGTGAAGAAGTACTTCCTCATATTTCCTCTGAGCCTCCTCCCTTCTAACTTCATAGCATGACTTCTTGTCCTTGAGCATCTTTTTCTGTGGAAAATGCTTCCCTCCTGTACCTTGTTTTTGCCTGTGAGGTTATTTAAATGTATCCCATATCCCCTTTTCCCTCCTTTCCTCCAGGGAGTACATGTTAAGTTCCTTGAGCCTTACTCCATTGGGCTTTTGATGAAGACCATGCACCATTTTGGTTGCCCTCTTTTGTACTGCCTCCACCCTCTCTATGTCTTTCCAGAGGTGGGGCCTCCAGAACTGTACACAGTACTCAAGGTGCGGCCTTATCAGTGATTTGTATAGGGGTGTTATTACCTCCCTCCTTCTGCTAGTGATTTCCCTTCCTATGTAACCCAGCATCCTAACAGCCTTCCCCACTGCTTCGCTACCTTCAGGTCATCAGAAATGATCTTGCCCAGCCGGCCCAGTGGTGCAGAGGGCTGAGGTACTGGTGCCTTACTTTGTGTCACGCTGGCAACCCAGGTTCACGAATGACCTCGGGACATTGGGGTACAGGCTCAAGGAGGGAGGGTCAGAACGGGATCGAGCCTTGGCTGTCTCTTCTATGGGGTGGATTCCCACTCCGCTGAAGTTCTGCTGCCACTGGTGAAGGTCTGGTGGGTAGTATAGGCATTTAGGAGTAGCCACATAAAGTCCGGGGAGAGGTGGAGGGGGCCACCAGATCCTGACATGTGGCTGCACCTCCACGCACGTACATGCATGTGTACACCATGGCCCCGAGGAGGGAAGGGGAGTAAAAGGAAAAAAAAAAAAACGAGCATTTGTCAATGCCGAATGTTTGCTTGCTGATATTAGCATTGGACATGCAGGAGTTAGACAGGTGCAGAATAGGAATGGCAGTGAAGTATTGAACTCACACCAACCCCAGCTCCACCTTGTAGAGATGGACAGGCATTGGGGTGCCTTTGGGTCGTCTCCCATAATGCTCACAGCATTTAACCTCATCCTATCCTGTAGACATTGACAAGTGTTGAGGTGTGCCTTGGGGTGTTCGGCTTCACAGTCACCCGATTTCATAAGGAAATACGCTGAAATGGGTGCAGCATAGGAGAATGGGTTGAAGTCTGGGGCTGAACAGTCCAAGGCACACCTCGATGCCTGTCACTGACTTCAGGGTGGGGGTTGGGGTGTAATGGCATGAGCATTACAGCCGGCAATCCAAAGGCACACCCTGATGCCTGTCAGTGTGTACAGGGTGGGACGTTATGGTTAGAAACCCTAATGCCCAGAGCGTTTGTTGGTATTTGCACTACAAATTTTCAGCATGGCCTTTTTGAGGCCCTCACCTCATGAAAGCATTTGGGACCTCTTCTCATGAACAGTGGCAGTGTGATTTGTTTTATGTGTCCCAAACTTTGATTTCCCATAGCAACCAAGCCATTCTGTGTCAGATGTGCAAAAACACAGATTGGGCAGGATGTGAAGAATGACAGCTGTGCCATTCATAGGGAGGTGTGAAGAGATAGCAATGTCGAAAATCTGGAGTGAAAATATTAAAAATGCTCAAACTTCCGAGCATACATGGAGACTGTGCAATGCATGCTCGAAACACAGTCATTTAGTGGAATTATTTCACCAAATTGTCAACATAGGCATTTTGTGACCTCTGCTCATGAACACTGTCATATGATTTTTCTTAATCTGTCCCAAACATTGATTTTCCACAGCGACCGCACCATTATGCGCCAGATGTGCAAACACACTTTTCAGGCAAGATGAGAAAAATGACAGCTGAACTGTTCATAAGGAGGTGTGCAAAATGGGCAATGCTGAACATTTTGAGTGGAAATATTACAAATTTTTAAAGTTACGAGTGTGCGTGGAAACTGCGCAATGCACACTCATAACATAGTCATTTTATGGACTTTTGTCACCAAATTTTCAACATAGGCATTTTAGGACCTCTGCTCATGAACAGTGTCACTGTGATTTTCTTAATCTGTTCTGAACATTGATTTCCCACAATGACCGAGCTATTTTGCGCCAGAAGTCGAAAACACATTTCAGCCAGGATGTGAAAATGACAGCTGTACTGTTCATAAGGAGGGTGAAAAATACCAATGTTGAAAATCTGAATGAAAAATCATAAATTCGCAAAGTTACGTGTGTGCGTGGAAACTGTGCAACGCACGCGCGTTACATAGTCATTTTGTGGAATTTTGTCACCAAATTTGCAACATAGGCCTTTTGGGAACCCACTTCATGAACAGTGACACTGTTGTTTCATTAATTGGTTCCGAAAGGTGATTCCAAGCAGTGACTGCGAAATCACCTTTCCGGACTGAATAACTCCATGACAATGACTGAGTTCATGCGGTGGGGTCCCAATAACCACATGTTGAAAAATTTGGTGCCAAAAGTTGAAAAAATGGCTGATATATCCACGTAAGTTGAAAAACCCTATTTAACACATTATACAGCTTACCGGCATTTCTTCAGTTTGAGGTTGGCCTTGAAGAGTGCAGATGTGTTCCCGGTCCACTGAAGATCATTGTGCCAGGCTCCGGAGGTAAGTATGGGGTGGAGGGGGTGTAGAGAGGTGGGGTGCTCAGAGGGTGGGTGCATGTTGGGGAGGGGGCATGAGAAACAGTGAGGGATCATTTTCTTTTTTTTTTACAGGGTTTTAAAAAAGAAAACAAGATGACGTGGGACTTTTGGCACACTGAGGTGGGCTACCAGTGTGCCATCTGGATGTTTGTTGAGGTGGGGGGAGTGGAGCCAATGGGGATTGGGCACCCCACTGGCCAAACAGTGTGCTGGGGGGAGTGCATGAGCATGCAGGCGTGGGCTCCCAGCGTGCTACCTAGATGTTTGTTGGGGGGGGGGACTGGAGCCGATGGGGATTAGGCACCCCCATCAGCCATACAGTGTGCTTGAGGGAGAAGTGCTTGAGCTGTGGGGGATTGGGCACTCCTTTGGCACACAACAAATGGGGGGGAGTGCATCATGCCAATAGGGATTGGGCTACCCTGTTGGCAAATGAACTGGGGAAGGGGCATGCCGACAGGGGGATTGGGCACCCTCCCATTGGCTTTAACAGGGACTGTGACAGGCGGCGGCTGTCCGCCGGCTTCTGTGGTGACTGTGAGAGGCCGATGGAGAAGCTGCCGCCATGTTTATTGAAAGGGGACAGCAGACAATGCAGCTGTAATTGACTGCTGCAGTCAGGGATCGCCCTGCCAAAACAGCTGATTGTTGATGACAGGGTGCTGTCTGACTGCAGCGGCCAATTTGTTTCAAGTTGATGGCAAGCTACACTACTGCTGTCATGGGCAGCATGATTTTCTATTGGTGCCAGACAGACCAGCCCCAAAATGGGCTGCTGACTTTGGCAACAACACTGCCATGTCTCCACAACGCGCTACTGCAGAAAGCTGTCCCAATATGTTTCTTGCACATGCATGCAAGCAAACATAAAATGACAAACTATATATGGAAAAAAGAAAAGGAAATGATCACGCCCAGGTCCCTTTCGTGCTTTGCAACTGTTGATACCTCTCCTCCCAGTTGGTATGTTGCCCCCAGGTTCTTATGCTCCAAGTGCATTATTTTGCACTTCTTTGCATTAAAACCCAGCTGCTAAGTCCTTGACCATTCTTCCAACTTTTCCAGATCACTTCTCATTTTTTCCACTCCTCCCGGTGTGTCTCCTCTGTTGCAGAGTTTTGTGTTATCTGTGAACAGGCGTACTTTCCCTTCTAGCCCTTCAGTAATGTCACTGATGAAGACATTGAAGAGGACTGGCCCTAGTACTGATTCCTGTGGTATCCTGCTGGTCACTTTGCCTACTCCAGAGTGACTGCTGTTTACCACCACCCTCTGACTTGCACAGCCCAGCCAATTTCCCACCCATTTTACTACCTTAGGACCTACTCCTAGCTTCCCAGCTTGTTTAACAGCATTCTACGTGGAACAATGTCAAAGGCCTTGCTGTAATCCTGGTAGGCTATGTCCACCGCTCCCCCTTGATCCACTTCTCTGGTCACCCAATCAAAGAACTCAGTCAGGTTTGTCTGGCAGAACCTCTCCCTGTGAACCCATACTGCCTCTAATCCTGTAGGTTATTGGTAACTAGGTATTCCCCTTTTCTTTCCTTTAATTGTATACAATTACTGGTGACCCCCTTTATCAACCTGATTTCAGGTTCTCCAAAACGCCATAATAACCCAAAATTGGGTTATTATGGCGTTTCTTAAAACTTCCTCTAACTAGTAGCGTCATTCTCTGTAGCATGCCATGTTATTGGCCCTTACTCTCTCTGCAGGCAGGCTGAAAATATCGAAAACATGGTGGCTAAACTTTCCCTTCGCGATGGACAGACTAGTCTTTGAAGTAATCCTAGACCAGCTGCAGTAAGTAATTTGTATTAATTATCTGGTTAATCCTGCCTTTTGGGAACACAATTTAAAAAAAAAAGCTATCTGGTTGATCCTGCCGTTGTCGCGTTTCGGTCGAGGCTTCTCCTGACCCAGCGCGCTCTCAAATGGTCATTGTTGCACTTTGGTCGGGGCTTTTTCCCAACCCGCACACTCGCAAATGTGACTGCTTCCCCGCAGTCAGGAGCATTATTTTTCTTAACAAAAAAAAAAATAAAAGTTTCATTAGTGCACAGGGAGTGTGAGTGAGTGAGTGAGTGAGTGAGTGTGTGTGTGTGTGTGTGTGTGTGTGTGTGTATCTGTAAATAGGGGACAGACTGAGACACTGAGCAAACTCTGCACCAGGAATTATTAAAAATCGAAAATAAGCAACTATGTGGTTATGGATTTTTATTTTTACACACCCTTTGGGTGTGATGACCCGATAAACCTCTCGAGCTTCGCTCTCGAGGTTTATGGTTCATCACACCCCTTGGGTGTGTGTAAAAAAAAAAAAATCCATAACGCACAGTTGCCTATCTATTATTCTCTATTTTTGTCACGTTGCCTACCACTGCCATCTGGCTGACTGGCCTGTCATTTCCTGCCTCCTCCCCATTTCCACTTTTACGGAGTGGGACTACATCTGCCCTCCTCCAGTCCCCCGGTACTTCCCCTGTTTTTAATGATGTTGAAAAGAGCTGTCAGAGGTACATAGTTGACAGACTGTAAGGGTCACCCAGGGATCCCACATAAAAATGGGATTATGGCATGTCTCAACTAACAAAAGTAGAATTCAGTTGTTCTAAATGTTGTGTGTTTTTTCATTGATGTGTTGTTCATTTTATTGTTAGGGAGAAAGTCACGGAGCCTGATTCCACTGTTTATTCACATAATGGACAAGGATAAGCAGAGTGCTGCAGCCTTTCCTCGGCTGTGTAAACGTGCCTCTAGAAATCACAGTGGGTGTTTGTAAGTCACACGCTGGTGGCAAATTCCCCTTTAGAACTGTATGATATAGTTAATATCATTTTCAGTCACAGAGTTCTATGCTAGAACATAGCTGCATTGTGACAACAATGGAAGATCCAAGAAAGGACATAAACTTCACCCCACAGTTCTTTTTTTTTTTTGTATTCATTGTTTCTACCCTCCTCCACTCCAGCTTTGGTGCATTTACCTACCTTCAGTCTGGATGTACCAGACTTCATGGACCTCTGGCTTTTTTTCCTTTATTTATCAGTGTTCTCTATTCTCTTTCTGTGCCATGTATCCCCGAGCTCCGTAGGAATGCCCATGTTGGAATGTAGACATCAATGTGAGCATGCGCTGACATGCTCACATGATACGCAGCATGGCGCATCCCTGCCTCCCTGTGTCCTGTGAGCTCAGCAAGTCGTACATTTACAGATGGCAGTAGTGCACTGAGCCGCGGCCTTTTCCCCTGGGGTGGTGGAGGACAGCATCCTCTGAGATGCTCGATCCTCCTCTGCTCCAACTGGCCCCCCATGACTCTGGCTCGTTCCCAAAACTGGGTCACGGCACCGCGAGCAACAGCCCTCCTGCTGTGCCAGCGGGTCGGCTGAACAGTTCTAAAATGATCCTTCCTAGTAGCGTGTAAACCAAAAACTCACTGCGTTTACTAAAAGGACAGATATGACGGAACTGCCAGGAGGAGGACTCTATGGCAGTGGCTAGGGAGGAAGTGGGAGCCCTCTATAAGGGTGGAAGGGAACCCCAGAGGAGGAGGAAACAACTTTGGGTGGGGCAGCTGTAATGATGTGAAACTACGAGCTGCACAATCGGGCAGACTTCGTAGACCTGTGGGCCTTTTTCTGCTGGCAATTTCATATGTTTGTATGTTTGTGTGATGGGAGGCTCAATTGTGAGGGAGACAAAGTTGGGACTAGAAAGTGGGGGTGGAGAGGGAGGTCATGTGCCTATATGGTGCCACAGCCCGGAAATGTATCCTGGGGATTGCTAAGGTAGCAGGTAGGAAAGGACAACTGGATATCATTGTCCACCTAGGGACAAATGACCTGGTTAAGGATGGGGCTGGGATAGTGTAGGGGGAGTTTAGGGAACTGGTGAGTAGTGTTAGACAGGCGGCACACTCAGTAGCTTTCACTGAGGTGCTGCTTGTCTATGATGGGGGTGGGGGTAAGAGAGGGTTCTCCACACCAGGACTTTCAATTTAGATTGAAAGAGTGGTGCAGAGAGGAGGGGTTCAGCTACACTGGGGACTGACCTGGCAGGATGGGGATCTACACTGAGGTGATGGTGTGCATCGATCCAGGACTGGAACTGCTGTTCTTAGGGGGTGCTTTAAATGTTATTTTGATGAATGTTTAAACTAGCTGAAGGGGTGAGGGAAGGACTCAGGGAGGCAGTAACTGCCATCCCCTCACAGGCTGGAGTAGGCAGTAGGGACAGCATGAGAGGAGAGGGTCCCCCTAGGATTCAAAGTAACAAAGCAAGCAGAGTGATAGTAGTGGAGACAGAGAGAGGGGAACAGAAATATTAAAAAGAGAAGGGGGACGGATGGGGGCACAAAGGAAAAGGGGGGTAACAAACAGAGTGCTAACAAAATCTGGAAGGCCATATGTGTGAGTACTAGAAGTCTAGGAAACAGGATTCCAGACCTAGAGGCCATCATGGCAGGGGCCAACCTGAATATTGTGGCCATTACTGAGTCATGTTGCACTGAAAACCACGACTGGGACATGGCCATACCAGGCCACACCCTGCTCAGGAAGGACAGGGCAGCAAGGAAGGGTAGGTGGTGCTTTATGGAAAGGAAAGCATAAAGGAAATGAAGACAGAGGGAATCTGGAAGGGGAAGAGGTACTGTGAGTCCCCCAGGAATCGGGGAATGGAGTCACTATTCACACAGGTGTGATCTACAGACCTCCAGCATGGGGGAGGAGTTATATAAGGTACTGTTGGAAGCCACTGGCAAAATGGCAGAAAAGGGGGAAGTGCTGCTTGTGGGGGACTTCAGTCTGCTGGCTGTAGACTGGAGTCTTCCACCTGTAGCATCAACTAGAAGAAGGGCCATCCTGTACTCCCTGCAGGGGGAATTACTCAGGTAACTAGTCAGGGAGCCACTGAGGACAGGGCAATACTGGGCCTAGTAGTCACTAACAGGGACATTGTTGAAGACGTCAAAGTGGAGAGCCATCTGGGGACCAGTGCTCACCGTACAGTGTAGTTCAATATAAGGAAACAGAATCAAGGCGTGGATGAGGGTCCTGGACTTCAGAAGGGCAGGAGGTGGGGGTGACCTAGAGGGGGGTGGAGCAACTGTGGGCCAGACTAAAAGGGGGCTTAGTAAAAGCAATAAACCTCTGTGTCAAGCAAGTGAGCTAAAACAAGAAGAAAAGGAGACTGCTATGGTTCACAAAAGAGGTGACGGGAAAAGTAAAGGCCAAAAAGATTGCCTTCAGAAGATACAAGGAGACGCAGAGGGAGGATAGGGAGGTGTATCAGGGTAAGCAGTGGGAAGCAGGAAAAGTAGTAAGGAGAACAAAGGCACATACTGAAGAGAGACTCGTCCAAGTCATATCAAAAAGGGGCAAAACTTTTTTTTAGGTATGTAAGCGAGAAGAGGAAGACCAAAGGAAGGACCAGGAAAAGGCAGAAATCTTTAACAAATACTTCTGCTCAGTGTTCACAGAGGAAGGGGATGAACCACAAAAAATTAACAGGAGCCTTTGGGGGGGGGGAAGGGGAGGTGGACACTAGTCCTTTTTCAGAAGAGAAAGTCATAAAGGCACTCGTTAATCTGAAGGTGGATAAAGCAATGGGGCCACACAGGGTGTATCCAAGGGTGGTGAGGGAGCTCAGGGAGGTACTGGCTCTACCTCTGACAGTCCTGTTTAACAGATCACTGGATACCAGAGTGGTTCTGGAGAACAGCGGATGTCCTACTTCAAAAAGTGGCAGCAGAGTGCAGCCTTCACGATGCTGCTGATGAAATCATAGCAGCCACATGCAGCACTGAAGCCGACAGTTAACTCTTCATACAGACAGCAAACTTAAACGCCATATTCAGTAAACCGATGTTGTATACATTGAATATGTAATGGTCTGACTCAGAAATATACAGTTTATCATCACTTGTGAGGATGCAGGACTTTCATGGCTCACTTGTGCCTCTACCACTTGTGAATTTTGGTCCTGCTCTTTTGCACAGGAAGATAAAGTGTGTAGTTTGTCAGTCTGCTGCATATCCCCCCTCATCTAGGCATATGCCATTTTATAATGTTGGCTAGCATGCAGAGTGGGAAACTGCTTTCATAGAATTTCCAGGACACATTGCAATAGAAAGTTAGCTGTAAACCATAAAAGGTTTGAAACTAAGGCATACTTGAAACACCTTTAAAGGAGTACTACAGGCACTGTAAGAATAAGAAAAGCAATAAACTATGCTAAGATGGGGCTGGCATTATAGCCTAGTGGTTAGAGTAATGAGCTGTGAATGAACTTGTCTCATCCAGAAGATCTGGCTTTGATTCCCACAACCTCCACTTGCATACTGTGTGACTCTAAGCAAGTCACTTAACCAACCCAGTGCTCCCAGGTCACCCCTGGACACAGGTACTTGTGCCTTGTGGGCCTTACCCAGTTATCAAAAGAATAAATAAAATAAATAAACAGATGGAGATCTCTCAGGGGCATAAAACTATCAGGCCAATTTAGAAACAAAAACTTCTAACAGCAGGCAATGGGAAGGACACACCAGGACTATACACACAAATCAAAACACTGCACAACATATGTTTTTGAAGATTCTGACTGTAGTATGCCATAAAGTGATTCAGAGTTCACTGTACCATCTTGTTGGCACCCAAACCAGTAATACTGGTTTGAAGGAATCTTGTGCAACCACACCCCTGCTTTTAATCTGATTCAGGGACTAAATATGGTCTTTAAAATAAATTTCAAAATGGATTTTCAAAATCTTGAAATCTGATATAGTGTATGGTGGAATGTTGTCAGGGATGGAACTCCATCCCATCCAAAAATATTGTTACGCTGCACTAGCTACGTAGCTAGCGCAGCATAACAACTTATCAGTCTGCATACTGGTAACCTCTGATCTTCGGGAAACATCCGCGACGGTAACAGCTCACCTGGGAGGCAAGCGGCAATTACAAAATGAAAAAGTAAGGACTCCCTTTGTCAACGAGTGACCATACACTATGAAACACTGTGTGTGATTGCTCATACACTCCAAGGATATTTTTTTAGACAAGGTTTTCTTTTTGGATTTCTTCGACATAATGTTGTTAAAAGGAGAAAACAGTAACCGCTTAACAATAAACCTTATTTTTTTTGGTTGCAGTCGGTTCCGGAACCGAGGAGAAACTGATGGAACTGAACTGAGGGAGAAGATACAGAACTGGGTTAGCGGTTCAGTAACTGGGATTAATCAGTTACAAGAAATAATTAAAAGAACTTTAAAGGTGGTTCTTTAATCAGAGAACCCGATTTTAACTAAAACTAACCTGGTTCCCCCACGGTTACACTGAACTGAGAGGAACCGGGAAAATAATACATTTTTAGCATAACTAAGATTAAATATACAAAACTACTAGTAGAGGCAGTAAATGAAAACAAAATATACTCGTTTTCAGTATTTGTAGTTTTCTTCATGCAGGAGAAAGTGGATGAATGGCACTCCGAGTGATCAGTCTTTTTGGTGGAGATAAAAATCTGAAGAGGTTGGAACACAGGCAGTGTTTGAAAGATGCTCACATGCAAAGTGTTCCATCATTTGCATGTATACTGTCTCTCCGGGCAGTCCAACTCCTCAGGCATACTGCATCAAGTTAGGAATATACTGAACATTACTGGGGTTGTACAGATCATTTTTACAGGAGCTTGCTCAGCTGTGGGAGACTTAGGTTCAAGAGTGACCTCAGGGGTCTCACACACACTGGTTTAAAGAGTCAATGGATTGTATGGAAAAAATAATAACTTTCAGATGGTTACAGCTATCACTTCTTATAGTTGCAGTACCTTTTTTTTTGTTTTTCTGTTTTGCTAATTAGAAATGAAAACTACGTACCTACCGTAATTATGATCTTTCTGTGTATCTTCACCATTCATCATGGCCGGAGGTCATGACCCAGCGGGAGCTTTTTTTTTGGTAGATGGAGCCGATGCACCATCGACACCACCCTCAAGGTCGACGCACTGCGTGGTGCTCGCGGGTTGGCTGTTAGGTGCTGTCGAATCCACCTGCCTGCCAGTTCTGAGTCGCTGGAGAGGTAAGATGGTGGGACAAAGAAGTCCAAGGGACAGGAAAATGGAAAAAATATAAAACTAAAAGGAGAAATAATGACTGAAAGGACAGAAAGGGAGAAGTCGGGAACTAAAGGGATTGGGATGGGCCCCAATCTCTGGAAACAGAGGAGGGAGGTAGGGTGGGGTAAAGAGTTTAGAAGATGGGAAGAGAGGGGAAAGTTAAACATATCCCAGACCCTAGTCCATCTCCAGACTGTGTAGGAACTGCAAGGAGTAGCCAAAGGCTTCTTCCCAGAATTCAAGGCACAGAAGAAAAAAATTACTCACCTTAGTAATTATGTTTCTTCTAATGGAGTCTTGCTGTATTCTGACAATTGCAGTGATTCCCAACCTTTGAACTGCCCCGGAGAACAAATAGTTTACTTCTATGCAGGGCATAGAATGCTGAGCTTGAGTTCGGTTGAAGTCCCTGTCTGGAGTGATTCAAACCTAAACCATCAGATTCTTACGAGCCCAACTAAACTAAAAATTCTATGTGAAAATTGTAAAAATTCTTACTAGCCAACTGGCTGAAAAAAGGTTTGGATTCCCAAAGAAGACTCAAGTCAGGAAACCCAAAATGAAAACCCAATGTACTATAAAAAACAATAATAAATCAGCACCCAAACAAAAGGAGGAGGGTGTAAGCAAAAAACACCCCTGGGTGCAACAGTGCACCTGCCCACCCACTTCCCCAAAACAGGTTCTGAGAGGGGAGGCAGGGAGGGAAGTCAGAATACAGCAAGACTCCATTAGAAGAAACATAATTACTAAGGTGAGTATTTTTTTCTTCAAACAACACGAAGTCTTGCTGTATTCTGACAATTGCAGACTACCAAACAGTACCTACAAGGAGGAGGGACAGATCCTACTTTGGGAATAGGCTCTGAAGTACTGCTGTGCCAAACCGAGCATCACTCCTAGCCTAGATATCCAGAGAGTAATGCTTGGTAAAGGTGTGAACTGTTTTCCAGGTGGCTGCTTGACAAATTCCTAAGAGAGGGATAACCCTGGCAGCAGCCAGGGAAACAGCTGTACCTCTTGTGGAATGAGCCCTCAGGACTGAGGGTGGAGTTTCCCCCAGCTTTTCATAGCAGAATTGTATACAAGACACAATCCACCTGGCAATAGATCTTTTGGTGGCAGGCTTGCCCTTCCCCACTTCTCCATAAATGAGGAACAACTGGAGGGAGTCAAACCTGTGACCCTTGGTAGTAACTAAGGGCTCTTTTGACATCTAAACTGTGTAGCCTCCTCTCACCTGAGGAAGAATGATCAGTGAAGAAAACAGGAAGAGTCATAGACTGGTTTAAATGGAAGTCTGAAACCACTTTGGGCAAGAACATTCTATAGGTTCTAAGGACCACTTTATCCCTGTGAAATGAGATAAAATCAGGTTCCACTGACAGGACTTGCAATTCACTGATACGCCTGGCAGAGGTAATGGCTACCAAGAATACAGTTTTTCAAGTCAGGTACTTAAGCTCTGCTGAAGGCATAGGCTCAAAGGGGGGTTCCATGAGTTGAGCAATGCAAACATTCAAATCCCAGGCAGGGGCAGGGTCTCTAAAAGAAGGATTGGTGTGAAGCAATCCTTTAAAAAATTTACAGAACACAGGATGGGAAGATAGTGAAGAAGATTTCCCCACAGACAAAAACGCAGAGATAGCTGACAAGTGTACCTTGAGAGTAGCTGGTCTGAGGCCTGGTCCATTAAGATGGACCATATAATCTAGAACCATAGGCAATTCAGCAATGTCTGGAGAAACATGCTTGTTAGAACACCAAATGCTGAATCTTTTCCATTTGGAGTTGTAAGTCTTTCTGGTGGAGGGCTTTCCAGAAGCCTTGAGGATATCCAGAACCCCTTGGGAAAGATGCAGCTCTACAAACTCTAACTCTTCAAGAGCCATGCTTTGAGATTGAGAGACTGAAGATTGGGGTACAAAATCCTTCCCTGAGAGGATGTTAACAGGTTGTAATTCCTGGGAACAGACAGGGGAAGATGGACTGCTAGGGACAGCAGCAGGGGGTACCAGGGCTGTCAGGACCAATCTGGAGCAATCAGAATCACCTTGCAAGATTGAGACCTTATTTTTACCAAAACTTTGAACAGGAGTGGGAAGGGGGGAAAGCATACAGAAACTTCCCTTATCAATTCAGGATCAGGGCATCCAGAGGGACTGAGCCCAGGACTGGAGGTCTGCAACAAAAGAGAGGGAGTTGGTGATTGTCTGGGGCTGGAAAGAGATCTATCGCTGGAATGCCCCACCTTGAAAAAATCACTTTCAACACCTGAGGGTTCAGGGACCATTCGTGATGGCCCTAAGAAATCCTGCTCAGTGCATCTACTAGCACATTGTCCTTGCCTGGAAGGTGAACTGCTACCAGAGAGGTTTGTAGGGAATAAGCCTCCCTGCTTGTTGATGTACCACATGGTGATGGTGTTGTCGTCTGTTCTGACTTGAACCACCTTTTTCTGTACTGACTGTGAGAACACTTTTAGAGCCAGAAAAACTGCCCTGAGCGCTAGAAGATTGATGTGGAGAAGGGATTCTTCGGGGGACCACAGCACCTCAAGGTAAGGACCCCAGGTGGGCTCCCAGCCCAGGAGAGAAGCATCCGTGGTAAGGACCACTGAACAAGGCTGAGCAACAAAAGGAACACCTTGTCTTAAATTGGCCTGATCCTGCCACCACTGGAGGCTTGGATCAAGGTCAGAGTCACTGGGATCAGTTTGGTAAGGGAATCCTTTTTCTGAGACCAGAAAGCTCTCAGGTGGAACTGAATATCCCTCATCTGGAATCTTGCCCCTTGGATCACTGCTGTTGAAACTGCCATGTGGCCCAAGAGCTGGAGGAAATGCCTTGCTGGTCGAGATACCCGGAGGCTGAAGGAAGAAGCTAGTTCCATAAGATCCCTTGCCCTTTCCAGAGGAAGAAAGGCTCTTGCTCTGAGTGTGTCCAGTTCCGCCCCTATAAAGGTAAGAAGCTGGACTGGTTCGAGAACTGACTTGGGAAGGTTGAGAAGAAATCCTAGAGAAGTGAGCACTTGCTGGGTCACTTGTAGGTGAGACTTGACTTGGTCTGGAGACTGACCCACTATTAGCCAATTGTCCAGATAAGGAAAAATGGAAATTTTTGAAGCTGAGAACCAGTCCCTGGCTTACTACTTCCAGGACCCACTTGTCTGATGTAATAGACATCCAGTCCTGGACAAAGTAAGCCAGCCTGCCCCCTACTGGAATGGGAGAGTTGACCCGGGCAGGCCCATCAGGGTGTCTGCTTGACAGGGGCTTTAGGCTGAGGAGTGGATGCAGCCCTGCTCATCCCCCTTCTGCCTCTCCCTCTGAAGAACCCCCTCTGAGAAAAGGAAGAAGAGGTCTGTGCTTGGTAAAAAGGCCTTTGAAAAGGCCTGCCCCTGCCCCTAGATTGCTGCCTTTGAGGAGTTGCCTGCCTTTCCTTGGCCTGAGCACTCCTGTAAGTGGTCCTGTACTCATCCATTTTCTTCATGTAATTCTCTGTCTCCCCAAACAGAGAATTACCCACTACAGGAAAATCCATGGCCTTAGTCTGGGTGTCCTGCGAGAGGCTAGTACATCTGAGCCTAGCCATCCTCCGAAGAGCCACAGATGTAGCCATGATTCTTGATGACACATCATTAGAGTCCACAGCAGCATGAAACTGAACCTTAGATGCCTCAATCCCATCTGCAGCCACTGCCTCCAGCTCCTTGGCTAGCTGGGGGGAGGCCTGTTGAGCCAGTGCCAGTACCGTGTCCCACCTGGACTTCTGGTACCTGGCTGCGTAGGCCATGTAATTCGCCTGCCTGGGTCCCAAAGAAGATGCCATGTACTGCTTCTTTGCCATGGCATCAGTCTTCCTGGAGTCCTTGTCAGGGGGGTGTGAAGCCAAAGGAATATTTGCCTTGTCACAGGCAGCAGCCTGCACTACCCCAACATGGCTGCATTGCTGATATAAGAACTCCGTGTCTGAGCCTGAAACTGTATACCTCTTGCTCATTCTTCTATCCACAGGAGGTATAGTGTTAGGAGACTTTAAGATTTTTTTGTGTCTGTTTCCCAAAAGATTTATGGAGGGGAATAGACAGTCTCATGGACTCTGGGATGTCCATCATCTCTACATAATCAGACTCCTCTTGATCTTCCACAGCCTCCTCCATAGGATGCTGGAGGGTTTCAGCCACCTTTCTGTAAAACATAAAGTGAGAAGGAGACTTAGAAAGCCTAGGAGGGGAAACACCTGAAGGTCTGTCTGGGGAGATGTCCGGCCCCACAGGTACATCCAGACCTTCACTTACATCATAATCCTCAAATTCCCCTTCCTCTTCAAATTCCAGTTAAAAAAAACCTTCAGGGGTATACTCTTGAACCGGGGGAACCAACTGAACTGAACCCCTGCCAGAAGGAGCCGGATCGGTCAGACCCGGACGGAGCGATTCTGCAATCTGAATCGCCCTGGCTAACTCTTCGGCAGTCAGAACATGGCCGTCTGGATCCGAACCGGTCGATTTATCTTTGTGTTTTCTTTTTGTCGGAACTAATCCCTTGGAATCTACTCTCCTTCTGCCCAAAGAAGTATCGCCCTGGTCAGAGGTCACTCCTTCTAGTTTGGTCGAAACCAAACTGGGCTGGCCATCTGGGTCAGCAGACTTCTCGGCCTCCTTTTCCCTCAGTCTACCTAATCTCTTCTCAAGGGTAGATTTGGGAAAGTTTTTACATATTTGGCAGTCTGAATCGAGGTGGTCAAACCCCAGACAATAAACACAGGTGGTGTGGGGATTGGCCTTAGCAAAGACCTCCCACGCTCACTGCAGTGTTGAAAACCCAGTGGGCCTGTTTTTTTTCTTGGTTTCTCAGACATGGCCAACCTAACCAAACTTACCCTTTTTTCGGCACCCGCCAGGCAAGACTCCCTTATCAGTTCCTAACCATGTCACGGGTATTGAAAAAAAATGGTTCAAAACACGTTCTTTTTATAACCAATAAGAACCGGTAACCACACACTAAGTAAACAAATTTCACTAACAAATGGCCAGTTCAGCTGAACCGAGCTGCACTTTTACAAGTTCCACACAGAAAAACAGAACAATTCCTATCTAGTACTCACGTCACCACAGACAGAGACTGAACTGACTATGCGGATACTCTTTTTGGTTTAAAAACCGATGAAAAGGCGGAATGACGCCTGGCATGAACATCCAGTGCATAATGCTTAATGAAGGTATGCACTGAGCTCCAGGTGGCTGCATTGCAGATATCTGCAATTGGAACATTGCGAATTTCCGCTAGGGATGCCGAAACCACCCTAGTAGAGTGAGCGTAAACTCTACCTTCTAATTTAACCTGTGCCATGGAATAGCAATGTCGAAGACATGCCACTAACCATGATGAGATGCATCTGATAGCGACAGGCTGACCCAGCCGGGTCTCGCTGAAGGAAACAAACAGTTGCTGAGTCTTGAGAAAATTCTTGTTCTATCTAAGTAGAACTGTAAGCTCTCTTAACATCCAAGGAATGAAGAGACTGTTCTCCTTCATTTTGGAAGTTCGAAGTAAGAGGGAAGCACCAGAGGTTGGTTTAGATGGAATTCTGACAAACCTTTGGAAGAAATTTAGGATGAGTACGAAGAACTACTTTGTCCTTATGGAACACAGTATACGGAGGATCCGTAACCAGGGCATGTATCTCAGAGACCCTGCGGGCTGAGGTAATGGCCACTAGGAAGGCTGTCTTCCAGGTAAGAAATTTCAGCTCACAGGTAGCTAGGGGTTCGAAAGGCTTCCGAATGAGCATGTCTAGCACAAGGTTAATGTCCCAGGCTGCGACCGGACGTCTAACAGGGGGTCTGGTATGCAGAATTCCCTTAAGAAATCTCTTCACCATAGGTAACTGAGCCAGAGACAAGGAAGAAACCGGCTCATGGTACGCTGAAATGGCACTAAGGTGAACTTTAACCGTGGAGTACTGGAAACCTGAGTTTGATAGGTCCAAAAGGTACTCCAGAACCTTGTCTGGAGGACAGGAAAAGGGATTCCAAGAGGACTTTGCACACCAGAGAGAAAAACGTTTCCACTTAGAAGCGTAAGTTTTTCGGGTAGCTGGCTTCCGAGCAGCCAGAAGGATGTCTGAGACTCTATGAGAGACGTTGAACCGGTTCACTTCTACCTCTTCAGGAGCCAAGCATGAAGGTGAAGTGACTCAGGTTGGGATGGACCAACGAACCCTGAGTCAAAAGATTGATTTGCAAGGGAAGTGGTCTCGGAGAGGCTGCTGACATACTGTTGAGTAGAGGAAACCATAGTTGCTGAGGCCAGGAGAGAGCAATGAGAATCATCTTGGTCCCCTGAGACTGAATTTGAGGAGTACTCTGAATTAGAGGAAGCGGTGGAAAGGCGAAAGAGCGTTTGTCCACCGCAGCCTGAACGCATCCTGACAGAAAATGCCAGGCCCTGGATTTCTGGAGCAGAAGAGAGGCAGTTTTGCGTTGATTGGGGATGCAAAAAGGTCCAGGTCTGGAGACCCCCACTCTTCGAACAGTGACCGAGCTACGGCTGGATCGAGAGACCACTCGTGAGGGTCTGCCTCCATTCTGCTGAGGTGATCTGCTAAGTCGTTTTGTACACCTGGCAGATATACCGCTTGAATTAGAGACTTGTGCTTCAAGCACCACTCCCACACTCTCATTGCTTCCCTGCAAAGGGGATAAGAATGAGCACCGCCTTGCTTGTTGATGTAATACATCACAGCTTTGTTGTCCGTTTGAAGGAGAATGTTCTTGTGACAAAGAATATCCTTCAACGCTTGGATTGCATAGAGGACTGCTCTCATCTCCAGGACATTTATGTGGAGCTGAGCATCGAGCTGAGTCCATACACCTTGAGTGTGGAGAGAGCGACAGTGAGCTCCCCATCCCATTAGCGATGCGTCTGTGGTGATGGAGATCTGATGATCCAGAGGAGCAAAGGGGAATCCTTCCAGGAGATTGCTCTCTTGAGACCACCAGGTGAGAGACCTTCATAGGGGCTCCGTTACCTTGATGGGATAAGACTGGGGGTGAGAGGTTGGTGACCACTGAGCAGAGAGCATCCATTGGGTGGTCCTCATGTGTAATCGAGCTAGGGGTACAGTGAACACTGAGGATGCCATGAGACCCAACATACGTTGCATCGAGAGAGCTGTGACCGATCGGTTCTCCCCGATGTAACGGGCCATCTGAAGGATGTCGAGTCTTCTGTCCTCTGGAAGGAAAGCCTTCACGGAAGAGGTGTCCAGAAGAGTCCCTATGAAAAGGAGCCTCTGGGAGGGCTGCAGTTGTGACTTCTTCAGATTCAGCAGAACTCCCATGGACGTAAGAAGGCGAGAGGCAGTTTGCATGGCTTCCAGAGTCCCTTGGCTGGAAGGGCTTGCTAGGAGCCAATCGTCCAGGTCAGGAAACACTCGGAGTCCGAGCTTCCTGAGATGCGCTGCGAGAACTGCACAACACTTTGTAAAAACTCGAGGCGCCGAGGATAGCCCAAAAGGCAGGACTCTGAACTGATAATGCTGACCCAGAGCTACGAACCTCAGGAATTTGCGATGGGTCGGGTGGATGGGAATATGCTGGTAATGCTGACCTAGAGCCACAAACCTCAGGAATTTGCGATGGGTCGGGTGGATGGGGATATGCTGGTAAGCGTCCTGCATATCCAGGGAGGCCAGCCAGTCGTGCTGATGCAGCAAAGGTAACAGGGTACCTAGGGAAATCATTTTGAATTTCTCCTTGGGGAGGAATTTGTCTAACTTTCTGAGGTCTAGAATGGGGCGCATTCCCCCAGATTTCTTTGGAACCAGAAAGTAATGGGAGTAGAACCTTGTGTTTTGCTGATGCGGGGGCACCAGTTCTATTGCCCTGTTGTTTAGAAGGCCCTGGATCTCGGCGGTGAGGAGGTCTGACTGAGAGGTCGACAACCTGGGTTGTCGTTTGGGAGGACAATTCGGGGGGGTTTCCAAAAAATTGAGAGAATAACCCTTGCAAATTATCCGAAGGACCCATTTGTCCGAGGTTATGGACTTCCACTGGTTGTAGAAGTACATCAGATGACCTCCCACTGGAGGAGAAAGTTCCACCTCGGCAGTGGATGGAACTTGGGCCGCATCTATAGGAGCGCTGGGGCTTTAGGCCCCCGCGCTTTGCTGTGTCTTCTTTGAGGTTGGGCAGGTTGGCTTTTATGGAAGCTTCCTCTGCCTCTGCCTTGAAAGGACTGACGACTATGAAACTGACGCTACTCCACATGCCCCCGAGAGGGGGCAGGCGGAGGTCTAGCCAACTTAATGGCCGACCTAATCTTCTGAGTGGCCTCTAGGGCTTGCTCTACCTGAGGACCGAAAAGATATGAGCCATCAAAGGGCAACGCCATTACCTGCTGCTGAGCATCATTTCAGAAGCCGAAGTATGCAGCCAGGAATGGCGCCCAGTACAAATACCTGCGGCTGCTGAACGAGAAGCAGTGTTGAAAGCGTCCATGGTGGCTTTGACCTGTTGGTTATTGGACTCAATACCTCTGGTAACGGTTAGAAGAAGCTCTGACTTGGAGTCGGAATCTGGAAGAGCTTCAACCATTCGTTTCATAGAGTGCCACAGGATATACTCATACTGAGAAAAATAGCTTTGATAGCTGGCAATACACATACTTAAAGTGGAGGCAGCAAAGACTCTCTTACCTAATGTATCAATTTTACGAGACTCTTTGTTAATAGGTCGAGCTGTAGTAGCTTGAGGAAGAACGACCTTGTCATTCTCTGCCAGGACTACAATAGGATCCTCAAAGGCTTGGGATGCCAAAATGGGACAATCCTTGGGAGCTGAATATTTTTATCAATGGATTTAGCCACTGAGGGAATAAGAGCAGGATTATTCCATACCATTTGAGACAGCTGTCTCGAAGGAAGGTTGAATCGGAGGAGTCAAATCCTAGGGATCTCCGAAGCATGAAGATACTGGAGTCTTAATATTTTCCCAGGATCGATGTCTGTAGTCTGGAGAGAAAGAGTGGATCTCAGATTCTTCAACAGAGACTTAAAGGACAGGTCCTCGACCACAGGCTCTGTAGCAGTGAAAGATCCTGTTTCCTCCACTTCATCACCCAACCGAAGGTCTGGGTCAGGCTCAACATCATCTCCTGATAGTCCAGGAAGGACTGTTTGGACAGGAAAGGAGTGAAAAATAGGAGAGGAGGAAAGAACAGATAGAAAGGGAGAGTCCCCGAGGGCCCCCGGAGCCGAGGAGGCGAAAGGAGTCGAAAATGGCGCCGCTGGAGGCGCACGGCACCGGATTAGCACGCTAACCGCAAGTGGTACTGCGCGACACCGGCACCACCGGGCGCACTGCGAAGACACACGGGCGCTGCGGGCGGTGCAGTGAGACCTGCCGGTGCTAATGACGGCGCCAGCTGCTGATGGCGCCGCAGAGACCCAGCTGGGCCAGTGATGGCGCCGAAACCCCACGGCACCGCCGGACAGCGCCGCAGGCCCCGTGGCACCAAAAACAGCGACAAGCGCAGAGACTACGCGAAGGTGCCGAGGACACTCTGGAACCTGGAAACAAGAGAAGGGAAAACACAGGAGATAAGGGCATCGGTGTGGCCCTCGCGCCGCAGCCATGTGAGGGGGAAACACTTGTGCAGAGTTGTTGGCATCAAGGAGGCGCCGACGTGATTAGAAGGTCCAACCGCCTACCTGATCGCCTGATGAGTCAAGGTTCGGGGCAACTGAGCCAGGCAGAAGAACCAACCTCCGAGCCCATCGCCCATAAGAGCGCCCACTGATGAAACTGCTCATCTGGAGCCCTACCTATAGGCGGGTGGGGTCTGGCGTCGAAGATGGCGAAACCGAAGTTGGCGACCGGCGAGGAGACCGCAACTAGCTACGATAACCGACCGCCGACGCAGACGATCAGAGGATGCACTCGAAGATGCCTTCTTTTGACCTGTGGGTCAAGAAGAGCTCGAGGTCGAATGGTGCCGAGAATGCGACCGCTTATTTTTATGCCGGCGGGGGACCGCCTATTCCCCCGGCATCGGACTGACCGCTGTCGGAATCCCGCTGAGGAGAAGGGGGCTGACCGACCCAGCCCGACTGACTGAACAGCTTTCATACGAAGTCTCCCTACCGTCGCCTGACCTGCTCATGGTCGACTCCGTCCAGTAGGCCGAGACTTCTTTACTATAAGTTAAATTTTAAAATATAACGGAAATATAAAGAAATAGAATAAAATTAAGCGATACTACTATCGAGATAATATTACAAAAAAACAAATTGAAAACTATGCGCTAGTTTGAAGTTTGACTCCCGACAGGCGAGCGACGTTGTCACTGAAGCGCACTTGACGGCGGGAAAAAAGGAACTGAGGCGGTTGGAGGGTCATTGCTGAGATAGTCATTACTGCGCGAGCCATCGCTCGAGGTGCCATGCCTCGCGACGACCCTCCAGCAAAAAGTTTGCTTCCGATGGGTCCTAGTGCCTCCGGCGCAGATCCCACTAGTGTGAATGAGTGGTGGAGACTTATGTCCAGGAAGATTTAACACCCTCTCAAGGAAAGATTTTTGGTGAAAAAATAAAGGATTTATTATTTTTTTTTTAAGGGTAGTCCAAAGGACAAGAAAAAATAAGATGGACGGGGAAAAAAGGGAGGGAGGAGAGAATGGAGGGCAACTGCCAACTCCCACCCCCACCCCAAAGGGGTGGAGCTAACGCACTGGAGAAGGAGTGTCCCCCATGCTGACCACTCTCCCAGGAACCTTATCCCCCATGTGCGCCTGTTCACCCCACTCCTAAGAAAGGAGGGGGATAAGGTTGGACACAGAGAGGGAGGTGAACCCAGAGACTGGGACCCAGTGGGATGGAGGGCGGGATTGTGATGAATGGTGAAGATACACAGAAAGATCATAATTATGGTAGGTACATAATTTTCATATCTTATCTGTGTCAATCTTCACCATTCATCACATTTGGGTGAGTGCCGAGCTCCCTCCGAAGGGGGTTTTCTTTACACTCTAGGGGACAAAGTCCCTTAGCTCTCAGTGGGTGACATACTAAGAGGGAGAACCTTCGGGGCCTGGGGAGGCCCAAGAGTGGGGAGAGTGAGACAGAGACCCTGAAGGGGGAATGAAGTTACCCCGACAAATGTCACCTCGCTCTACGGGAGAAGAGTGAGGTTCTCTGGTGAGTGGAGTTAATCACCCTATGCCGGGCCAAGGGTGACAACTGGGATAGACACAGCCATACTGTCCGCCTAGTGCAGATCGCTGTCTCTATGACCCTGGTAGCTACCTCATTGGCATCACAGGATGCCCTCGCATGGTGCCTTGCTAGCTCCAGGCCACGTGCAGAGAGTGCAGTGGCTTGTCTGGTTTGCTCCATGTCAGGCAACGAGGCTAGGAGTTGACCTAGCCTGGACCAGAAGAACCTGTCATAGGCTGCATAGTGGGCCTGATGTGCAGAAATGGAAAGCAACAACCGTGTCGAGTAGAAAGCCCTCCTACCCCAGAAGTCAAAATCCGAGGAATATTGATCTGGGGGCCGGTCACGGTGAAGGGAGTGAAGCCCATCAGGAGTGTCCAACTGCGTCAATCTGGACTGCGGATGAGGCATGGAACCTGGAGACTCCGGGGTGGTGGCAATACTGCTGGCAGAGATCCCTAGGGGCAGGAGCTCCGGAAAAGGGCCTCTACCAGGAGTGCAACGACGCCTCCCAAAAGGGAGCAGGTCAGGGGGCACCACAAGGGTGGCCTCGCTGAAATCACCTAGAAAGGCATGCACCGAGTGCTCCGGATTACTTACAGTGGAAGGGATGAGGTGGAAGTCCTCCAACATCCTCATGAGGAAATGCTGATACTCAGTGAGATCAGCGGCTGAAGAGATGTGGACAGAAGGCTCCTTTCCCCCAGAAGAGGGGGATGAAGAGTTGGAGGGCAGAGACTGCTAAGAGGGCGGCTGCTCGGGGGGAGGTTGAAAAACCTGTCTGTCCATTGCCCTAACGTAAGCTGGGAACCGAGCAGCCACAACCCTGAACTGCTCCCAGGAGAGAGGCCCACTAGTACCAAGGATGCCTGGGAGCACAGGAGAATGTGGCAGAGGGATGGGGACAGAGCCAAGAAGAGATGTTGGCTGACCTCTGCCTGGGCTAAGGAGCAGACCAAGAGCACCTAAAGAAGAAAGTGCTGTGGAAGACTCCACAGCCGACAGCTGAACAACCATTTCAGTACTGCCTTGGCTGCACCCGGAAGAATCTCCCCTATGAGGTGACTGGGGCTGTATAGGTCCAGAAGGATGGTCCCCTACCTCAAAAGAATGGGGCTCTCTCAAAGAGACCGAGGAGAAAGAGCAGAGATCCACACTACTGCTTCTTCTAGAGCCTGGATGGAACCCCGAAAAAGGTCGCCATGCAGACACCATGCCCCTTGACCCCTCAGAGTCTAAAAGAGCCCTTCTCCTCGAGAGGGCCAGCCTAGGTAGCCGACAGCCCTGGCCAGCACCCAAGGGAGCTATCCGGGGTGCAGCACCCTCCCCTCCCGTAGAAGCCCTGATTGGCCCCAAAGTTGGGCGATCTAGGCACACTACAGGTGGGGGGTACCACTGCTGAGGGGTCAGTGAACCCACCAAGACCGGGCTGCAGAGCAATGGTGGCCTGCACCACTGCCTGCTGGTCAGCACCTCTGACCCCAGTTTCGGCAGCCACCGACCACACCTCAGAAGGGGGGCTGACTCTGGCTTCTGGAGGACACTACAGGGCTGCCCACAGCAACAGTCAACCCCAAGGAGTCAGATTGCTCGTCTGACTCACAGCCCGCCTCCGAAGAGGTAGAGGCTGAGGCCCTGTGCCAGACCGTAGGAGGACGTCTGGTGCCATCCTGGCCAAATAGGGTGCCAGATTTTGAGACCATGCCCGAGCCAGTGTCTCCCACAGCACCGTGAGTGGTAACCGTGGGGGACACAGCTCTGGCCTGAACAGTAGTCCCAGAGTCAGAAACAGTCACAGCGCTGTCGGGTCCCAGTGCGCCACGAGCGGCACCGAGGACAGGAAAGGTGCTGATGACGGTTCCAACGGTGCCATCGGCACCACAGATGGTGCTGCCCAGCTCCACGGTGCCGTGAATGGTGCCAAGGGCAGGGGCAGCGCTGACAATGGCTCTGACAGTGCCATCGGTGCCACAGATGGTGCTGACTGGCTCCACGGTGCCATGAATAGTGCTGAGGGCAGGGGGGTGCCAATGATGGTGCTGACAGCAGAATCTGATGCCCCCACAGCGCTGAGTCCCAAGGCGGACACGGTGCCATGCTCAACCTCAGTGCCGCAAATGGCGCTGAGGCGAGAAGACAAAGATGGCACCGTAGAGACTCTCACAGTGCTGCTAGCAGTACCAGCACCATGAATGTTGCTGACAGCAGCCACGGTGCTGTGAGACAAACCGGCACCGCCGATGACTCCGTCAGAGCCCACGGCGCCATGAACGGCGCCAACCGACAGTGTCTAGGATGGCATCGACCCAGGCCTTGCGAACCGCGGGTCCAACGCTGGGGGAGCCTTCACCCCAGAAGGGGTGATTGCCTTGGCGGCGCCTCCCGCACGCCCCTCGGAAGGAGCATGATGGACCTCCTGCACCATGGAAAGAACCTCGACAATGGCTAGGCTACTAGGAGCCGAGGCTCCCTCCTCCTCGGTCCGTGCAGAACAGGGAGGGGACCCAAAGGAAAGGCTGAGAGTACGTGGCTTGGCCTGACGAGTGCACACCTGACCCCCGAAAGTCAGTGGAGCTCGCCCCACTTTCCACACGCATTGCTTGATGACCCGGTGGTCCTTGGAGAAACAGGTGTTGCACGAATCCATGTCATGAAGCAGGCCAAGACATATAAGGCAACGGTCGTGCTGGTCGGTGATGGAAAATTTACGGCTGCAAGGGCACTGTCGCATGGGGGGCCATCCCGTCTTCGAAGTCTTCTTGCCTTCCGACCCAGACATGACCTACGAGGAAAAAACACCAAAAACAGACTCGACGGCACCAAGAATAAAAAATAAATGGAAATATCTTACCAAGCGATGTCAAGTAAGGCAACTAGAACTGGCAGGGAAGGAGCTGATGGACTTCGGCATGGAGGAGTAAAGGCAGAATGAACTGCATAGGCGGTAGGCGTCAAAATTCTTTTGGAGCTTCCACACGAGGTGACCTTGATGGCGGGAGACAAAGAACTGGCAGGCAAGTGGAGTCGACAGTGCCTAACGGCCAACCCATGAGCGCCACGCAGTGTGTTGGCCTCGAGGGCGGCGCCAATGGTGCATCGGCTCCGACTACCAAAAGAAAAAAAAAAAGAGCTCCCACGGGGTCATGAACTCCAGCCTTGAACCCAAATGTGATGAATGGTGAAGGTTGACACAGATAAGATTATTGTATACCTGACAGTACTAGGTGTGATCTTTGGAACAGTAGGTACATAGTTAATATAAAAAAAAAAATTACTCACCTTAGTAATTATGTTTCTTCTAATGGAGTCTTGCTGTATTCTGGCAATTGCAGTGATTGGGAATCACTGCAATTATCAGAATACAGCAAGACTTCATGTTGTTTGAAACAGTAAGTACATATGGGGTACACAATGGGTACACAGTAGGTTACACAGTGAGTTCTCAGTAGGTACTAATTATGCGCTGGTGTGCTTTCTCCAGTGCCTTCCCCCTCAGAAGAGAGGGACCTACCCAGTGAAGGGATACACCAGGATACCCCTCAGGGAGTCAGCTGCAATGTGAGGTTGAGAGGAGGACCGAGGGAAGAGGAAGGCTGGTAGCTGGAGGAGCAATGAACGTGTCCGAAGGAGTGGGGGACACCTGGGTGGGAGAGGAGGTAAAAACAGATAAAGGAAAAAAAAGAAACTGATGATGTATTGGTGCCATGCTGTTGCACAGATGAGCCAGGTTCAGGAGCGGAGCTGGGTCACTGCATCAAGGGACTGGCACAGCTGAGGTATCTTTTTTTTTTTTAATTCTTTATTTATCTTCCCCGGGCCGCCCGCCGCCCGGTATTATCGGCTCGGTCATGGACCACGAGCTCCCACTCCTCACATCAGCCGCGAGCCCTCCGAAAGCCCCGTGGCTTACTCCCCGACGAAGCGGGCTGCGGCACTCCCGGTGCATGCCGCAGTCATCGACCAGGGTCGGAGGGCTGGCCTGAGAGCCACTGGAGCCGTGGAAGGCTTCCGGAAGGCGGCAGGCAGCTTCCTTTTTCCTGATTTTCGAGGAGGCGGGTCGCGGCACGACGCCAGTCCGCCCCGCCTCTAAGCGTGCAGAGCGCAGCAGTTGCAGTGCTCCTGGCCCGCTAGAGTCCCCATCGCCCGGATGCTACCCCATCCTCCCCGAGAAGGAGAGCAGTCCAACGGACGCCAATCCTTTCTCCGCCGCCCTCCCGACGACCAGGTCCGCTTCCGAACCCGGGTCGCCGGCGTCGCAAGCGGAAATCCAACCGCTGCGCCGACGAGCCGGCCCTCAGCTGAGGTATCTGCCACTCAGCAGTGCACCTCTGCCAGGGAGGGGATGATGGCAGATTCTGTGGTCACAGTGACTCCTCCAGCTGAGTGAGGGAGCTTGCCTTTCACTGTGAGGGACATGTGACATTGAGGCTAATGGAGGCATGGCCCATATCACAGGAATGGAGGGTGGGTTGGAAAGCAACAACCAGGAAGAACGACATCCCAGCCTTCTCCATGATGGCTCACAGAGCCTGAACAGCATATATCCCTAGTTACAGGGCATATCTCTGGATAAACAGCTGGGAAGTGAAGATCAACAGATTAAAACTAAATGGTGTTCTGTCCAAAAGAATGGTACATAAGTCATTGTTCTGATTCAAGGTCCAGAATTTGCTTCCAAAGTGCTGGACTGTCTGATAAACAATCTAACAGTGCCCACAGAAATGTAAACTGCGTACCTACCGTAATTCTTGATCTTCTTGGATGAAGTCTCCACCACTTATTCACACTGATAGGACTAGGACCCAACGGGAGCCAAAATGTTTCAGAAGGGCCGACGCCGAGGTAGGGCCATGAGGAAGCAGCAATGCAAGCCTGGCTCTTGCCATATAGAATACCTTGGTGTAAACCCTCTAACTGCCTCACTACCTTTTTTTTCCCCCGAGGAGGTGCCGTGTAAACTAACTTGGTGAAACTAACCTATGTCAGACATAAGATAGAATGACCCGTGTAAGAAGGGTCAACACAATGGAGTCTTCACAGCCCAGCCATCAAGGGAGAGAAGACCACAAACAGATAAATGAGCTTGGGGATGGCAGGTGGGTGTGTGAATAAGTGGTGGAGACTTCGTCCAAGAAGATCGAGAATTACGGTAGGTATGTAATTTACATATCGTCCTGGACATAAAGTCTCCACCACTCATTCACACTGATGGGAGAGTACCGAGCTAAATAATCCCCTGAGATGGGTGGCAGAATAGAGAGAGAGAGGGAAAGGAGCTCACTTTAGGACAGAAGTCCATTAAGGATGGTCCTGACAAAGGACTGATGCTGTCTGGCATGGACATCCAAGGTGTAGTACTTTACAAAAGTGTGCACGGAGCTCCAGGTCCCCGCATTGCAAGCTCTGGTAGAATGAGTGTATACTCTGCCTTCTAGCTTGACCTGTGCCATGCAATAGCAGTGGCGGAGGCATGCTACTAGTCATGTTGAAATACAACGGATGGCTACAGGCTGGCCCAGCCAGGCCATGCTAAAGGAGACAAACAGTTGTTTAGAGGTGCAGATAACCTTAGTTCTGTCTAAGTAAAACCGCTAGGCTCTTTTTACATCCAGGGAATGTAGGGTATGCTCTCCCTCATTCTGGAAGTTCGTGAAGTAGGTAGGAAGAACCAAGAGCTGATCCATATGGAAGTCTAAGACAACCTTGGGAAGGAACTTGGGGTGGGTTCTGAGAACCACCCTGTCCTTGTGAAATACTGTATATGGAGGATCTGTGACCAAAGTGTGCATTTCCGACACTCTGTGGGCAGAAGTGATGGCCACAAGGAAGGCCATCTTCCAAGTCAGAAATATTCAGTCACATGTAGCTAGGGGGCTCGAAAGGTTTACGGGTGAGCATGTTTAGCACAAGGTTAATGTCCCAGGTGGCTACCAGTCATCTGACTGGTGGCCCGGTATGCAGAATGCTCTTAAGAAACCTCTTGACCACAGGAAGCTGAGCCAGGGACATGGAGTGTACGGGCTCATGGTATGCTGAGATTGCATAAAGATGATCTTAACCATGGAGTATTGCAGGCCTGTGTTTAAGAGGTCTAGAAGATACTCTAGGACTTTATTTGGTGGGCATGAAAGAAAAAATTACTCACTTTAGTAATGTTGTTTCTTCTAATGGATTCTTGGTGTATTCTGACATTATGCAGTTAGCCCCAGCACTTGAACTGCTCTGGAGAGGAAAGAGTTAACTCTATGTAGAAGCATAAAACGTTGAGCTCGAGCTCGGTCCAAACCTCTGTCTGCTGCACTTTGAAGTGTAACTGTCAGATTCTTTACTCTGCCTAATTGAACAGTCGCTCCGGAGATCTCTCCTTCACTATCGGTTCAGTATAATAAAAATGTCAGTTTTAAACTGCAATTTTCTTATTTTATTTCGGTTCAGATCCCTGTCTGTGGTACAGTAAGTACTTAGGTAGTGGACTAGTGCTATTTTCTGTGGAAATTGTAAAGCAATATTTTTCAATCAGTTCAGCTGAACCGATTGTCTGTTTCTTTCTCTTAAGTTTACTTTGGTTTTCTGATTTAGTGCGAGGTACCAGTCCTTATCGGTTCTAAAAAAAACGTCATTTTAAAGTTTTTTTCAAATACCCATGACACAGTTAGGAACCGATAAGGGGGTCTTGCCTGGCTTTTGCCGAGTAAAGGGTAAGTTTTAGGATGGCTTTGTCTGAGAAACCCAAAAGATAAACCGGGCCCACTGGGTTTCAACACTGCAGTGAGTGTGGGGAGGCCTTTGCTAAGGCTGATCCCCACACCATCTGTGTTTATTGTCTGGGTTTTGACCACCTTGATTCAGACTGCCAGTTTTGCAAAAATTTTCCTAAGGCCACCCTATATAAAAGATTGGGCAGGCTTAGGGAAAAGGAGGCCGAGAAGTCCGTTGACCCGGATGGCCAGCCCAGTTCGGTTCTGACCAAACCTGAGGGAGTGCCCACTGACCTGGGCGAGACTCCCTTGGGCAAAAGGAGGGCCGATCCTGAGGGGTTGGTTCTGGCAAAAAGAAAGAAAAAAGAGAAATCGGATGGTTTGGATCCAGAACCGCATCGTCCAACTGCTGAGGAAATTGCCAGGGCGATTAGAATAGTTTTATCGCTCTGTTCGGTTCCGGCCGATCCAAAGTCTCCCGGTAGGCGTTCGGTTCGGTCGGTTCCTCCAGTTCCAGATTCTTCCCCAGAAGACTATTATGAACCGGATCTTGAGAGGGATGAAGATTACGATGATGATGATGATGATGTAGAAAGTCTGGATGAGCCCATAGAACTGGACATCTCCCCAGACAATCCTTCTGATGTTTCTCCTCCTAGGTTTTCAGAGTTCCCTTCCCACTTTATTCTATAAAAAATTGCCATAAACCCTCCAGCTCCCCCTAGATGAAGCTGTCAAGGAGCAAGAAGAGCCTGACTATGTGGAGACGATGGACATCCCAGAGTCCAAGAGATTGTCTATTCCCCTTCATAAATCTTTTGGGAAACAGACACAAAAATTACTTAAAACTCCAAATTCTTTACCTCCTGTGGACAGACGAATGGACAAGAGGTATATGCTGTCAGACCCAGGTATGGAGTTCTTGTACCAGCAATGCAGCCATGTTGTGGTCGTGCAGGCTGCGGCCTGTGATAAGGCTAACATACGCTTGGCTTCACACACCCCAGATAAAGACTCCATGTGGCACCACATGTGGCACTGCAAGTGCCCCTGGCGGCGCCCCAGGAGGCGGCACTGAGAAGACAGGCAGTGCTGACATGGGCAGCGGCACTGAGCATGGTGTCGGCACAGGATGCAGCACAGAGAATGGTCCAGGCACAGGATGTGGCACAGAGCACGGTGTAGGCACAGGATGTGGCACCAAGTGTGGTGCCGGCACAGGATGCAGTGCTGCACGTGTCGCCAGTGCAGGGGAGGCCAATGCTGCAGACAGTGGCAACACAGCAGAAGTTTCCAACCTCCAAGAGGAGAAGTGAAGAAAATCAGCAGGCGATAAAGGCACCAGTGTGGACCCCTGTGCTGCAGCCATGTGAGGGGGGATAGGCACCAGGGCGTGGAGTCAATTGCACCAGAGAAGGTGCCACGTGACTAAGAAGCCCCAACCACCCAACCTGCAAGTTCAAAGCCGAGTGCCCCAAAGGGCCCAGTGATGTACTAGCCAGTTCAGTTAGCCGGGATAACCTCCACACCCACTGCTCCATAAGAGTGACCCAATGGTGAAACTGCTCACTGGAGGAATCCCCAGTAGGCAGGGAAGGACTCTGGAGTTGAGGATGCCGGGCTCCAGGGACAGAACTGGAGAGGATTCCAGAAGCAGAGATTGACCCCTGCCCCAGGTGACTGACGATCGATGTGCAGACATACCAGAAGGCAACCTCAAGTAGTGCTGTTTCTGTTTCAACCGAGAGGTCGAAAAAGAGCTCGAGGTCGAGCGGTGCCTAGAATGCGACCACTTCTTTCTGTGCTTTTGGAAAGACCGCCCATTCCCCAAGTGCAGGATTCCCTGTAGTCAGACCCTCCCTTTGGAGAGGGTGGTGGAGCAGACCCAGCCCGGCTGACTGAACAGCTTTCATGCAAAGTCTTCCTACCATCACCTGCCTGACTCATGGTCGACTCCATTGATGGAGGGCTGAAGACTTCTCTTGATGAATATTTGTCATAAAGCTAATTCTTTATTTTGTCTAGAAAACAATAAAACTAAGATAAACTAAATGAAACTGAAAACTATAGCTGCTGTCGTATAAGTGTAAAGTTTTGACTCCCGGCTGGTGAGCGACATCGTCACTGAAGCACACTCGATGGCGGGGAAAAAAGGAACTGAGGCAGTTAGAAGGTCAACGCCAAGATAGTCTATATGGCACGAGCCAGGCTCGTGGTGCCGCTTCTTCATGGTCCTACCTCGGCGCTGGCCCTTCTGAAAATGTTGGCTTCCGCTGGGTCCTAGTGCCTCCAGCATAGTCCCATCAGTGTGAATGAGTGGTGGATACTTTATGTCCAGGAAGATCTCTGCTTTGAATGTGTGAGTAAATGGGTCTGCTTTCAATATCCTGCCCTAAGGCTGGGTAGTATTTTGGAATTCTGTCACTGCCTGGATTCAGAACTCCAACCATGGGCCATTACCCTGACAAAGCAGCGGTCAGAATTCCAAATCAATGCAGTGACTTAGTCAAAACTCCAAATTCCCACTTCCAACATGGGAGAACCATATATTATAACTGTGTATGCCCCTGGCACCTCTGAAAATATGGCCCAAGCTTAGAATTACAGTGTGAGTGCAGTGTTACTAGGGGGTGCCACTGAATCAGTAACCCAGCTGAACCACAGCGGGAGGGGCCTATGTATTGCTTTTGTTGACTCTATTCATGGCTTTCTCATTTCAGCAGGAAGAAATGGGCTCATCAACCAGATGACTCTGGGGCAGCAGGAGAAGGAGTACATGAATTAAGGAATGTCATGATTTGATGCAAACCCCAGAAGCATAGCCTTGTTTAACATTTCAAGAAAGCCAAACTGAATGGACCATTGCTTATTAGAAGATGGATTCCAGCTTTCCAGTAGTAAATGAAAAAATGATGAAGGAACTCGATCCAGTTTTCAAAAGCAGTGGCACAGGTGGTGTTGTACATCATCTGGAAAAGGATCTGAGACGTTTCCAGGACACCAAAGTAAATATTGCAGTGACTGGCGAATCAGGGTCTGGGAAATCTAGCCTGATCAATGTTATACTGGGGATTCCAGACACAGACCAGGCTGCAGCATCTGTGGACGTGAAGGAGACCACTTTGGAGCCGATGACATATCAGCATGCCAAGTTCCCCAATGTCATCGTCTGGGACCTACCTGGAATGGGGACTCTGAATTTCCACGCTGGTGACTACCTTGAAAGGGTTAACTTTGCAAGATTTGACTTCTTCCTCATCTGTGGTGTGCGCTTCACAGAAAATGATGCCATTCTGGCAAAGGCTATTAATGGGGTGGGCAAGAAATTCTTCTTCCTCCGCACCAAGACTGACACTGATGTTGAGTACTACAGGAGACAGGGTCGGCCTGAGGAGGTAGCACTGGAGGTTATTCAAAAAAGACTGCAGGAAAAAACTGGAAGATACTGGAATCCTTTCCTCCAATATTTTCCTAGTATCCAGCTGGTTCCCTCATAAATTTGATTTTAGCAGGCTGCATGAAACTCTGCAGAAGGAGCTTCCAAAGGTCAAAAAGCAAGCCTTCCTGCTGTCATTGTCCAACTTAACATGCTCAGTTCTTGAAATGAAAGTCAGACTCCTACGGAGACGGGTCTGGAGATCAGCCTTGCTATCCTGCTTGTCTTCTGCCATTCCTATCCCTGTTGTCCCTGTGATCTGTAACGTAAAGATCCTTACTGAGGAAGTGGGCCTTTATTATCAGCAACTGGGCTTGGACGAAGTCTCCTTGAGTCATCTCGCCTACCAGTACCAGAGGCCTTTGAACATCCTTAGAAGTGAGATCCACCATAGGTACATGGAGACAGATGACGACTTTGTGGACAGGATGTCGAGGGCAGCAGGAGAAAGGAAGTTTGTGGCATACACTGTACTTAGTTGCCTTCCATTTCTGGGCTCCATCCCTTCTGCTGCCTTGTCTTTTGAAATTACATCCAGGATGTTGCACCAGCTGTTGGATGAACTTGCAGAAGATGGCAAACGGGTGCTGAAGAAAGCACTGAATTAAAACAGGTGTGTTCATGCACCGTGGCCATCATAGATTGTAAGAACAAGAAAAGCTCTTTCAATCCATTGCTTTTTTTGCCTTTTTGTCTCAGCTGGCCCTTCCTCTGGATAGTGCCCCCACCCAATAACCCACCACCCTCAGTACTTAACCTATAGCTGTCACCACAACTTTCCCCTCAGGACTGGCATGGCTGGCCAGACCCATCTGTAATGGGATCGGGGTTCTGAGGTGCCTGATCAGTGGCGATGGGCCTGTGGGGGTACCATTCTTCATGCTATGGATGATGGGGAGTTTTTCCACCATTTTCACTACTGGGATGTCTGTTGCGCAATGACACAGCCACATCTATTGGCATTCCTTCCTTACTGGAGCCTCACAGTTATCAAACCAGCTCTCCTCCGCTAGGTGTTACCCAAGGGGGGGTAGAGCAGTCTGCGGGATGCTCCTTCCTTCTTCCCTGACACCTCTGATGACTTGAGTTCACTTCTTAAACTTGATCGCTAGTGGAGAAAGTGGTAGTGCTGCCACTACGTTATCTGTCCAGCTCTGAAAAGTGCTTTTAAATGAGATACTGGGTGTTTTCAAAGTCAGTTCAATATTGCTAGCACATTGCATGGAACCTTGTGATGTCACAAGCTGTGCTTTTCTACATTTACAGTGACAGCCAGTGGCATGCCATGTTTTGCCGGGTGACGTGACTTGGCAGATCATAGCACGCTACGATATGGTAGAATTAACAGAACAAGAGGATCTTTTGTTTCCTTTTTTTCTGTTGATTTTTTTGACATGTCACCCGTGATATAATTTGCAGATGAGCCCCATGGCAGAAATTAACACGCTGCTAGCCTTATCTGTAGTTAGGCACAGCTTGTTTTCTCCATGACATCCTAGGTTTCCATAAAATGGTGGCATTGTAATATCAATCTTGAACACATAGCCGTGGGCCGTTTCCAGCTGCGGGTGAGCCCAGTGCCTCATTTAAAAGAACCTTTCCAAGGCTTTCAATCTGTGATGACCACTGCACTTCAATGTTCTCCTTTAAATGTTTGGATCCAGGAAAACTGCTAAATTCAAACCCTGTAGTCCCACCCCAATTTAATAAATTTTTGCACATTATATCCCCCTGGACAGCCCAAACAAGTTACAGCATCTCATTTTCAGCGGGGGAGGAGGGGGCTGGTTTGAGACAGTTTTACGGTTGGCAGAGCTTGGAGTACTGGGAGGTCAAGCCACTTGCTCAGAGTCACACAGTGAGTGAGTAGCTATAGGGTGCATAACGGAAATGTTTTTGTTATTGGGAAAACATTTGATTGATAAATAAATGTCATTGATCTTCAAGAATGAGAGGGCAAGACCACAACTCATGAGTGGTAAAGCAATGACTAAAATATGAAAGTCTTGCCCCCTCACAGCTGGAGATAAATTGTGTATTTTGAGTCAAGCAACTGTGTATTCAATTTATGCACTATCAGCTGAACAGTCATAACCTTTTAAACAATCTGTCATGGGAGGATTTTACTGTTTTTCTATTATATGAACTGCTGGCTTCAGTGCTACGCAGGCCTATTATGATGTCATCAGCACTCTGTGAGCTGCTCACTGATTGGTTCTGTGCTGTGCAAAGGTCATTGAAACTGGCTGCAATATATCTAATCTCTAGTTATAAAATGGCATGATAAAATCATGTAATCTGAATGGCTCTAATTTATCATCTATGTACCTCACTGAAATGTTCCAGTACTTATTCATTATGTCATGTACTCTTCCGGATTGTGCCTGAAAATAGCCACACTCAGAGCTTCAGATCATTTTTTTTTGGGTGGAAGTCAAATACTTCCATGGGTTGAAATTTGGAAGTCATTTGAGTTTTACTGGAGTCAAAATACTCCAGCGGTCAATTTTTCGGAAGTCAAAATAATTCCAGTTGGCAAATTTTGGCAGTCAGAATACTCCAAGCACTATAGTTTCAGAAGTCAACTATTTGGCATTCGCCACAGGAGTCAAGGTTCTTGTTCAAGGTCATACAGTGGGTAACTGGCTGTGGTTGGATTCAAACTTGGTAACATAACCTGGCTCAGTATTTCAAGCTGATATGCACTGCCACGTGGAAAACCATGGGTTGAAGAGACCTGATCTGGACTTCCCTGCTCTGGGCTGGTGGGGCCAGGATGTGATGCACCGGTATCAGGCAATGATCACGGGGGGAGGCAGTAGGTTAGTTAGCCTGCAACAGTAGTGTAGGTCCCACGCCATATGGGTATATAGTGGAACTTGTCATCAGAAGGCATCCACCACGCCATAAAATCTGACTTTACAATTCACCTTGATCAAGTCGCTACTGGTCAGGCAGATGGGGACCACTCATGAACAACTATCCACAATGGGAGATGCAAGCATGATATATTTTTATAGCTGCACAGATGGTACACAGCTTTAAAGGGTGCTATACCCTTGCCAGTCAGTCACAGTTTCTTACCTCGTTACCAACACATGCTCACTAACATTTGTAGCATGAGCGTTTGTACATATGCACACAATGCACAGTATTTCCTTTCGGGTTCCTGCCACTTGCTGTAATTAGTCTTTGCTGCTTCTTTTAGAAATAATCCTGTCTTGCCCTTCCCCCTTTCCTGATTACCATTTACATTTTACATTTCCTGTGGGTACCTTCTACCCCCGAGTGTCCACCCTGTTGCAGATTTTTGTATCATCTGCGAAGAAAAACATCTTCCTCTCCAGCTTCTCAGCAATGTCACTTATGAAGACATTGAAGATGACCAACCCTTGTGGTACCACTAGTTACTTTCATGTACTGTGTACCCTGAGTGCCCTGCCATTTACCACCACCCTCTGCCTCATATAATGTAACCAGTTAGTTACCTAGCTTACCAATTTCTTCCACACACCAGTGCTGCTTCGTTTCTTACGTAGCCTCCTGAGTGGTATTGTGTTGAAAGCCTTAATGAAGTCCAGATTGGCCACAGCCACTGCTCTCCTTTGATACCTAGTGTCCAGTGGACACAATCCCTAGTACAAGCCCAGGTAAAAGTGTCAGGACTCCACTGGCCCCCTGCTAGCCCCAGCATAAGTAAAGGTCAATGGTATGTAGCGTATTCCCTTTTTCTAACCCCAGCACAAGTAAAGATCCCTTGTGTCTAGTGGCCCCTCCCCAACATCAACCCAAATAAATGTCCCTGGTGTCCAGAGGCTCCCTTCTTAGCCCCAGCCCAAGTAAAGGTCCCTGGTGTCCAGCAATCCCATCACTAACCCAAGACTTTGTAAAGGTCCCTTGTGGATACCCCATTTATAGCCACCACAGTGCAATTAAAGGTCCCTGATGTCTAGTGGCCCCCTCTTTAGCCCCAGCCCAGTTCAAGTCCCCTGGTGTCCAATCCAGTGGCCCACTCCCTAGTTCCAGTCCAAGTAAAGGTCCCTGGGGCCTAGTGGATCCCCATCCATAACCCTATTCCTGCATGTGGCCACCTGTGCTTCTAATCACCCCCCGGCACTGGCAGGCACTCTTTAATGGCACACATTAGAAATAGTTTAGAGGGTATCACTAAAGATGAAACTGCACTTTGTGAGTGACACTGTACTCTGTGGACATCCCTGGGGAGCAGTTGCATGGCAACCCCTGCCCCCTTTCCAGTGCAGTCACAACTAAGGCAGCTGCAAATGTAGTCATGTCAGTTTGTAACCATGTAAGGAGGACTTGCATCCTCTTTTGAGGATGAGGAGGACCCAGTTTTCCTAAACCCCATGTGGAGCAACAGCACCAACCATCCAAGGGGGGGGCAGTTAATACTTAACATAAACATAAATAATCCGCTGTGCAGGATGTAACCTCCCATTCCCAACTGCTATGAATGCAACAATGATTTTGTTACATGAATGCTCTCCTGCCAGTTCATATGCCCCACTTATGGGTTCTGAGTAAACAAGTAATATTTCTAACTGCATTTTTGTATTAAAAGTTGCCTTTCAAAAGTAGCTCTTAAACTTACATTTTGCAATGCTAGAGGCAGCCGTCTTGTAGGAGCCACTTACTCCCTCACCCAGGATATGCTAATGCCCCCCTGGCAGCCCGTGCTGAATCACATTAGCATAACCCGTCTGGGTGAAAAACAAGCGGCACCTCTGAGATGACTACCAGCAGCATTGGAAATGGAAGTTTAAGAGCTCTTTTAAAATGAAGCTTAACACAAAGATGCAGCACTGCTAATCAGGAGCATATGAACTGATGGAGAGCGTTGGAAGGTAAGCAGTGTTTTCATTTAAACATTACCAAGACAAGTTGTATATCCAGTGCAGGAGCTGCTTGGTGTCAGTCAGCTTAGCTCACATTTCCACACATCCTGAGAACAGCAACTGGACTAACCACTACACATTTTTATCCACAGGGTGAAAATAGATTAAAAACAATGAACAGATAACTCTACCAGCAGTCACTAGTCAGATCCGCTACCGCTCTCACTCCTACATTTCAGCAGAATTCTGCATGTACAGAAAATGGAAATTACGTATCTACCGTAATTCTTGATCTTCTTGGACGAAGTCTCCACCACTCATTCACACTAATGGGATCTATGCCAGAGCGCTAGGACCCAGCGGGAGCAAACTTTTTGTAGGAGGGCCGGGGCCAGAGATGGAGCCACGAGGAGCGGTGCCTCAAGCCTCTGCTCGCGTGGCAATGACTATCTGGCACACCCTCCAACCGCCCTCAGTACCTTTTTTCCTGAGGAGGTGCAGGTAACTAACTTAGAAGGATAGCCTAACCAAAACCAGACATAAGATAGTCCAGAAGACCGTGTAAAAGGGGCAAGAAAGAAGTCTTCACAGTCTAAAGATTGAGGGAGTGAAGACCAACAACAGAGGTGAGCTCGGGGAGAGTAGGATTGAGTGGTGGAGATTTCATACAAAGAAGATCAAGAATTACGTAGGTATGTAATTTCCATATCTTCCTTGACATAAAGTCTCCACCACTCATTCACACTAATGGGAGAGTACCGAGCTAATAATCCCCCCGAGAGGGCGGCAGAAGAGACCAAGAGCTCACAAATTTAGGACAGAAGTCCATTAAGGATGGTTCTGCTAAACGAAATATGTAATCTGGCATGGACATCGAGGGCATAGTGTTTGACAAAAGTATGCACTGAGCTCCAGGTGGCCGTTTTGCAAATATCTGCATTGGGCACATTGCGGATTTCCACCAGGGATGCCGCGACTGCTCTAGTAGAGTGAGCGTACACTCTGCCTTCCAGCTTAACCATTACCATGGAATAACAATGGTGAAGGCATGCCACCAGCCATGCAGAAATGCATCTGATAGCGACAAGTTGACCCAGCTGGGTCTCGCTGGAGGAAACAAACAGTTGTTGAGCATTGTGAAATTCTTTTGTTCTATCTAAATAGAAATGCAAAGCCCTTTTGATGTCCAAAGAATGAAGAGAATGCTCCCTTTCATTTCGGAAGTTTACAAAGTAAGTAGGAAGGACCAAAGGTTGGTTTAGATGGAATTCTGAAACAACCTTAGGGAGAAACTTAGGATGGGTCCTAAGAACTACTTTGTCTTTATGAAACATAGCATACGGAGGGTCTGTGACCAATGCCTGTATCTCAGAGACCCTGCGGGCCGAGCTAATGGCCACCAGGAAGGCCGTTTTCCAAGTGAGAAATTTCAACTCACAGGTAGCTAGAGGCTCTAAAGGTTTTCGAGTGAGCATGTCTAGCACAAGATTAATGTCCCAGGCTGCGACTGGACATCTGATAGGAGGTCTAGTATGCAGAATTCCTTTAAGAAACCTCTTAACCACCGGCAACTGAGCCAGTGACAAGGAAAGCACTGGTTCATGATAAGTTGAAATGGCACAAAGGTGAACCTTGACTGTAGAGTATTGGAGACCTGAATTTGAGAGGTCTAAGAGATGCTATAGAACTTTATTTGGTGGACAGAAAAAAGGATTCAAAGAGGATTTTGCACACCAGAGCGAAAAACGCTTCCATTTGACTGTGTACGTTTTCCTAGTGGCCGGCTTGCACGCAGCCAGAAGAATATCTGAAACTCTGCGAGAGACATTGAACCTGTTCACTTCTATCTCTTCAGGAGCTAAGTGTGAAGGTGAAGCGATCTCAGACTGGAATGGACCACAGGTCCCTGAGTCACAAGGTTTGTCTGAAGGGGAAGCGCTTTCGGAGGGGTTTTCGACATACTGTTGAGTAGTGGAAAATGAAAATTACGTACTTACCGTAATTCTTGATCTTCTCTTGTATCTTCACCATTCATTACTGATAGGGTTAAGCCGGAGGTGCGCACCCGCTACGGGAGTTGTTTTTTTGAGTCGGCTCCAATGGTGCTGCCCTCGAGCGCGACGTACTGCATCATGCGCAAGGGGCGGCCGTTAGGTGCCGCAGACTCCTCCTCTATCTCAGTTCTATTTCTCCGCCGATCGGGGGCTGCACCTGCTGCACGGTAGCGAATAGTGTTCTCGGTTTCTAATACCTCTAGACTCCTCGTTTTCTCTCAGACGACTCTCTCGACGCCATATACTGGTAAGGCCGTTCCTTTTTTTTCTATAATACGGCGCAGAGTGCTTTATTGCTTTTTTTTCTTGTTTAGTTCGCATCATATCAGGTTCGGGAGCAAGGCATAAGTCGAAGGCAGGCCGCGCCCCTATGCGTCGGTGCTCCTGTGGCCGGCATGTTTCCGTCTCAGACCGGCATGATGTCTGTCTCCGTTGCCTGGGACCCAACCACAACATGGACATGTGCGACGCCTGTTTCTCCATGGACCGTTGTGTCCTTAGTCCGCTAAGTTCGGCAAGGCCCCGGCCGACCTTCGGGACGGCATGCTGCCCAGGGATTCCCAGGTAAGGTCTCTAGGCCCTTCCCCGGGTCCCTCCCGGGCTATATCGGTCCAAGGAGGAGGAGGATTCCTCCTCTTGCCAAAGAGGAAGCTTCTCTCGCGGTGTCGGGGGAACATCATGGTCCCTTCCGGGGAACTGTCAAACTTCTTCAGTTGGCTTCCCATGAGGTGACCTCGACGGCGGGAGATGAAGAACTGGTAGGCAGGTGGAGTCGACACAGCCTAACGGCTAATCCTCGAGTGCCACATAGTACGTCAGCCTCGACGGCGGCACCGATGCTGCATCGACTCCGCCTATCCTTAAAAAAAAAAAGGCTCCCACGGGGTCCTGATCTCCGGCCAGTACCCATCTGTGATGAATGGTGAAGATTGACACAGATAAGATTATGTATTTATCTCTGCTGTCTTTGCCCTCAACTCTTGATGTGCAACATTCTTTGGGACGCAGCATTAGGGATGGGAAAATCAAAAAGGTTCTGAAAGGTTTTGGTTAGCCAAGAAGAACAAATTACTCACCTTAGTAATTGTGTTTCTTCTAATGGAGTCTTGCTGTATTCTGACATGCGTAGCACTTGAACTGCCCCAGAGTTGAAAGAGTTAACTGTATGCAGAAGCATAGAACATTGAGCTCAAGCTTGGTTTTCAAACCTCTGTCTGTGGTGCTTTAGAGTGTAACCATCAGATTCTTACGAGCAACTAACTAACTACACTTCTATTGTGGAAATTGTAAACAATAAACTAACAGGTAAATTATTTGGGTCCCAAAAGACTCAAGTTGAGAACCCAAGATAAAAAACTAGGTATGAACAATATATAGTAATATATGAATAAACATAGAACAACAACAACCCCCCAAGAGAAGGGATACAAGGTACACCCCTGAGGTGCAACACTGTACCTGCCAGGCCACATCCTAAAGAAAAAATTACTCACCTTAGTAATGTTGTTTCTTCTAATGGAGTCTTGCTATATTCTGACATCTGCAGTGAGTCCCAACCTTCGAGCTGCCCTGGAGATGAAAGAGTTAACTTTCCATGCCAGGCATGGAATGCTGAGCTCGAGCTCAGTTGAGACTCTGTCTGTTGTTCTTCAAACTCAAACCGTCAGATCTTTACAAGCTAAACTCACTAAGGTCCTGTGTGGAAGCTGTAAACCTACACTAGCCAACTGGCTACTAAACATAAAAACACATTTTTTGGTCCCAACACAAAGACTCAAGTCAGGAGACCCAAAAATGAAAACACAACACCCACTCACTCCAAAAAAGAAGGGGTGAAACAAAAAGGGTGGACACCTACTAAGTGCCAACACTGCACTGCCCACCCACATCCCAAAAACAGAGGTTCTGAGAGGGGCAGGCAGTGGGGGAGGTCAGAATATAGCAAGACTCCATTAGAAGAAACACAATTACTAAGGTGAGTAATTTTTTCTTCAAACAACATGAAGTCTTGCTGTATTCTGACTTATTGCAGACTACCAAGCAGTACCTCCAAGGAGGAGGGACAGAACCTATTTTGGGAATAGGCTCTGCAGTACTGCTGTGCCAAACCTAGCATCACTCCTATCCTGGATATCCCGAGAGTAATGCTTGGTGAATGTATGGACTGTTTTCCAGGTGACTGCTTTGCACATCTCTATTAAAGGTATATCTCTGGCAGCAGCCAGAGAAGCAGCTGTACCCCTAGTTGAGTGGGCCTTCAGGCCTGAGGAAGGTGTTTTACCTAGCTTGGTATAACAGAATTGCATACGGACTACAATCCATCTGGCAATAGTTATTTTAGCAGCTGGCCTACCCTTTTCCACTTCACCATAAGTGAGGAACAATTGAAGACAGTCATTCCTATGTGCCTTAGTATGCTCTATGTAATAGCTAAGTGCCCTTTTAACATCCAAACTATGTAACCTTCTTTATCCTGAAGAGGAATGATCAGTGAAAAACACAGGAAGGGACATGGACTGGTTCAGATGGAAATCTGAAACCACTTTGGGTAAGAACCTCCTATTGGTTCTGAGGACCACCTTATCTCTATGGAATGAGATAAAATCAAGTTCAACTGACAGTGCCTGTAATTCACTAATTCACCTGGCAGAAGTGACAGCTACCAGAAAATGAAAATTACGTACCTACTGTAATTATTGATCTTTCTGTGTATTTTCACCATTCATCACTAGCGGGTTCAGCCCAGAGCTAGGACCCCGTGGAAGACTTTTTTTTCCCCTCTGGGCAGAATCGATGCAGGGCCGGCGCTGCCCTCGAGGCTGACATTCCACGGAGGAAGCAGTACCCTCCACTTCCTGGCGGGACCGGGCTGTCCCAAACTTGGACTGTCCAAACACACCAGGGAAGGGGGTTCCCCAACTGAAAGAGCAAAAGTCTCAGTGGCCCCAGGTGGCACAGCGGTAGCCATGGGGACCACCGTTGGCTGGTCAGTACCACTGACTCTAGGGCCTACCAGTGATGACTGACCCCCAGCAGGAGGCTGCGTGGAAGGTTGAGGTGCTGGAAATGGAGGGATCCAAGGATTCCGAAGAACCTTGAAGCCAGTCCGAATCAGACCCAGAGTCTGCCTCCAAGGAGGTAGACTCTGAGGTCCGATGCCAGACAACTCCCTGATTCCCCCCCAGTTTCTGGACCATGAGTCAGAGCACCTTCCAGCTTGGCGCTGCAAACAGTGCTGGAGTGAAGCATGGCCCTGCGCCGACATCCACCCCAGCACCGCGAGGGGCACTGGAGTCGGGCACAGCCTCGGACACGGCACCGTGCTCCCCCTCAGCACTGCGAGCAACACTGAAGCCAAGTATGGCCCTGTGCCTGACGCTGACACCCCCCGGCTCAGCAAGTGGCACCGGAGCTGGGTGCAGCCCTGAGTGTGGCGCTGAGCATCACCTTGGCACTGTAAGTGGTGCCGGAGCCATGGTCGGTGCCGACCATGGCGCTACCCCTATCCCTGGTGCTGCGAATTGCGCTGGAGTCAGGGGTGGCGATGGCTCCAGTCCCGATGCCGTGCACAGTGCCAGAACAAGAAACAGGCCCAGAAACCACCAACGCACCACCCCTGGTGCCGCTGAAAACTCCGACGCTGCGAACTACACCAGAAGCAACAGCGGCACCGAGAGATGGCCCAGCACTGACTATGGCGCTGCTCTCTAAGCAAGTGGCACTGCAAATGGCACCAGGACCAAGAGCGGTGTTGCAAGATGGCACTGAGGATGGTGCTAGTCCAGACCCGGAACACGACACTGAGGGAGCCTTCACCTCCGAAGAGGCGACTGCCAAAGCGGTGCCTCCCAACTGTCCCCCAAGAGGGACAGACTGGGTCTCCTGCACTGTGGAAGAAGCCCCCACTGTGGCAAGGCTAAGAGAAGTGGGGGCCCCCTCCTTCATGGGCCGTATAGGACCAGGAGGGGACCCAGAGGAAGGGCCGAGAAGCCATGCCTTGGCCTGTTGACTGCGCGCTTGTCCTCCAAAAGTCAGCAGTGGACGTCTGACTTTAAACGCGCTGTTTTCGACAATTTGGCGGTCCATGGAAAAACAAGCATCACAGTTCTCCATGTCATGGTCTGGGCTGAGGCAGGAAAGGCAGCGGTCATGCTGGTCTGTCATGGAATAGAGATGGCCACAGAGGCACCGACGCATAGGAGATCTCCCCGCTTTCAACAGTTTCTTGCCCCCCCGGACGAGACATGACCATTTGATAAATAAATACAAAACAGTACTCAACAGCACTTTAAAGAAAAAGGAAAGATCTTACCGTCCAGAAGCAAAGTCGAGCAGGGCGAACAGAACTGAGGCAACACAGGAGCAGGCCGATGAACTAGGCCACAAAATGCAATTCAAAACAGTCTCCACATGAGGTCTTCAGTCTTCACTCAATGGTGGGAGAAGAGGAACTGGGACTGGGGCAGAGTCGACGACAGATAACGGCCAAACTGCAAGCACCACGTGTCTCGAGGGTGGCAACGGCCCTACGTCGACTCCACCCATAGGGAAAAAAAAAGTCTTCCGCGGGGTCCTAGCTCCAGTGCTGAACCCACTAGTGATGAATGGTGAAGACTGACACAGTGAAGATCACAGTTTTCTAGGTTAAATACTTAAGCTCGGCTGAAGCCAGAGGTTCAAAGGGTGGCTACATAAGCTGAGCAATGCAAACATTGAGATCTCAAGCCAGGGTAGGCTGTCTAAAAGGAGGGTTGATATGGATCAGACCTTTAAAGAACTTTCCAAAGACAGGGTGGGATGCCAGAGGAGAAAAAATTACTCAGCTTAGTAATTATGTATCTTCTAGTGGAGTCTTGCTGTATTCTGACAAGTGCAGTTAGCCCCAGCCTTTAAATTGCCCCGGAGAACAATGCGTTAACTTTTCTATGCAAGGCATAGAATGTTGATCTCGAGCTCGGTTGATGTCTCTGCCTGTTGTAGTTTGAACTGCAACCATCAGATCTTTACCAGCAAAACTCACTAGGTGTTCTGCATGGAAACTGTAAAATTTTTACTAGCCAACTGACAGAAAAATAATCTTTTGGGTTCCCAAGGGAAGACTCAAGTCAGGAAACCCAAAACACAAAAAACAATTAAAAATGAAATAACATATCACCCCATGAGTAACAGAGGGTGTATGTAAGGGGGCACCCCTGGGGTGCCAACACTGTGCCTGCCCACCCACATCCCCCAAAAAATCCAGGTTCTGAGAGGGGAGGCGGGGGGAGGACAGAATACAAGAAGACTCCACTAGAAGAAACATAATTACTAAGGTGAGTATTTTTTCTTCAAACAACATGAAGTCTTTCTGTATTCTGACAAGTGCAGACTACCAAGCAGTACCTCCATGGAGGAGGGACAGATCCTACTTTGGGAACTGGCTCTGAAGTACTGCTGAGCCAAATCGAGCATCACTCCTAGCCTGGATATCCAGAGAGTAATGCTTGGTAAAGGTATGTACTGTTTTCCAGGTGGCTGCTTGACAGATTTCTAAGAGAGGGATATCCCTGGCAGCAGCCAGGGAAGCAGCTGTACCTCTTGTAGAGTGAGCCCTCAGGTCTGAGAGTGGAATCTTTCCTAGTTTCTCATAACAGAATTGTATACAAGACACAATCCACCTAGCAATAGTTCTCTTGGTGGCAGGTTTGCCCTTTCCTACCTCTCCATAAGTGAGTAACAACTGGAGGGAAGAAAAAATTACTCACCTTAGTAATGTTGTTTCTTCTAATGGAGTCTTGCTATATTATGACAGTAGCAGTTTGATCCAGCACTAGAACTGCTCCGGAGGTGAAATGGTTAATACCATTCCAAAATAGAACTTTGAGCACGAGCTCTAAGAAGCAGCTCTATCTGTGTAATTTCAAACCTGAACTGTCAGATCTTTACGAGCCAAAACTCACTAAGGTCTGTGTGGAAGCTGTAACCTACACTAGCCAAATGGCTACCTAAATATTAACAACCATTGCTGGTCTCAACACCCAAGACTCGAGTCAGGGGACCAGAACTACTAACACAATTCTAACAATATGAGAATAAAACAACAGTATAATAAAACACACACACACCCCAAACCCCCAAAAAGGAAGAAACGCAAAAAGGGCATAAAATAGTGCCCACACCAAGTTGCCCGCACCCCACCCAAGTAGAGGTTCTGAGAGGGGCAGGCTGGGGGAGGTCATAATATAGCAAGACTCCATTAGAAGAAACAACATTACTAAGGTGAGTAATTTTTTCTTCAAACAACATGAAGTCTTGCTATATTATGACATTAGCAGACTACACAGCAGTACCTCCATGGAGGAGGGGCAGAACCTACTTAGGGAATAGGCTCTGAAGAACAGCTGTGCCAAACCGAGCATCTCTCCTGGCCTGGACATCCAGGGAGTAATGTTTGGTAAAAGTGTGTACCATTTTCCAAGTAGCAGCCTGGCAAATCTCTAATATGGGGATGTCTCTGGCAGCAGCTAGAGACGCAGCTGTACCCCTGGTAGAATGAGCCCTCAAGCCTGAGGGGGGAACTCTGCCCAGTTTCTGATAACAAAATTGGATACAAGAGACAATCCACCTGGCAATTGATCTCTTAGTGGCAGGTTTGCCTTTCCCAACTTCACCATAGGTAAGGAAAAGTTGAGGATTCAACCTGTGAACTTTGGTACGCTCTATATAGTAACTAAGAGCCTCTTAACATCCAGGCTGTGCAACCTCCTCACCAGAAGAGGAGTGATCAGTGAAAAATACTGGAAGGGAGATAGATTGATTAAGATGGAAATCTGAAACCACCTTAGGCAAAACTTCCTGTTAGTCCTAAGGACTACCTTATCCCTGTGGAAAGAAATAAGTCAGTTTCCACTGACAAGGCTTGCAACTCACTTATGCGTCTGGCAGAAGTGATAGCCACTAGAAAACAGTTTTTCCAAGTTAGGTGCTTAAGCTCTGCAGAAGACAGAGGTTCAAAAGGGGTTGCATTAACTGAGCAATGCAAACATTAGTCCCAGGCAGGGCGGTTCCCAAAAGGGTGGATTAGTATGGAGTAATCCCTTAAAAAACTTGGAAAACACAGGGTGAGAGGAAAGAGGGGATGACTTTTCTGCTGACACAAAAGCAGATACAGCTGCCAAATGGACCCTCAGGGTAGCTGGTCTGAGACCCAAGGAATTAAGATGTGCCATGTAATCTAACACCATGGGCAAATCAGCAGATTCTGGGGAAATATTTTTTCCAGCACACCAAATGGAAAACCTTTTCCATTTAGAACTATAAGTAGCCCTAGTGGAAGGCTTTCTGGAAGCCTTTAGGATTTCAAGAACACCCTGAGAGAGGTGTAATCAGCAAACTCTAACTCCTCAAGAGCCAGGCCTTGAGGTTGAGGGAGTTGAGGTCCGGATACCAAACCCTTCCCTGGGCACAAGTTAACAGGTTGTGGTTCCTGGGGAGGCAAAGGGAAAGATGGATTGTCAGTGACAGAAGGAGTGGGTACCAGGGCTGCCTGGCCCAATCCGGGGCAATCAGAATCACCCTGCAAGGCTGAGATCTGATTTTGACTAATACTTTGAATAGGAGAGGGAAGGGAGGGAAAGCATAAAGAAACTTCCCCTCCCAATCCAGGAGAAGGGCATCCAGGGGAACTGAGCCCAGCACTGGAGGCCTGCAACAGAACAGGGGAAGTTTGTGATTGTCTGGGGCTGCAAAAAGATCTATCTGAGGGGTGCCCCATCTGGCAAAGACTATCACCAGCACTTGAGGATCCAGGGACCATTTGTGATGGCCCTGGGAAATCCTGCTGAGAGCATCCGCTGAGACATTGTCCTTCCTAGAAGATGCACTGCTATGAGGGAAGTGTTCAGGAATGAGCCAGAGACCACAACTTCATTGCCTCGGTGCACAAGGCCAAGACCGAAAGTGCCCCCTGCTTGTTGATGTACCACATTGTTGTGGTGTTGTCTGTTCTGACTTGTATCACCTTGTTGTGGACAGATGCAGAAAATGCTTGAAGAGCTAAAAAGACAGCTCTGAGTTCCAGCAAATTGATTTGGAGCAGAGATTCCTGGGGGGATCACACTCCCTGAGTGGAAAGGTCACCCATGTGGGCTCCCCAACCCAGAAGGGAAGCATCTGTAGTGAGAGTCAAATTGTGAGTAGGGGGAATGAAGGGGACCCCCAATCTTAAATTGCTCTGATCCTGCCACCACTGGAGGCCTGGATCAAGGTTCGAGTCACTGGGACCAACTTGGAAAGGGGTCTCTTCTCTGAGACCAATAGGTTCTCAAGTGAAACTGAATGTCTCTCATCTGAAATCTTGCTCCCTGCACAACAGCTGTGGATGCAGCCATGTGCCCCAGGAGCTGCAGAAAGTGTCTTGCTGGTCGAGAGACCTGCAGAGTGAAGGGGGAGGCCAGAGCCACTAAATTCCTTACCCTTTCTAAGGGAAGAAAAGCTCTGGCTAGCTGTGTGTCCAATTCTTCCCCAATAAAGGTGAGTACCTGGACTGGTTCCAGAACCGACTTTGGTAGATTTAGCAGAAAGTCCAGGGAGGTGAGAAGCTGCTGGGTGACTTGCAGGTGAGATTTTACCTGCTTTGAGGACTGGCCTACAATGAGCCAATCGTCTAGATAGGGAAAAACGCAATCCTTTGCCTCCTTAAGTGAGCCACTGCCACTGCCAGACACTTTGTGAAAACCCTTGGGGCAGAGGTAAGGCCGAAGGGCATTGCTCTGAACTGGTAATGACCTGAGGGCAGTTCGAATCTGAGGTACCTTCAATGGGAGCTTCTGATTAGGACGTGGAAATAGGCATCCTTGAGGTCCAGGGAGGCTAACCAGTCCCCTGGCCTCAGGGAGGGTAAAATCATTGCCAGAGTTACCATTTTGAACTTTGGTTTCAAAAGATGCTTGTTCAGATATCTGAGGTCTAATATGGGCCACAATTCTCCTGTCTTTTTTGGGGTAAGGAAGTATCTGGAATACAGACCCCTGCCCTGGTGCAGGGGAGGAACCCTTTCCACTGCTCTGAGAGCTAACAGGGTTGAGACCTCTGCTTCTAGAGCAAGGGTCTCTGAAGCACTTGCAGGTAGAAAAAGTCTGGCTCTCAACTTGGGAAACTTTTTGAAGCTGAGAACCAGACCCTGGCTTACTACTTCCAGAACCCACTTGTCTGAGGTTAAAGAAGCCCAGTTCTGACTGAAGTAAGCCAGCCTGCCCCCTACCGGTACAGGAGAATCGGCCCTGGGCACTCCATCAGGGTGCCTGCTTAGCAGGAGCTTTAGGCTGAGGGGTGGGAGCAGGCCTGCCAGCCCCTCGTCTGCCTCTGCCTCTGAAGAAGCCCCTCTGAGCATAGGCAGAGGAGGCCTGAGTCTGGTAAAAAAGCCTGTGAAAAGGCCTACCCCTACCTCTGGGGGTATGCCTCTGAGGAGTGGCTTGCCGCTCCTTAGCTTGGGCACTTTTGTAAGTAGTCCTATATTCACCCATCTTTTTCATGTCGTTCTCTGTCTGCTCCCCAAACAGAGAATTTCCCACCACAGGAAAATCCATAGCCTTAGTCTGGGTATCCTGTGACAGACTAGTACACCTGAGCCAGGCCAACCTACGAAAGGCTACAGATGTGGCCATGACCCTAGAGGAAACATCATTAACATCCACAGCAGCATGAAACTGAAACTTAGAAGCCTCAATGCCATCAGCAGCCACTTGTTCTAGTTTCGCTAGCCAGCTGGCCATGGGCTTGCTTGATAATTCCATAACAGTATCCCATCTAGATTTCTGATACCTAGCTACATAAGCCATATAATTTGCTTGCCTGAGTCCCAGAGAGGCTGCCATATACTGTTTTATCACCATGGCATCAATCTTCCTGGAATCCTTGTCAGGAGGATGTGAAGCCAGGGGGATATTAGCTTTATCACAGGCTGCAGCCTGAACTACTCCAACATGACTGCATTGCTGAGAAAGGAATTCTGTATCAGGACCTGACAATGTACCTTCTGTCCATCTTTTATCTACAGGAGGCACAGAATTAGGAGCTTTAAAATTTTTATTGTTTGCTTCCTAAAAGACTTATGCAAAGGAATAGACAATCCTAGACTCTGGAATATCCATCATTTCTACAAAATCAGGCTCCTCTTGCTCATCCACAGCTTCTTCCAAGGGAAGCTGGAGGGTTTCAGCAACTTTTTTGTAAAACATAAAATGAGATGGGGACTCAGATAGCATAGGGGAGATTGTAAAGGTCTGTCTGGGGAAATGTCCGGTTCAATGGGCACACCCAGACCTTCCCAGCCACATTCATACTATTCATAATCATCCTCCCCCTCCTCTGGTTCATAAAATTCTTCAATATCATATTCCTGAACCACAGGAACCGGAAGACCCGACCTTTTGCCAGATAGTGGCGGTTCGGACGGACCCTGAGACAGTGACTGGACAATTTGTATGGCTTTTGCTATCTCTGCAGCAGTTGGAGAAGGGGTTTTGGACTCCAAACCTGCTGACTTTCTTGTTTTCTTTACTGGAATTGGTTCCTCAGAACCAGCTTTTCTTTTGCCCAAGGAAGTCTCGCCCTGGTCAGAGGGCACTCCCTCCGGTTCGGTTGGCACCGAACCAGGCTGGCCATCTGGGTCAGCGGACTTTTTGGCCTCTCATTCCCTGAGCCTGCCCAATCTCTTTTCCAGGGTGGCTGCAGGGAAATTCTTACATATCTGGCAGTCTGACTGGAGGTGGTCAAACCCCAGACAATAAACACATGTGGTGTGTGGGTCAGCCTTGGCAAAGGCTTCCCCACAGACATCACAGTGTTGAAACCCAGGGCCTGTTTTCTTTTGGGTTTCTCGACATAATGCCAGCCTAACCAGAAAACTTGCCCTTTAAACGGCAGTGCCAGGCAAGACACCTTATTGGTTCCTAACCGTGTCATGGGTATTGGAAAAAACGTAATAAAACTGCTTTTTAGAACTGATAAGAACCGGAACCGCACTCTAAAAATGTTAACTTTTAAATTTAATGAATTTTAAACCAGCTGATCGGTTCAAAACCGAACCGATAAACTTACAAGTTCCACACAGACAAAACCTTTAATTTACTTACGGTTACCACAGATAGAGCTTGAACCGAATGGTTTTGCGGTTA